>BSBM01000754.1:3570000-4250000 GCA_027924585.1 Larix kaempferi | reverse complement strand
AAAACCCTAGCACCCACCCATATCTCTTTACCTCTGACCCCCTAACACTTTCGCTCTCTCGCTAACCCCTTGACAACCCCCCTATCTACCTACATCCCCCTACCTATAACCCCCTACCTCTAATCCCTCTACATATAACCCCCTTTATCTCTCTCCTACTCCCCCCTCCCTCTCTTTATCTCTCTCCTACTCCCCCTACTCCTAACCCCCCCTCCCTCTCTCTATTTCTCTCATACTACCATTACCCCTAACCCCCTAACACCACCCCCTACCTCTAAACTCCTAAACCTTACTAATCCATGGTGTCATATATAATAAAGTTGTAGTGGCACATATTGTGCACCAGATTTGGTGAACAAAATCATGTGTGTGTTCCTTAGTTATATATTGCATACACATTTAGTTTGTCACCATATTTTTGAAGTTCCACAAATATAGTTATCGATACATTGCCAATTCAAGATATTACAATAGGGTAATAATAATAGTAGGAATATGTATATTGTAATGTTTGGTCAAAAAGTAATAATTGCGAAATAAAAAACCATGAACATGATAGCACAATTCACATATGGAATCTCCTTTTTTGTGGGACCAATGCTCTAGGCATATCCTTTGAGCACACCGTGGAGAAAAGAACACATATTTGGATCAAGAATTCAATAATAAGCACTCAACAGTGATAAAACTGTGACAACACCATACAAACCACTATTATCTATTCCCATAAATCCTGCACCTTCAAGGTGCCAGAATATGCACAAGTATTCTCCATATTTCCTTTGTTATCTTCTTCCTAACAAATATATCAATCAATTATCATAACATCTTCACTTTCCATGAGTGGTTTCCATTTAAAAACAAATGACAAACATTACTAGGAACTCAAGCTGCTCTTCAAAACTTCTACAAAGAATAAAATTACCAATATCAAAAGAAGAATGCACAACTATGAAAACAATTCTCAAACCGAGGAAAAATTACCTTCCCATCTTCACCTAGCCCCACGGGGGATTCACTCAATAAACAGCTATCATAGCACATTCGTTCATTCCATATGAAACAATACCCCTAATTTCACTAAATATTGGAAAATACCTTCCAAAATAATTTTTTTAACCCCCTCCCAATATGCCTTCCCAATTTAAAAAAACCCCTATTTTCACTAGATATTGTATGTATCAATTTTTTCATTAGCATTTTTTATACCCCTTTATATTTCTACCTAGTATATTGATATGATACCCCTCTTATGACCCCACATGCATTCTACAATGCACCTTGCTTCTTTCAATATATATTGTGGATGCACATTACTTCACCCACAATGCAATTACTCAACCACATATCATTATGATTTGAAACATCTAATGGTCTAATGAAGAGATAGGAGATCACTTCTTGTATGTCACTAGAGTCAATGCACATAGTATAAAATTTAGATTGCATGTTGCAGTTCCCCAATCGCTGACTAAGCCTGTTGTGGGCTAGGTATCCAAGCCCCCAGGGCCTGTAACAAGCTCTAGGAGGTTGACTAAACCTCCCAAGGCCTGTAATAGGCATGAGTGGTTGGGTATTCAAGCCCCCAAGGCCTATCGAGGGCCTAAAACAGGCCCTGGAGGGTTAGAGCCTCCCAAGGCTATTAGTAACAACTGGCTGAGTGATATTGGTAACAATTGGCTGTCAATGACCACTGTCTCTCGACTATGATCGACTGGAAACCCAGTTCACCACGAAACCCCCTGGCCTCAAACATGCCTCAAGACGCGATTTCCCTGCATATTGGTAAGCCCGAGCCTTTCCTCAACCTATTTCTCATCTGGCCGTGATCCCTCCATCTCCATTTGGCGGATATTTGTCTGCCCGCACATATAAAAAAGACCCCAAAGTATTTTTGTATTGTTACATTAAATAAAAAAACCTTTTTCCCCTGAATATATAAGCAATATAATTTTTAGGTTTTCATGAATATTTAATACTGCAATATGAATGAACGTGGTATTATATTGCCTTCTATTGAAGCCCCCGTTCATAAACCCCACCCCTCTCTCTCTCCCCCAACCCCCCTAACATGACCCCCCGTTCTACCTGTAACACCCTAACACCTCACTTTCTCTCTACCTATAACACCCCCCTCTCTCTATATCTCACATAATCCCCCTACCCCTAACCCCCCCTCTCTCAATCTATCTCCTACTCCCCCTACCCCTAATACCACCATCTCTCTATCTCTCTAATACCCCTACCCCTAACCCCCCCCCTCTCTCTCTAACCCCATAACACCCACCCCTCTCTACCTCTAACCCCTTAACACACACCCCTCTCTCACCAACTCTAACCCCCTAATATCCCCCTCCTCTCTCTATCTCTCTCCTACTCCCCCTACCCTTAAACCCCTAACACCTCTCTACCTCTAACCCACTGCCCCCTCTCTCTATCTCTCTCCTACTCCCCCTAACCCTAAATGTTACGAACCCGTGTCAACCCTTCTCTTTACTTTGTTAGTATATTATTGTTGGACACATATGCCTTGTAAGTCATCTCGTAGTATTATATGTTCCATGGTATTGATCCATAGTATTGGACACATATGCTTTGTAAGTCGTCCTGTAGTATTATATGTTCCATGGTATTGATCCATATTATTGGACGCATAGACTTAGAATATAAGTACGTGTTAAGGCCAATGAAGGCATCCACGAGCTATTTGTTTTGAGATTGCTAAAAGGAGTTTTCCCCCTCGAAGTGGCCCGCGATCAATAAATCTCTTCTGTGTTCTGTTATTTCTGATATATCGTGCATTTTCATAAATTAATTGCCAGAGGTTCGTCACATCTGGTATCATAGCACTTTCTTGGGCTCGTTGGGTGGAATTTATGCCAAAAAAATTTCGCATCTATATTGTTCCTTTCAATTGCAAGTTCAAATCCGAGAATAATCCATACACTAGTACAAAATGAGAAATTAATGACTAAAAAAATAACTAAAATTCGACTATAAATGACTATTTTTGAGTCGGTGACTAATAGTATCCGATTTCCACTATCTTATCTCTAGTCGTATTTCACTAGCGATTAATTGGTTGACTTATTAGTCATTGATAGTCACTAATTAATTCATTGATTTAGTCATTGATACTCACTGATTTAGTCATTGATACTCATTGATTTAGTCACTGATTTAGTTGTTGATTTAGTCATTGATTGTCACAATGAATGACCAAATATACGACTAAATAAACTACTAGATGATAACATATTAATGACTAAGCTAAAAACAACTAAACGTTAGTCGTGCTATAAGATACTGGAAATTAGCTACTAATAGTCGTATATATGCGAATTTAGTTATTTTCTTAGTCACTAATTTATGATAGGGTACGGAGGAATCGAACCACCAATCTTCTGCCTACAATTAGGCAGGTGCTTTACCATTGAGCTAGCACCCTTTAAAAAGTTGTTATTGCTTTATAATGATGATATTCAAACAAATTTTGTATGAGAACAAAATGAATGTCAAACATATTCAAGAATAATGCTTCAAGTACTAAAAGAATGTCGATCTACAACATTCTCTGCCTGAGAAGAAGAATGCAAAGAATATCCATAACATTATCAGATGAACCAAGACGCCATTCTGACCAACAGGAAGAATACATACAAGGTGATATGAGGAAAAGATGCTTATAATGAGACTCCATGAATTTTCTTACTAAAATAAACAACACGGTAATCATTTTCAATCTTGTCCAATTATAAATTCAATAATCAAACTTAATGTAGGAAGATTTAGTTTGAGAAGATTCCATGCATAGACACCTGTGAGAGATTAAATATTGGCATGTACCTATAGAGTATAGATCTTTAATGGAGAAATTATCCTGAAACAAAAATGTAAATCTATTTTCTCTACATCCACCTTTATGGTAGATGTAAGAAGATTCGTGGTATGATGTGTCACATACATCTCATCCTCGGGTGTCCCATGGTGAGAAAAAAGTAACCATCCAAGAAAACTAGTGACATGCTCAGATGAATGGGAACCTTTCTAAATTTCCAGCTGGTTTGCAGCTCCCTAACAAATAATTAACACAAATAACTTGCACTATGAATGCTAGCTATGCTAGAGAAAATATTTTTGAAATTATTAAAGCAGATTGGGAAACTTTCATGAGCATATACTCCCTCTTGACAACAACAATGATCCTACCACTGGCTTGCCCCACTGTTTGAGGTAATAATACAGCAATCCACGACTATCAAGTACAAAAAACCTCCTCTTCCAATCACCCCTCAAATTTGAAGATCGTTTCAACAAGTATCCTTGATTTATTGTTTGCACTCATTAAGCATTGAGAGATCTGAAGTATTTACAAAGACTCTAAGACACACACACAGCTATAATGACCTTCAAATTTTTAATCAAAATACCACTCCTATGATCTAATATCTACGATAAAAAGTTTTGTAGTAACAACTGCAATACGTAACCAGTATTCTTTATTCTATGCAAAGAAGGTGATATGCCAATCCTAAAATAAGATGAACAAAGCTGTAACAGAACATGTACCTTCCCTTTTGCAGTAGATTGCATAACTGCTTCAATCATTTTATGAGAACTCCTTCCAATGGCTTGAATACCATCCCCTTCTAAACTCCTTCATCCTTTCTGCAAGAGCATCTTGCTCATAATTCATCCTTTCCGTGGACTGCTGTGAATATGTCAAAACTTGAAGACCATAGACATGGAATAAGAGTTACACATTATGCCTCAACACTGCTATCAACTTTTTGATTCAAAAGTATCCTTAACAAAAAAAATCTCTACCAGAAATGATGAAAGGAGATACGCAACCCATATGCAACAGTGATCACAGGCAAATCATAGCTTACATATGATCAAATTATATTCTAAATAATAAACTGCAAGTCTGCAACTAGCTACAATTCATATATGGAAATTTGTATTTTGTGCCAATTTCCTTCAAATGATTAACAGGGATACATGATGCACCAAATCAAAGGATACTGTTCTGGGCATAGAACCATGATATTGAACAATTACAAGTAGCCCAACAAAAACTTATGGAATAGAGACTTTCATCCTGTCTATATCGGTCATAATCCTGCTCCTATTGAAAACTATAACTAGTCGTGAAAGGTTGGCCACTCTTGTCTCAGCAGTATCTTAATTAGTACTCGGAAGAAAGTGAATCCATATCACAGTTGCTCTTACAATGCCATTTGATGCTGTAATGGCATTCCCTTCAATGCAGCATTGGAATTTCAGGGACTTAATTTGGTGTGATTCAATTAGTATTGGCGCACTTTTTTAGAAGGAAAGCTTTATAAAACTCACTGATTTCATCAGATAAGGTCTTCTACGGAATCAAAATTGGTGGATTACAAAATGTTGAATTTTGTATGCTCCAATCACCAACAAACTGTACTTTGAGGATAATGAAGTAGAAATAAAGCATTTGGAAGCACTTGATGTAGCAGATTCATTTTGAGAGAGGATATATCTTATTATAATTTGAATTTCATACAACTTTATGAAACTATGTGTCCAATATATCGACCTGGTGAATGTATGGGGAGCAGTTTCGATTCCTCACACAACGAAGAGAAGAGTGGTCTTGTAGCAAGGATAACAAACAATTGATCTCTGCAATATGTGAGCGAACAATCATGCAACCTAGATTTGAACATGCCTGACCACTAGGATTGAACACAGAACATGTCAATTGGTAATGCTGGCGTGTAGAGAATAACTTGGATAATATACTTCAAAAAATGACCATATACTCAGTTTCTCATTGAGTAAATTTTTACCACCGCTAATTTGTTGAAGCAATTGTTCAGACAATTTATTTATTTATTTTGATAGTCAATTACAAGATCATCATGATGGGAGCTCAACTTCGTGCCCCAACATAACTTCTATCTTATTTGAGGAAAAAGAAGAAAACCGAGACTCAACACTGGCTACATCTATCATACACGATATCAACTGGGAAGATGACCATTGGATTTTACTTTCAATTATACGGATAGACATTTCTTTCCCTATGTAGGTTACACCATGTCGTCATTCACAACTAAGTCTCTATGCTCATCGCACCACGATAGTCAAGGAGATAGGGTTCTTCACTAGTTGCGAGATAGAAAACTCCACGCATCAGTCATGGAAAATAGCTCCACACAATCTAATAGGGGCTAGGATCATGTCACAGATTGCTCACATGAAATGTGGAGAGGAACTTCACATGAGTGGAGTGGAGTCTCTCTTAAGGTCATAAGCTAGGAGATGCTTGAGGAGAGTCCACACAGTTAGTTCACAACAATAGATCCTCCATGAATAAATTTGATCACCCAATATTCCATGCAACTTGCAAAATCACTAATGCAACAATATGTAGCAATGAAACCAACAGAGATATTTCAACACAACTCTAAAATTAGGGTTTCCACCCTTTATGGAAGTTTCCATAGTTTGCTCAGCTTTTGGTCACAGTTGCAACTTCAATGCAACATACAATATTACAAAGAAAATAGTCCTGTACAGACTCCTTTTGCCATTAATCTTAGCCTTTCCTTAGCTTATGGCTAGTCCTCTTATGCTTCTCTTCTAATAACAATTCATATGACGACCATTATCTAGATTGTTGAATTCAACTGACTTGGATGGCAAGGCAGGGTAATGAATCCCATGAGTCGCTTTTTTGATTGCAAATATTTTCTAGTAGTAAGATCTTTCATGATATGAGCCACACTATTTGTATAGATTTTTATTTTCTTGAGCCAAACATTCATGAATACCAACCATACTAACACCAATAGGCTAAGCTGCATTTCTGATGGCCATATTGATATATTAGTTCATTGCAGCCAAATAATCTATCTTCATGCAACATTCAAAAATAACCAACAAACCCAGATGAGTGTCATCTGATAGGGATGCCACACCACTCGTTGAGAGATATGGCATATCTACTCAATGCAACTCAAAATATAGGGTTCAGTTTCCACGTGGCATACTAAGTTTCAACGAGCAAGAGCGTTCACCATGATGAAAACTGCATCAACAACCACGTGCACTAGTAAATGAAAGGGCAGAGGTAAACACGAACTTAGGGTTTGGAAATGATACTCACAACTGCATGCAACAGAGGTAATATGCTGGTTTGGAGTACCAGAGTACACATGTAACGCACCACTAGTAGAGGAGGAGAAATTAGGGTTACTACGAAACATGTAACGCACACTACAGGTCGCGAGATGTCAAAATTAGGTATTAAAGCCTCAAGATAATGGACTATGTAGAAATTAGTAGACTGGCGACGTCGGTAGAGTAGGTTGGTAGAGGTGGAATAATTGAGATGCATAGGGTGGCATACTATTGAGCATGTAGAGGTAACATGCTCCTATTGACAATCCTGCTCCTATTGAAAAGCTATAACTTGTCGTGAAAAGTTGGCCATTCTTATCTCAGTAGTATCTTTATTAGAACTCAGGAGAAAGTGAATCCATATCACAGTTGCTCTAACAATGCCATCTGATGCTGTAATGGCATTCCATTCAATGTAACATTGTCATTTCAGGGACCCAAACCTCCAGAGAAAATATGTTACTGAAGTCCACCGTAAAGTGATCCCTCAAAACCTGTTGATTTTGTTAATGAATTTTGACTCAAACAAGTGATCCCTCAAAACCTTTGAAACCTTTGAACTTATCTTAGTAACTTGACTTTGCTTTAATGACAACTCAACTTAACAAGATGTAATAAAGGCAGGATCGCTGGTGTGCTCAATAAAAAATTCATGCCAACATTCTCTAAGTGATGGGAGAAGTAAATTATTGAATTTAAAATTATTAAGAATGCCACAAGGACCAGTATCATGCATGGCATGTTGGAGTAGCTTATTACCATGGAAAATTGAATAAACATGGAGATTTATTTCGTATGAGCATCTCTACTCGAATTTTTTTGAAAGAATGCGGCTTTTGCTGTAGAATCCGTTACAAATCGACCAAGCAATGTAATAGTTGTAGTGTTGCTGCCAATTTTTTCAATGCCCCTAGAAAGCATGCAGATGTGGCTAGCCTCAAGTACTACCATAACACCAACTGTGTTGCAAGCAGAATGAGTTGCTTTAGCTATCTGCTTTGTAAGCCTTTCTTGAACTTAAAGCTTCTGACTGAAATACTATACTATAGAATTTATTTTTGACCTGTCAAGTTGTTCATTTCCCTTAACTGAAAAGTAGCCTGTGTGTGCCACACCAAAAAATGGCAGAAGATGATGCTCACATTGTGAAAAGAAAGGCACATTAATTTCAAAGAGAAACTAACTACAATCATTGTGTGTGCTGCCTAATGTTATATGTAATAAAGGAGACCCTCGTCTTTGAGAGTTTGTACCATTCAAATCAAGACCATTCACTTGCAATGCTGGGTTTGTTAGACGAAAATTCAAAAGCCACCAGACAAAGCGAGATGGTGTAACTTGGAGTTCTTCCCTCTTAAGATCTTCATTGAGAGCATAAAGAATAGACTCTACTACACCAATCATCATAGAATAGCTGACTCCATGCTTTGCCTGTAGTTTTGAATTGACCTGAGAGTTTATAGCAGAAAAATATTTTTGGACCATGGCCATTACATCTCAAACCATGTTCCACTATTCTGTCATTTATAATTGGTAGTTATAAATTTTCCTAAAAGAATGAACTATTGTTGACAGATGTTACACAGGTATCCACCAGTTGCTTGTTAACCTTTGTTCTAAGAGATTTCTAAGAGGTTTGCAAATGTTTTAGCAAAGTAATTAATACTCGTGGGAGGAAATCTTTATCCCATTTTATATTTTGTTATATTTCCTGAATGACATTCTGTCCTGAAAGAATAAACTACTATTGATAGACATTGCTAGTTATATCCATTTAGTTAACACGTTTATCCTTCTTTCTTTTGTATGAAAAGATAATTCATTATGTTGATCATCACATACTTGGTGCTAGACTACAACATAACAACTTTAATTACCTGCCTGAGTTATCTTTTTCTGGAATCCATAAAGGTGTTGACCCTGGGTTTAAGATTTTTGGCAAAAGTTGAAAAACAATAGTGATCCCGACTTCTAATTTTTTCACCCTTTCTCTTTTGTAGACTTGAAGAAATATGGTGATTTGGGTTCATGGAATTTTGTAAAACGATGTTGTCTTATTTCATTTCCATCGTATGAAGAAATAGCATTCAAATTATGCAGTTTGCCTCTCCTTCATGTCCTCACAACTAGGTTAGATTTCTCGTTCTCCAATTATAGGCTTGAAGAAAGGAACTAGGTTATATTTTGCGTGAATTTCCTTTAAAGACCCTACGATATCACAACCAATTGTCACAAGGGTATGTTTGTTTTGATGCTTGAGACTACATGATTGTTAATTCGCAGTCATTTTACCCCCAAGGTTATGTTTATTTTGTCTATGCAGGATTTGTGACCCAACCAATTCCATTGTAATAGCAATAGGACCTACGTCTTCTACATACCTATGATCAACATATTTGGATTGATATCATATTTCAAGGGATACTCAAACTGAGAAAAACATAAAAAACAGGTCCCAATATCCAAAAATCGTGATCATAGCTCTGCTAGAGATCAAGGGGATTTAAACTGATCAAATATTTGGTTATTATACAATAAATATTCAAAAGGATATCAAACCTGAACCTCCATCCATGTAAAGTGTGATATACTCATTCATCACTATTGTAACGAACTCGTCAATTCAATTCAGGAAACCGATAGATCCAGTCTTTCTACCCACAATATACTAGGCTACAACTAATTTTTTTTCTTCTCTTCCATATGTTATAGACCCATACTCCATTATACGAGATCTCATTCACTTACCTCAAACAAATATTTCCCAATAGGAAATTTCCCCAGCTACCATCTAGCCCCGAAACATAAAAATGTTGTATCCATGAAAAGAGCACAGGGTTCCATTATCAAGAAAGTCTACACTGTGATTAAGCACTTCATTACTTAAATAACATGATACATGAAACAACAAGATTTATTATCTCTAGATGTGACAAAGGACAGAAGAGTGTGAAGAGATAGAATAGAGACAAGCCGTGTGTCCATTCTTGTTATTTGTGTTTGGATGGGTATCTTTAAAGAGGGATTGATGAGGGCCAACAAATTCTCTAGTCAGATCCAACAAGTGGACATGTTTTCACATCTATATATATATATATGTGTGTGTGTGTGTGTGTGTGTGTGTCTAGATCCAGTTGAATTGAAAATAGTAAGTGATGTCCTAATCCCGAATCTAGTTGAAATTGCAGTTGCTGGTGTTGTTGCAGCTATAAGGGATTGCATTGGTTGTTGCCTTAAAAAAAAATAGGTGTTTCTCTTAAAACCCTCACTCAAAATATACATTAGAGATTCGCCTCGCTCAAAACCTAAAGATTAGTGTATCTACGGATTGGCCTAGCTTAAACCCTTGCTCAAAAGATATGCTAGAGATTGGACTTAAAACATCCTCAGATCATATCTATGTATCAGTGCTTAAACCCTTTCTCAAATGATTCCGCAAAGAATCACCTTAGAGATTATTGAGTACCCCAACATAGAAATCTTCAGATCGAAGCAAAGAATCACCTTAGAAATTAGATATTCACCTAATAATCATGAATATGTTGTGGAGACTCACCTTAGATCACAACCATGGACATTGATATGATGGAAATACTCACATTAAGAATGTAGTGAAGATCCACTATTTAAACCCTCACAGAGACTCGCCTTAGGAATCGCAGTTGTGGAGCCTTATTTTCATTCCCTCAATGAATTGAGTTTTTAAATTTCGTTAATATTATTGTATTGTATATAATATAATATTAATATAATATATTATATTATATCATATCATATTATATTATATATAATATAATTTATATATAATATGTTATATATAATATAATATAATTTATATAAAATACAATACATACAATCAATATATATATATATATATTTGTTAAAAAAATTATATATAATATCATATATTTCTGGCTTTTTTAAAGTATATTGAAATAGTTGTTTTGTGATATTTTTGTCATACAGTAGATTTTACGTAAGACATGTATTTATATTTTGATAGTCACTAGTAAGACTAGTTGATAATCAATCATGGGAGGCACGGGGGTCATATATGATCCCGGAGGAAAAATTGTTAATTCTTATGCTTGAGCAATAGGAGAAAAATCCAATAACATTGCAGAATGGCTTGCCTTACTCCATGGTATGGAAATGATCTCCAAATAAAAGATCAGTAAGCTTTTTGTATTTGGTGATTCAAGGCAAGTCATAAATAAAATGAGAAATGGCTACATCAAAGGATCCCCATGGTGCAAAAGAATATATCAACAAATAGTCTCTTTCAGTGGCAATCTTGAGATAGATTATCTTCACATCCTTCGTGAAAACAATAGAAAAACAGATCAATTGGCTAATAAAGGGGTTAAGCAGAAATTTGGGGTCATTTTGTATGGGGATGTTTGCCAAATTAGCACGCCAATTCCTTCGGACCCTTGGTCCTAACATTCTCCACCCTTCGCATTCATCTCCTGGATGATGCATTAACTACGTTTGGCTTTGGAGAACATGGACGTGTGGAGTCTGTCAGCTGATCACATGGGCTCCCATGACTATCAAGAAGGTGTATTTATGGGGAGTCTTGTCTGAATACTCCACCATCTTCTCACACGCGAAAGGAATGGTGAGTGTTAAAGGGGATGGGTCGGTTTGGGGAAGCTATTAGTCGCAGCAGATAGAAACGAGTTTGAGGGATTTGTATCTGCTACCACCGAGCCATGGGGAAGTTTCTTGGAGAGAGCAGGGTGAAGGGAGACAACAAAACTCTAAAATGATGTTAGAAATTTGAGAATCCATGGCTTATATGAAGGCGAGCATTGAATATTTCAAGTTGAACCAGTAGACAACGTTCTTGGTTGTTCTTGCTGGCCTCAAAGAAATGAAAGGGATTGCAGAAGAAACTAGGTATATCTTCCAATAGCTAGCATTCCAGGACCCTAGAATTGACGACCTGGGGCAAAAACCTCTTTGAATTAATGGGCACAGTGGACATTATCAAGGAATGGTCTTGAAAATGGCGAAAATGACCCAGTGTAGCCACTTCCAGGAGACACTAGGAGAAGGAGTGTTTCCCATGGACGAAGCTTTTGTGCATCAGCAAGTTCAGGACAAGCAAGATTTCAAGGAATGACTCTTTGTTAATGTTTGTTTATTTTTTTTGTATACCCTTCTCAGGATTTTGAAAACAGTAGGAATGATAGGTATGATGTTAAAATAGTTTTTTTTGCTCAACTTCTTCTATTTTCAGAGCTTAGGAATCAACTCATCTTTTGTACTGAATGGTTGTGCACAACCTTTTTATAAATTTACTGTCTTTAGTTTCTGTTAAAAAAAAGACTAGTTGATAATCAATGTTATTAGTGTGGGAGGAAGTAATTAGTTGATGAACACTTTCAATTTTTGAGTTTATGTGGTGATTAGAATAATTGCATGCAACCTTTGCACCAAATAAACAAGGACCAAAAGTTTTTAGTGGTGCTGCTTAAGAAACTGATGGAATAAGAGGGCTAATGGGCCCATGACCCACTCCTACACTTGCAATTTGCAGAGGCATGGACGAGTAGAGAGAAACTGGTTTTGAACCCAGCCCCCGTAGAGCGGGTGCGGAGCAACGCAAAAAAGAGTGGGTTATAGGAAGCCTAGAAGTAGTTGAGGCTGGATCATCTCAATAAGATTTTTTGATAATTCCAAATAGATAGGGTTCTTTAGTTTGGTACCAACATGCCCTGAATCGTATTACTATATACCCACTCATTAATATTGTACAAATTCATTATCAAAATTGTATCTTTCCATTGTCAATGTGACACAACTAAAAATGACTAACATAAATGACTAATTCACATTAATTGTTGTTATCTAGTCATATTTATATTCACGTGACTAAATTAGTCATTTATGTTTGTCATTTTTATTTTAGTCACTTGTTATCTAGTCATATATTTTATCCCATGACTAAATTAGTCATTTATCTTAGTCGTTATTAGTTGGCTTATTTAAAATTGCTCAATTTTAGTCATTTATCCCTTGAAAAAACAGTGGTGACTAACTTTTTTAGTCGCCTAGTCACTTATCTCTCATTTTGTACTAGTGATATCTGCTTAACTGTGGGAAGTACTTGGGCATATCCCTAAAACTCATTGTGAGGAGTACAACAGGAACCCCGAAGTAGTTGACCCATTGAGAGGACCTTCCAGTGAAGAAGGAAATGACCCCTACCCGATTGACTAGTTCCCACTCGTGAGGTAAACCAATAGTTGTCGTTTATGGAAAAAAAATTTATTAGATTTACCTGAGCCGTGGAGTGAGGGGTACTGCCCCAATACGCAAGCCATCAGACAGCATTGATGGTCGAGTGAGTCCCCTGAACCGATAGGAACCCAAGCATACCTGGGGTCCATATCTATTTCTAGCTAATAAATAACATATTGCATATGTCCAAAGCTATTGCAGATCAATTTCGAGTCGTTGCAGATCAATTCTGGAAATTAAAAAATAAAAATAAAAATAAAAAATCATCGACACCCCATATATTCTTTGCTTTAACTCTGTTTCCATTGAAAATTCACTGACACCCTTGCAATCACATTCTGCATATTTACTTCCTAAGGATCCTATCCCAAATTCCACTTCCCGAAGCCCACATCTGTCTATTTTTAGGGTTAGCCGTAACTTCTTTGATTTTCACACAATCGCCTTCAAATTTTGCTATAGTGTTCACTTCCTATTTCTACTTCTTTGTCCCTCTTTGACAAATTTTCCCATTCTTTCACCCCGCTTCTAAAATTCCCATTTTCAGCTTTCCTGTCCATTAGACAATGTCCAAAACCTAGTCAAACCCCAATTAACCATCATAGTTTTTGCCAAATCCAAATTTTCCTTTACTAAAGAAGTTTTTGGTTTTGGTTTTCTACCAATTCCAAAAAAAAAAAAAATCATGGTTATGCTTGTCAGCCGCGTGGGAGCAAAAAACATGGAGGAAGAACTTGCAGCCCTCAAGACCAAACTCCAATATCTGGATGAAAAAATTATCAGCCTCCATCTTCAGCCTTCAGCGATGAACAATAGACAACAATCAGAGTCTTCTACAGACACTAGGTTCTCTTCTTCCATCACTTTCCATGGGACGAAGCTTGATTTTCCTCACTTCAATGGTGTTGATCCGACTGATTGATATATTAGGAAGAAAAATATTTCAACATGCATAATACTTTTGATGTCAACAAAGTTCCACTTGCATCCTTTCATTCGGAACATGAGGCCCTTCAATGTTTTTGTTGGTATATCAAGGCTCATGCAGAGCCAAACTGGACATATTTTTTCCAACTCCTTTTGCAACGATTTGGTCCTAGTGCTTTTGATAACTTCACAGGAGCACTCACTAATCTTGCCAAATTGGCATTGTGAGAGAGTATCAGACATAATTTGAGAAACTATCCAATGACACAGAAGGATTGTCTGATGAATTCTACAGGAGTTGTTTTGTCATTGGTTTTAAAGATGCAATCCGATTTGAGGTTAAAATGTTCTGTCCCAACACAATGATGAAAGTCCTAGGTTGGCTAAGTTGGTGGAGGACAAGATCACAACCCAACAACGCTCCATATCCACTTTTGTTCCATTCATAAATATGGTTTCCCAAAGACCTCCCATCACGCTAGCTCCTAGAGCAACTCCTACCAAGCATTTTTTTGAAGCAGAGATGTGGGCACGTCGAGAAAAAGGGATTTGTTATAATTGTGATGAAAAATTCACTTGGGGACATAGATGTGTTGAGAAAAATATCTATCTCTTGGATGTGGATTCTCCACCTGCAACTAAAATTTTTGAAGAAGCTCAGGATACAGTAGATGATCAAGTCGATATTTAGCAGCTGCCTATTGACCCTCCTTCTCAGGATGACCATCTAGAGATATCTTTCAATGCCTTAGCTATAGTCACCACCCCACAAACAACGCGGGTCAACGATTACTTCAAGAAGCTCCCTCTTACAATACTCATTGATTTTGGTAGCACTCATAACTTCATTGACCCTTAGAGCGCCAAAAAAGATGATTGTTTTGTCCATCCTTGCTCTAGCTTTGAAGTCATGATTGCCAATGGGGGAACCTTACCTTGCAAGGGGAAGTGTCACAATGTGTGTATCTCTATTGGAGATTATAACCTATGCTCCAACATGTTTTCCCTGCCATTCGACATGTTTGCCTTGCCATTAGGCGGATGTGATGTGGTTTTGGGTGCCCAATGGTTACACATAGTTGGGCCCATCTTATGGGATTTTGCTGAACTTTGGATGCAGTTCTTAGTCAATTGGAAAAAAAACACATTGAAGGGATTACAACAAGGGTCTCTCAGCACTATCAGTTCACATCACCTGGAAAAGCTCCTTAAGAATATTTCACTTGGTGTCATCACTCATCTCCATTCCATTCAAATGCACCCTTCAGTGGTCTCCACTACTCCTTTGGATCTACAACAAATTTTGGATGGATATGCACGTGTCTTTGCTGTGTTGATGTATATGTAACTTTGGAATGTATTTCACATATATGTATAGTGTATTCCTATAGAGATGTTATTATTCCTCTCTACGGAAGTGTTTGTATTCCTATAGAGATGTTATTATTCCTATATACAGAAGTGTCGTCATTTATATTCTAAGTGTCATAACTTATACTTGATGGGTTATTATACCACCTTGTTGGGGTCAGCCCCGTATAAGTCATTTGGGTCAAAGGGTTATTAGACCACCCTATTAGGGTTCGGCCATGTGGGTCAAAGGGTTATTAGACCACCCTATTGGGGGTCGGCCTAGTTAGCATTATGTTATGTGGTTAAGTTAAGGCTGACCTAGTAAAGGTTATTAGGCAAGTCAAGTCAAGTATAAATAGAGTGCGGAAGGCACTCTATTTGATCATTCTATTTTCTTTCTCACACTCTTTGGAGAGTGGTGCACTTGTGGAGGAGGAGAAGCTGCTGCTAGGAGATGTCTATCTCTTATGCTTGGGTTGTATCATTTCTCTATCTATCTTTGAGGAATTTATTGGGGTTTTTCACCTTTATGGTTTTCCCCAAGTAAACTATGTGTCTCTTGTGTGCTTGCATTATTGTCCATGATTGATATGTTGCAGATATGATGTACATGTTGTTCTCTCAGTTAAGATCCTAGATCAGATTGAAGTAAATTCTGAAAAACTAACATGGTATCATAGCTAGCCTGAAAGAAGGCATGGTATGGCATGTATGACACTTGTTGCACTTGCGATGCTAGGGCTTAAAATAGCAAAAACCAGTCATCATAGCACTTTCGCTATAAATCCATTTTGGTGAAGTTTTCGGATCTGAAAAGTTTACAGGTCAAAGATCAGATCCCCATGTACCTTTTTCCAAAGTACAACTTCTAATTCGTTGTACTTTGTGTTGTATGATCTATACAATATATGGTTTCTGCCTCTTCCAAATCTGAGTCATAATCAGGTGATCTGGGAAAAAAGGTCATAACTTGGGCTAGGAAGCTCCAAATGAAATTTCGTAAAAAGAGATAGGTAGGGCATAGACTGTACTTTCAAAATCTGAAGGTTCAAAGGCCAAAAGTGAACCAGTGACATGTGGAACTCCGTACAAGTTTGCTCTCCTGTTTTATCCTATAAACAGGTCACGTTGCGACACTTGGTATAAATATCTCTCAGAGAATCCAATTGAGGTTAGACCTATGGGGTTGGAAAGATGACAGGTCGGGATACCACAGGTAGAAGTTTCACACCCTGTGGATTTGTAATTTTAGAGTTACACCAGAAACAATCAGGTGCATATTTCTGTCAAAACAAAATTGGATTTTGAACACCTTCATTCATGGCTCCGGGAATTAGGGTTTCAGAGAAAGTTGGTATTTTTGTAATCAGAGACCACAGCTAAATGCTACTCATAAAAATCAAAATTTAGAGACCAAGATCAAATTTTTTGGTTGGGTAGAAGGATGGGCTTGATCAAACCCTAGTTCGGGATTTTGATCAGAAAAAAATGGAAAATTAGGGCTTCTGCAAAAGTTGGAATTTTTTAAGTCTATGACCATGGCTGGAAGCTCCTCAGAAAAATCGAAGTTTAGAGCTTTGGATCGAACCTTTTGGTTGGGAAGAAGGGTGGGCTTTATCAAACCCTAGTTCAGGATCCTGTCTAGAAGATCCGAAAGTTTCAAAAGGCAATTTTGAGGGGTGAAACTTTGCAGTTTTCAAATTCTGAGTATACCGGCTTGATCAGCTCATCAAGGCGCATTTTTCTATCCTTTCAGAATTTTGAAATTCAAAGTTTGAACTTTTAGTGTTTCTCTAACAAACCATAATCCAGCTCCAGATCCAGTTCCTACAAATCAAGTGGATTAGGTTAATCCTAGAAGAGAATGGATTGGTCACCTGCATAAGTGAAGAAGTTTCTGTTTCAGAGGGAGATGAGGCTAAGGCCTTACATGAGAAGATTACAAAGCAATCTCGACAGGTATGACTCATACAGGTATGTTTCGAATTTTTTTCATAATTAAGTTTATGATATGTTTTTCTTCATATTATTACGGTTTGTACAATCTTGGTTATTTTTAGACTTGTCGTATCACCTTAATAAAATTATGAATGCATGATAGAAGATATTCATTGATTAGGGTTTTTTGACACTTATGATTGTACTAATACATTGTGATGTTTTATGAGGTTGATGTTGTCTACTAACATGAAAGGTACATCAAGAAAGACAAATCATGTTCTAGTTCAAGAACATATGACCATGGTGACATGAAGACAAAGGTTCATCCATTGCCATGGATCACATAGAAGATCTACTTATGAGGTATGTATAACTTGGTTCTATAATGGTTAACCTATGAGATATGCAGGTAACTAGCACAAGTCATTGAAGAAAACAAGAAGACATTATGCAGGTATGTTAGACATAACTAGCTAGCATGCTAATCCAGGTATGTTTTTCCTATATCAAGTTAGAATCCTATCTTGTGTTAGAATCTCTTATATAAGTATACATGGCATGATTGATAATGATTATTTATGAAGTTAGAAATTTAAGTAATCTAGGGTTTATGAATATTATGTCTCTTACCTTGATTGATGATATGACTAACCAGAAAAGTCTTTTGGTCAAATATGAATATGCATGAGTAAGAGAATTCTTCCTTAAAACATTGAATTCTAATGCTTATTATCTGTGTTTGAAATGATCATGACTATACATGTTTAAGATTATTGTAGTATTGAGAATGTATGATTATGTATGAGATCTCGAGGATATCACAATAATGATACTTGTAAGCATGCATAGTGATCGAGGATGGATATAAGTTCAAGGACAGGTAATCCAGGAAGCAAATATCAAGAGGGAGCACACTCTAGTAGTTTCTGCAAGGATGCATATATTCAGAGGGAGTCGACCACTTCTCACAATCTACATCAGAATGGAGTTGTTAAGATTCAGAGGGAGTCCACCCAACAACCAAACGAAGATAAGTATTTGAATTATCATTTATTACATATTTGTTTGTTTAAATAATGTTGTTCAATGATGTATATGCTTATGTTCCTAGACTTAGGTTGTGTATTATGCATATTAGAATAATTTCATTAATGAACATTATACTATTAATATGCATGTGATGGGTAAGTGGCCTATGGCACTGTACAACATTCCATTGCTACTTATCTAGAATGAAACCTCTTTGCTAACATGTTGGGAGTAGTGCAAACTCTTAACAATGTTCTGGTAGAGATTGGAAGACATCTAGAAAGTTATAGGATATGGATGAATGTTGTATTGAAGCATTGGCTAAAATAATTGCATGACTGCATGACATATTTCTTTATGTGTAAGAATTTGTTCTGAAAACTATGAGATGTTTCTAATCATGCAATTTAACTTGTTTTGTAGGAAAGATCATATACCTTCACGTACAAAAGAAGGACTACAACATTTGTTCTAGCAACAAAGATATCTATTGAAGATATTGAAGTTCCCAGGATCTGGGATGAAGTAATGGAAGAATGCCATGATCAGTCGATCATGAAGAATGATGTTTGGGATGCAGTCCCAAGACTTGAAGGGAATTCTACTGTGACTTCCAAATGGATCTATAAGATCAAGCATGTTGCAGATGGTAGCATGGAGAAATACAAAAAGAGGTTTGTAGCTCGTGGCTTCTCCCAGAAAAAGGGATTGAGTATGAAGAGACTTCTACACCTATAGCCAGGCACAGTTCCATCATATCAATACTTGCTCTGGATGCAGTGATGAAATGGAAGATACACCAGATGGGTGTCAAGACAACTTTCTTGAATGGTGTAGTCGAAGAGGAAGTGTATGTGGAGCAGCCACTTGGTTTTGAGACACATGACGGGAAGTCATATATGTGCAGAACTTGGTATGGTAGGATAGAAAAATTTCTATCCAGTTTGGGCTTTACCAAGAGTAAAGTGGATTCCAACCTTTACTACAAGGTTGAGGAAGGAAATCCAGTGATACTACTTTGGTATGCGGATAACCTGTTTGTTACAGGTGAGGATAGATTGATTGCCGACACACAGCGGAAGCTTGCTGCCGAATTCGAGATGAAAGACTAGGGGATGATGCACTATTTTCTAGTCATGGAGGTGTGGCAGAGTACAGATGGAATCTTCCTTGGACAAGGGAAGTATGCAATGGAGATCCCGAAGAGGTTCGGGATGATGGACTGCAAGGCCATGACCACACCTATAGCATCGAACTTGAAGCTTCTATGTGATGCTTCATCTGATCCGGTTGATGTCATAGTGTTTCGTCAGATGATTGGGTCCTTGATGTACCTAATGAACACGAAACCAGATATTTGCTTTGTGGTGAACACATTGAGCCAGTTCTTGAAGGATCGAAGAGGTGTTCACCTAGTTGTTGTAAAGCATATTCTGAGGTACCTGAATGGTATAGTTGATTATGGGCTCAAGTATGATGCGAATCAAAAGTTTAACCTGTAGGGTTATGTTGATTCAGATTGGGCAGTGCTGCAGATAGGAAGAGCGCATCTGGGTGCTACTTCAGTATGGGATCATGTGTGATCTCTTGGTTTAGCAGGAAGCAGTTCTGCGTAGCACTGAGTATAGTCAAAGCAGAGTATGTTGCAGCTTGTTTGGCTAGTTGCGAGGCAGTATGGCTCCGAAAGCTACTGTCTGAGTTATTTGATCTCCCGCTGGAGGCTATTGGTATATTTTGTGATAACCAGAGTTGTGTGAAGTTGTCTGAGAACCCGATGTTCCACGACAGGTCGAAGCACATTGAGATCAAATATCACTAGATCAGGGATATGGTGCAGAGAGGAGCAGTGAAGCTCCTGTATGTTGCGATGGACGAGCAAATTGCAGATGTGTTGACGAAACCACTAGACGGAGTGAAGTTCGAATACTTTAGAGGGAGGCTTGGTGTTCTTCAGATTGACGATACTTCAAGAAAGAAGTGATGGAGACATTTGCTGAAGCCATTCCAAGCATGGTGGAAGGAGGATTCTTCACATGGCTATGGATGTAAGCGCTAGATGATGAGCATCAAGACGATGCTCCAGTTACTGCTCTGTATATGCATCATGTTGGATGTTGGATATGATCAGTTGGATCATTCATATGTATGTACACATCATGTTGGATGCTGGATATGATCAGTTGGATCATTTATATGTATGTATGCATCATGTTGGATGCTAGATATATCAGTTGGATCATTTATATGTATGTACGCATCATGTTGGATGCTGGATATGATCAGTTGGATCATTTATATGTATGTATGCATCATGTTGGATGCCGGTAATGATCAGTTGGATCATTTATATGTATGTACACATCATGTTGGATGCTGGATATGATCAGTTGGATCATTTATATGTATGTATGCATCATGTTGGATGCTGGATATGATCAGTTGGATCATGTGTATGTATCTGTAGATGTATCAGGTGGATACATTGTATGATCAGGTAGATCATGTATGATGATATGTATCAGGCAGATACTGTGTATGCATCAGGATGATGCATTGTATGATCAGGATGATCATGGATGATGAGCTTAAGGATGTTGCTCTAGATGACATGCGTTAGGACGATGCAGCAATGATGTTCACGATGATCATGTGTACATCAGGATGATGTATGGTGAGTGTCAGGTTGATACTCTGTGGCCATGGACAGGTTGTGGAGATAAGCATATAATAGCACCCTGGGAGGTTTGTAGATTCTCTTGCTAGGATTTGCTGCTGGCATATAATAGCTCCCTGGGTGATCTGGAAAATGCTCTTTCGAGGTTTTGCTTTGGGAGGACATATAATAGCACCCTGGGAGGTTTGCAGATTCTCTTGATAGGTTTTTCTGCTGGCATATAATAGCTCCTTGGGATATCTGGAAAACGCTCTTTCGAGGTTTTGTCCTATGGAATATAATAGCACCCTGGGAGATCTGATAAATTGGGATGTGTTGCCGTAATAAGTCCTAGGATGCTCTTTCAAGGTTTTTCCACCACATGTAATATCTCCCTCAGGGATCCGATAGGTTGGGACGTGTTCCCGTAATAAGTCTTGGGATGGTCTTGCGAGGTTTTGTGGTGACCACATATAATAGCGCCCTGGGAGATCCGATAGGTTTAGCTGTGTGCTCATAATCAGTCATGGGATTTTCTTTCAAGGTTTTGTGGTGGGGTCATATGTAATAGCTCCCTAGGAGATCTGATAGGTGTTGGAACATTTAAAAAACCCACTATGTCATTCTAGACTTAGGATAAAATTAATTAATCATTTATGATTAATTTCCTGAGTTTTGACTAGGTAGAATAGGCCAATTTTGTCTTTTAGTGGACCACATGCTATCCTCATTCACAAAAATGAATTTGTATAGATTCTGGATAAGATTTCCTTGGATTCTGTCTGATTTTATTCTATTCATGAATTAGAAAGACACTATCCAGTTTTAGTTAGCTTTGTCATGCTTTTTCTACTTTCTAGTGGAAAAGATAAAGCTAGTTAACTTGGAATCTTTTGCCACTTGACCAATTCGACCTCCACATCATATCTAACCTTCTAAAGCCACCAATACATCCTATTTACCTCACTCATGAGCTGCCATACCATACTTTCCAAATTCATGAGCCTCTAGCATAGTTTTGGAAACTGCTTTTGCCACCTAGGAGGGTTTTTGTCTTTTTCTAAGCCTTTCTTTTTGCTCTTTCCATATTGCCTCAAAGAAATTTGATTTTGTCCATGGAGGATGTGTTGTCTAAAATATTCCATGGTGAAATTGTCTTATGAATCTAGTTCCTAGTAATTGAAAATTTCACATGGCATCAGAGCTAGCTTGATTCAAAGCAATTTCCAAGAGTGTTTTTTGTAGGTATTTCCATCACCAGGAGCGCATCAGTATGGAGCAAAATCAAGACAAAGCTGTGACTCTCACTCCCTTCAATTTATTTGACTGGAAGGCACATATGATCATCCAGCTTCAGAGCAAAGGATTGCATAGAGTCACTATGGACAATAGAGAGAGAAGGATTGGCTATGATTCATGCATTACATAAGTTTGACCACTACTTATTGGGAGGCCACTTCAATTTATTCATGGATCAATCCACCTTGAATTATCTGGTCAACAAGATAGTGTTAGAAGGAAGAATCTATAGGTGGTTACTTATGTTTCAAGAATTTTCTTTTGAGGTCATACTAAAGCATGGGAAACACAATCATGGACTTGATCATCTCTCTCGTATAGAATCAGGAAAAGTTGGCGCATTGGTGGACAGACATATACCAGAAGCAACATTATTTATGGTGAAATCCATTCCATATCACCTAGAAGAGATCACATTATTTCTTACCACAAGAAAATCCCCAAACGACTATTCCCTAATATAAAAAAGGTACTTAGTCATAAGAGCCTAAGTTGAATATCATTTAATTGCGGGGAAATTATATAAACTAGGGATTAATGGAATCTTGTGTAGATGTGTATTATATCATGATCATGAAATCATTTTGTGGGAATTTCTTGTTGGAGTTGCAAGAGGACATGTTGGCAGAAAATCCAAAGGAAGGAAGGTGCTTCAAGTGGGACTGTGGTGACACCCATAAATATGACATTTTTCAGTGCATTGGTCAACCATCCTAACAAGATGAACTCCCACTGCATCCATTCAAAGTGTTGCAACCATTTGATAAATGGGTGATTGAATTTGCTGGACCCATCAAACCACCTACAAATCATTCAAGGTCCTATTATATTATCTTAGAAACATATTATTTAACCAAGTGGGAAGAAGTCACACTAGTTCGAGACTGTTCCATAGAGACAACTACTCAATTAATTTATGAAAAAATTATTACTTGGTTTGGGTGCCCAAGGAGTCTTACAAGTGATCCATGAAATCATTTTATGAACAATAATATTGAAGAATTGAAAACTGAATTTCTGATCCTACATCATAAAAGCAGCCCATACTACCCTCAAGCAAATGGCATGGTGGAAGAATTTAACAAAATTATGGAGAATGGGATGACCAAAGTCTATTGCGAAAACAAGGATTATTGAGACGAGCATATCCCAATTGTATTATAGGATTACAAGACTAACACTAAGAAGATTCATAAATAGACTCCATTCTAGTTGGTCAATAACAAAGAACTGGTCATTCCTGCAGAATTTGTGGTCCTAAGTCTTTACATTGCACATGGAACACATATGAAAAAATAAGAATCAGGTGCAAAATGCCTTGCATAAGTAATGGAACTTGAAGAATCTCATTTTATGATAGAATATCATGCAAAAGTGGAGAAAGGGTGACAGAAGGCATGGAACGATTTCCATATCAAGAAAAAACAATTTGGAAAGGGTGTCAAAGTACTACTGTATGAAAACAAGTTTATGAAGCATCCAAGAAAATTACATATGCATTGGTTAGGATCATTCATTGTTGCAGAAATCAAGGATTCAGGTACTGTGAAACTTGTGCAACTTGATGGTATATTGCATCCAGGATGGGTGAATGGAACATGCCTAAAGCCCTACATCTATGCTTGGTAATTCTGCATGAATCCACTCATACTCTTGCGAGTGAGTTAGTTAGGAGTTAGTATTTATTTTTTAGTATAGTGATTTTGCATTCAGTATTTAGTTGGTTTCCGTATTTTAGTTCAATTTTCAATTAATATTCACCATTATGGTTGAGGAGGGACCCACAGTTTCAATCAGTTGTCATGAGTGCCACGAAAAATCAATCAAGCTATCTTTTTGGCATTTATGATATTTTATGACCTGAATCTCAAAATAGCTCGTGTGAACACAATAGTCACTTCCAACGTTTAAAAAAATTTATGTCACCACTCCACTAAGCCGCACCATTAATGTTTCATCATTTCCAAATTTCTTATTAAAGGATGGCACTTTCAACTCCATTGTACATTGTCAAAAAAGCGAAAACTAGTGTTCTAAAAAAATAATAGGCCTGTAATAGAAAATGTCTACCAATGTTGATCATCTACAATGGGGAAGGTCACAACAACATGAGACGCATCTAGCAAGGAACAAGCCCAATAGAGAGAAGTAGGAAAAACCAACCTTGTGTACCCAAGGATTCACATATGGGGTGACCTACAAGGGAAATTCGAGCAACCACAACTTTTGGACACTGATTTTTCAAATGGATATATGTACCCCGACATGAAGCCAAGTGTTTACAAGGATTTCCTCCCAACTACAAATGGAAAGGTCATAACACAATGGAAATTTGAATTTATGTCCTTGATAGAGTCCACCTTAACAAATCTCAAAGACCTTCTAGTCTTCAACACCACACTAGAAGTTTAGAAATGTACAAAGTTTTTGATCAGTCACATGCATGGTTACTCTTTATGGAAAGACAAGCAATACCCTATCCATTTAGATGAAATGTACATACGCACAGGGATCTCAATAGAACAGGAGGATGTTGCCACCAGTTTCCAAGGAATCCACATGAGAGAAAAGAATCACATAGATCCAAACCTATATGACAAGTATGGTACCAAGCGAGGAGGGAAAGGTGCCATCATCACCGACATTATCCATCCACTAAATAAGATGGAGTGTCATATTATATCTAGAAAATTCATGAGGAAATACAAGAATGGGGAGTGCATTTTGGACACATTGTTAGTGGCGGAATTTTGTGTTCATGGTTTTCAACTCAATTGGTGCAAGTTTTTTATGGAAAAACTATTCCAAGCATGTATAGATGCATATAAGTCTAGTGGATATTTTTTCTTTGGGTATTTAATTGTTTTCCTAGCTATGTGGAAGTGGCAGGTGCCCTACAGTCAACAATTACCACCCATCAAATTTCCGTATCTTGTTGCCTAGAACTATGCACCTTGGAAAGCTCCACGGGATCCTACCAACACCACCTTCAACAAAAATGCCTTTAAAGAATGGCACACTGATTTAAATAAAGCCATAATGGAGAGAATATATGACTCCCTTATCATGAAGTATACTTCTAAGGTATGATTTGGCATTGATCAGGACAATATATTCATTGAACCACTTGAAATAAACCCACAAGCATTCCCACCTAGCCCCATGACATTCTGCTTACTACCAGAAGAATTTAATAAGGTCATCCGTAATTGTCCAAGAGTAACGATTGTCAATGCAAGAAAAGGTACATCTTATCTATTCCCCCAACCAAGGATAATTTTAGGGGAGAAATTTAGCCCATGGGCTATTTTTCCATGTTTTTTTCCAAAAAAGAATTCACCAATTTGCATTTTTTGAAGCCCTGTTTCGCCCAATTTTGATGGGGTAAAATTTTGTCATTCTAAAAATCACCAAATTATTATATAAAATATATAAAATCATTAGAAATTGAAATAATTTTAGAAAAATATCGCCAAATATTTTATAGTTGACATTTTAGGAATTGGTAAGATTCTCCAAGGTTTATACACTTTTAAATAATTATGGGTCCTTAGAATTATCCTTGCCCCCAACCCTTAGTTAAGAAAAAAAGGAAATTCGAAGATCCCCAAGAAATCTATTCAGAATAGATAGCAATTCCCGAAGCCATAGTGTGCCCAATTCCCCAATGCATAGCATCGCTTCGAGACACCACTATGGTCTCCGTTAAGCTCCTAAAGGAATTCGTTCATTCCCTTACTCCAACCAAGCGTGCTTGTAGAACCTAGATAAAACTAGATAAACCCTCCATTGCAATTCCCACCATTCCAACCCCTAGCTACACCTCTACCACTACTTCACTCATAACCATCCATCCTCTGTCAACAGTCTCTACTTTATCCCATTGGCCAAATCCAATGCAGTCCTCAGTGATTAACATTATTGATGATCCCTTTGAACATATTAGAAATACACCAAGAGTACGAGTCCAACAAGAATTATCATCGCCCCAATAGACATATCGGGAAAATATTGAAGGCTAAGAGGCATCATACTGAAAAGCTACAATAGTTGATCCCCTCTTGCTATAGAATGACCAACTGAAAGAAATTCATAATGATTCAAAACCATATCCATCTATCCAATAGCAATAGTACAATGCAAACAATGGAAATTCATAGAAAGAACCACATAGGGAAGAAGTCTAGACCGGGCCACATGTAGAATCATATGAAATTACTCCATATCAAAAGGTACTTGAACCTCCATCAATTAGAACATAGATCAAACGATGGGAAAAAGACCCGAGTGATTGCCAATTTATCCTCCAGGTTTTCTAGGAACACCATGATATCACTCCTTTCCTCTTTGATGAAGTCCAATAGAGATCGTCAGCACTAGAGAAAAACCTAAACAAGCAAAAAACAACTTGCAGGATAATTAGTGCAGACTATAGCCATCGGGATGCCACTTTATTCGTTTACCCCTATCACACCCATACTAGATTATACCGCTTTGACTTCCCAACAGTTGTTCAAAGAAATCCGCATTGCTAGATCAAAAGTAGAATAATGGATAGCATTTAATGAGATATAACACAATACAATCAAGCAATAATATAATGACATACGCATACAATTGACTCTAAGCATGGAAAGGAAGCAACACATAAAGAAAATTCACTTATGGAAGATACTATTTCTGCCCTATGCTGTCAGTTGCGCACAATGTGGCCTCATGTCCATGCACATGTACCAATATCCCCAGATGAGATCTCATTCATTGTATTACAAGATAGCTACACCACCTATGTGTCTCTTTGAAGCAAATTCAGTCAGAATGAGCCGAAATCCAATTGCAACTCATCAAGATCCAAAATCAAGGCAATGAGTGGCATATACAATTGATGTCCCAAGTCCATCAAGTGAGAAGCTCTGTGACAAATTTCTGCAACCATATCTAATAGACAACGTAACAAAGTCAGGATCTCTTCGCAACATTAAATGATTGGGTTTGCATCCTCGAGAAGAAACATATACCTTTTGAAGCCTTGTAGAAAAAATTTGAACAACTGAACCATGAATCCCAACTTACAAACAATCCCCTATAAAGAGAATGCAAGTATAAAGAATCCCAATAGCTTGATAATGAGATGGATATTCTCCATGATAAAGCGAATGCCTCTAAATAGGTTGTGTGAGAGTTGAATTCCATAGCACAGGGAACTTACACTAATTTGAAACACTTAGATCACTTTTCATACACATAAATTCAATAGTTAGACCATCATAAACCCACATTCCTAGATATAGAAAAATCCCAGTAGTTCCTAACTAGCAAAAACATCTTGATAGGTAAATGGTGGGTGAATTTAGATGAGTTTGAGCAACTTTGGAAGTAGGATTTTGCAGAAGTACTAGAGTTGGATCCTTTGTTTGAAGCAACAACAGTAAACTATGCACAAGGATCAATAGCACAACATAGTTGAATCAAGGGACAATCAACCTTTCTGGTTGGGGCCTATTGACTCCTTCATTTTGGAATAATACAAAAAAAGGTGGAAGAAGAGAAGACCAAGGAAGGAAGTGTGGAACTAGAAATGAAGCGGAAGTTGTGGAAAAGAGGTAAAAAATACAACAACTTTTGGACATGTTTTAGACCTGCTCTGCAACTATAAAAGGAATCGGAGGGTATGTGGAAGAAAGAGCTGAGAGGAGGAAGAGTGTAAGAGCATCTGATCATAAGAAGAGCAGAACCAACCAAAGATAGAGACAACAACATATGTAACATGATTTATATATTTGGATTTTGGGTTTTATTTATGTGAGCGAATATCCCATGATGGGTAGTTCCATGGTGACTGTAAGCCGTTGGATCCATGATGTAATCTGTTTTAATGATGAGCATATTCCATAATCGGAAAGAATTGTTGGGACCCTTAAATTTTTCGGCATGACTATCTCAGTTAGGTGTGAAATATTAATCATAGTAGGATATAGTAGATAAATATTACCTCACAATCAATAAATTTTCCTTAGTGTGCAATAAATTAGTGCAAAAATAATTATGGAAAACAAATGATCAAAAACCTGTATTACAGATGATCAAAAAACAGTAATACAAATGATCAAATAACAGGTTTATTATCTGTCCAACCCAACAATGAGTCGTGAATAAATTTATATAGCATTTGGAATAATTTGTTTTCCTTTGGAGGAATCTACAAGTTGCTATCTTAGATTGGACCTCAATCCCCCCTAGGTTGACCAATAGGCTCCCAAATCACCCCAAACAGGTACTAATTGTCCATGTGAAAATTGGGTGAACATGGGAAGACATAAATGAGGCTCACACGTGTGGTCAATAATATTGGGTGGAGGTTAGGTGGTCAAGGATAGGCCAAAACAACCAAGAAAGGGCCAAAATGACCACATACATTGCATGGGCGCCTTAAGTCAAAGCCAACTTCCTTAAAACAGGAAAAAAGGGCACCTTTTCTCAAGAGGTGGTAATAAATGTTGGAGGTGGCCATTAATAGGGAACCCAACAACTATATTTGACCATATTTTGGCCCAGAAGTGGTGGAATGGTCATAATTATCCCCAACTAACTTCTAACAACCTTGGATTGTAATTATTAACCTTATTTTCGACCATTTAATCAAAACTTTGATGTATGACTAAGGTCCTAAGGTGTAATAATGTTCTAACAACCACCCATAAGCTATACCTTGGTAGTCAAAACAAAATTAAGGCCTTGGAAACTAAGGCTCAAGTCGCCTTTTACAACAACATTTTTTATTAGTCCATGTAACCAAGGTAAGGAGGAAAACCACATGGGAAATAAAACCTCCCCTCTAAAGTGGACATGAAATACACCAAAATAAACTGCCCCAAAACTCAATTAGGTGCGAACTTGATCATATGTCTGGAGGAACCTTCTTCTTTGGAAGAAGTAGATGTTGCTCCCATGCTTGGATCAGATGCTTGATCTCTGCAACTGTGGAAGCAAGTGAAAGTAGATGCTCTTCAGACTTGATCATTATACAAAATGTGGCCAAAAAAATCCAAATGAGACTTGATGAACTTGAGAATCAATCCCAAGTGAATGTTAATGTCCTCCATATTCTGCGTAACTCTGAGAACAAGTGCCAATCATGCAGTGGAAAGGAAGCATGATAGTGAGAGCGAATGCATCAAATCCATACTGAAAATGAGTTGCAACAACTAACTGATGATCCTTGAAATTCGAATGTGAAGACTCATGAGAGAACAAGGAGTTTTGGATATCAACTCCAAATGCTTGTAGATGGTCCAAATTCTTGAACTTCGAACCATATGAACCTTGATGTATTTGAGGCTTAAACCCATGCATATGCATGTTGTATCCATCTTCAATAGTAGCTTGAGGAAGTGTGCATGTGACCATGTAGGAAGTGAGAGGAGGCATGGGACCAAGGAGTGCGAATGCATGAACTCCATAATCTGATCTAGACTCCAAAATATCCAAGGAACAACAATCTTGCACATTAGCAAACCCATAGGAAGAATGCTTATCTTCTAGAGCAATAACTGATAGAGAATCCTTAGTAGAAGAAGTATGATGGGAGAACAATGAGTAGAGAGATAGTTCTTATTCAACAATGGTTTATCCATTTTTTGTATCTTCATCATTAGCAGCAACATCTTTTGCAATAGATGATGTCTCTTCACATTCTACTTCATAACATGTACAAGAATAATTCGAATCAAAGAGATCTATACCAACAAGATCTTGTGTTGAAGATTCTTCCATTTGATATTCATGAACTTCATCAAATAGAGTAGAGGATGAAACATTAGGAGGGAGAGAAAAATTTGAGGTGTCCATAGGCTCACTCCATGCACCATTCTTCTGCTTATCAAGATCCTTGTCCAAGTTGTTGTTGGAATATTCACACCATCATTTTTCAATTTTTCCTCTCTGCATGCATTTTGCATGCATCTAGTCATCTTCATGCAATTGCATGCATCCAGTCATCAGCTTGGTGGTCCTCCCAACACCTAGAGCTTGATTCTAGCTCCTTAGAGCCTATCGATATCCCCCAATTGGCCTCCCACCTACCTAATTTGCCTTCTTTGAGTTTATGCATGCCAAGTGCACCTTTGATCACCTACCACACTGAGTTAATGCGCCTTTGCTCACCTACTTTCAGTTATCACTCACTTAGGGTTCCTTATCTCACCTATCGGGAGTTATCACTTAGTTAGTGCATGGATTGAGTAGTTCCTCCTCTGATTGCTCATCCTAACTACCTGTAGCTCCTGGTTAGCTAGTTTTGGAGTTCCACTTGACCCTAAGATAGCCTCATGCGCCCCCCTTGGAGTCTCCATTTTCTTATTTATGCCTAGATGGTTCTGTTAGACTCAGTTGGAAACACTTGACTGACTCTTACCATTTATGACTGATACTACTGACTGGATGATGTCTCCATAGTTATCCAAGCTAGAGTTTGAGCTTAGATTCGAATGCCCTACTTGGATAATTCAAATCCTATATGATGCTACATCACAATTTATTGTAACACATTCTTTACATTCATTATTCATTGTATGATACTATTATTGTTCATTATTCTATGTTTATGAGTGATTATTGAGTGCCTCCTTCTCTTCTTCTTTGCAACATTCTTGAGAGTTTGATTGTGAGTTTGTTACAGTTGCTAGATCCCTTGCAGATTATCACATGGTATCAGAGCAAGAAGCAACTATTTGAATTACAACCATTGCAGCAATTGCAGCATTTCTTTGAGCGACTATCTGTGATGAACCTGCAATACACGAGATATCAGAAATAATAGAACTCAAAATCACTTTTATATTGATCATGGGCCACTTCGAGGGGGAAACCTCCTTTGAGCAAGCTCAATACAATTAACTTCACGGTGCCTTCAATGACCTCAACACACACTTATATACTAAGTCTATTCCCAATGCTATGAGTCAAAACCATGGGACATATAATACGACGAGACGGCTTACAAAGCATATGCGTCCAATACTATGGGTCAATACTATGGGCTAATATAAACTATGGATCAACAAATACTACGGGACGACTTACAAAGCATATGCGTCCAGCAACAATATACTAACAAAGTAAATACATGGGTTCCTAACATCCCCTCTCTCTTAGAAAAAGCTTTGTCCTCAAAGCTTTAGATGTGGAAATTGATGCAAAATCTGAAGGAGTGGGTCCCCTGTAGCATCCTTGGGTTGCATTTCGAGCCACTGGTGCCTTTGGATTTTCAGGGAGGATTGTGTGGAAGGATGTAGATGAAGAAGAACCATATCAACAATGTGAAAAGTGCACTTAGAACGGTGTTGATCGGCTTGTTGTTTCAGTCGAATTCTTGCCATGTGAAAATTGTCCTGCAGAATGAGAAGAAGCTGATCGCGGTTTCGAAGAATTGAGTCAATTTCCTGAACTGGGGAGCTATTGAAGGTGTACGGAAGAAGAACTGGTGGTTCCTGTCCAGAGATTGCTTCATATGGTGTCTTTTGAGATGTGGTACTATACCATTGGAGCGCTTCTAGGAAATCCATAGAAATAGTTGTCCAAATCTGTGGAGGGATGGGCAAGGGTTCAAGCATTCCCGAAAGGAGGGTCATTTCACCCTTGTTGACCTGGAAAGTATCACAGTCAACCACCATCCGTTGAATTTTCCTTTTGAGTCCCTGCAAAAGAAGTTACAATGTTCCTGGTCATACGTTTTGAGGAACCCAGATTGCCCTACTAATGAAGAATCATGGATTTCATAGAAGAGATAGCCCCATTGAACATATTGCAACCAATTTGGAACAAGCAAAGAAATAGTTGTAAGAGAAACTGGGTTATCAAATGTGTGAGGAGGAACATCTTCCACCATATTCTCCTAACCCTTCTGGTAAGTGGTTGCATAGTCATAACCCATGAGTTGGTTGGATAACCCATTTCAGATCTGCTGGGGAGGAGACCCGTTGTTCCATAAAATTTTCCAGACTCTAGAGATCAGTCTTGATGCAGAAATAATTCCCTAATAGGTATGGCTGCCACTTCTGTACTGCATGCAAAATAGCCATTAGTTCCTGCTGAGAGGTAGGTGCGACTAAATTCTTACCGAAAAGGTCTCTTGAAGGTGGAAATCTCATTGGTTCAGCAAAGACACATGCATATCTATCCAAGGAAGTAGTGGAGACCGTTGATGGGTGCATCTGAAGGGAATGGAGTTGAGCGATGATACCATGTGAATTCTTCTTAAGGATTTTTTCTAGGCGATGTGAACTGATGATGCAGAGAGACCCTGGTTGTAATCCCATTAATTTGTGTTGTGCCCCATTTACTGAAAACTGCATCCAAAGTTTTGAAAAATCCCATAAGATGGGGCCAAGTGTGCATAACCATTGAACACCCAAAACCACATCACATCCACCTAAGGACAAGGAAAACATGTCAGAGTGCAGGTTATAATATTCCATAGAGATACACATATTGTGACACTTCCCCTTGCAAGGTAAGGTTCCCCCATTGGCAACCATGACTTCAAAGTTGGAGCAATGATGGATAACACAATCAGCCTGTTTGGCAATCCGAGGGTCAATGAAGTTATGAGTGCTACCAGAATCAATGAGTATGGTAAGAGGGAGCTTCTTGAAGTATCCCCGACTCGCATTGTTTGTGGGGTGGTGACGCCAGTTACAGCATGGAGAGAGAGCTCGTGTGGGTCGTCTTGAGATGGGGTGTCAACAAGCGGGTGTTGAATGTCGACCTGATCACCTACTGTATCTGGAGCTTCTTCATCAAGTTTTGAGGCGGGCAAAGAATCCACATCCAAGAGATAGAGATTTTGTTGAACACATCTATGTCCCTGAGTGAATTTCTCATCACAATTATAACAAAGCCCTTTTTCTCGGCGTGCCTGCATCTCTGTTTCAGACAAATGCTTGATAGGAGTTGGTTGCAGGGCAGGCGTGATGGGAGGTCGTTGGGGACCCATATTTCTGAAGGGAACAAAGGTGGGTTTGGAGCGTTGTTGAGCTGCGATCTTGTCCTTTGCCAACTTAGCCAACCCTAGGACTTCCATCATTGTGTTGGCACAGAACATTTTGACCTCTGAGCGGATTTCATCCTTGAGACCACTGATAAAACAACTCCTGTAGAATTCATCAGACAATCCTTCTGTGTGATTGGCAAGTTTCTCAAATTCTATCTGATACTCTCTCACTGTGCCAATTTGGTGAATTTTAGTGAGTGCTCATGTGAAGTCATCAAAAGCACTAGGACCAAATCATTGCAAAAGGAGTTGACAAAAATCTGTCGAATTTGGCTCGCGATGAGATTTGATGTACCAACGGTACCATTGAAGGGCTTCTTGTTCCAAATGAAAGGATGCAAGTGGAACTTTTTGGATATCAAAAGTATTATGCAGATTGAAATATTGTTCTGCTCGGTATATCCATCCAGTCGAATCAATACCATTGAAGCGAGGAAAATCAAGCTTCGACCCACGAAAATTGCTGGAAGAAGAGAACCCAGTGGCTGCAAAAGATTCTGGCTGTCGGTTATTGTTCATGGCTGAATGCCGAAGATGGAGGCTGAGAAATTTTTCATCCAGATCTTGGAGTTTGGTTTGGATGGCTGCAAGTGCTTCCTCCATGGTTTTTTTTTTTCCTTGGAAATGGATAGAAAAACACAAACAAAAGCTTATTTAGTAAAGGAAGATTTGGATTTGGGAAAAACTCGGATGGGTAATTGGAGTTTGACTAGGTTTTCGACACTTTCTGATGGACAGTGAAGCAAAAAATGGGGATTTTAGAAGCGGGGTGAAAGAATGAGAAAATTTGGTAGAGAGGGGCAAAGAAACAGAATTAGGAAAGGAACACGGTGGCAAAATTTGATGGCGTTTGGGTGAAAATTGAAGGAGTTATGGCAAACCCTAAAAATAGACAAATGTGAGATTTATGGTCTTGGGAAGTGGAATTTGGGATAGGGTCTTCAGGAATGAAATAGGTAGGATGGGATTGCAGGGATGTCAGTGAAGTTTTAGGGAAAACAGATTTGAAACAAGGGAGATATGGCCGAAAAACAGAATTTTATACTTTTTTCTTTTTTCTTTTTCTTTTCTTTTCTTCTCTCTCTTTTTTTTTTTGTTTTGGAAATGGATCGGCAACAACAGCGCAGAAGGGATCCACAAGAGATGGATCTGCAACAACATGGAAATGATCGAAAACGGATGGATCTGAAATGGCGACTGGATCTGGAACGACTTTCAGAATAGATTTGAAACGACTGGATCTAGAGCGGAAGTGATCGACAACAATTCAGCTAAAAATAGATATGGACCCCAGGTATGTGCGGCTTCCTATCGATTCAGGGGATTCACTTGGCCACCAATGCTATCTGACGGCTTGCGTATTGGGGCAGTACCCCTCACTCCACAGCTCAGGTAAAACTAATAACCGCTTTGCCACAAACGACAGCTCTTGGTTTACCTCACGGGTGAGAACTAGTCAATGAGGTAGGGTTCGTTGCCCTTTTCACTGGCAGGTCCTCTCAATGGGCTAGCTACTTTGGGGTTCCTGTGGTACTCCTCACAATGAGTTTTATGGCTTATGCCCAAGTACTTCCCATAGTTAAGCGAATAGGGGTTATCCCCAGATCCGAACTTGCAATAGATGTGAAAAAAAAAATTGGCAGAAATTCCACCCAACGAGCCCAAGAAAGTGCTCTGATACCAGATGTGATGAACCTGCAATAATTCATTAATGCAATACACAAGATATCATAAATAATAGAACTCAGAATCACTTTTATATTGATCATGGGCCACTTCGAGGGGGCAACCTCCTTTGAGAAAGCTTAATACAATTAACTTCACAATGCCTTCAATGACCTCAACACACACTTATATACTAAGTCTATGCCCAATACTATGAATCAAAACCATGGGACATATAATACTACGGGACGGATTACAAAGCATATGCGTCCAATACTATGGGCTAATATAAACTATGGATCAACAAATAATACGGAACGACTTACAAAGCATATGCGTCCAACAACAATATACTAACAAAGTAAAGACATGGGTTCCTAACACTATCTTCCACTTGAGCACCAGAAGCCTCTAAGTTTCCACAGCAAATCCTGGTGCTATTACTTGAATTCATTGGATAAATATAGTGAGGTCTAGCCAGGTGTGAAGGACTTAATCTATGTGCTCAGTGTTCTTAAGGTAGTGTTCAGTCGAAGTGTAGCATTCTCCATCAGTAAAAACTCTTCTTTTTCTGCAGGTTTATTCACCCATTTGAATTCTTCTTCAACTATTCGAGCTTCTTTGTTAAGATGGATCTAAAGCTCACATATTCCAACTATGTTGAGTGGAAATCCAAGATGGCTCTCTTCATGAGATCCAAGAGATTCACCTGAATACTCAACGGAACGAGCGCCTTTTCTCACCTACCACACTCAGTTAGTGCGGCTTTGCTCACCTACTTTCAGTTATCACTCACTTAGGGCGCCTTATCTCACCTATCGAGATTTATCACTCAGTTAGTGCATGGATTGAGTATTTCTTCCATTGATTGCTCATACTAACTACCTATAGCCCCTGGTTAGCTAGTTTTGGAGTGCCACTTGACCCTATGACAGCCTCATGTGCCCCCCTTGGAGTCTCCATTCCCTTATTTATGCCTAGATGGTTCTGTTAGACCCAGTTGGACACGCTTGACTGACTCTTACCATTTATGACTGATACTACTGACTGGATGATGTCTCCATAGTTATCCAAGCTAAAATTTGAGCTTAGATTCGAATGCCCTACTTGGCTAATTCAAATCCTATATGATGCTACATCACAGTTTATTGTAACACATTCTTTACATTCATTATTCATTGTATGATACTATTATTGTTCATTATTCTGTGTTTATGAGTGATTATTGAGTGCCTCCTTCTCTTCTTATTTGCAACATTCTTGAGAGTTTGATTGTGAGTTTGTTACAGTTGCTAGATCCCTTGTAGATTATCACATGGTATTAGAGCAAGAAGCAATTATTCGAATTACATCCATTGCAGCAGTTGCAACATTTCTTTTAGCGACTATCTTTCACTTGAGCACCAGAAGCCTCTAAGTTTCCATAGAAAATCATGGTTCTATTACTTGAATTCATTGGAGAAATACAGTGAGGTATAGCCAGGTGTGAAGGAATTAATCTATGTGCTCAGTGTTCTGAAGGTAGTGTTTAGTCAAAGTGTAGCATTCTCCATCAGCAAAAACTCTTCTTGTTTTGCAGGTTTATTCACGCATTCGAATTTTTTTTCAACTATTCGAACTTCTATGTTCAGATGGATCTAAAGCTCACATCTTCCAACTATGTTGAGTGGAAATACAAGATGGCTCTCTTCATGAGATCCAATAGCTTCACCTGAATACTCAACGGAATGATGGTAGAACCTCTCAGTGCAGTTGAAAAGTCCAAGTACTTGGATAGGCTTGATGAAGCAGTTAGCCTCCTCCTTCTCTCAATTTCTGAAGATCTTCACTTCCATGTCATCGATCTTACATCTCCTAAAGAGGTTTGGGAAAAGCTTGAATCCCTTTTTGGACAGAAAGATGATATGAGAGGACACAAATTGGAGAATGAACTCATATGTTTGAGTCCTAACAACTTCGAATCTATCAATTCCTTCTTCACCAAGTTCAAAAGCTTGATATCATAGTTGAAAATATATGAGATAGTGAAAGAAGACAAGCAGCTTATTCTTTCCATTCTCTCAAAGTTGGGGGTAAACTTCTTAGTTTTTGTCTCTACTTTCTAGTCAGCTAAGATGTCCATTCCAAAATGGAAGTTTCCCTCACTTGGTGACTTCATCCAATCTCTTACTCAAGAGGAAGATAAGTCAATCTCCATGGAAATGATCAAACCCAACTTGGATTCGTCCCTTACAGCTGCTAACGCCAAAGGGGCGAATGGTAAAGACAAGCAAAATATTTCTGATAAGAGATCGAATGATATAAGGCCTACAAATACTCCATGTCAGTCAGATGGGGCTTCGAAATCATGGAATACCAAGCATTCTCAAGAGAAAATATCCAAGTGCATATATTGTCTTAGAGGTTTCCATCCTGAGAGTGCTTGTATGAGGAAAGCTATAGATTTGATGGCTCAGTTACTTGAGAAGAAAAATATTCCTGTACCTGCATGTACAAGGAAGAAAGATCCTGATATTGAACCTTCTAGATCTGAAGACAAAGAAAGATGTCATGCCCTCATGGCAAGTGCATCAATGGATTCTTCCTTCATCATAGATTTAGGAGCATCAAGACACATGTCTTCCTCCCAAGATCTCTTCTCCGGTTTCGAAAGCTCAGTTGGCCCTTCCATCAGATTGGGCAATAATTCATAAGTCTCCTCTCAGGGGGTTGGAAGAATCAATCTTGACTATCGTTACTTTTCTGATGTTCTTTATGCTCATTCTCTTGCAGCAAATTTACTTTCAGTGTATCAAATGACTCATATTGGATAGCCCAAAAGAGTGATCTTTTCTCCAAATGAAGTTGAGGTACAACACATGGTTTAAGGGGAAATCATTGCAAAAGGAGTTGCAAATCATGAGACAAAACTCTATGAGTTTTCCCACTTCTTACCTTTCTCAAAGGAGTCTTCTCTTTGCTGTCATGCTCATGAAGAGACTAGACTATCTAATCTCAACTACAAGCTAGCTCACGATATGGTTGAAGGTCTTCCAAATAGAAAGATTGCTCATGGCACCTGCAAAGATTGCTTGAAAGGCAAGGAGCGATCTAAGAAGATTGAGAAAAAGAGGAATATTGAAGAAGTGCGAATGCTAGATCCAGATCCACAAGAACCTGAAGATCCAACACCTATTGGTTCAACTCCTATGGCCAAAAGGGCCATCACTACTACATCCACTAGTGATCTTGTTGAAGATCCATCATCATCAGATTCTAGTTCTTTTGGTAAAAATCTCATCTATGATTTTCTCAAAGGAGATTGGTGAGCTCTCAGAATGGATGCTTATTGAGGGCAGCTAGACTAGGAGCCTACTTTAATTATCAACCCGAGGGACGTACAAACTTCAGAGGTGCATGAACTATATGTGCTCTTGTAGGATAGTCTTTGCCGTGGTTAGGTGTTGGTATCAATGTTCAAGGGTTTGCCTAAAAGAAATCGAATAGGCTGGGAAAGGATTGTCTAATCTATGGATGAAAAATACCTATGCTAAGAAGTTCAAATACTGAAAACAGTAAATCTATATTAAAGAATTTAAATGCTGAAAATAGTGAATATGTCCCTAAGAACTGTCTTGCTGGAAACAGTGAATTTATACTATGAAATTGAATGCTGAAAACATAACAAATCTATACTAAAATAATGAAAGCTGGATCTTTAACCTAAGAAGCAATTACTGTAAATCGAATGCATAAAACTAGAAGTCTGGTCTAATCTATTTAATTGCCAAAACCAAGTTCAGAATGCCACTATCTAATGCTATGAATTAATCAAAACTTTAAGAAGTGAATGTCATTAATTAACCACGGTATCGAAAGTAAGCAATATTTATGAGCAACCATAATAATGGGAGAATGCATAAGCTTCAAGATCTGGATCACTGTTTCATAAGTAATGCAAGCACATAGAAAAATAAGTATTGAAATATGCCTTGGCAGAATGTTGCTATAGGGCTACAGAAACAGCGTTACCAAACTACAGAATGCGTTACAAACTACTATGGAGTCAGACTGGTCGCTTTACTACAGAAATCAAATCGTACTATTTAACGCCATTCAAATGCCTTCTTATGCAATATAGATTCAGTCAATGTAAATCACATAATGAAAAATACCTGAACAGTAAGATCTCCTGACTTACGTGTTGGAGGGGTCCTCTCCAACCCGTACTCAGGAGTGGAGAAAACTTGTAGACGCCGAATTGAAAGCAACATCAAGTCTTTATTCAAAATAACAACTTTATAGTTTTAGTAAAAGTCTATAACTCAAATTATATCAACAGTATAAAAACGTAAAACGATGGTTCTCAAAAATGGCAACAGGATCCTCTCTCTATCTAAGAGACCCGTATATATATGCCTATAATGCTTAACCTAACTTATATGTCTAATTGTCGATTCTGTTTGAACAAGTGTTCTCTCTAGAAATCAGGAAAAAGGCGCTGAGATTTGCATGATCTTTCAGTCCTCTGCTTGATCTGCGTGTTTGTCCCTTAGTGTACCTGGACCTGCTGAATCATACTCGATTTTCATATAATTAGTTTATTGAACATGCATTCAAACATATAAGAATAATCTTTAAAACAAATTCATTAAATAATCAAGGTAAATCATTTCTCCCACAAAACAAATGTATTTCTTCACCCTTTCTTGTGCTTTTGTTGTGGGGAAAAAGGCTATCAGATACCTATATCTTGGACTCATCATTCTCCATCATACTTGAAGGATTCATCCATCCTTGGGTGACAGATTCAGCTCATCGACGACTTCTCTTATGTCCCATTCTACCACCCTGGGGGTCCCTTCCTACCTGTGGTAGCCCATGGTCTGATCGTCCTTGACCCATGCTCTCTTCTCTTCTTCTTCATTAATATGTCCCTTAATAACTAGGGGAAGGAAGAATGGGGGATTCAGCCTCATTCCAATCCATCTGAGTTGATTCCTTATGAGGGATTCCCTGTAGAGTTTGGCTTTGAAAAGAGCATCTTCAAGTCTGAGAGGGGAGTCGAGCTCTCTTCTTTTTAGATCATTTTATAATCTGTGCAATCTTTCCTTAATAGACTCATAAACCTCTTTGTGTGTGCTTTGGAGAGTAACATCAAAGTGAGCCACAGCCTCCTGCTACTTTGCAAGGAGAATGGGGATCAACTCCTCATCCTGGGTGAGGATCTTATGGTTGTAAATTATTCTTTCAAGGTGAGTCGCCTCTGCCCTGACCATTAATGGAGTTTTCCATTTTGCTGCAACGTAAATGTGGTAGTCCTGAGCTCATTCAATTTTGTGATTCATCCATGAACACAGTGCCCTCAACTAGAAACCGCCCATGTAAAGGTTTGGCGACTAGTTGGGCGAGCTAGGAACTACAAAATTGTGCATGAAAAATAAACTTAGCTGGTACTTCTCCAACTCTATGGAGTTTAGAGATGCATCCATAAATTCTTTGGGGGAATTTATGTTAGTTTTTCAGAATTTAATACATTATGATCTAGGATCTTAACTAAAAGAACAACATGTACAGCATATCAAGCATAAGAGACAAGAGACAAGAGACAATAAACATTTCACCGGGGAAAACCAAGAAGGTGAAAAACCCCGCAACTTCCTCAGAGATAGAATAAGCATCAATGCAATGATCACTATGATCAAACCCAAGAGACAGATATCTACAGCATCATGCTCCTCCTCCACTTGTGCACATCCTCCTCTTCTCTCACTAATGCGAAGTGAGTGAGCAATATAATGTGTAAAATGAGAGAGATACACTCTCTATTTATACACTATATCACTTGACCTTTACTCAACTAGGTCGGCCCTAACTTAACCACATAACATAATGCTGACTGGGATGACCCCCAATAGGGTGGTCTAATAACCCTTTGACCCACATGACTCATAGAGGGCCGACCCCAACAAGGTGGTCTAATAACCCATCAAGTATAATTTATGACACTTCCAATCGGAGGAATAATACATCTCTGTTAGGGATACAATAAAGTACAAATGTAATACATACAATATACAAGTGAATATATTTCGAAGTTACAAATACATCAACACTCCCTCTTAACTAGGAAGGTATTCTCTTGACACAAGTCATCAATACATATAGGCACAAGTCTTCAATACTGGAGCTGGATCATCATCATTGGATCATAGAGCATCATCGTCACTACTGCTGTACTCGTCATCTCGATCACTGGTGCTATCTCATAATTCTTATCGTCATAGGAAGTTATACAGAGCCAACCCTTTTTCATGTTGGATGTAGGCCCACCACCTGTAGGTCTTCATCATCACTAGCCATATTGTGGAATACTTAGGACTTATTACGTGTGTCAACAAAACCTTGAAAGAGCATCCCACGACTTTTACGAGCTCACTGCTCAACCTATCGGATCTCCCAGGGAAATATTATATGTGACCTCCACAAAACCTCAAAAGAGAATCCCAGGACTGATTACAAGCACACAGCTCAACCTATCGGATCTCCTAGGGCAATATTACATGTGGTCATGGAAAAACCTTGAAAGAGCATCCCAGGACTGATTACGAGCACACAACTCAACCTATCGGATCTCCCAGGCTCTTTTACATGCAACAACACAACTTTTCCACGGCCACGGAGTATCATCCTGATACTCATGATCATAATGATCATGTCATCTCAGCGAGTAAGCCATCAAGTAGGTACACCTCAGGATGGATTACTCTGCCTCTACAAAAACTGCAAGATCTACCAGGACTGATTACATTGCCTCTGCAAAACCTGCAAGAGCATCTCAGGACTGATTATATGCCTCTGCAAAACTTGTGTACCATACTGTCACCTCATCACCTTTAGATCACCTCATCGTCCATAGAGCACAACCCAGATGCACATCACATGGAACTTACACTCACCGGCATGGTAAGACACACTTCAACCATCCGTGAAAGGCTCAACACTTATATCTATGCCATGGGAAGACACACTTCAACCATACGAGAATGGCACACCACTTATATTGTAGCCATAGGAAGACACACTTCAACCATGCTCGAATGGCACATCACTTTCACAGCGCCCATGGGAAGACACACTTCAACCATGCTCAAATGGCACAACACTTATATCGCAGCCATGGGAAGACACACTTCAACCATGCTCGAATGGCACAACACTTATATTGCAACCATGGGAAGACACACTTCAACAATGCTCAAATGGAATAACACTTATATCGCACCCATAGGAAGACACACTTCAAACATGCTCAAATGGCACAACACTTATATCGTAGCCATGGTAAGACACACTTCAACCATGCTTGAATGGCACAACTCTTACATCAACGACCATGGGAAGACACACTTCAACCATGTTGGAATGGCCCCAGCCCTTATATCTACACCATGGGAGGACACACCTACCACTATGTGAGAATGGCTCATGTGCATCTGTGTCTCTGGACTCATCACTTCCCCTTGGAAGGAATCTCGATCTGAAGTACACCAAGCCTCTCTCTGAAGTACTGAAACTTCACTCTGGCCAGCGGCTTGGTCAACACATCGGCTATCTGATCATCCATCACACATACAGGAGCTTCATTGCTCCTCTCTGCACCATATCCCTAATATAGTGATATTTAATATCGATGTGCTTCGACCTATCATGGAACACGGGGTTCTCAGATAGTTTCACACAACTCTGGTTGTCACAAAAGATACCAGTAGCATCTAATGGGAGATCAAATAACTCATACAGTAGCTTCCTCATCCATACTACCTCACAACTAGCCGAACAAGCTGTGACATACTCTGCTTAGGCTATACTCAGTGCCACACAGGACTACTTCCTGCTAAACTAAGAGATCATACTAGATCCCATACTAAAGAAGCACCCTGAAGCGCTCTTTCGATGAATGCCACTGCCTACCCAATCCAAATCAACATAACCCTCTAGGTTAAACTTTTGATTCGCATCATACTTGAGCCCATAATCAATCGTACCCTTCAGGTACCTCAGAATATGCTTTACAACAACCAGGTGAACACCTATGGGATTCGTCAAGAACTGGATCAATGTGTTCACTACAAAGCAAATATCTGGTCTCGTGTTCATCAAGTACATCAAGGACCCAATCATCTGACGATACACAGTAACATCAACCGGATCAGATGAAGAATCACACAAAATATTCAGGTTCGATGCCATAGATGTGGCCATGGCCTGCAATCCATCATCCCAAACCTCTTCAGGATCTCTACTGCATACTTCCCTTGTCCAACGAAGATTCCATATGCACTCTTCCACACCTCCATACCTAGAAAGTAGTGCATCATCCCCAAGTCCTTCATCTCAAACTTAGTAGCAAGATTCCTCTTCGTGTCGACAATCAATCTATCATAACCTGTAACAAACAGGTCATCCACATACAAGAGTAGTATCACTGGATTTCCTTCCTCAACCTTGTAGTAAAGGTTGGAATCTGCTTTACTCTTGGTAAAGCCCAAACTGGATAGAAAGTTGTCTATCCTACACCATACCAAGTCCTAGGCGCTTGCTTAAAGCCATACAAGGTTTTCTTCAACCTGCACACATATGACTCTCTGTCATGTGTCTCAAAACCAAGTGGCTACTCCACATACACTTCCTCCTCGACTACACCATTCAAGAAAGTTGTCTTAACATCTATATGGTGTATCTTCCATTTCATCACTGTAGCCAGAGCAAGTATTGATCTGATGGAAGTGTATCTGGATACATGAGCAAAAGTCTCTTCATAGTCTATTCCCTTTTTCTGGGAGAAGCCACGAGCTACAAATATCGCTTTGTATTTCTCTATGCTGCCATCTGCAACATGCTTGATCTATGGAAGTCACAATAGACTTCCCATCTAGTCTTGGGACCACATCCCAAAAATATTTCTTCATGGTCGACGGATCATGGTATTCTTCCATTACCTCATCCCAGATCCTGGGAACTTCAATATCTTCAATAGATAGCTTTGTTACTGGAACAAATGTTGTAGTCCTTCTTTTGTAGGTGATGGTATACGATCTTTCCTACAAAGCAAGTTAAATTGCATGATTAGAAACATCTCATAGTTTTCAGAACAAATTCTTACACATAAAGAAATATGTCATACAGTTATGCAATTATTTTAGCCAATGCTTCAATACAACATTTATCCATATCCCGTAACTTTCTAGATGCCTTCTAATCTCTACTAGAACATTGTTAAGAGCGTGCACAACTCCCAACATGTAAGCAAAGAGGTTTCATTCTAGATAAGTAGCAATGGAATGTTGTACAGTGCCATAGGCCACTTACCCATCACATGCATATTAGTAGTATATTTTTCATTAATGCAATTATTCTAATATGCATAATACACACCCTAAGTCTAGGAACATCATTGAGCAATATTATTTAAACAAACAAGTATGCAAAAAATGAAAATTCAAATACTTATCTTTGTTTGTTTGTAGGGTGGACTCCCTCTCAATATTTGCTTCCTTGCAGGAACTACTGGAGTGTGCTCCCTCTTGATCTTTGCTTCCTGGATTACCTATCTTTGAACTTATATCCATCTTTGATCACTATGCATACTTACTAGTATCATCATTATGTTATCCTTGAGGTCTCATACACACATTCATTAGTATAATCTTAATACTATAAAAACATTATGATTCTAAGTAATCTTAAACATGTATGGTCAAGATCATTTCATACACAGATAATTTATCACAATTCTTTTACTCATGCATATTCCTATTTGACCATAGGAATTTTCTGGTTAGTCATATCATCAATCAAAGTAAGAAGCATAATATTCCTAAACCTATGATTACTCAAACCTATAACTTCATGAATAATCATTATCAATCATACCATGTATACTTATATAAGAGATCCTATCACAAGGTAGGATTCTAACTTGATATAGGAAAAACATACCTGGATTAATACATTAGCTGGTTATGTCTAACATACCCACATGATGTCTTCTTGTTCTCTTAAATGACTTGTGCTAGTGACCTGCATATCTCACAAGTTAACCATTGTGGAACCAAATTATACATACCTTGTAAGTAGAGCTTCATGAGTCTTTGTCTTCATGTCACCCTGGTCATATGTTATTGATCTAGAACATGATTTGTCTTTCTTGATGTAACTTACATGTTAGCGGAGAACATCAACCTCATACAACATCATGGTGCATTAGTACAATCATAAATGTCATAACCCTATACCTGCATTCATACTTTTACTAGGGTGATAAGACAAGTCTAAAATTAATCAATATTGTACTAACCTCAATAATATGAAGACAAACATATCATAACCTTAATCATGAACATATTTCAAAACATACCTGTATCTCCTCAAGTCATACCTGTCGAGATTGCTTGTAGACTTCTTATGTAAAGTGTAACGTCCCCTTCCATGAATCCGATGCAAAGAAGGAAACATGACCAACTTACTGGGCTTATTTGACAATCTCAACCTCATACATTACTCATAAATTCATAATAATTAAAATCTTCTATGTGTACAGACTCATACCTAAAATAAACACTGCAGAATTAAAACTCGTATTAACACACACAAACTGAAATGCATCACCATATTTATCTCAAGCAATTGATGAATTCAACAGGTAGAGAATCCATCCCATTCTCATGCTATGCACAAGCTTCATATCAATTTCATTAAGACAATCATTTCATTTCATTAACATGGGCAATTATCATTCAGAATTAACACACTGCAAAACACATAATGCATATAATGTAAATCACAGAAAACACTTATCTTGAAGAAGAAGTCGTCCAAACAACTGGCTATGTGAGAGCAACGTTCCACCCAACCATAGATCTCTATCCAGCTTGTATTCTTTCAGCTGAGAGATCACCCCGAGCTGGGTTGTGTATCCACTAAGGAGGAACTAAACATACTCACTCACAGCCATGGTTTCTCTCAATAGTTATGCTAAGCCAACTCATAGTTGGGTTTATCAAGCATACAACAGAAAAAGGAGGGCAATGCTAAGCCAGTGAGCTCATCCACAGAGCTACATGCATCTCAAAGGAATTCAACAGTCAAGGCACCCACATTACCTACCACACCAAACACAAGGAAGGTCCCCTTCTTTGCTGCATAGTCCCTCAAGCATCCCTTCCCTGCAGTGCTCTTCAGGATGGGTATAGAAAGGTCCAACTGCTAATTCTTGAGATTCTAGCCTTCACTGGGTTTATCAAGCAAACCCAACCTCTGCTTAGTCATTCACAATTGGATTTCTCACAATTCTGTTCATCAAATAACTCAATCCCATCACTGGTTTTCTGGGATATAAAAACTGGGTTTTCGAATGGATTTCAGGGTATCTAATACTCTCAAATCTGCCCCAAGGTTCATATCTATGGATCTCCCATTGGATTTTACTGTGAAATACCAAATCTGGGTGTTTTGGCCCTTCAAAACGTGGGTTCTTGCAAAGTTGCGATTTCTAGTTTTGCTCACTGCTGGGAATTCGTTTTTGGATGGAAAATGATGTTGGGTTCTTCGACAATGGAATGGGAATGAGGGAGAAGCAACTCCCATGAGGTAGAGTGACTTGTGGTACAAGAAAATAGAGCCCATACCTGCAAATACGAATTTTTGGGCTACCCATGCTCCATTGAAGCCATGGACTGAAATCTCCAACTACTTACTTACAACAGAAATAAATGTCATCAAGGAAAGTCAAATGGGTTCTCACAATGACATTTGGCAACATATGGTTCATCCCCACAACCCCTTCACCACTCCCTAGTGGATACATATGGCCCCTTCTCATTCGTTGCTCCCATAGCCAGTTTTGGTATTTTATTGCAATATTAAATATTTACATCAATTTACAATATCCCATGGCTTAATAGCACATGGTAAACAAAATGTCAAATGCTTGCCCATTTAAAATAAAATACGAACATATACTAGTGGGGCCTTGGCCTTGAGCTCCACGCTAGGGAAACATACATCGCATGTATACAATATTTACATAAAAGCCAATATTTCATAAGGGTCAAAATTGGGGTATTACATAAGGCCTTAGCCTCATCTCCCTCTGGCACTTGAACTTCTTCACTTATGCAGGTGTCCAATTCATTCTCTTCCAGGATTAACCCAATCCACTTTGATTTGCTGAAACTGGATCTGGAGCTGGATTAGGGTTTGTTAGAGAAACCCTAAAAATTCAAACTTTGAATTTCAAACTTCTAAAAGGATAGAAATATGTGCCTTGATGAGCTAATCAAGTTGGTATACTCTGAATTTGAAAACTGCAAAGTTTCACCCCTCAAAATTGCCTTTTAGATTTCTGGATTCACTAGGGAAGACCCTGAATTAGGGTTTGATTTTCCCGGAGCTTCACCCAACCAAAAGGTTTGATCCAAAGCTCTAAACTCCGATTTTCTTGAGGAGCTTCTAGCCATGGTCACATAATTCAAAAATTCCAACTTTTGTAGAAGCCCTAATTTTCCACTTTTCCGATCAAAGTCCCGAACTAGGGTTTGATCAAGCTCGGCATTCTACCCAACCAAAAAATTCAATCTTGGTCTCTAAATTTTGATTTTGATGAGTATCATCCAGCCATGGTCTCCGATACAAAATTTCCAACATTCTCCGAAACCCTAAATTCCCAGAGCCATGAATGAAGGTGCTCAAAATCCAATTCTGTTTTGACAAAAATATGCACCTGATTGTTTCTAGTGTAACTCTGAAATTTCAGATCTACAGGGTCTGAAAATTTGGCTTGTGGTAGCCTGACCTGTTATCTTACCAACCCCACAGGTCTGACTTCAAATGAATTCTCTGAGAGAGAGTTATTCCAAGTGTCGCAACGTGACCTGTTTATGGGATAAAACATGAAAGCGAACTTGTATGGAGTGCCACATGTCACTGGTTCAATTTCGGCCTCTAAAAAATCGGACCTGTGAAAGTACAGCCCATGCACTACCTTCCAAGTTTTACGAAATTTAATTTGGAGCTTCCTAGCCCAAGTTGTGACCTTTTTGCCTAGGTCACCTATTTATGACTGAGATTTGGAAGAGGCAGAAACCCTAGGTTGTACGGACCATAAAACAAAAAGTACACCGAATTAGATGTTGTGCTTCGGACACAAGGTACATTGGGATCTTATCTTCGACCTGTAAAACTTTTAGATTCATACTTTTCCAAAATGGATTTATAGCGAAAGAGCTATGATGATTGATTTTTGCTATATCAAGCCCTAGCTTCGCAAGTGCAGCAAGTGTCATAAATGCCATACCATGCCTTCTTTCAGGCTAGCTCTGATACCATGTTAGTTTTTCAGAATTTAATACATTTTGATCTAGGATCTTAACTGAAAGAACAACATGTATAGCATATCAAGCAAAAGATACAAGAGACAAGAGACACAAAACATTTTATTGGGGAAAACCAAGAAGGTGAAAAACCTCGCAACTTCCTCAGAGATAGAATAAGCATCAATACAATGATCACCATGATCAAACCCAAGAGATAGATATATAGAGCAGCATGCTCCTCCTCCACTTGTGGGCATCCTCCTCTTCTCTCACTAATGCGAAGTGAGTGAACAATAGAATGTGTAAAATGAGAGAGACACACTCTCTATTTATACACTATATCACTTGACCTTTACTCAACTAGGTCGGCCCTAACTTAACCACATAACATAATGCTGACTGGGCCGACCCCCAATAGGGTGTTCTAATAACCCTTTGACCCACATGACTCATATAGGGCCGACCCCAACAAGGTGGTCTAATAACCCATCAAGTATAAGTTACGACACTTACAATATAACTTGCGACACTTGCAAGTTCACATGACGACACTTCCAATCAGAGGAATAATACATCTTCGTTGGAGATACAATAAAGTACAAATGTAATACAGACAATATACAAGTGAATATATTCCAAATTTACAAATACATCAATAGTTTATCTCTATCGGGAGTCCCTGTTTTAACCTTTGGAGCTGGAATTTGCCCCACTTCTCTTGTAGATAAACTGCATAAATTGCTGATGGCGGCCTGAGGTCTAGTAGTTTATCACATATTTTAGTGGTTGTAGCCAAAATGTCCCTCAATTGAACAATCTCTTGGTTCTTCTTGGCTAGCTCCTCTTGTGCCTCAACCAATTTCTCTTTAGTGCTGAATTTTTCTGCTTAGCCAGTTTTAGCTCCCCTGCATGATGCATTTTCAAAATTTGTGTCTTTTCAGGTGAAAACAGGGGAGATGTGGGCTAGCTTCATGATTCAATTCTCAATGTTGCTAGATCCTTTCTGATATTTTCTAGTTCTGCCCGTGCCTCAACAAGTTGGTTGATGACCCTAGGGTTTTCATTGTGCTTAGGAGGGTTCCCCTAGAAGTTGTCTTGCTCTTCGTGTGCATTCTCTTCTTCTTGTTCATCCTGATCTTCTTGTTCATATTGCTCTTCTTCTGCATCCTGTTCTTCTTGTTCATCCTGCTCCTCTTCTGCATCCTGCTCTTCTTGTTCATCCAGCTCTTCTGGTGTAGTGGGATATTCCTGATATACCCAAAGATCATCGTTCTCATCAGACACATTTCGAACTAGGGGACTAGGTTCCCTTTTCTCTTCCTTGGTAATTGAGATTCTAGATGCTTGTGTGAATCTTTTACTTCGTCTCTTCGACCCTTGATTACTGGTAGAAATCCCTAGGTTCGTTTTGAGGGAGTCATCTTGTGAATTCTTTATCTTCACCAGGGTATCAACCACGCTGTCTAGGTCGATTTTCCTCTTCGTCCATGATGTAGAGGCGGTCTTTCTCTTTGATCCAGGCGGCAGGGGTATGCCAACTGTGGGTGTACCCTTCATACTTTGAACATCCTCAGTAGATACCAACACAAATTATTCCCAAGAAAGCTCTGGGATTTGCGCTTTAATTCCTCACAAACGATTAATTTTATCAGCCCATGATGGGCTGAAGCATCCTCCTTTCCTTTAATCAATTTCTTGCTCATTTCTTCTAGAGATAGGAGCAGCTAGTATGGAATGCTAATGTTGTTGTTCGGTGGAAGATGGTCCCTATGCCTCAACAGCTCTAGAATTCGAAAAATGAAAAATGGGGACATAACTTAACCTACCAGTGCATGTAATGTATTTCTGGATGAGTGCAACCATTTCATCCCATGGTGCCAGCATGGAGAGTCTTTTGACTGCATTTTTATCTTCGTCGTAGACCTCTCCTCGCTTAAAAAATGTCGTCTTTGCTTCATGGTTCACCTCCCGGTCATCCTTGCTCCAATGCAGGCCCATTGGTAGACCAGTGAATTTGGCAATCACTTCGTCATCCAACCTTATACGTAACCCCTTCACTCGGGTGATGAACTGTTCATCCTTTATATGTTTTAAATTTCTTGCAAACTCCAGAGCCACCCCTGCATTGCATCCTCTCAATCCTATGATGAAAGGAATCCATCCCATGCTGTGGATGATTTCTAAGATTCGCAGGTTCTAATAAATAGCACTGTGTTCCTCTGGTTCGCTTTTCTTGAAACCTTTTGTCATCTTGAAATCCTTTACAATAACAATAAACCAACACTTGGAGCGTGGCTATCTTTCCTCAAATGGTCGAGGTTGATTATTGGTTCGAGGGATGAATTGTTGGCTATGTGACCACACTAACTTCCAGTTCCTTGCTTTTGGAGAGTTCTGAGAGGTTTTGTATATGCAAAACTGGCTTTTTGGAAGACTATGCAGTCTTACTTATCTGCCTTTCTGCACTTATCCTCATTAGCATTTGTTGTACCTACTGCTTGATCGAGCCCTGCTTTTCGTTTCATGATTGTATCTTGCCCCATTTGCTCTGATTATTTGGAAGTATGGAGGCTAGATGCAGGTTTATCATTTGCTGACATGAAAAATGTAGTAATCATGATTCATTGATGCTGATATGACTTAGGTAGAAATCATGATTTATTGAGGTCATTCTAAACTGAACTGTGCCGCCGAATGAAGATGTAAGCTATCCTTAGCTTCAGAAAACAAATGTCTTGCGGGATAATTATTTGGCCTTAAAAATAAAACAAATATGTTTAGAGATTACCTCGTTATGTTTTAGCGTACCTGATTTCATGATCTGGCCCGATTTTTATGCTTGGCAGATTCTGTAGTAGATTTGGCAATGCCTGTAGTAAATTTTGGCATGTAAGTAGTTACGTGCGCTTGCTACTTTTTCCTTGTGTTCGTTTGAATTTGCTGTATTGGTCTTTTGAACTTTGTCCCATTTTCTGATTTGACTTTGTGATGATGCTTTTGCATTGGGTTTCGTATTATTCATTGTATTGTTGTAATCTATGCTGGCTCTCTTGAATAGATGGCAGGCTCGTGTGAAGATATTGCAGATGTGATTGAATAGCTTGTTTGCTGGAAATGAATTCTGTAGTAGTTGATACCTTTGTTGTCTTTCTTGGTATACATTGCTGGCTCACTTGGTTGCTTTAATGGTTGATAATAATCGGGCTCACTTGATTAGATTGCTGGCTCGCTTGTATTTTGATGACAGGCTCACTTGAATAGTAGCAGGTTTTGAATAATAGCAGGCTTGCTTGATTGAATTTTGTCGTGTGATATCTTTAGTGCTGACTTGAATATATGACTGGCTCGCTTGATTATTGATTGTTTGTAGTTTGCATGGTGTTTCTTCATGGGGATGTATGATGCCCTACAATTTTACCTTATCATTTATGTAGTTTTTTATTTGGCATTTTTCCCATCCCCCTTTCTCATGTTTTTTTTCTTATCATTTTTTCTTGTGTTTTTTTTATTCCTTTTTTCAATTTGCTTCCCTTTTTTTGTAGCAATTTTTTCTCTTTTTTTTTCCTTATTTTTTCTCCTTTTTCTCTTTTATTATTATTATTATTATTATTATTATTATTATTATATGAACTGAATTTTAATTATTTTCGATGCTCTCTATCAGCATCGGTTGTTGTTGGTAGAGTACCTATGTAAACTCCTCCTTTGACTATGGCTTCTTGTAAAATTTGAGCCGATGTCCATTCACTATCATAAGAAACTCCTCTTCATCAATCGTAATGATCCTTACTGCTCCATTTTCATAGATATTTTGAATTATGTAAGGTCCCAGCCATCTGGTTGTTAGCTTTCCCTTGAATGTGTGAAACCTGGAGTCATAGAGTAGTGCCCAATCACCTTCTTTGGACCTTTTATCCTTTAGGTGTTTGTCATGCCACTTCTTCCTTTGTTGTTGGATGATTTCAGTATGGGAAAGTGCTTGTTGGAATTGCTCATCCAGTTGATTCAATTGTAGCATGCGTTCTTGTTGTATATCTGTTTGTTCCATATTTAACTCAGCTGCAGTTCTTAATGTCTTTATTTCAAATTCAATTGGCAGCGTGACTTTCTTTCCAGACACTAGTTCATAAGGTGTGAATCCTATTGTTGTCTTCCATGTGGTATTATAGGCCCAAACTGCCTCACTCAATCTGTCAGCCCAATCTCTTTTGTGGAGTTGGAGAGTCATTGTCAAAATCCTTTCTAATTCTCTGTTGGTTAACTCAGCTTGACCATTTTCTTGAGGGTGATAGGAGGAGGTATGTCTGTGCTTGACATTATTTCTTTTAAGCAAGTCTTCTATTAAATTTGATGTAAATTGTGGGCCTTGATCAGAAACTAGTTCTCTTGGTACTCCAAACCTGTGAAATATCTGCTCAGTGAAGAATTTTGCCATGTTGGTTTCATTGGCTGCAGCAAGTGCTGCTACCTCAGTCCACTTTGTGAGGTAGTCAGTACATACTAGGATGTATCTCTTCTAATTTGACTATGGGTTGATTGGACCAATGAAATCAAATCTCCATTTTTAGAATGCCTCGAAAGAGATTTGTGGATGGAGTGGCATTTATTCTTTTTGTGTTGGTTTTCCCATCCTTTGGCAGTCATCACAATGTGAAAAATATTCATAAGCATCTTTGTGGAGTGTTGGCCAATAGTAACCTGTTTCTAAAATTTTATAGGTTGTCCTCTTTGCATCATAGTGTCCTCCACATGGTTCATTGTGAGTGGCATGCATTATGTCATGCACTTCGTCTTCTCTAATGCACCTTCTGAGTATTTGATATGGTCCTTGTTTGAAGAACATGCCCTCTATCCATGTGTATGTGGCACTTTGCCTTATTACTTTAGTCTTTTCTTTGTAGCTGTAATGTTCTGGAAACTTCCCAGACACTAAATAGTTTGCTATGTCAGCAAACTATGGGCTTCTTGTGGATATGGCAAAAAAGTGCTCATATGGAAAAATGTCATTGATTACTTCAATATCTTGTCCATGTGTGAGCCTAGATAAAAAGTCAGCCACCACATTGTGTTTACCTGGCTTATCTAAAATCGTGATGTCAAACTCTTGGAGTAGTAGCATCCATCTAATGACTCGAGCACTTGTGTTGGGTTTGTTCATTAGATACCTTATGGCTGAATGGTTTGTATGAACAAAAACTTGGTAGCTAGTGATATAGTGCCTAAATTTATTAATGGCATGTATGACAACCAAAAATTTCTTCTCGGTGATAGTATAATTTAATTCTTCCCCTGCCAAACTTTTTCTGATATGATATATTGCATAGGGCTTCTTCTCTTTTTCTTGTCTAAGGATAGACCTGATTTCCTTATCTGATGCATCTGAGTGGATGTGGAATGGAAGTGCCTAGTCTGATCCTTGGAGTATTGGAGCTGTAATTATTTTCTCCTTAAGGTTATCAAATGCTGTCATGCAATGGTTTGTCGATATGAACTCAGTGTCTTCTGTGAGAAGTGCAAACATTGGGGCAATAATCCTGCTATAATTTTCAATAAATCTCCTGTAGTACCCTGTTTGTCCAAGGAAAATTCTCACATCCCTTTGTTTAACAGGTGGTGGCCGTGTTTTGATTACTGAAACTTTTGCTTGATCGACCTCTATCCCCCTCTATGATATATGATACCCTAGAACGATGCCTTATTCCATTAACATTATGCATTTCTCATTGCTCAGACATAGGCTCATCTCAATACATTTTTTCAATACCAATTCAAGATGGTTCAATGCTTGATCAAAGTTTTTTCCATAGGGTGTGAAGTCATCCATGAAGACTTCCATTTGATGATTTAGAGAATATACTTAGTATGGCCCTTTGGAATGTTGCTGGATAATTACATAACCCAAAGGGTAGTACTCTATATGCATAAGTACCCCAGGGGCATGTAAATGTTGTCTTATCTTGATCAGCTGGGTGTATTAAAATTTGGTTGTACCCACTGAAGCCATCTAAAAATGAAAAATACTTGTTCCCAACTAATGTGTCCAGCAGCTGATCTATAAATGCAGTGGAAAGTGATCTTTCTTTATTGCTTTATTTAGCTCTCTGTAGTCCAGACAAATTCTCCATTTGCCTCCTTTCTTAGGGACTATAACCAGTGGTGAGACCCATTCGTTGTCAGAGATGGGATATATGAACCCAACATATAATAACTTCTGTAGTTCTACTTTGAAAATGTCCTTTAATGCTGGGTTCAACCTCCTTTGTGGTTTCCTGATAGGGATAGAACCTGCTTTGATGTAAATCTAATGTTTGCAAATATCAGGATGTATACCTTTCATGTCTACATATGTCCATGCAAAAGCTTTATTTTGTCTTGATAATACTTTCATTAATTGTGTTTCTTTCTCTGGCTTGAGATTGGACTTAATGTTTACTATCTTTCCAGGCATAATTTCCACTGTCTTTTCTTTTTCTGATTGTTCTTCCGGAGATAGCACTTCTCCCCACATTTTATTTAAGTTCTGATTTGAACTTTCTCCTTCTTGTTGCTAGTTTGTGTCAAAAAATATTTCAAGACCATCATTGTTAGAATATGCATTTTGTATGAACCTATCTATATGACCATCTTCATCTATTGCTTTTAATGATAGCGCAACATCAATCGTTAGGACAGGTCATAGGTTTTGATTTGGTGTGTCGTTATAATTATCAGTCCAATTTTGATATTCTAAGTCTGAAGATTTCCTTGCTGGTGGGTAAATCATGATTTTCTTCCTGGCATGTCCACTGGTGATAGTCATGTTTCCTGATCTGCAACCTATGTAAGCATATATAGTTTCCAACCAAGGTCTGCCTAGTATGATTGGATAACCACTAAGTTTACTTTTTACTTCAATGACTATGAAATCAGCTGGGTATTCCCAGGATTCAATATTGATCATAATGTTTTCGAGCATCCCTTCAGGTTTCACAGTGGATGTGTCAGCTAGCTGGAGTACTGTAGTTGTTGGTCTGACCATTGATTGGAGTCCTAGGTATATCATGGTTTCCTTAGTCATCACATTGATAGAAGCCCCCAACTCGATTAAGCTTCTATTTATTTGTTTGTTATTGATGGTGACGTTTACTATAGGACTGCCTAGATCCATATATTTAGGGTTAATAATAATACCCAGCATTAAATCAACTAATTGTCCCACTACATTTATGGTTGGCGGGTCACGCTTTCTCCTCCCTGGTTTCATCAGACAAGTTTCTCTAATAAATTTGTTACAGATGGGCACATCCCTTATGGCTTGTAAAATTGGAATCTGGATGTTTAAGTGCTTCAATTCATTTAAAATTGCATTTTCTTCTTCCTCTTCCGTACTTCGTATAAGTTTCTCCGGAAATGGAGGGTTCCTATTTCGTAGGAGTGGTTGAGTTTCTTCCTCTTGAGGATTTGGTTCATTTGGATGCTGAATATAGGGTTGTGTTGTTTGTTCTTGAGCTTCAGTTTCTTGGATATTCTGCGTAGATGTATTTTGAAACATTTTTCTAGACCTGAGGTTTATTTCGTTTATTTCCATGGTGTCTACTACGTAGGTAGGGAATTGTGTGATTTTAGCGTTATAAGTCTGTTGCTGTTGTGGAGGTCTATTATTATTAGGGTTTGGGATGGGTTGGGCTGGAATTGGTGGGGGTCTGGGGGGTGGTTGAGTTTGGGGGGGCGGCATAATAAGTGGTTTTTGTAATGGGACTCTCCAATTTGATGGATGGAAGTATTGATTTGCATAATTCGTGGTTGATGGAGGAAAAGGTGGGGGGTATGGAGGGTAAGACAGTGGGTAATAAGATTGTTGATAGGGTGGTTGATAAGTTTGTTGATTCTGCTGATAAGTCTGTTGATTTTGCTGCCATTGGTTTGGATTTGGCTATGTTTTCCATGGAGTTGGTGCAGAGTTCCAATTTTGCTGGCCCTGATTATAGTAGGGTTGATTGCTAGGTTGATATGGTCTGACAAAATTACTCCTTCTTTGATTTATAAAACAGAGCTGTTCTATTGCTCCTTCAGTTGCATGATCTTTAATAGCATCCTTACATGAGGGTAAGAAGGGACATTTATATTTATCGTCATTGTAGAGACCACATATTTATATGGTGTTTAATGTGCACTGCCCCTTCTCATGTTTCTTTCTACAACGAGGATAGAATACTTCCAATGCTTGGTTAATTTCATCCTGCTTCTTCTTTATTTGGAGTGCATCAAGTTGCATGGCCAATGATTGTAGGATGTCAGTTTTCATGTCATCAAGGAGGTTCCCTAGATACTATTTTGTAAGGTTTGGTCCTGTAGATGATGATGATGACCTTATGGATATATGTGTATCTATTGTCCCATTTTTGCTTTTCCTAGACCTAGAATGGTTTTTGAAGATCTGTAGTATCTAGTCATAATTTTTCTGGAACATGTCTCCATCTCCCAATAGGTTTCATATCTCAAAATTCTCTTCTTTGATCCCTCTAAGAAGGACAAGCTTCATCGATTCAAGGTCTAGGTTGCAATGGTTAGCTCATTTCTAGCTGAGCTGAAAACACTGGACATAGTCTTCTAAGGATTCACGGTCTCCCTGCTGCATCCTAAATATTTCATCCCTTGTATCATTTGCTTTGTAGTAGTCCCTATATTTTTCTAGGAATGCTTGCTTCATTTGGTCCCAGCTGAAAATACTATTTCCTTCTAAACTCATGAACCACCTAAGTGATAAATCTTTCAGTGTGGAGGGAAAAAGCCTCAGCTTTTGTGCATCCGTAGTGTAATCAAAGGATCTGCAAACTACCTCAAACTCAAACAGGAATGTGTCAGGATCTTCTAAAGTCAATCCATGGAAGTTTGGCAGATTGTTGGGGTTAATATTCTTCATCCTGGCATCTCCAAGATGTATGCTAATGTGAAAGGTGAACAACTCCCTAGGTTCCTCTTCTTCACCTGCCATAGTGGTGTTTGAATTGGAACTAGTAGAGAAGTTGTCTCTGTTTGGATCGTATGTGGAATTAGTTTTGTTTTCAGACTTTAGGAATTCAAACTGAGAGTGGTAAAAAATCTTGTTACCATTGTTTCTCATGGGACACTTAGGCAGAAAGCGTCCAAACCTATCCCTTTGCCGACGAGGCATTCATTGGTAAAATCTTTACATTGTTTTTTTTTTATATGTGATTTTTCTTTTTGTTTTGTTTTTGAAGATGTCTCCTAAAATATTTAGCACCTCCCCAGCAATGAAACCAAAAAGTGGTGAGCTCTTAGAATAGATGCTTAATGAGGGTAGCTAGACTAGAAGCCTACTTTAATTATCAACCTGGGGGACGTACAAACTTCAGAGGTGCAGGCACTATATGTGGTCTTGTAGGATAGTCTTTGTCATGGTTGGGTGTTGGTATCAATGTTCAAGGGTTTGCCTAAAAGAAATTGAATAGGCTGGGAAAGGATTTTCTAATCTATGGATGAAAAATACCTATGCTAAGAAGTTCAAATACTAAAAACAGTAAATCTATATTAAAGAATTTAAATGCTGAAAATAGTAAATATGTCCCTAAGAACTGTCTTGCTGGAAATAGTGAATTTATACTATGAAATTGAATGCTGAAAACATAACAGATCTATCCTAAAATAATGAAAGCTGGATCTTTAACCTAAGAGGCAATTACTGTAAATCGAATGCATAAAACTAGAAGTTTGGTCTAATCTATTTAATTGCCAAAACCAAGTTCAGAATGCCATTATCTAATGCTATGAATTAATCAAAAATTTAAGAAGTGAATGCCATTAATTAACCACGGTATCGAAAGTAAGCAATCTTTATGAGCAACCATAATAATGGAAGAATGCATAAGCTTTAAGATCTGGATCACTATTTTATAAGTAATGCAAGCACACATAAAAATAAGTATTGAAATATGCCTTGGCAGAATGCTGCTACAAGACTACAGAAACAACGTTACCAAACTACAGAATCCGTTACAAACTACGACGAAATCAGACTGGTTGCTTTACTACAGAAATCAAATCATACTATTTAACGCCATTCAAATGCCTTCGTATGCAATATAGATTCAGTCAATGTAAAGCACATAATGAAAAATACTTGAACAGTAAGATCTCCTGACTTGCATGTTGGAGGGGCCCTCTCCAACCTGTAATTAGGAGTAGAGAAAACTTATAGACGTTGAATTGAAAGCAACATCAAGTCTTTATTCAAAATAGCAACTCAATTGTAGACTCTTCTCTACAATATATCTCTGTGCACACAGATGCAGTGTCTTTTTCCTCTGTTAGATCTCTCTTAATATTTATCTAACAATAATAACCAACATAAGTCTAACAAGATCTCTAATATCTAACCCTTCCTTATACAAAATTTCCCTTTATATAGATTGTGCCCGAAGGTAAGATCTTTAAAATAATTATGGGCCATCCCTCATAGTACCCTTAAACCCAAAATTGCATGGTTATTCTATTGACCACACTTTGTATTTACTTCGTTGGAACTCTAATTTACTTTTGCACCACTTTCTATGGCTCTGACGCTTCTCTGGAAGTCACAGTTCTGACCGCGTAGCTTTGACACTATAGTGGCATGTCCAATGCACCATTCCGATTCTTTAGTCTTTTCTTCTGTAGCTGACAGTCTGCCGCTTCATTCATAACTACTCCAAATAACTCAATGGTCCTTAGTACTTCGCCTTTACTAAGGGGATAAATCCTTTTCTACCACTTCGTTTTGCTCCATACCCTGATCCCGAGAATTGCAAAGTTGTTTCTCCCCGAACTAGTCAATGTTAGGCCTCTCCTAACTTGTACTTTGACCATCAAAACTAATTCTACTTGGGCTGCGCTCAAAATGCCCCTAACATTTACTCATGGCTCACCCCTAAGCCACTTTGAATGGGTTGTTTCAATTACGCATCCTATGAGATGTTTGATTTCGCAGCGAACTCCTGAAAAGTTGCACTCAACTTCGCAACTGTGTGCTTGGCTTCTTGCTCAAAATCCTTAATTGTTTCGAGCATCTCCTCTGAGATGGGTTCTAGAAGTTTCTCCTTCCCAGTGTTCTTTATTGTTCATATTTCCTGCAAATTCTGCTAAATTTCTTCAGAAAGTGCAAGCGCCTCTTCCTGCAACGATTGTAACTTCGATGAAGTTTCAGCTTCCTTCACCCTTAATGCTTTTAGCTCCTTCTAAAGTTCTTTCTTCTCTGCAAACTTCTAGATCCTTTAACTTGGTGGAAAATCCTTCATAGCCATGTTCACAGAGTCAAGATATTTCTGCCTTTGTTGTACTTCATCCTGATTTTTTTGTAACTCAGGTTCTTCTTGTAGCATAGCCCATACCTTGGTAATTTCATCGAGTAGGTCTTGACATCTCACCACTTCTCTGGAGATTTTTTCTGTGGAAGCCTTCAATTCTTCGGCTCTTGCTTCTTTACCTTGCTACGAGGTTCCAGATTGTTGTGGGGCTTCTAAATCAACAATATTCTCCTTATATCCAATCTCCATTTTTTTCCATCTTAGCTTTGACGTTTTCTACGGCAGAACCAATCCTCAAAATAATGGCTTCTACCTTATGTTAGAAAAACAGGATCGCAGAGCAGTAACAATAAACAAAAATGCAAATATAATCACACATACACATTACAAGAGAGACACAGATATATCGTGGTTCACCCAACTTGGGCTACGTCCACACTGAGTTTGCCAGTCCTTATTATTATTACCATCCAGCAAGGTGAAGGGATACAACCTGCAGCACAACCGCTGCACTTCCTCTTCTCTGTTTCACAGTCTCTCTCCTGATCTCAGAGATATTTACAATGCATAAAACCTAATGCATCATCATCCCTAGCCGTATTACAATGTCTTTATTTTATAAGGGAAATACAATGGGAAAATACCACAGGATACCCAAAACCATGGGCCCGCAAAACAGCTGGCGAAAATAGCCCCAAAATTTTTCTTTGGGGGCGCTGCCCCCGGTCCCCCTTGGAACCCCGTGGGGGGGCAATGCCCCTCCGCTGGGGTGACTGTACAGTCCACCTACATATCATATAAAACTGGGGTACAAACACGGCCGATACAATATCATCTATGAGATTAGAAGATCTGGCTCCATAACCAACAATCTCCCACTTGGAGACTGATCACAACAACTCCACCGCTGCTGCACTTGCTGGACTTGGACTTGGGAAAATTTCTCCTCTTCACCTTCATGCTAGAAGGCCAACTGAAATCGAGCACGAACTCAATTTCTCTCTGGCCACTACCTTTGTGAACATGTCTGCAGGATTCTGGCTAGTATGTATCTTTTCCATCTTCAACAGTTCATCTTCCAGAACAGAGCGTATGAAATGGTACTTGAACTGTATATGTTTAGTCCTGGAATGGAATGCTGAGTTCTTTGCAAGGTGAATGGCACTCTAGCTGTCACTATAAAATCTGCTATCCTTCTGCTTCTTACCCACTTCCTCCATAAACCTCTGCAACCAAATCATCTCTTTACTAGTCTCTGTAATGGCGACATACTCTGCTTCTGTTGTTGAAAGTGCAACAACCTTCTGTAGTTTCGAAATCCAACTTACTGCTATTCCACCTACAGTAAACACATACCCTGTGGTGCTCCTCCTGTTATCCTTGTCACCTACCATATCTGCATCAACATATCCCTGTAGAACAGTGTCTGAACCTCCAAAACATAATGCCTTAGTGGTAGTACCTCTCAAATACCTGAGAATCCACTATACTACCTTCCAATGTTCTTTACCTGGATTGTTCATATATCTGCTCACAACTCCCACTACATGTGCAATATCTGGTCTTGTGCACACCATGGCATATATCAAGCTGCCAACTGCTGATTGATAGGGAATCTTGGACATGTAATCTGTCTCTTCTTGTGTCTTGGGACACATTTCCTTACTTAGACTGAAATGGCTAGCCAAAGGTGTAATTACAGGTTTTGCATTCTGCATTCTGAACCTCTCCAACAACTTTTGTATGTACTCACTTTGAGACAATGTCAATTTGCGATTTTTCCTGTCTCTCGTTATTCTCATACCAAGGATTTGCTTTGCATCACCCAAATCCTTCATCGCAAATGAATTAGCTAGCTTCCTTTTGAGTACATTTATATCATGCATGTCATACCCTGCAACAAGCATGTCATCCACATATAATAACAAGATGACATATCTTCCATTGTCTAGCTTCTTGAAATAAACACAGTGGTCAAAATGACATCTACTATAACCTTATTCTGTCATAAACCTGTCAAACTTTAGATACCACTGCCTTGGAGCTTGCTTCAAGCCATACAAGCTCTTTTTCAACCTGCATACCAGATCCTCCCTGCCTTTGACCTCATACCCTTATGGTTGCTGCATATATATTTCTTCCTCCAAATCCCCATGGAGGAAGGCTGTTTTTACATCTAACTGTTCAAGATGCAAATCTTCTACCGCCACTAGACTTAAGATAGTCCTAATTGAAGTAATCTTAACAACAGGAGAAAATATTTCATCAAAATATATACCTTTCTTCTGTGCAAACCCCTTTACAACAAGTCTGGCCTTGTACCGCTTCTTACCTTCTTCTTCCTTCAACCTGTAAATCCATTTGTTTTGCAATGCTCTTTTACCAGTAGGCAACTGAACCAATCCCAAGTCTAGTTTCCTACCAATGAGTCCATCTCCTCATTCATGCCTTGCTCCCACTTCTTTCTAGTTTCCACCTGCATTTCTTCTTCATAACATTCTGGTTCACTAGAATTGGTCATCAATAAATAATACATTGAAGGAGAGTATCGTTCAGGGAGTCTACTTAACCTGGTAGATCTTCTTACAGTTGCAGGAGTTTCAGGTACTTGCTGTTGCTCTTGATTTTCTGGCACCTATGTACTCTGTGTTTTCTTTTTCCTGTTTCTTTCCCTGCAACTGATCTTTATACATGACCTTTTCATTGAATATCACATCTCTACTCCTGATGATTTTGTTATTTTAATAATCCCATAAACGATAACCAAATTCATCAACCCTATATCCAATAAAGGTACATTTCTTGGATTTAGCGTCAAGCTTTGTTCTATTTTCTTTATCAATATGGACAAATGCTTCACAACCAAACGTTCTCAGAAATGAGTGTTAAATTTTCAGAATTTACTTCAATCTGATCTAGGATCTTAACTGAGAGAACAACATGTACAGCATATCTACAGCATATCAATCATGGAGACAATAATGCAAGCACACAAGAGACACAAAGATTTACTTGGGGAAAACCATAAAGGTGAAAAATCCCAATAACTTCCTCAGAGATAGATAGAGCAATGATACAACCAACCAAGAGAGATAGCCAAAAATTAGCAGCAGATCCTCCTCCTCCATAAGTGCGCCACTCCTCCTTGAGTGCATGTGTGAGAAGTGAGTGAGTAAATAGAGTGCCTCCCGCACTCTATTTATACTTGACTTGACTTGCCTTTTTACCTAACTCATGTAGGCTCGAACTTTACCACATAACATAATGCTGAGTGGGCCGACCCCCAATAGGGTGGTCTAATAACCCTTTGACCCACATGACTTATACAGGGTCGACCCCAAATAAGGTGGTCTAATAACCCATCAAGTATAAGTTACGACACTTACAATATAAATGACGACACTTCCTTATAGAGGAATAATACCATCTCTATAGGAATACAATATACATATATGTGAAATACATTCCAAAGTTACATATACATCAACACTCCCTCTTAACTAGGAAGGTATTTCTCAGCACAGTTCTTCTAGCACAAGTCATCTTCTCTGGATCATCGTCACTAGATAATCGTCATCGAGTCATCATCATCGTCACTGCTGCTTCTATCTCAATCAATCTCTGAATCTACTCGTCATAGGAAGTTCTACAGAGCCAGTCCTTTTTCATACTGGATGTAGGCCCACCACCTGTAGGTCTTCGTCATCACTGGCCATACTGTGGAATCCTCAGGACTTATTACGTGCGTCACAAAACCTGGCTGCAGCATCCCAGGCTATTACGAGCACACAGCTCTACCTGTAGGATCTCCCAGGAGCACATTACATGTGACCCATCACAAAACCTGGCTGAAGCATCCCAGGCTGTTACGAGCACGCGGCTCTACCTGTCGGATCTCCCAGGAGCACATTACATGTGATCTTACCACAAAACCTGGCTGAAGCATCTGAGGCCTTTTTCATCCTGTCCAGATCTCCCAGGAGCAAATTACATGTGGTCCACCACAAAACCTGGCTGAAGCATCTGAGGCCTTTTTCATCTTGTCCAGATCTCCCAGGAGCAAATTACATGTGGTCCACCACAAAACCTGGCTGAAGCATCTGAGGCCTTTTTCATCCTGTCCAGATCTCCCAGGAGCAAATTACATGTGGTCATGGCAAAACCTGGCTGAAGCATCTGAGGCCTTTTTCATCCTGTCCAGATCTCCCAGGAGCAAATTACATGCCATAGGACAAAACCTCGCAAGAGCATCTCAGGATGTTACGGGTACACAACTCCGACCTGAAATCTCCCAGGGCACAAATTACATGTCCTCCCAAGCAAAACCTCGCAAGAGCATTTGCCAGATGTCCCAGGGCACCGAATTACATGCCATAGGCAAAACCTTGAAAGACCATCTGCAAATCTCCCAGGGCACAAATTACATGCTTTCCTGCACAACCTGATCCACGGCCACAAAGTATCATCTGATACTCATCAAACATCATCCTGATGTACACATGATCATCCTGATCATCATCACTGCAACATCCTGCTGCATGTCATCTGGAGAAGCTTGTCATCCACGATCATCCAAGTATCCACCTGATACATACATAGATACATGATCCACACAATGTATCCATCGACATACATGATCCACCTGTTCATACAAAGATACATGATCCACACAATGTATCCATCAGCATACATGATCTACCTGATCATACAAAGATACATGATCCACACAATGTATCCATCAGTATGCATGATCTACCTGATCATACAAAGATACATAATCCACACAATGTATCCATCAGCATCCATGATCTACCTGATCATACAAAGATACATGATCCACACAATGTATCCATCATCATCCATGATCTACCTGATCATACAAAGATACATGATCCACACAATGTATCCAACAGCATCCAACATGATGCGTTCATACAAAATACATACACATGATCCAACCGATCATATCCAGCATCCAACATGATGTGTACATACATAAATGATCCAACTGATCATATCCAGGCAGAAACCAGAACATCATCCTAATGCCCATTATCCGGCGCTTACATCCACAGCCATGTGAAGGATCCTCCTTCCAACATGCTTGGAATGGCTTCAGCAAATGTGTCCATCACTTCTTCCTCGAAGTGTCCTCGATCTGAAGAATGCCAAGCCTCTCTCTGAAGTACTCGAACTTCACTCTGGCTAGTGGCTTCGTCAGCACATCTGCAATCTGCTCGTCTGTCGCAACATACAGAAGCTTCACAGCTCCTCTCTACACCATATCCCTGATATAGTGATATTTGATCTCTATGTGTTTCGACCTGTCATGAAACACTGGGTTCTCAGATAGCTTCACACAACTCTGGTTATCACAGAAGATACCAGTAGCATCCAGCGGGAGATCAAATAACTCAGACAGTAGCTTCCATAGCCATACTGCCTCACAACTAGCTGAACAGGCTGCAGCATACTCAGCCTCTGCTGTACTCAGTGCTACGCAGGACTGCTTCCTGCTAAACCAAGAGATCACACCTGATCCCATACTGAAGCAGCACCCAGATGTGCTCTTCCTGTCTGCAGCACTTCCAGCCCAATCTGAATCAACATAACCCTGCAGGTTAAACTTTTGATTCGCCTCATACCTGAGCCCATAATCCACTGTACCCTTCAGGTATCTCAGAATATGCTTTACAGCAACCAGGTGAACACTCCTCGGATCCGTCAGGAGCTGGCTCAATGTGTTCATAGCAAAGCAAATGTCTGGTCTCGTGTTCGTCAAGTACATCAAGGACCCAATCATCTGACGATACAAAGAGACATCAACTGGCTCAGATGAAGCATCACATAGAAGCTTCAGATTCGATGCCATAGGTGTGGCCATATCCTTGCAGTCCATCATCCCGAACTTCTTCAGGATCTCTACTGCATACTTCCCTTGTCCAAGGAAGATTCCATCATTCTACCATACCTCCATGCCAAAAACAAATAGTGCATCATCCCCAAGTTCTTCATCTTGAACTCGGCAGTAAGCTTCCGCTGCGTGTCGGCAATCAATCTATCTTCACCATACCAAGTTCTGCACATATATGATTTCCTATCATGTGTCTCAGAACCAAGTGGCTGCTCCACATACACTTCTTCTTCAACTACACCATTCAAGAAAGCTGTCTTGAATCCATCTGGTGTATCTTCTGTTTCGTTACTTTTATATTTCTCTATGCTGCCATCTGCAACATGCTTGATCTAATAGTTCCATATGGAAGTCATAACAAACTTCCCTTTAGGTCTTGGGATTACATCCCAAACATCATTCTTCATGATCGACGGATCATGGCATTCCATTTCTTCATCCCAGATCCTGGGAACTTCAATATCTTTAATAGATATCTTTGTTGCTGGAACAAATGTTGTAGTCTTTTTGTAGGTGAAGATATACAGTCTTTCCTACAAAACAGGTTAAATTGCATGATTAGAAACATCTCATAATTTTCAGAACAAATTCTTACACATAAAGAAATATGTCATACAGTCATGCAATTATCTTAGCCAATGCTTCAATACAACATTTATCCATATCCCGTAACTTTCTAGATGCCTTCCAATCTCTACCAGAACATTGTTAAGAGTGTGCACAACTCCCAACATGTCAGCAAAGAGGTTTCATTCTAGATAAGTAGTAATGGAATGTTGTACAGTGCCATAGGCCACTTACCCATGAATATTAGTAGTATATTGTTCATCAATGCAATTATTCTAATATGGACAATACATATCCTAAGTCTATGAACATGAGCATATACATCATTGAACAATTTTATTTAAACAAACAAATATGCAAGAAATGATAATTAAAATACTTATCTTTGTTTGTTCGTTGGGTGGACTCCCTCTGAGTCTTTGCTTCCTTGCAGGAGCTGCTGGAGTCCTAATCTGAAGTAGCTTTTTCTACACCTTTCTGATGTGGAATGTAGAGAGATGGTCAACTCCCTCTGAATATCTGCATCCTTGCAGAAGCTACTGAAGTGTGCTCCTTTGCTTTCTTGCAGGAACAACTGGAGTGTGCTCCCTCTTGATCTTTGCTTCCTGGATTACCTGTCTTTGAACTTATACTCATTCTTGACCCCTATGCATGTTTGTTAGTATCATCATAATCAAAAAATTCATTAGAATAATCTTAATATTATCAAAAACACAATAATCTAAAGCATGTATAGTCAGGATCATTTCAAACACAGATAATAAACATTAGTATTCAAGGTTTCTGTAGGATTCTTATGGTTAGTCAAATCATAAGAAACATAACATGTCTAAACCTGTAATTACTCAAACCTATGACTCTTCAGGTTAGTTGAATCATCAATCAAGATAGGAGATATAATATGCATAAAACCTGTGATTATTCAAACCTATACCTTCATGATTCTTCTGGTTAGTCATATCATCAATTATGGTAAGAAACATAATATGCATACAACCATGATTATTCAAACCTATGACTTCATGAATAATCATTATCAACAACACAACAGTATAAGATCCTAACCCAAGGTAGGATTCTAGCTTGATATAGGAAAAACATACCTGGATTAGCATGCTAGCTATTTATGTCTAACATACCCGCATAATGTCTTCTTGTTCTTCGTCAATGACTTGTGCTAGTAACCTGCATGTCTCATAAGTTAACCATTGCAAAACCAAGTTATACATACCTCGTAAATGGATCTTCTATGAGATCCATGACAATGGATGAATCTTTGTCCTCATGTTATCATGATCATATGTTCTTGGACCAGAACATGATTTGTCTTTCTTGGTGTACCTTTCATGTTAGTAGACAACATAAACCTCATACAACACCATAATTCATTAGTACAATCATAAGTGTTAATACCCTAATCAATGAATATTTTCTATCGTTCATTCATAATTTTATTAAGGTGATATGACAAGTCTAAAATCAAGATTATACTAACCGTAATAACATGAAGACAAACATACCATAAAATTAATCATGAACAAATCTCAAAACATACCTCGATGAGTCATACCTGTCGAGATCGCTTGTAATCTTCTTATGTAAGGCCTTAGCCTCATCTCCCTCTGAAACAGGAACTTCTACACCTATGTAGGTGACCAATCCATCTTCTTCTAGGATTAACCCAATCCACTTGATGTGCAAGAACTGGATATGGGTTTGTCAGAGAAACCCCAAAAATTCAAACTTTCAATTTCAAACTTCCGAAAGGATAGAAATATGCGCCTTGATGAGCTGATCAAATTGGTATATTCATAATTTGAAAACTGCAAAGTTTCACTCCTCAATTTTTCCTTTGAAACTTCCGGATTCACTGGACGTGACCCTGAACTGGGGTTTGATGAATCCCACTCTTTTTCCCAATCAAAAGGTTTGATCCAAAGCTCTAAGCTTCTATTTTTCTGAGGAGCTTCCAGCCGTGGTCTCAAATTTCAAAAATTCCCATTTTTACAGAAGCCCTAATTTTCCACTTTCCTGATCAAAGTCCTGAACTAGGGTCTGATCAAGCCCGGCCTTCTGCCCAACCAAAAATTCTGATTTTGGTCTCTAAATTTTTATTTTGATGAGTAGCATTCAGCCGTGGTCTCCGATTACAAAAATTCCAACTTTCTCCAAAGCCCTAAATTCCGGAAGCCATGAATGAAGGTACCAAAAAATAATTCTGTTTTGACAGAAATATGTACCTGATTGTTTCTGGTGTAACTCCGAAATTTTTGATCCAAAGGGTCTGAAAAAAGTTTCATGAGATAGCCTGACCTGTTACCTTTCCATCCTGACAGGTCTGACCTCAATTGGATTCTCTGAGAGAGAGTTATGCCAAATGTCGCAACGTGACCTGTTTTGGGATAAAACAGAAGAGCGAACTTGTACGGCGTGCCACGTGTCACTGTTTGAACTTCGGCCTCTGAAAAAGTTTTCTGAGATATCTCGGCCTGTTATATTTCCATCCTGACAGGTCTGACCTCAATTGGATTTTCTGAGAGAGAGTTATGCCAAGTGTCGTAACGTGACCTGTTTATGGTATAAAAAAGTAGAGCGAACTTGTACGGCGTGCCACGTGTCACTGGTTAAACTTCGGCCTCTGAAAACGTTTTCTGAGATAGTACAGACTGTGTACTACCTGTCACTTTTTACGAAATTTCATTTGGAGCTTCCTAGCCCAAGTTATGACCTTTTTCCCAAGGTCACCTGATTTTGACTCAGATCTGGAAGAGGCAGAAACCCTATATTGTACAGATCATAAATCACAAATTACAACGAATTATAGGTTGTCCTTTGGACACAAGATACCTGGAGATCGTAGCTTCGGCCTGTAACAATTTCAGATCCGAAAACTTCGCCAAAACAGATTTATAGCGAAAGTGCTACGATGACTGGTTTTTGCTATATCAAGCCCTAGCATCGTAAGTGCAACAAGTGCCATACATGCCATATCATGCCTTCTTTCAGGCTAGCTCTGATACCATGTTAAATTTTCAGAATTTACTTCAATCTGATCTAGGATCTTAACTGAGAGAACAACATGTACAGCATATCTACAGCATATCAATCATGGAGACAATAATGCAAGCACACAAGAGACACAAAGATTTACTTGGGGAAAACCATAAAGGTGAAAAACCCCAATAACTTCCTCAGAGATAGATAGAGCAATGATACAACCAACCAAGAGAGATAGCCAAAAATTAGCAGCAGATCCTCCTCCTCCATAAGTGCGCCACTCCTCCTTGAGTGCATGTGTGAGAAGTGAGTGAGTAAATAGAGTGCCTCCCGCACTCTATTTATACTTGACTTGACTTGCCTTTTTACCTAACTCATGTAGGCTCGAACTTTACCACATAACATAATGCTGAGTGGGCCGACCCCCAATAGGGTGGTCTAATAACCCTTTGACCCACATGACTGTTGAGATATTGTAACTTCAAAGAATATTATATTTGTACTTTATTATTCCGGAGATGATTCATTCCTCCGTGAAGATCTTATTGTATATCCGGAGATGTTTATTCCTCCGTCGGAATGTGGTAACTCGGGTTATTAGACTTCCCTAGTGGGGGTCGGCCCTAAATGTGTTATGTGGGTCAAAGGGTTATTAGACCACCCTAGAGGGGTCGGCCCAGTCAGTTATAATGGGGTATTTAACCTAATGGTTAAATACGAGCCTACATGTACTTGTGTAAAATACATATCAGAGAAGTGTATAAATAGAGGAGGTGTGTTCCTCATTACACACACACTCACTCACTTGAGAAAGGCACACTTGTGGAGGAGAGGTCTGCTTTGGAGAAGAAGGAGCTTATGCTCAGGGTTTGCATCTTTGTATATTGCTGGTCATCTATATTGAGGAAGCTTTGCTGGGTTTTCTACCCCATGAGGGTTTCCCAGGATAAATCTCTGTCTCTTGTGTTTATGCTATGCTTGTTGTTTCTTCAGTAATCCTGTATATGCTATTATTGTGAAATGGAATGTAATGCTGCTATTTTCTGTCTTAGCATATTGAATTTTAACATGGTATCAGAGCTAACCTGATGGAAGACAAGGTATGGCACTAAAGACACTTGCTTTACTAACGACAATTTGAAGGTTAGGGTTTTACATAGAAAAAACCAGTCATCGTAGCACTTTCGATATAAATCCGTTTTGGCGAAGGTTTCGGATCTGAAATTGTTACAGGACGAAGCTAAGATCTCCAGGTACCTTGTGTCCAAAGGACAACCTCTAATTCGTTGTACTTTGTGATTTATGATCTGTACAATATAGGGTTTCTGCCTCTTCCAGATCTGAGTCAAAATCAGGTGACCTTGGGAAAAAGGTCATAACTTGGGCTAGGAAGCTCCAAATGCAATTTCGTGAAAAGTGACAGGTATTAAACAGACTGTACTATCTCAGAAAACGTTTTCAGAGGCCGAAGTTGAACCAGTGACACGTGGCACGCCGTACAAGTTCTCTCTCCTGTATTATCCCATAAACAGGTCACGTTGCGACACTTGGCATAACTCTCTCTCAGTGAATCCAATTGAGGTCAGACCTGTCAGGATGGAAAGATAACAGTCCGAGCTATCTCAGAAAACTTTTTCAAAGGCCGAAGGTCAAACAGTGACACGTGGCACGCCGTACAAGTTCGCTCTCCTGTATTTTCCCAAAACAGGTCACGTTGCGACATTTGGCATAACTCTCTCTCAGAACATCCAATTGAGGTCAGACCTGTCAGGATGGAAAGCTAACAGGTCAGGCTATCTCAGAAAACGTTTTCAGACCCTGTGGATCAAAAATTTCGGAGTTACACCAGAAACAATCAGGTACATATTTCTGTCAAAACAGAATTATTTTTTAGTACCTTCATTCATGGCTTCCGGAATTTAGGGCTTTGAAGAAAGTTGGAATTTTTGTAATCGGAGACCACGGCTGGATGCTACTCATCAAAATAGAAATTTAGAGACCAAGATCAGAATTTTTGGTTGGGCAGAAGGCCGGGCTTGATTAGACCCTAGTTCGGGACTTTGATCAGAAAAGTGGAAAATTAGGGCTTCTGTAAAAATGGGAATTTTTGAAATCTGTGACCACGGCTGGAAGCTCCTCAGAAAAATAGAAGCTTAGAGCTTTGGATCAAACTTTTTGATGGGGCAAAAGAGTGGGCTTCACCAAACCCCAGTTCAGGGTCACGTCCAGTGAATCCGAAAGTTTCAAAGGCAAAATTGAGGAGTAAAACTTTGCAGTTTTCAAATTCTAAATATATCAGTTTGATCAGCTCATCAAGGCGCATATTTCTATCCTTTCGAAAGTTTGAAATTCAAAGTTTGAATTTTTGGGGTTTCTCTGACAAACCCATATCCAGCTCCAGGTCGAGTTCTTGCAAATCAAGTGGATAGGGTTAATCCTAGAAGAAGATGGATTGGTCACCTACATAAGTGAAGGAGTTCATGTTTCAGAGGGAGATGAGGCTAAGGCTTTACATAAGGAGATTACAAGCGATCTCGATAGGTATGACTCATCGAGGTATGTTTTGAGATTTGTTCATGATTAAGTTTATGGTATGTTTGTCTTCATGTTATTACAATTAGTATAATCTTGTTTTGTTGTATCACCTTAACAAAATTATGAATGCATGATAGAAGATATTCATTGGTTAGGGTGTTGACACTTATGATTGTACTAATGCATTATGGTGTTGTGTGAGGTTGAGGTTGTCTGCTAACAAGATACAGGTACATCACAAAAGACAATTCAGGCTCCATGACCATGAAAACATGAAGACAAAGACTCATCCATAATCTTTGTTCTACTTACGAGGTATGTATGACTTTGTTATATTATGCTTAACCTATGAGACATGCAGGTTCTAGCTCAGGATCTCTAAATCATTGAAGAGGTTGTTTATGTATGTTGTACATAACCAAGTAGGTATACTAATCCAGGTATGTTTCCCATGAATCTTACCTTGTGTTAGGATCCCTTATATAAGTATACTTGGAATGATTGGTTATGCTTATTCATAAAGTTAGTAATCAAGGGATTGTGCATATTATATCTTTTATCAATGATATGCATGAGTAAAAGAAGACTTCCCTGAAATCTTGAATACTAATGTTTATTAACTATAATCATGACTATACGTTTTCAAGATTATTTAGTACTATAATGTTTTGATAGCATTTAGAATATACTAATGAGTGTATGTTTGTGTATGAGATCATGAGGATGACTCTTGAGCATGCACAGTGGTACAGAATGAATAGAAGTTCAAAAGACATACAGAAAATCAAGCGGGAGGCAGCCACACAAACATAAAAGATAAGTATTTGAGTTGCTATTTGAAATAGTAATGATATTGCCTGCATGCATATTTGTATTCCTAGAATATATAATGCTGAGTGTAAACATTCATAGAGCATTGAACAGTATACAACTAATGTGCATATGTTTGGACAAACATTCCATTGTTGCTTGTCTAGAATGAAACCTCTTTGCTGACATGCTGAGAGTTGTGCACACTCTCGATAGTATGTTCTGTTAGAGATGGAAGGCATCTAGATAGCCACTGTATGCATACAGGATATGGGAAAGTGTTGTGCCAAAGTATTGGTCAAAATAGTTGCATCACTATGTAAATGATATCTGTATGCCTAATGGGTTATCTTTTGATGATTATGAAGTATTACTAATCATGTATTTAATTTTGATTTGTAGGAAAGGTCATGAAGAATGATGGACACCATACAAGTGGTGGATGTTCAAACAAGAAGATTTACAAATCAAACAAAATATAGAAGGCTCATGGCTAGAAGATTCTCTTAGAAAGGGGAAGAGAATCACGACAAGATGTTTGCTCCAAGTATGGTGTAATTAAAGAAGAAGTATGAATCAGGTTCTGTATAGGTACCTAGGATCGATAATAATTTGATAAGCTTAATGATCACCATGGGTGATGTGGATCTCAACCTTTGCTACAAGGTTGATTATGATACACATATGACATGGATGCAAGAAGGAACTCACCACAGAGTTCGAATGATATTGAAGTTCATATCAGTAGACCCATCTAACGAGAGATGGCACAGTTAGATATGCAGAAGATCATTCAATGCAGAAATGAAAAATGAAAGATCTCAAATTGATGCTTTACTTCCTAGGTCTGGAAGTATGGCAAGGCTCAGAAGGAATATTTCTCAACCAGGGAAAGTTTGATGAGAAATATGACTTGAGGTGTTGGAATGGCCACTCTTATGGATTCCAACTTGAAGTTGTTATGGGATAACTCATCAGAGTTAGTGGATATAACTCTGTACAGTCAAATTATTGGGTCTTTGATATATCTAACATATACTAGGTTAGATATATGCTTTGTTATGAACACCTTGAGTTAGTATCTAGTGGAAACTAGATGTGTTTACCTGATAGTTGCAAAGTATGTGATGAGGCACATAAAGGACACGATAGAATTTGATCTATGCTATCTTGAAGATCATGACTTCAGATGGCTATTCAGATTCTGATTGGGGAGGAAGTGTATCAGACAAGAAGAACACATCGAGAGGATGTTATTGTCTGGGATTAGCCATGATCTCATGGTTTAGCTGGAAGCAGTCTAGTGTGGCTCTCAGCACAAGCGGAATATATGGCTGCTTGCTCTGCTAGTTGAGAAGAAGTTTGGTTTTAGGATTGTTTGACTTAGAGATAGAACCAACTGAGATCCTATGTGATTTTAGAGTTGTATCAAGATGACATAGAATCTAGTGTTCCATGATAAGTCAAAGAACATAGGGAACTAACAAGATATGACGCAGAAAGGAACTCTAAAAGTTTGAATTTGTAACAGGTTACCGTTGTAATAACCAAACCTTTACGTCAAGTGAAGAACTTACCAACCAAACCTCTGTCTCGAGTGAAGTTTGAATACTTCCGAGACAAGCTTGGTGTAGTTTAAAAGGACCCTCCTCGAAAGGGGGAGTAGTATAGTCACTACTGATGAGATTGTCTCATCGAACAACAAGGTCGTTGATGAGGTAACATGTTCTCTACACCCAGTTACTTAGAATTATTTATATTTAGGACTCTTATACTTAGAATACTTAGCTTTACTTATACATGTTGTGGTTATACATGTTTTGATGTTGATGATACATGTTATACATGTTTTGATGATGATGATACATGTTGTGGTTATACATGTTTTGATGTTGATGATACATGTTGTGGTTATACATGTTTTGATGATGATGATACATGTTGTGGTTATACATGTCTTGATGTTGATGATACATGTTTTGATGTTGATGATACATGTTGTGGTTATACATGTTTTGATGATGATGATACATGTTGTGGTTTTACATGTTTTGATATTGATGATGCATGTTGAGGTGACACATGTTATGATGATGAGGATACATGTTCTTGATGAACATGTGAGAGGATTGGATCATCCCTGGACTTTCAAGTCCTAAAGAGAGCCGTAGACGTAAGGTCTCCGAGAATGAAGTCCTTAGTGGACAGTTGAGGGGATTGGATCATCCCTGGACTTTCAGTCCTAAAGAGAGCCGTAGACGTGAGGTCTCCGAGAATGAAGTCCTTAGCGGACAGTTGAGGGGATTGGATCATCCCTGGACTTTCAGTCCTAAAGAGAGCCGTAGACGTGAGGTCTCCGAGAATGAAGTCCTTAGCGGACAGTTGAGGGGATTGGATCATCCCTGGACTTTCAGTCCTAAAGAGAGCCGTAGACGTGAGGTCTCCGAGAATGAAGTCCTTAGCGGACAGTTGAGGGGATTGGATCATCCCTGGACTTTCAGTCCTAAAGAGAGCCGTAGACGTAAGGTCTCCGAGAATGAAGTCCTTAGTGGACAGTTGAGGGGATTGGGATCATCCCTGGACTTTCAGTCCTAAAGAGAGCCGTAGACGTATGTCTCCGATAATGAAGGGATTGGGATCATTCCTGGACTTCGGTCCGAAAGAAGAGCCGTAGACGTATGTCTCCGATAATGAAGGGATTGGGATCATTCCTGGACTTCGGTCCGAAAGAAGAGCCGTAGACGTATGTCTCCGATAATGAAGGGATTGGGATCATTCCTGGACTTCGGTCCGAAAGAAGAGCCGTAGACGTATGTCTCCGATAATGAAGGGATTGGGATCATTCCTGGACTTCGGTCCGAAAGAAGAGCCGTAGACGTATGTCTCCGATAATGAAGGGATTGGGATCATTCCTGGACTTCGGTCCGAAAGAAGAGCCGTAGACGTATGTCTCCGATAATGAAGGGATTGGGATCATTCCTGGACTTCGGTCCGAAAGAAGAGCCGTAGACGTATGTCTCCGATAATGAAGGGATTGGGATCATTCCTGGACTTCGGTCCGAAAGAAGAGCCGTAGACGTATGTCTCCGATAATGAAGGGATTGGGATCATTCCTGGACTTCGGTCCGAAAGAAGAGCCGTAGACATATGTCTCCGATAATGAAGGGATTGGGATCATTCCTGGACTTCGGTCCGAAAGAAGAGCCGTAGACGTATGTCTCCGATAAAGATAGGACTGGATCGTCCCTGGACTTCGGTTCAAAAGGTACATGACTGATTTACATCATTCCTTGATGATGCTGATGATCGTATGATGACGATGCCGATGATCGTGTGATGACGATGCTGATGATCGTATGATGATGATGTTGATGATCATACGATGACGATGCTGCTGATCGTGTGATGATGATGCTGCTGATCGTGTGATGACGATGCTGCTGATCGTGTGATGACGATGCTGCTGATCGTGCGATGACGATGTTGCTAATCATGTGATGACGATACTGCTGATCGTGTGATGACGATGCTGCTGATCGTGTGATGACGATGTTGCTGATCATGTGATGACGATGCTGCTGATCGTGTGATGATGATGCTGTTGATCGTGTGATGACGATGCTGCTGATCGTGTAATGACGATGCTGTTGATCGTGTGATGACGATGCTGCTGATCGTGTGATGACGATGCTGCTGATCGTGTGATGACGATGCTGCTGATCGTGTGATGACGATGCTGCTGATCGTATGAAGACGATGCTAAAGATCGTGATGTTGATGATTGATGTTGACAGTGATGTTCTAGTAACTGCTTGAGTTACTGATGATGTTGAGAAAGCTTCCAGTGATTTATAGATGTATCATGTATGATGTTGATGACTCCTTGCTCGGGCAGATGCTGTTATAATATCCTTCTCGTTAAGGGGGAGTGTTGAGATATTGTAACTTCAAAGAATATTATATTTGTACTTTATTATTCCGGAGATGATTCATTCCTCCGTGAAGATCTTATTGTATATCCGGAGATGTTTATTCCTCCGTCGGAATGTGGTAACTCGGGTTATTAGACTTCCCTAGTGGGGGTCGGCCCTAAATGTGTTATGTGGGTCAAAGGGTTATTAGACCACCCTAGAGGGGTCGGCCCAGTCAGTTATAATGGGGTATTTAACCTAATGGTTAAATACGAGCCTACATGTACTTGTGTAAAATACATATCAGAGAAGTGTATAAATAGAGGAGGTGTGTTCCTCATTACACACACACTCACTCACTTGAGAAAGGCACACTTGTGGAGGAGAGGTCTGCTTTGGAGAAGAAGGAGCTTATGCTCAGGGTTTGCATCTTTGTATATTGCTGGTCATCTATATTGAGGAAGCTTTGCTGGGTTTTCTACCCCATGAGGGTTTCCCAGGATAAATCTCTGTCTCTTGTGTTTATGCTATGCTTGTTGTTTCTTCAGTAATCCTGTATATGCTATTATTGTGAAATGGAATGTAATGCTGCTATTTTCTGTCTTAGCATATTGAATTTTAACAATGACTTATACAGGGCCGACCCCAAATAAGGTGGTCTAATAACCCATCAAGTATAAGTTACGACACTTACAATATAAATGACGACACTTCCTTATAGAGGAATAATACCATCTCTATAGGAATACAATATACATATATGTGAAATACATTCCAAAGTTACATATACATCAACAATGAGTAGTTTACCTTTTTATCTGTCCATGCTTCCTCTGGAATACCACCATCCAAAGCACTTGAAGGTCCTCTGTTTATTAAATAAACAGCAGTATTTACAGCATCCGCCGAAAACTGTAAGGGCAACCTTGCATGCAGTCTCATACACCTTGCACGCTCCATGATCGTTCTGTTCATCCTTTCTGACACACCATTTTCCTGTGGTGTTCCTAGGATTGTCTTCTCTCTACGAATCCCATGGTATGAACAGTAACTATCAAACTCCTTGCCGCAGTACTCACCTCCATTATCAGATCTGAGACACTTCAATCTTTTTCCTATCTCATTCTCAACCAAAGCTTTCCACTTCTTAAAAGTAGCAAACACATCAGATTTCTGTCTAATGCAATAAACCCAAGTTTTTCTAGTTGCATCATAAATAAATGTAACATAATAATGAGAGCCACCAAGAGATTGTACCTGAGCCAGTCTCCATACATCTGTATGCACAAGCTCTAATTTTTCATTCTTCTTCTATTTCCCAACCCTGAGAAATCTGACTCTCTTCTGTTTTCCATAAACACAGTTTTCACAGAATTCCAAACTTACCTGCTTCAAATCCAGCAGCAACTTCCTTGAGTGGAGAATCTGCATCCCCTTCTCACTCATGTGGCCAAGCCTATGATGCCACAATGATGTATCTGTGCCTGTGGAAGCTAAAGAGATAGAATGGTCAGTATTATGAGGACATAAATACAACATACCTACTCTATCTCCTTTTGCTATCACCATTGATCCTTTAGTGATCTTCCACCACTTTTCTCCGAACGTAGATAGACAGCCGCCATCTCCCAACTACCCCGTTGAGATCATATTTCTTTTCATAGTAGGAATATGCCTAACTTCTTTCAACAACCAATCAGTTCCATTCTTAACTTTTATCCATACCTTACCCATTCCAACAATTTTACATGGCTCATCATCACCCAATAAAACATGTCCAAAGTCGCCAAGAACATACTCATGAAAGTATTTCCTATGGGGTGTAGCATGACATGAAGCTCCTGAATCTACTACCCAATAATCACTAGTATTATCTAATGCAAGAATCAAAGCATCTTGTAACACATCACCTACTACATTTGCTTCTTGGGTAGTTTCCTTCTGTGCATCTCCTTTCTTCTTTAGAGATTTGCAGTCTTTCTTCAGATGTCCTTTCTTTCCATAGTTCCAGCACTCTATCTTTCCCAGTCTGGACTTGGATCTGCCCATTTTAGACTTTCCACGATTACCTTGGTTCTTTCCTCTCTCCTTTTGTCTTCCCCTGCTCTCCATGGTCAACGCATTTTTCTGATGTCTCACCTACGCTTTTTCTTCGCATTTTCTCGCTAAGAATAACACCAATAACATCATCAAATTTGAAGGTGTTTGAACCAGAGACAGAGTTACTTACAGCCATGACCAAGCTATTCCAGCTTTCTGGAAATGAACACAAGATTAGAAGAGCCCTAACCTCATCATCAAATTTCACACTTACAGAACTTAGCTAATTTGTAACCGTATTAAACTCATTTAAATGATCAGTAACAGATCCACCTTCAAACATCTTCATATTAAATAAATGCTTCATTAGAAATACCTTGTTGGAGGTCAAGGGCTTTTCATACAACTTACCCAATGCGCTCATCAAACCCTTTGTTGTTGTTTCTTTTGAGATATTGAAAGCCACCAACGAAGCTGTTAAATTTTTTGAATTTACTTCAATCTGATCTAGGATCTTAACTGAGAGAACAACATGTACAACATATCTACAGCATATCAATCATGGAGACAATAATGCAAGCACACAAGAGACACAAAGATTTACTTGGGGAAAACCATAAAGGTGAAAAACCCCAATAACTTCCTCAGAGATAGATAGAGCAATGATACAACCAACCATGAGAGATAGACATAACCTAGCAGCAGATCCTCCTCTTCCATAAGTGCACCACTCCTCCTTGAGTGCATGTGTGAGAAGTGAGTGAGTAAAGAGAGTGCCTCCCGCACTCTATTTATACTTGACTTGACTTTCCTTTTTACCTAACTCATGTAGGCTCGAACTTAACCACATAACATAATGCTGAGTGGGCCGACCCCCAATAGGGTTGTCTAATAACCCTTTGGCCCACATGGCCGACCCCCAATAGGGTGGTCTAATAACCCTTTGACCCACATGACTTATACAGGGCCGACCCCAAACAAGGTGGTCTAATAACCCATCAAGAATAAGTTACGACATTTACAATATAAATGATGACACTTCCTTATAGGGGAATAATAACATCTCTATAGGAATACAATATACATATATGTGAAATACATTCCGAAGTTACATATACATCAACACTCCCTCTTAACTAGGAAGGTATTTCTCAGCACAGTTCTTCTAGCACAAGTCATCTTCTCTGGATCATCGTCACTGGATAATCGTCATCGAGTCATCATCATCGTCACTGATGCTGCTATCTCAATCAATCTATGAATCTACTCGTCATAGGAAGTTCTACAGAGCCAGTCCTTTTTCATACTGGATGTAGGCCCACCACCTGCAGGTCTTCATCATCACTGGCCATACTATGGAATCCTCAGGACTTATTACGTGCATCACAAAACCTCGAAAGAGCATCCCAGGATGTTACGGGTACACAACTCCAACCTGTAGGATCTCCCAGGGCGTTATTACATGTGACCTCACCAAAAAACCTCAAAAGAGCATCCCAGGATGTTACGGGTACACAACTCCGACCTGAAATCTCCCAGGGCACAAATTACATGTGGTCATGGAAAAACCTCGAAAGAGCATCTCAGGATGTTACGGGTACACAACTCCGACCTGAAATCTCCCAGGGCACAAATTACATGCCATAGGACAAAACCTCGAAAGAGCATCTGCCAGATATCCCAGGGCACAAATTACATGCCATAGGCAAAACCTCGAAAGACTATCTGCAGATCTCCCAGGGCACAAATTATATGTCCTCCCAAGAAAAACCTCGAAAGAGCATTTGCCATATGTCCCAGGGCACCGAATTACATGCCATAGGCAAAACCTCGAAAGACCATATGCAAATATCCCAGGGCACAAATTACATGCTTATCTACACAACCTGTTCCACGGCCACAGAGTATCAACCTGATACTCACCATACATCATCCTGATGTACTCATGATCGTCCTAATCATCATCACTGCAACGTCCTGCTGCATGTCATCTGGAGCAACATCCTGAAGCTCATCATCCATGATCATCCTGATCATCATCACTGCAACGTCCTGCTGCATGTCATCTGGAGCAACATCCTGAAGCTCATCATCCATGATCATCCTGATCATCACTGCAACATCCTGCTGCATGATCCACCTGATCATACAATGTATCCACCTGATACATATACAGATACATGGTCCAAGCATCCAACATGATGCATATACAAAATACATACACATGATCCAACTGATCATATCCAGCATCCAACATGATGCATACATACATAAATGATCCAACTGATCATATCCAGCATCCAACATGATGCATACATACATAAATGATCCAACTGATCATATCCAGCATCCAACATGATGCATACATACGTAAATGATCCAACTGATCATATCCAGCATCCAACATGATGCATACATACATATAAATGATCCAACTGATCATATCCAAGCAGAAACCAGAACATCATCCTGATGCTCATCATCCAGCGCTTACATCCACAGCCATGTGAAGGATCCCCCTTCCAACATGCTTGGAATGGCTTCAGCAAATGTGTCCATCACTTCTTCCTCGAAGTATCCTCGATCTGAAGCATGCCAAGCCTCTCTCTGAAGTACTCGAACTTCACCCTGGCTAGTGGCTTCATCAGCACATCTGCAATCTGCTCGTCCGTCGCAACATACAGGAGCTTCACAGCTCCTCTCTACACCATATCCCTGATATAGTGATATTTTATCTCTATGTGTTTCGACCTGTCATGAAACACTGGGTTCTCGGACAACTTCACACAACTCTGGTTATCACAGAAGATACCAGTAGCATCCAACGGGAGATCAAATAACTCAGACAGTAGCTTCTGTAGCCATGCTGCCTCACAAATAGCTAAACAAGCTGCAACATTCTCTGCCTCAGCTGTACTCAGTGCTACACAGGACTGCTTCCTGCTAAACCAAGAGATCACACCTGATCCCATACTGAAGCAACACCCAGATGTGCTCTTCCTATCTGTAGCACTGCCAGCCCAATCTGAATCAACGTAACCCTGCAGGTTAAACTTTTGATTCACCTCATACTTGAGCCCATAATCCACTGTACCCTTCAGGTACCTCAGAACATGCTTTACAGCAACCAGGTGAACATTCCTCGGATCCGTCAGGAACTGGCTCAATGTGTTCACAGCAAAGCAAATGTCTGGTCTCGTGTTCATCAGGTACATCAAGGACCCAATCATCTGACAATACATAGAGACATCAACCAGCTCAGATGAAGCATCACATAGAAGCTTCAGATTCAATGCCATAGGTGTGGCCATGGCCTTGCAATCCATCATCCCGAACCTCTTCAGGATCTCTACTGCATACTTCCCTTGTCCAAGGAAGATTCCTTCTGCACTCTGCCACACCTCCATGCCAAAAACAAATAGTGCATCATCCCCAAGTTCTTCATCTCGAACTCGGTAGTAAGCTTCTGTTGCGTGTCGGCAATCAATCTATATTTACCATACCAAGTTCTACAAATATATGATTTCCTCTCATGTGTCTCAGAACCAAGTGGCTGCTCTACATACACGTCTTCTTCAACTACACCATTCAAGGAAGCTGTCTTGAATCCATCTGGTGTATCTTCTATTTCATCACTTTTATATTTCTCTATGTTGCCATCTGCAACATGCTTGATCTGATAGTTCCATATGGAAGTCATAACAAACTTCCCTTCAGGTCTTGGGACTACATCCCAAACATCATTCTTCATGATCGACAGATCATGGCATTCTATTTCTTCATCCCAGATCCTGGGAACTTCAATATCTTCAATAAATATCTTTGTTGCTGGAACAAATGTTGTAGTCCTTTTGTAGGTGAAGATATGCGGTCTTTCCTACAAAACAGGTTAAATTGCATGATTAGAAACATCTCATATTTTTCAGAACAAATTCTTACACATAAAGAAATATGTCATACAGTCATGCAATTATCTTAGCCAATGCTTCAATACAACATTTATCCATATTCCGTAACTTTCTAGATGCCTTCCAATCTCTACCAGAACATTGTTAAGAGTGTGCACAACTCCCAACATGTCAGCAAAGAGGTTTCATTCTAGATAAGTAGCAATGGAATGTTGTACAGTGCCATAGGCCACTTACCCATGTATATTAGAGTAGTATATTGTTTATCAATGCAACTATTCTAATATGCACAATAGATATCCTAAGTCTAGGAACATGAGCATATACATCATTGAACAATTTTATTTAAACAAACACATATGCAAGAAATGATAATTAAAATACTTATCTTTGTTTGTTCGTTGGGTGGACTCCCTCTGAGTCTTCGCTTCCTTGCAGGAGCTACTGGAGTCCTAATCTGAAGTAGCTTCTTCTACACCTTTTGATGTGGAATGTAGAGAGATGGTCAACTCCCTCTGAATATCTGCATCCGTTCATAAACCACTGGAGTGTACTCCCTCTTGATCTTTGCTCCCTGGTTTACCTGTCCTTGAACTTATATACATTCTCGATCCCTATGCATGCTTGTTAGTATCATCATTGTGTTATACTCTAGGTCTAATATAAAATCATACATTCATTAGTATACTATTAAAACACAATAATCTCAAGCATGTATAGTCATGATCATTTCAAACAGAAATAGTAAGCATTATTATTCAAGGTTTATGTAGGATTCTTATGGTTAGTCAAATCATAAGAAACATAACATATCTAAACCTATAATTACTCAAACCTATGACTCTTCGGGTTAGTTGAATCATCAATCAAGATAAGAGATATAATATGCATAAAAACTGTGATTATTCAAACCTATACCTTCATGATTCTTCTGGTTAGTCATATCATCAATTATGGTAAGAAATATAATATGCATACAGCCATGACTTATTCAAACCTACGACTTCATGAATAATCATTATCAAACAACACAACAGTATAAGATCCTAACACAAGGTAGGATTCTATCTTGATATTAGGAAAAACATACCTGGATTAGCATGCTAGCTATTTATGTCTAACATACTCACATGATGTCTTCTTGTTCTTCTTCAATGACTTGTGCTAGTAACCTGTATATCTCATAGGTTAACTATTACAAAATCAAGTTATACATACCTCATAAATGGATCTTCTATGAGATCCATGACAATGGATGAATCTTTGTCCTCATGTTATCATGATCATATGTTCTTGGACCAGGACATGATTTGTCTTTCTTGGTGTACCTTTCATGTTAGTAGACAACATAAACCTCATACAACACCATAATGCATTAGTACAATAATAAGTGTCAACACCCTAACCAATGAATATCTTCTATCATGCATTCATAATTTTGTTAAGGTGATACGACAAATCTAAAATCAAAATTGTACTAACCGTAATAACATGAAGACAAACATACCATAAACTTAATCATGGACAAATATCGAAACATACCTCGATGAGTCATACCTGTCGAGATCGCTTGTAATCTTCTTATGTAAGGCCTTAGCCTCATCTCACTCTGAAACAGGAACTTCTTCACTCATGCATATGATCAATCCATCTTCTTCTAGGATTAACCCAATCCACTTGAATTACAAGAACTGGGAGTAGAGCTAGATATGGGTTTGTCAGAGAAACCCCAAAAATTCAAACTTTGAATTTCAAATTTCTGAAAGGATAGAAATATGCGCCTTGATGAGCTGATCAAGCTAGTATATTTAGAATTTGAAAACTTCAAAGTTTCACTCCTCAATTTTGCCTTTGAAACTTTCGGATTCACTGGACATGACCCTGAACTGGGGTTTGATGAATCCCACTCTTCTACCCAATCAAAAGGTTTGATCCAAATCTATAAGCTTCTATTTTTCTGAGGAGCTTCCAGCCGTGGTCACAGATTTCAAAAATTCCCATTTTTACAGAAGCCCTAATTTTCCACTTTTCTGATCAAAGTCCCGAACTAGGGTTTGATCAAGCCCGGCCTTCTTCCAAACCAAAAATACTGATCTTGGTCTCTAAATTTCTATTTTGATGAGTAGCATCCAGCCGTGGTCTCCGATTACAAAAATTCCAACTTTCTACGAAGCCCTAAATTCCGGAAGCCATGAATGAAGGTACTCAAAAATAATTCTGTTTTGACAGAAATATGTACCTGATTGTTTCTGGTGTACCTCCAAATTTTTCGATCCACAGGGTCTGAAAATTTTTCCTCAGATAGCCTGACCTGTTATCTTTCCATCCTGACAAGTCTGACCTCAATTGGATTCTCTGAGAGAGAGTTATTCCAAATGTCGCAACGTGACCTGTTTTGGAATAAAACAGGAGAGCAAACTTGTACGGAGTGCCACGTGTCAGTGTTTGAACTTCGGCCTTTGAAAATGTTTCTTGAGATATCTCGGCCTGTTATCTTTCCATACTAATAGGTCTGAGCTCAATTGGACTTTCTGAGAGAGAGTTATGCCAAGTGTCGCAACGTGACCTGTTTATGGGATAATACAGGAGAGTGAACTTGTACAGAGTGCCACGTGTCACTGGTTCAACTTCGGCCTCTGAAAAAGTTTCCTGAGATAGTACAGTCTGTGTACTATCTGTCACTTTTTATGAAATTTCATTTGGAGCTTCCTATCCCAAGTTATGACCTTTTTCCCAAGGTCACCTGATTTTGACTCAGATCTGGAAGAGGCAGAAACCCTATATTGTACAGATCATAAATCACAAAGTACAATGAATTAGAGGTTGTCCTTTGGACACAAGGTACATGGGGATCTTAGCTTCGTCCTGTAACAATTTCAGATCCGAAAACATCGTCAAAAAAGATTTATAGCGAAATTTCTACGATGACTGGTTTTTTGCTATATCAAGCCCTAGCATCGTAAGTGCAACAAGTGTCATACATGCCATATCATGCCTTCTTTCAGGCTTGCTCTGATACCAGGTTAAATTTTCTGAATTTACTTCAATCTAATCTAGGATCTTAACTGAGAGAACAACATGTACAGCATATCTACAGCATATCAATCATGGAGACAATAATGCAAGCACACAAGAGACACAAAGATTTACTTGGGGAAAACCATAAAGGTGAAAAACCCCAATAACTTCCTCAGAGATAGATAGAGCAATGATACAACCAACCATGAGAGATAGACATAACCTAGAAGCAGATCCTCCTCTTCCATAAGTGCACCACTCCTCCTTGAGTGCATGTGTGAGAAGTGAGTGAGTAAATAGAGTGCCTCCCGCACTCTATTTATACTTGACTTGACTTGCCTTTTTACCTAACTCATGTAGGCTCGAACTTAACCACATAACATAATGCTGAGTGGGCCGACCCCCAATAGGGTGGTCTAATAACCCTTTGACCCACATGGCCGACCCCCAATAGGGTGGTCTAATAACCCTTTGACCCACATGACTTATACAGGGCCGACCCCAAACAAGGTGGTCTAATAACCCATCAAGAATAAGTTACGACATTTACAATATAAATGATGACACTTCCTTATAGAGGAATAATAACATCTCTATAGGAATACAATATACATATATGTGAAATACATTCCGAAGTTACATATACATCAACAGAAGCCAGGCTCAACTGTATTGTTCCTAGAGCCTTTCTATCAAGAACCTCCCATTCTTCGTCCTTCATAGCCGTCGACTGCTTTGCTTTTCCTCCCAATGGTAGGAATAGATCCTTTTGGTACAGATAGTCCTCCATTTGCATCTTCCATAACCCGAAGTTTTGGCCATTAAACTTCTCGACCTTAAACTTTCCTTCTTCTGCCATTGCTCCCACTCGAACCAGAAACCCTAGCTTCCTGTGGGTTTAACTGCCAAATAGACCTTTAGCTCTGATACCGATTGTTAGAAAAAAAGGATTGCAGAGCAGTAACAATAAATAGAAATGCGAATATAATCACACATACACATTACAAGAGAGACACAGATATATCGTGGTTCACCCAACTTGGGCTACGTCCACACTGAATTTTCTAGTCATTATTATTATTACCGTCCAGCAAGGTGAAGGGATACAACCTCCAGCACAACCATTGCACTTCCTCTTCTCTGTTTCACAGTATCTCTCCTGATCTTAGAGATCTTTACAATGCATAAAACCTAATACATCATCATCCCTAGCCGTATTACAATGTCTTTATTTTATAAGGGAAATACAATGGGAAAATACCACGGGATACTCAAAACCATGGGCCCGCAAAACAGCTGGCAAAAATAACCCCAAAAATTTTCTTCGGGGGCATTGCCCCCGAACCCCCATTTCTCAGGGGTGCTGCCCCCAGACCCCGCTGGGGTGACTGTACAGTCCACCTACATATCATATAAAACTGGGGTACAAACACGGCTGATACAATATCATCTATGATATTAGAAGATCTGGCTCCACAACCAACACCTTAGGCTCTTCTAGGAAGTCGAGGATTTTTGCACAGACTTTAGCAATATCTTTCTTCAATTTCTTCTGCTTCTTGTAATACTCTACTTTCCCAGCAAAGCATTAAGTCAAAATTTTCTATTTTTTTTTTTTGTATTAAGCTCATTCTGAGCTAGTTCTTAAATAAATATCAAACAACTAGTTCTTAAATAAATATCAAGCAAGAAAACATGATGTTCATTGATATTTCCCCATTTAGGTTTGTGTGTCTATTTTCCTAGTTCTTTAAACGTGTAAATGTATAAATCTGAATAGTAATATGTGTACATGTACCTACAATAAACTTCATGAATTTTCATAAAATCGAGTCAATATAACATTTATAACATGCATATATTTATAACTTAACAATAAAATATCTAGCATTGGTGGTTTTTGTAGATCCCGTAGTTTGATGCAGACCCCGTAGGTTCCTTCAGCTTCCCGTCCAAGCCTTTGTTACCAAAATGGATGAACCACCCTGCCGACCAGCTCTTATCGTGTTGTCCCTAGGAAACTGATGGGTTTCCTAGCTCCCAATCCCACAAACCAATAGTCCCGAGAGCATCTTTTCTCAATTCTTTTTTTGATATCGAAGAAATTCCAAGTGTTCAACTTCTCCTTGATTTTTACCCCCTCCTCAGTCTTTGAGTTTTCCACCTCCTCAAAGCTGCGAATTCCCCCCTTGCTCGGCTTTCCTCCTTTTCATCCCAATACTAAGTCTAATAATTATCCACAAGAAAAAAACATCCCCCCTTCCTTCGTAAGACCCTTCCTATATATCCAAATTTTCCTCCTCCTTCCTTCAGCCTTACTCCACCTCCCTCACTTAATGTCTCAGAACCCAAAATCATTAATTATATTCCAGTCTTCAAGAATAAATAACATTTAAATATATTTACCTAAATTTTTTTTTTCTCGTGCATTTAAACAATAAAATGACAATTACGTTGGGGCCTGTCAAACTAACCCCATTTATTTATTTATACTTGGGATGACCACTATTGGTTTTTACGATGCTTATTTACGAATTGGCAATTCAATCCACCGGTCTTGTTTTAAATTTTTAGGATAGAATAATAAATACCACGCTTGACTTTTCATAATGGAGATGCTTAATATTCAATACAAATCAGATTTCACCATCATGTTTTAATTTACAAAATAAGTTTAATAATAATATCATTTGAATAAAATAATATTAAAATCATTCAATCATATCCTATTGGGTTATGCTACTAATACCAATATTCTTTTTTTTCAATCAAGCATGTAAACATTCCCGATAATAGAACAATTTATTTAAACAATCAACACAAATTATGTTTTTCAAGTAATAGTCCTAATAATAATACTATTAATAATTCCTTTAAATAAAGGAACTACGATATATCAATTTCTTTTAGACAAAACATGTTTAATATTTTAATTAGAATGGTACATATGCTAAATAGAATAATGATATTGGTGTAAACCAAGCAATAACTATGTTACTGACTACAACTATATTATGGCAACAATGATTAATTAACAATGCATCACTTATAAGTAGCTTACTTAAATAAATCAATTAATCTATTTATACATATCCACATGACTTGAACAGTCATTATCCGAACCTGATTAATGCACGACTGACTCTTATACATAACAACATTAGTATCCTTTATCATGTTTATCATTTATCATATTAATACTAGTGTACATGTGCAATGTGTGCATGCGTGGCCACCATATGCAAAGATCATACATGTACTATAAGAAACATCATATCGCCTATACATTTCTATTAACTAACAAATAATAATAATCCATGCAGATAGAACAATCATAAAACATACTTATTTAGCATTGACCATTTATTTAACAATTAACCAATCAAGATTCCACATCATTATATTTAGATTTACAATAAATAATCAATCAATTATTTTCAAGGAAGAGGCATCTAGTACTACTAAGTCAGGATCAAGGGATACCCAACCCTCAATAGTACTAACTAACATATGAGCCCACCCTAACCTAATTCTACATCCTTCCTGTCCTTCCTCTTGTTAAGTTTAAACCAAATAGACAAGCAAGATCACTGAAAGAAACACAATCACAAGATAGACACACAATATACCCTGGGAAACCCTCATGGGGTAGAAAACCTAGCAAAGCTTTCCTCAATAAGATGATCAACCAAAATACAAGATGTGCTCCTTCCTTCTTTGTCTCCTTAGCAAATCTCCCAGACAAGTGTGCACTCTTCCACAAGTGAGTGAATGTGTATAATGAGGAACACACCTCCTCTATTTATACACTACTTTGACATATATTTTACACAGGTACATGTAGGCTCGTATTTAACCATTAGGTTAAATACCCTATTATAACTGACTGGGCCGACCCCCACATGGTGGGTCTAATAACCCTAGTTACCACAACTTCTCGGAGGAATAAACATCTCCGGATTCATAGTATAATCACATCGGAGGTATGGAACATCTCCGGAATAAATAATATACAAATATAATATTCTTTGAAGTTACAATATTCAACACTCCCCCTTAACGAGAAGGATATTATAACAGCATCTGCAGGAGCAAGGAGTCACTATACATGATACATCTATAAATCATCGGAAGCTTTCTTCAATTTGTCTTCATTAGTAACTCAAACAGTTAGTGGTACATCAATGTCAACATCATCATCAACATCACGATCTTCAGCATCGTCTTCACATGATCAGCAGCATTGTCATCACACGATCAGCAGCATCGTCATCACACAATCAGTAGCATCGTCATCACACGATCAGCAGCATCGTCATCACACGATCAGCAGCATCGTCATCACACGATCATCAACATCGTCATCACACTATCAGCAGTACAAGTATTCATGCCAATACAAGTAACCATATCAACAATACGAGTATCCTACCGATACAAGTAGCGACATCATCAATACAAGTATCCATACCGATACAAGTAATCACATCATCAATACAAGTATCCTACCGATACAAGTAACCATATCATCAATACAAGTATCCTACCGATACAAGTAACCACATCATCAATACAAGTATCCTACCGATACAAGTAACCACATCATCAATACAAGTATCCTACCGATACAAGTAGCCACATCATCAATACAAGTATCCATACCGATACAAGTAATCACATCATCAATACAAGTATCCTACTGATACAAGTAACCATATCATCAATACAAGTATCCTACCGATACAAGTAACCACATCATCAATACAAGTATCCTACCGATACAAGTAACCACATCATCAATACAAGTATCCTACCGATACAAGTAACCACATCATCAATACAAGTATCCTACCGATACAAGTAACCACATCATCAATACAAGTATCCTACCGATACAAGTAACCACATCATCAATACAAGTATCTTACCGATACAAGTAACCACATCATCAATACAAGTATCCTACCGATACAAGTAACCACATCATCAATAAAATCACTTTTTCGGAGACCATTCGTCTACGGATCAATTCAGGGACTGAAGTCCGGGGATGATACAATCCCCTACTTCTCGGATACCACACGTCTACGGATCAATTCAGGGACCTAAGTCCGGGGATGATACAATCCCTACTTCTCGGAGACCACACGTCTACGGATCAATTCAGGGACCTTAGTCCGGGGATGATACAATCCCCACTTCTCGGAGACCACACGTCTACGGATCAATTCAGGGACCTAAGTCCGGGGATGATACAATCCCCACTTCTCGGAGACCACACGTCTACGGATCAATTCAGGGACCTAAGTCTGGGGATGATACAATCCCCACTTCTCGGAGACCACACGTCTACGGATCAATTCAGGGACCTAAGTCCGGGGATGATACAATCCCCACTTCTCGGAGACCACACGTCTACGGATCAATTCAGGGACCTAAGTCCGGGGATGATACAATCCCCACTTTTCGGAGACCACACGTCTACGGCTCTCTTTAGGACTGAAAGTCCAGGGATGATCCAATCCCCTCAACTGTCCACCAAGGACTTCATTCTCGGATACCTCACGTCTACGGCTCTCTTTAGGACTGAAAGTCCAGGGATGATCCAATCCCCTCAACTGTCCACTAAGGACTTCATTCTCGGAGACCTCACGTCTACGGCTCTCTTTAGGACTGAAAGTCCAGGGATGATCCAATCCCCTCAACTGTCCACTAAGGACTTCATTCTCGGAGACCTCACGTCTACGGCTCTCTTTAGGACTGAAAGTCCAGGGATGATCCAATCCCCTCAACTGTCCACTAAGGACTTCCTTCTCGGAGACCTCACGTCTACGGCTCTCTTTAGGACTGAAAGTCCAGGGATGATCCAATCCCCTTCTGTATTCTCATCTATACAGGTACAAATATCCAAGAGCATGTATCACATGTAGCATGTATTCTTACTAATACATCTAATCATTAGAACATGTATACATCACAACTAGCATGTATTCTTACTAATACATCTAACATCAAAACATGTATACATCACACCAAAACATGTATACATCTAGCATGTATTCTCACTAATACATCTAATATCAAAATATTTATCCATAGAAATAAAAGATATAAAAGAGTTCTAAATCTAAATAATTGTAAGTAGCTAAGTGCAACAAAACAAAATTGTTATCAAATACTATACTACTCCCCCTTTCGAGGAGGGTCCTTCTGGACTATGCCAAGCATGTCTCGGAAGTGTTCAAACTTTACTCGAGACAAGGGTTTAGTCAGGATATCGGCAATCTGATCCTCAGTGCTTATGTACTCGAGCTTGATGGCTCCTCTCTGCACCATGTCTCGTATATAGAAGTAACGGATCTCAATGTGTTTTGACTTATCATGGAACACAGGATTTTCAGTCATCTTAATGCAGCTTTGATTATCACACATAATCACAGTGGGATCCATTTCTAAGTCAAAAATTCCAGATAAGAGTTTTCGAAGCCACACTGCTTCACAGCTGGCAGAGCAAGCAGCTATATATTCTGCTTCAGCAGTACTGAGGGCCACACTAGATTGTTTCTTGCTGAACCAGGAGATCATGGCAGATCCAAGGCCATAACATCCGCCTGAAGTACTTTTTCTTTCTGGGACACTACCTACCCAATCAGAATCTGAGTAACCACGTAACTTGAGTTCATTACCTCCAAGATAGTATAGGCCAAAGTCCACTGTACCTTTTAGGTACCTCATTATATGCTTTGCAGCTATAAGGTGAACCTTTCTAGGTTCTACTAGATACTGACTTAGGGTATTTACAGCAAAGCATATATCCGGCCTAGTATTTGTCAAATACATCAATGATCCAATGATTTGTCTATATAGGGTTATGTCCACTAGTTCTGATGAATCATTAACTAATAGTTTCAGGTTGGAGTCCATGGGAGTGGCCATGGCTTTACACTCCAACATATCAAATCTTTTGAGAATCTCCACAGTATACTTACCTTGATTTAGAAATATTCCTTTTGGTTCTTGCCACACTTCTAGGCCTAAGAAGTAGTGCATTAATCCGAGATCTTTCATTTCGAATTCTGAAGAAAGCTTCTTCTTGCTTTCAATGATTTGATTCTCATTTTCGGTTAGAAAAAGATCATCTACATATAACAGCAATATAGCAGGTTCATCATCCATCACTTTAAGATAAAGATTGGGGTCAGCTTTACTTTTGGTAAAGCCCATGCTTGTTAAGAAACTGTCAATCCTTCCGTACCAAGCCCTGGGAGCTTGCTTCAATCCATATAATTCCTTTTTCAGTTTGCATACATGGGTCCTTCCGTCTTTGACCTCAAAACCTTGAGGTTGTTCTATGTATACTTCTTCTTCAATTACACCATTCAGAAAAGCTGTCTTAACATCCATTTGATGTAATTTCCATTTCATCATGGATGCAAGTGCCATGATAGTTCTAATTGAAGTATACCTAGCAACAGGTGCAAATGTTTCTTCATAGTCAATTCCTTCCTTTTGAGAGAATCCTCTGGCTACAAACCTTGCCTTGTATTTTTCAATGCTACCATCTGCAGCATGTTTTATCTTGAAAATCCATTTGGAAGAAACCACACTTTTATTTCTTGGTTTGGGGACTATATCCCAAACATCATTTTTCATTATCGACTGATATTCTTCTGTCATTGCTTCTACCCATTCTTTCTTTTGAGCTGCTTCTTCATAGCTAGTAGGTAGTTGATCCACAAGATCACACATCAAGGCCATATAGTTGGACACTAGCTTTGGTTTCTTTCTTTCTCTAATGGAGCCTTCAGGAGCACCATATTTTTCAGCCCCTTGGATAATATCTCTAGCCCATGCTGTCCTTCTTTTCTTTGATAAATCTGAGATAGGGGGTTCTTGTGGCTCCAACATGTCATGATCCTCTGGTGGATTATCTTCAGGGATGTGAACAGCCTCTGAGTTTCTAGAAGAAGGATCTTCTTCATAGATTTCTTCAAGTTGGCATTTTCTTGATTTCTTGAGAGCTGCTTCTTCATCAAAAGTTACATCTCTACTGATTTCTATATGATGAAAGCCTGGTATGTAAATCCTAAAGGCTTTGGATGATTCACAATAACCAACAAATATTCCTTTCTTACCAGAAGGATCCAACTTGGTTCTCTTTTCTTTTGGAATGTAGATGTACACAGGACACCCAAATATTTTAAGATGGCTTACCTCGGGCTTCTTTCCAGTAAACACTTCTTCTGGAGTTTTGAAATCAAGAGCACTATGAGATAATCTGTTTTGAACATATACTGCTGTTCTGGCTGCTTCAGCCCATAGATACATGGGAAGATCCTGGTCATGTATCATAGTCTTCACAGCTTCCATGATGGTTCTATTTTTCCTTTCTGCAACCCCATTTTGTTGGGGATTGTAGGGAGTGGTTAGTTCTCTCTTGATTCCAGCTTCTTTACAGAATTCTTCAAACTCTTTTGAAGTATATTCTCCACCATTGTCTGTTCTGAGAATCTTGATTTTCTTTTCTGAGAGATTTTCTATTAGAGCCTTGAACTCTTTGAACTTTCCAAAAACTTCATTCTTGAATGATCATCAATGAATGAAAGATAGTATTCAAATCCACTTAGAGAGGTGGTGGGCATTGGACCACATACATCTGAGTGTATTAACTGCAAGATACCCTTAGTCTTTGTTTCACTCTTTGGAAAGGGGTTCTTGGCATTCTTCCCTTTCTTACATCCTTTACATGAGCCATCATGATCAACCTTCAAATCTGGTAGTCCTATAACCACCTTGCTTACATAGGGTAAGGCTTTGTAGTTAATGTGAGCTAGTCTTCTATGCCATAGCTCACTGGGGCTAGAGGTTTCATGAATAAGAGCAGCTTCCGGATGACCCTTGAGTTTATATAAACCTCCTTCCTCTTCACCAATAACAATTGCATCCTTAATAGATTTGTCTTTGGACCACATTAACACTTGTCCATCAATGAATGCCACTCTATAGCCTTTCTTGTCTAAAGCTGAGATTGAAAGCAAATTCTTCTTCAATCCTGGAACATATAAAACTTCCTTCATCTTCATGGGAGTTCCAGAATCGAGTTTGTAATTTGCTTCACCAATTCCCTTAATGGGATATTGATAGTCATCTCCTAGAGATACCTTTTGGGGAGAAGTCTTTTCTTCAAGATTTGAGAGAGTCCTTTTCTGTCCTGTCATGTGCTTTGAAGCACCATTGTCAATAAGCCATGTACCTTCTCCAGGGGTTATAGATCCACAGAGTGCGGAGAAGAGAACATATTCTTCTGCATCTTCTTCTGCATTTCTCCTTGACCTTCTTTTGAAGAAGGTCATTTCTTCTTCTTCCTCTTCATTTCTAGGTCTTTTATTGTGAGACCTTTCTTCCTCTACTTCTTCTTCTTCGCTATCATCTTATGCAAGATGTGCTTGGTGCCTTTTGTAGTGAGTGCCCTTTTTCTTCTGTAGAGGGCAATCTCTAGCAATGTGTCCTATTTTGTGACAAGAAAAGCACTGGAAAGAAGAGTAATCTCTTCTTTGAGTAGATCCTCTTTTCTTATGAAATCTGTGTGGAGGATGAGACTCCTTGTGACTACCCTTTTTGGAGTAGGATTGACTCCTTCTTCCTATGGTGTGGGTGGCCAAGGCTTGGTCATCCTCTTTGAGCAAGGCTTCTCGATTTGCAACCCTAGCCTCCTCTTGTACACAATCCTCCCAAACTACATCAAACTTCATACTTTCTTTTCTGGCACACATAGTTTGAATGAATGACTCCCAAGGTCTAGTGAGACCATTTAGAGCTGTCATCACAAGTTCATCTTCATCAAGAGTATCACCAATGGCATCTAGTTTCTCTTTGATTAGAGAGACTCTTGAGAAGTAGTCTTGAATGGATTCTCCTTTGTGCATCTTGGTACTCTTCAACTGAGTCCTTAGATTCATTTTCCTATTGATGTTCTTTCCTTCATACATTCTTCCTAGGGCATCATACATTTCCTTTGGAGTCTTCTTGGAAGCCACTTGGGGAATCAAGTGGTCTTTAATAGAATCAGCTATGATTCTCTTTGCCCTAATCAAATCCTTCCTGTGTTTTTCTTTGGCTTCATCTTCTTCTGGTTCTGCAACTTCCTCCTTGATATAATGAGCAAGATCATTCTCCTCAAGAATGAGACCAATTCTGTATTTCCATGCCCGGAAATTCTCTATGCCTTCTAGCTTGTCTTCAAGCTTAGTGTTTGGAGCCATCTTCTCTTGGGGGAGTCCAAGAGACAGAGTATACTTACCTGGGAAGTTACTTTTCACTTTTCCAGAATCTGGAACAGAATTTTATCGCACTTTTGGTAGAATTAGGGTTTGACTTTCCCGGAGTTATACCCAACCAAAAAGTTCGATCTATAGCTCAAAAGAATGCTCTTGAGAAGGGATATCCAGCCATGTAATCAGAATTCAAAAATTACAACTTTTTTCTGAAACCAAAATCTGACGTATCGCACTTTTGGTAGAATTAGGGTTTGGATTTCCCGGAGTTCTACCCAACCAAAAAGTTCGATCTATAGCTCAAAAGAAAGGTATTGAAAAGAGAGATCCAGCCATGCAACCAAAAATCAATAATACCAACTTTGGGATGAAACCCTAACTTCACCAAAGAGAGAGAGAGAGGTATTCTTACCTTGTGAAAGATGTCCTATTCAGTCTAGCTCTGATACCATGTTAAGTTTAAACCAAATAGACAAGCAAGATCACTGAAAGAAACACAATCACAAGATAGACACACAATATACCCTGGGAAACCCTCATGGGGTAGAAAACCCAGCAAAGCTTTCCTCAATAAGATGATCAACCAAAATACAAGATGTGCTCCTTCCTTCTTTGTCTCCTTAGTAGATCTCCTAGACAAGTGTGCACTCTTCCACAAGTGAGTGAATGTGTATAATGAGGAACACACCTCCTCTATTTATACACTACTTTGACATATATTTTACACAGGTACATGTAGGCTCGTATTTAACCATTAGGTTAAATACCCTATTATAACTGACTGGGCCGACCCCCACATGGTGGGTCTAATAACCCTAGTTACCACAACTTCTCGGAGGAATAAACATCTCCGGATTCATAGTATAATCACATCGGAGGTATGGAACATCTCCGGAATAAATAATATACAAATATAATATTCTTTGAAGTTACAATATTCAACACCTCTGCCAGTACAAAAGTGGATGTCAACTATATTGACCTGACCACATAGAACCTGAGAGTGGTAGCGTCCACTAACTAGTGGACCTAGCCTCTCCTAGCAGGCATCTGACCATCGTCATCACGACAGATTCGAGAGAGTGTCTTAGCATGGTCCTCCCACGACCTCGGGTATCATAAAAACCTAGGGTGGGAAATACATCCATCCCTCTCAACATACTGGGTCTACACCCTTATTTACTCATACTATGCTGCTATCGAGATTATTGGAATGTGTCATCGTAACATCAACTTTGTTAAACAAGGCTCTCTGCAAAATAGGTACTATACCATACTTCATATCAAGTATCCGACTATTACATATCCCATGTGTCCTATGGATTAGTACTTTGCAACAATACATTCATAACAAATATTTCCATTCGATCATTGAATGATCCATATTATCAACATCATTTCATTTCATCACATAAAATCATTGAATCAATCACATCATGGGTTGGCATCCACGTACTACATGATATATATCACATTTCATCAAGGATGACAATTAAACATACACTGTCAATATGAAAGAAAGAAATCTCGTGATAACTACAACATCATAACCGCATAACATAATAAAATTATGAGAATAATAACATGCTAATCATCATAATCATGGTATCATCATAAGCATAATAGCGTCATAAATATAATAGCAGCATATAATCAGGTCTAATGTGCCAGAAATATAGTTTACTTAGTCTAGCTTAGGCCAATAGATAATAAACAAATAAAGTGCGATATGTCCAAATAAGAAAGATGTCTAATCAAAATATGGGCAGTACACTTCTCCTGCGCATATTCTACCTCCTTGGTCTTTAATTCCCATTCATCCTTTAGCTCCTTGTAGATTTCCTCCATCTTCAGATGATGGTTATAAGAGACTATGTCTCTGTCTTGGATTTCTTCTACAACCTGCAGATGCAGATTATGTAATCCCTTGATGGGAAACATCCCAACATTAATATCCAGATGTGCGAGCTGCTTCGCACCTTCAGTGAGCTCGTCGGTTGGAAATATGACATTGATTGGCTCAATTCTAACTATCTGAGGTCTCATTGTTAAGGCAGACGCCTTTCTCTTCCTTTGGCTTGACCCTCCTTACTGATCATCAGAATGTCATTCTCTCACCAAGTCTTGCTGGACTTGTTCAACCTGTTAACACTATTATGGTTTCCACCAGGGAGTAAGGGAAAGCCCCCCCACCTGGAGCCCCAAGGTCATCCATTGGCCGGTTGCATCAAGTAAAGACTCAGTAGGGCTCTTCCATAGGAGAAACTAGCAGCGGGGGCCTCCTCCGAAACAAAAGGAGTTTTGTCGGCCAGGATTGAATGACGGGACCAGATCTATGGTCAAACATGCATTTCGTAGGCTAGCTTTCGAGTTCTGCATCTAAATTGCGGATTGTGAAGGCAATTTTTCAAGGAGAGAAAAGATAAGTTTCCGCAATATGCATTGCGGATTGCGGATTGCAGAGTGTCAGTTCTCCAAGCAGCGCCAAAGTGGATTTCTGCATCTCGCAATCTGCATTGCAAGTTATGGAGCGAGGATGTTCCAAATAGCGAAAAGGAAGGTTCCCACATTCCACATCTCGCATTGCGGATTGCGGATTACGGAAGGATATGGTTCCAAAAGCATGAAGTTGAGGGCTCGCATCCCGCAGGCTACATGGAAAATCGCAAGTTGCGGTATGGGAAATTGCGGAAAGTTCCATTGCGGAAAGGTCTGTTGTGGAATGGCCATTGCGGAAGGATGATTGCAGAAGGGCAATTGTGGAAGGGAAATTGCGAAAAGGAAATTGCGGATCGAGAAAGTTTGCAAAGGAAATTGCAGTCACGGAAATGGAGATTTTCACAAAGAAATGGCACATTCAAGGGTAGCGAAGGGGACCTGTTTCAGTTACCTGTCCTATTCAAATAAAAAACAATCTGATCTGCGGGATGAACAGGTGGTTTCCATGGCCGAATGTTGCATTGACAACGTGAGCAATTCCCCCCCCTCCATGCATGGCAGAATCAACGACCGTTGATTTGGGCGGCCCAGCTTGAGTGATTTCATCATTACCAGTCTGAGTTTGTTCTGAATCTGTTAAGATATTTTGGTATTTTGTAATCCTATAAAGCCAAATTCCGAAGAGAATCAAAAGGTTGTTGTTGGACGTTTTTTCATAGAGATTACTCTACGCTGTATTTGAATTCGACCTCTTAATTGAATGAGCAGACCCGATTTTGGAACGTGAGATTCTTGTGATGTGTTTTTTGATGTCTGTTATTTCCTGTGTATGTGTTCCTGCATCATGTTTCCATTAATTTTTTTCCTTTATAGTACCTAAAGATCAAGATTACATGGTCTAGAATTCATGTTCCCATGCTCCATATGCATATGACTAGGTATTCCACTCTTTTCATCTTGAAGCTTCCGGTTAGAATTCATTCTTAAATTCTCTGGCCTTGTGGCCAATTTTGTCTTCCCTCTCTGCCTTCACCCACTGATTACTTCGACATGAAAGAACCATGTATACCTTGCCTCCTATCTCTGCTATCGTGGTCCAAATCTATGATTGATGATGGTAACCCACCGAAGTTGACTCCATGCCCAATTGTCCTCCTGTTCTTAACTCCAACCAACCAAAAACCCTTTTCAATTAGTTGTTTTGAAGGTCTAGCCACCATTTTGACCGATATCCCATCCCATTCAAGCTATATCCCATTGCTAGAAGCATTAAAGGGAGATCCCTCCCTATGTTTCAAAAGGATAGTTTCCATCCCCTAAATATTGGTTTGCAATAGTTAACCCATGGTCTTTCCTACCACAACCCAAGAAAATCTTGGGTGATAATATTTTGGCGACTCCACTTGGGAGAATCTTTGGTTTTCACGGTGTAAAATCAAACCTATGAGGGAAAACAAAGAGTTTTTGATTTCAAGGTTGTACCATTTTCCTTGGTGAATCCAACTTACATTCTAGCGATTCCACTAGAGATCGACCCTACTTCAAAGTATTTATATCAGATAAGAGCTGATTACTGAGGGTGAAAAGTAGTTAAATGCTAAGAGGATCTTGCATTGCCCATAGGAGAAAGTCTTGCTCCTAGGAGGATACCTACTAGAAGTCATCCATATCCTAAACTACTAAATGTTACTTCAGATTCAGAAAAGGTAATCAAGAAGGAAAGGAAGAACCAGGCAGGTATTTCTCTATTAGCTAGTTCCTTTTCTTTACCTAAGAAAGAGGCATATGTTATAGAAAGCATCCCTCCAAGTTTAAGGACTAAGTTTTCCCCATCCAGACCTAGGTCTGAGGCTAGTCTAAGGGTAACCCTGTTGGACCAAAGAAAGTTCCATACCCATTTCCTGAGTGCTTTATGGGAATATATACAAGCCTAGGAAGGAACTGGTGGTCGTCCTCCCTTTGCTAAGTCTATTGGCCAAAGTACCCGAGTCCTGAATACCACTCCTACTGTTCTAAAAGCTTCCTCTACTCCCAAGCTAAAACTAAGATCCATGGCTGCCATATATGCTCCTTTAGCCCTCCCACCAAATCCTGATGACCTAGCCGTGGGCTATGCCCAATGCCTCATGAGATTTGATGGGGAGGGAAGAATCTTTGCTCAGCAGCATATAGACCAGTTCAATGAATTCACAGACCTAGAAGAGGTGGATGAAGATGATGTTAAAATGATTTTTTTTGCCCAAAATCTGGCAAGTGAAGTGAAGAAATGGTTTAAGGCCCTTCCAAATAGAGGGATAGCTACCTATGAAATATTTGAAGAATATTTCCTGGCCAAATGGAAGGATAAGCAAAACCCTCTCTAGATTCTCACTTAGTATGAACATACTAAGAAAATCAATACTAAGACTATCCAAGAATCCTCAGCCAGATTCATGAGGATGTACAATTCTACCCTTGTGGACATAAAGCCCCCCGTGGGTAAAGCCAAGCTTCATTTTTCCAACTGTTTTGACAATGACTTTTCTCTCATGCTAAGAGAAAGGAGATCTCCCACTCTCCCTGATATGTTGAAAGATGCATTAGTAGTAGAATCCAACTTGATGTCCTTAGGAAAAATTAAACATTTAACTGAAGTTGAGAAAAAGAGAGGCCATGAAACAGTGCATCCTTCCACTTCCCAATCCATGGATTCCAAATTTGAATAGATGATGAGAACCATGGAGAGATTGGTGGATAGGATCTCCCTTGATAGAAGGCCTCCTACCATAGAAAACCCAGAGCCTCAAGCTCAAAATAATAATCTCAGAAGACCCCCTGCCCCACAAGGAAGACCTAGAGACCCCAAAATTCCTGACAATCAGCTAATCAGACCTCCTTTTGCTGAGAATCTCATAGATGATGAAGAAGAAGATAGAAAGGAAGAAGACCAAATCCATCTCTTTGATCAAACCCAACCCCAGTTCTATCTGACTAAAGATGAGCATGACCGGTCTTTCCTGCAATCAGATGATGTCCCTGAGGAATCAAAATCTGACCAATACCAAAGAGGGCTCCACAATGCCATCTGTGAATTCGAGAGGCAAAATAATTTGAGGAGTAGAAAAGTAATAGTAGACTGAGGAAATACCACAACTGATCCATCCTCTTCTCAACCACTAAGAAATGAAATCCCTGGGAGAAAAGATCCAAAGGATGCAATCTCTAAGGAGACCCTTGGGAAGGGGGCAAAGCCTCCTAAGAAGATTTCAGAAGGGATGGATGGAGGTGACACAAAGATAATAGAGAAGTTCTACACTTCTTTCAATTTGGAGAATGAAATATCTAAGATTAAAATCTCCATCCCCCTGAATGAATTGGTCAAAAAATCATAGTACAAAGACAAGATCCTGAAGGTAGTAAATGGTGGAGAAGGAAAGAAGCCTAATACCCTCAATCTGCATGATGACAAGCCCACTCTCCTATTCCCCCCCACATTGAAAATGCCTCTGAAATTGATGTCCCTCTGTTAACACCCATATATTTTTCTACAATATGCAATTGAATGGAAGGGATGGAGGGTCAAAATGTACCTGGTAGAGAACCCGAGATATCCTCCATGCTCCAGATCTAGGTGCTAATGGGAAAGACTAAGGGGTCTAAGAAGAACCAAATGTGCAAAAGATGGGAAAATGTTGAAGTGTGGGTATTAATAGGCGAGAATCACAACTTATAACCTATAGTCTCCCGGTCCAATAATGGGAGACTAAACATCACACCGATCTACACCATAGATTTGGTGAGGGGATAAGATCCACGGCCCTATATGGGATACCACACAGCCAAGTTGTGAGGAGGATAGGAAAAGGGCGGATGCGATGAGCCTTTCCCGCCATCGAGGTGTCAGCAGCAGACGATGTCGCAAGAAGAATTGATAGAAGGCCTTGTATAAGATCAGGTGCATGCGATGGTATGAAAATATGGAAAGATCCACTGCTCGGATGGAAAAAAGGGGGTACATCAACGGTTCTCATAGCTGATCACATGAAGAAGTAGCATGCTGGATAGCGATGAACCTTTCCCGCCTGCTAGATGTTAGCCTCAGAGCCCGTTGCACAGAGGAAGAAATCGTAGTAGGGACCACTTGGGTACATGCAAGGCCACCTTATGAAGAAATGTGGACAAGATGAATGACGTAGATGAAAAGTTAAAGTCAAATCCGATGGTAAAGAAGAGTAGGCTGTCAAATCAAAGGATAAAAAAGTAGTCGATTTGACGGTAGGGAATAGGCATGTGAGAAAATTGATGGCAGAGATTAAAGGACAGCATGTAAAGAAGGGCAGGAGTTATGTTGGCACGGTTATATATATAAGAAACAACCGCGAGGGTTGACATTTTTTCTTGAAGATTGTCGAATTTAGGTGGTCCCTCGGCGTGTCGCAGATGGCGAAGGTGACAAAACCTCCAGTAGCCTTCTCAGAACTTCTAAACCGACAGGTAGGGACTTGTAACCGTCCTTTCTCTTAAAAGTTGAATCTTTAGTCATAAGATGGGAGATGAACAGGCTTCTACCAGCTATAAAGCTAGGGTGGCCCTGGAAGATAGGGACGCGGATGTGTTTGACCCATGCATTCGGCTCTCTGTCCCTAAAATTAAAACAAAGTTAGAAGCTATGCATGAACGGGGTCTGGACATACACGGGGTCTTTAGGTCGTCTTTTATTTTCTTTTTCCTAGACAAAGTACCCTCTTTCCCTGAGTTTGTAACATGGTGCTCCGTGAATTACTCTGAATCCACAAGGATAATCATGGATGACCCCAGGTCTAAAGTTGTCTGTGTTTTAGATGCGTCGATTGTAAAGAATTCATTTTTTGTCCCCAAGTTGCAGTACCAAAAGTCAGAAAGATTTTCAGAAGAATCTGTGGTTGCCCTATTCCGTCAAATCGCCCCGGAAAGCCATTGAAATTTCCTAGCCACTTGTCTGAAACCTCACTCCGAAGTCGCAGAAAAACTATACCCCTTGGACATCAACCTTTTTTATGATGATTCCCAGTTGGTCTTTTCACTGCTGGCTCAATTCTTAGGTTTAGATACTGACCAATGGGTAATGAAGGTCCAACTGAGTCTACTTTATAGGATTAGTATTTGTTTAGAAAGGTCTGACACTAGACTCATCCCACCTCTTAAGTTTGATGAATTTTTAGCAGAAAGAATGCATGTGCAGTTGGGAAACAAATATGCTTCAGGGTCATAAGAATCCCTGAAGAGAGAGCTAGCTCTTAGGCCACATGGAAGGATTCGAATCACGAGTGATAGGTTTATCCCAGAGCATGGTAATGTTAAGAGAAAGCCTATTGCCCATGCTATTTCGCAGGCATAGTGGTAGGTAAAAAACGCCAAACACAGGAAGCAGCATGTATGAATGGTTTAGATTAGAGGTCTCGAAGATCTACGACCCTGAGCGCATGGCGCCAATGAAAATATGGATGCCTTAAAGCATAGATGGGGGTAGAGCGGTGAGTGTTTTCCTAAAAATAAGTCGACGTTGGAGATCGACGGAAGGAAAAATCTACGGTGTACAACCACCGCACTGATCTAACTTGCACGAAAGGTGTTATATTTCAAATCGTCCCGATAGGAGTAAGCGTCGTGCACCTGTCAACGATGCAGATCCACCAAAGGAGAAACAACGGTCTAAGATGACCGCGCTGATTTTTCTCATGGGTAGGTTAACCCCATCTCAAATCGCCGCGGCAGGTAAAAGATTCATCATCCGAAGATCAGGATTTGAGTGGAAACAGGACCAATGGCTAGGAATGCTTTGAGAGATCAAACTACCAATTAGAACAAGTGTATCGCTAAAATGAAAAACTACGGAGGCTGAAATCTATGGTCCCGATCCAAGCTTGAGTTTTCACAGGGGAAAGATGCCTTCGCTGAGAATCAATTATTGCCACGTAAACTGAGCCACCTCGGCGCAGTCAGGTGTCCTTTCTGTATGGTCTGAAAAGTACGACCAGATATCTCCGATGTCATTTCAAGCCCCAGTCATCATGCCAAATCATACGGAAGGTCCAGTTAGAAAATCAAGGCCGAATAATTTGTATGGGAATGCCGTTGCTATAAGTTGTTATAAACTGGATATCCTAGGCTGGAAACTCATGTATGAGAAGGTGGTGAGTTCTTCTGTCTTTGTATTCTTTGCAGTTTGTATGAGAGCTTTTAGAGGGAGCAAGGAACTGAAGTAGTTATTGTACCAGAACATGTGTTGTCCGAGATGGAGGAAGAGCACGTTTATTTACCTCCTATAGTTCACAATCATAGGGAAGACGACTCTATTTGCAAATCGCAAGATCCCCAATAAAGATAGATGGATTGGATTTTACAGCAGCAAAGGAAGAAGGAAGAAACCTAGGAAGAAAACGAGTAGGAAACCAGCTAGGAGGTGGAAATTATCAAGGATCTAATACTCCCCACGGAAGGGGTACCCTCTACTCCTCTACCAAAAAGGACCCAAGCAAAAGATTCTTTCAACGTGGGTGATTTTCTTGATTGGTATGGTCAAATGAAGACCCAAGACTAAGGTGGCAGCATTCTTATTTCACCACCCGACACTTCTGTCTATTGTCTACGTGGGTACATTCCTTATCTCCAATTTTGTGGATTAAGATGGTCTATAACCTAGTTTGAAGGGCGGTACAGCTTAGTGATGTATGATAGTGGCAGGATCCGTCAGGTCTGATATGTTATTGGTAATTTTCATTTCTACATTGAGCTAGTGCAAGTTAGGAACCATGCCTGGTAAGCGGCAATTCCATCCTTAGATGTTTTTTGTTCAGCATGAAGAGTTCAAAGGATAATCAATGAAGTCATTCGACCAGACTGAAAGCAAGTCAGCTAAAAGTAGCTACATAACCACAATTTTTGTATTTTTGTTTAAAAGTAATTTGGCCATGTAATGAAATGGCCACGCAATTGTAAATGGCAGCTAGGCTTGCCTCTTAGATATGTTGTTTTGTAATAGTGATAGCAAAGAATGCCTCGATTTGGCTGTTAGATAGGTGTCAGATGGTTGTAACTATTTTCTATTCAGAAGGAGTCGAGCCTAGAGCTCAAAGACATCTATAAATATGTTTGTAATCGAAGGCACAAGGGTTGAAAATATTATTTGAAAGCTTTTGGTATTTTGAGGATTAGTCTGTAATACATTTTTGAGTTGTTTTAATAAAGTTTGCAGAGTCGAAGCCTGTGTTTTGACAGGGATTCTGTAATACCCCCAATTCGACCCTTAGGATATATTAGCCTTTAATGTAATTAATGTGTACATGTGATGTATTTTTTCCTATCGTGGAGCTCAAGGCCAAGGCCCCGCTAGTAAAAACCTGAATTTTGATTTAAAAGGGAAAGCATTGATATTTGATGCCCATGTGCTCTTAAGCCATGGAAATTGTAATAGGATGTAAATAAACATCATGCAATATAAAATTCCAAGACTGGCTATGGAGGCAACGAATGAGAAGGGGCCACGTGTATCCACTAGGGAGTGGTGAGGGGGCTATGGGACTAAACTCTAGGTCGCCATATGTCATTATGGGAACCCATTTGACTTTTCTAGATGACATTTATGCCTGTTGTAAGAAAGTGGTTGAGATGTCATCCCATGGCTTCAATAGAGCATGGGCAGCCCTGAAATTCGTATGGGTAGGTATGGGCTCTGTTTTCTTGTACAAGAAGTCACTCAACCTCATGAGGGATTGCTTCATTCTCATCCCCATTCCATGGTGAAGGAACCCATCATCATTTTCCATCCAAAAACGAGTTCCCAGGAAGGAGAAAACCAAAAATCGCGACTGTGGGAGAACCCACGTTTTGGGAAGCCAAAAACGCCCAGAATGGGTATTGGACAGTGAAATCCAATGGGGGATCGGTTGGTATGAGCCTTGGGGCGAATTTGGGAGCAATAGCTACCCCAAAATCCATGGGAAAACCCAGTTTTAACTACCCAAAAAATCAGTGACGGATTTGGGGTTATTTGTGACAGAGTTGTGAGAAATCCAGCTGTGGATGTATGAACAGAGGATGGGATTGTTGAGTCTAGCTTGAAGTGTATGTGCTCTGGGATTGAGCTCAGTGGGCTAGCATCCTCCTCCATCTCCTATTGCATGCTTGAAAAACCCAACTGTGTGTTGGCTTAGCATGGCTGTTTGAGTGGAACCCTGACTGTGAGTGAGCCATCTAGTTCCTCCTTAGTGGATACACAGCCCAGCTCGGGGGTGATCTCTCAGCTGAAAGAATACAGGCTGGACAAAGATCTATGTTTGGGTGGAACGTTGCTCTCATGTAGCCAGTCGTTGGACATTTGCGTTGCAAGATAAGTATTCTCTGTGGTTTACCTTATATACAACCTGTGTTCTGCAATGTGTTATTTGAATGATTATTCTTCATGATTAATGAAATCGATATCATGTAGCTTAAGTAGGGGATTGAATTCTCTGCCTATTGATTGCTTGAGATAAATATGCTGATGCGAATCTATGCTTATATTTGTTGATATGTTTAAATTCCATTGTGTTTTATTGAAGTTTGCATCTGTATAGAGAAGTTTTAATTGTTACCTATTTACGGGTCTAAATATTGGGGCTAAGCCTGCTAAAAGCCCGGTGCGTTGTTAATGTTTCCTTCCCTGCATTTAATAAGGAGAAGGGGACATTACAGATTCCTATGTAATTGGTCTGGTAGTCTGTATTTTCTCTCTTCCCATGTGAAATTGTGTTTCTCTCTTTGTTATCCCATTTTTTGTTATTTCTTTCATGCTTGGATCAGGGTAATGATTAAGTGGAATTCATAGAAGTTATGCTCCGCTTAGTTTTTTCCAAGCATTTCACCAACATATTCTACTAAAGTTTATGTAGGATTCATCTTGGTATGCCTTACATTGATGGACTGTTTCTTTTCTCTTCTGTTCCACAAATTAAATCTCTTTGACTACTAGTTGCTTGCTACCTTGCCCTTGTAAACGCGTTTGCAGAATCTTTGTGAAGGATGTTTCAGAGTTTGTTAAATCTCACTCCATTTCCCAAACGAAATTCGTATGTTTTCAACCAAACAGTGCTTGAATCATTTTGTTTCCAAACAGAAATCTGATCTTCTGTATAATTGTTGTAATTGAATATCTTGGCTGTGAATGCTGGTGTTTCTTTTTCATTATTGATAATCTTGATTATTCCAGTCTTTTCATGAGTGTTTAGAGAGAGTCCTCTTTGTCTTTGTTGGGTCAGTAGCACATGCCAAATATTGGTTAGTAGTAACCCAAAATTACCCTCTTTCAACCTTGGGGGTCAATTTCGGTGTTAACAAATTGGCGCTGCTGTCAGGGAGTATGATTGTTTTATCAATCCCTGGGAGAACGACATATACGTCTGAATTTCAAAGAAAAAGAGAGATCCCTGTGGGAAAACAAAGGTTTCCACATTTTCAAGAAGGTTGAAGGATTTTGCCCTGAAAACTCCACTTACAAAGATCAGAAAAGTCAAGAAGATTCCACTGGAGAAGGATCAGTATGCCAAAACATACTGCTGAAGAAATTCCAAAGGCTTCCTAGCCTCAAGAAAGGTCTATACAAGAGGTAATCCTTTCCCTGAAATCCTGCTAGGAGAAGATAATCCTGAAAGTTTACTCAGACGTAGAACCGTGAAAGATCGGGCTAGTGCTCCCATCATCAAGACTATTTCTTTTTCAGAAGATGCATATGTTTTTCAGGAATTGGATCTAGAGATTGATATTAGCAAACCTTTGTCAAGAACAAAATCTGAATCATACCTAAGCCTAGGTGAAGAAGCTCTGAATAATTTGGAATCATATCTTTTAGATCTTGTCTGGTTCGATTCTAAAAATCTTTCCAAAGTTGAAGGCAATAAACCCAATTCTCAGGCCCCCCAAGCCCATATTAGAATCCCAGCTAGTGATCTTGCTCACAATATTTCCCCACAAGCTCAACATCCACCTAGACCCATGGCTGCTAGATTTGCACCTTTGGTCTTGCCTGCTGCTTTGCATGAACTCCCTCAGAACTACGCTCAGAGAATTGTCTCTTATAATGAAGAGGGAGACTGGTAAGCCAAATAGCATGTTGAGAGATTTGAAGATTTTATAGACCTGGAGGAAGTGGACCATGATGACGCTAAAATGAGATTGTTTTCCCAAAGCCTGTTTTGGGAACCCAAGAAATGGTTCAGACAGCTAACTAATGCTTCCATTGTAGATTTTACAGCTTTTAAAGTATTATTTCTAGAAAGATGGTAAACAATGGGAAGTCCTACCATAGTCTTATCCTAGTATAATCACTTAAAGAAAGGCGGGTTTGAATCAGTCAATGAGTTTTCTGCCAAATTCATGAAGGATTATAATTCTATTCCCGATGATCTAAAACCCTCGGTAGGTGCTGCAAAGCTCCACTATGCAAATGCCTTTGATGGAGATTTCTCATGCACATTAAGAGAAAGAAAATATGCCTCCATGCCTGCTATACTGAAAGATGCTATGGAATTTGAAGCCAACATGATGGCTTCTGGGAAAATAAAAGGAAAGACTGAAGCAGATAGGAAGAAGCAAGAAACCCAAGCCTCTTCCAGTGATGCTAAATTTGATGTTAAAATTCAATATGCTAAGACAGAAAATAGCAGCATTACATTCTATTTCACAATAATAGCATATACAGGATCACTGAAGAAACAACAAGCATAGCATAAACACAAGAGACACAGATTTATCCTGGGAAACCCTCATGGGGTAGAAAACCCAGCAAAGCTTTCCTCAATAAGATGATAAACCAAAATACAAGATGTGCTCCCTCCTTCTAATCCTCCTTAGCAACTCTCCCAGAAAAGTGATCCTCTTTTCAAGTGTGTGAGTGTATCAAATGAGGAACACACCTCCTCTATTTATACACTACTTTGACATATATTTTACACAAGTACATGTAGGCTTGTATTTAACCATTAGTTTAAATACCCTATTATAACTGACTGGGCCGACCCCCACATGGTGGGTCTAATAACCCTAGTTGCCACAACTCCTCGGAGGAATAAACATCTCCGGATACATAATAGAATCACCTCGGAGGGATGGAACATCTCCGGAATAAATAATGTACAAATATAATATTCTTAGAAGTTACAATATTCAACACTCCCCCTTAACGAGAAGGATATTATAACAACATCTGCAGGAGCAAGGAGTCATTGACTACATCATCTATATATCATCGGAAGCTTTCTTTAATTCATCATAATCAGTAACTCAACTAGTTACTGGAACATCAACATACTCAGAGTTGATATTACTCGATCATCAGCATCGTCATCATCATCGTCATCACACGATCACACGATCATCAGCATCATCATCACATGATCATCAGCATCGTCATCACATGATCATCAGCATCGTCATCACACGATCAGCAACATCGTCATCATACGATCAACATCGTCATCATAAGATTAGCATCGTCATCACACGATCAACAACATCGTCATCATACGATCAACATCATCATCACACGATCGACAGCATCGTCATCACACGATCAGCATCATCATCATGCGATCAGCATCGTCATCACACGATCAGCAGCATCGTCATCACACGATCAACATCGTCATCATACGATCATATTACAGGATGATCAATACTGCTCTCTTTAGGACATAGGTCCATGGATGATGCAATCTAGATCAAGTTCCAGGATGATCAATCCTTATCTCTTTAAGACAAGTCTCATGTCTAGGGACGATCCAATCCCAACCACAGTGCCAGTCCTTTTTCATACTGGATGTGACCTAGATCAGATCTAGGATTTACCACCACAGAGCCAGTCCTTTTTCATACTGGATGTGTCACATCTACAGAGCCAACCCTGTTTCATGCTGGATGTATCACATCTACAGAGCCAGCCCTGTTTCATGCTGGATGTATCACATCTACAGAGCCAACCCTGTTTCATGCTGGATGTATCATATCTATAGAGCTAGCCCTGTTTCATGCTGGATGTATCACATCTATAGAGCCAGCCCTATTTCATGCTGGATGTATTAGATCTACAGAGCCAGCCCTGTTTCATGCTGGATGTATCACATCTACAGAGTCAGCCCTGTTTCATGCTAGATGTATCATATCTACAGAGCCAGCCCTGTTTCATGCTGGATGTATCACATCTACAGAGCCAGCCCTGTTTCATGCTGGATGTATCATATCTACAGAGCCAACCCTGTTTCATGCTGGATGTATCATATCTACAGAGCCAGCCCTGTTTCATGCTGGATGTATCACATCTACAGAGCCAGCCCTGTTTCATGCTGGATGTAACCTAGAACAATTCTAGGATTTGTCATGTACATTTTGAACCGAGGTCCAGGGACGATCCAGTCCTATCATGTACCTTTTGAACCGAAGTCCAGGGACGATCCATTCCTATCATATACCTTTTGAACCGAAGTCCAGGGACGATCCAGTCCTATCATGTACCTTTTGAACCGAAGTCCAGGGATGATCCAGTCCTATCATTCAATTCTTGGAGACCTCATGTCTACGGCTCAATTCAAAGGACCATAGTCTGAGGATGATCCAATCCCCTTACCTGTTCATTCAGGATTTAGTTCTCGGAGACATCATGTCTACGGCTCAATTCAAAGGACTAAAGTCCGAGGACGATCCAATCCCCTTACCTGTTCATTCAGGATTTTGTTCTCGAAGACATACGTCTACGGCTCTCTTTAGGACTGATTTCCAGGGATGATCCAATCCCCTCAATTCCACCAAGGACTTCATTCTCGAAGACATACGTCTACGGCTCTCTTTAGGACTGAAGTCCAGGGATGATCCAATCCCCTCAAGTCCACCAAGGACTTCATTCTCGAAGACATACGTCTACGGCTCTCTTTAGGACTGAATTCGAGGGATGATACAATCCCCTCAAGTCCACCAAGGACTTCATTCTCGAAGACATACGTCTACGGCTCTCTTTAGGACTGAATTCCAGGGATGATCCAATACCCTCAAGTCCACCAAGGACTTCATTCTTGAAGACATACGTCTACGGCTCTCTTTAGGAATGAAGTCCAGGGATGATCCAATCCCCTCAAGTCCACCAAGGACTTCATTCTCGAAGACATACGTCTACGGCTCTCTTTAGGACTGAAGTCTAGGGATGATCCAATCCCCTCAAGTCCACCAACGACTTCATTCTCGAAGACATACGTCTACGGCTCTCTTTAGGACTGAAGTCCAAGGATGATCCAATCCCCTCAAGTCCACCAAGGACTTCATTCTCGAAGACATATGTCTACGGCTCTTCTTTCGGATTGAAGTCCAGGGATGATCCAATCCCCTCACATGTTTACCAAGAACTTCATCAAAACATGTGTCAATCATGTATCCTTAGCATCAAAACATGTATCCTCATCATCAAAACATGTATAACAAAACATGTATCCTCATCATCAAAACATGTATCCTCATCATCAAAACATGTATAACAAAACATGTATCCTCCTCATCAAAACATGCATAACATCTATCATCAAAAGGATGTATACATCTATCATCAAAAGAAAAAATATAAGATTCCTAAATCTAAATAATTCTAAGTAACTAGGTGCAGTAAATAGGTAACCTCATCATTGATGAGACAGACTTGTTATCAGATACTATGCTACTCCCCTTTCGACGAGGGTCCTTCTGGACTATACCAAGCTTGTCTCGGAAGTATTCAAACTTTAATCGAGATAGAGGTTTAGTCAAGATATTAGCAATCTGATCCTCAGTGCTTATATACTCAAGCTTGATAGCTCCTCTCTGCACCATATCTCGTATGTAGAAGTATCGGATCTCTATGTGTTTTTGACTTATTGTGGAATACAAGATTTTCTATCTTGATGTAGTTTTGAATGTCACACATAATCATAGTGGAATTCATTTCTAAGTCAAACACTCCATATAATAGCTTCTGAAGCCACACTGCTTCACAGCTGGCAGAGCAGACAGCTATATATATATTCTGCTTCAGCAGTACTGAGAGCCACACTAGAATGTTCCTTGTTGAACCATGAGATCATGGCAGATTCAAGACTATAATATCCAGCTGATGTACTCTTTCTGTCTGAGGCACTTCCTGCCCAATCAGAATCTGAGTAACCATGTAAACGGAGTTCATGACCTCCAAGATAATATAGACCAAAATCTAATGTACCTTTTAGGTACCTCACTACATGCTTTGTAGTTATTAAGTGAACCTTTCTAGGTTCTACTAGATATTGACTTAGGGTATTTGCAGCAAAGCATATATCTGGCCTAGTATTTGTTATATACATCAATGACCCAATGATTTGTCTATATAGGGTTAGGTCCACTAAATATGATGAGTCATTAACTAACAACTTCAAGTTGGAGTCCATGGGAGTGGCCATGGATTTATACTCCAACATATCAAATCTTTTTAGAGACTTCACAGCATACTTACTTTGAATTAAAAGATTCCTTTTGGATCTTTCCATACTTCTAGACCTAAGAAGTAGTGCATTAATCCGAGATCTTTCATTTTTCATTTTTGCAGCCATTTTCATGACCTGTTTCTCATTCCTTGTCAGAAAGAGATCATCGTCATACAATAATGGTATGATAGGTTCATCATCCACAACCTTAAGGTAAAGGTTAGGAACAGCTTTACTTCTGGTAAAGCCCAAGCTTTGTCATGAAGCTGTCAATTGTCCATTATTCACACTCAGCATTGAGTGATCTTCTGCATATCTATCTATGCCATCTCTCGTCAGATGGGTATACTAATATGAGCCTCAAAATCATTCGAACTCTGTGGTGATTTCTTTCTTGCATCCATGTCATATGTGTATAGAAGCCATATTCAACCTTGTAGCAAAGGTTGAGATCCACATCACCCATGGTGATCATTAAGCTCATCAATTGATTATCGATCCTCGAAACCCATACAGAATCTGATTCACACTTCTTCTTTAATTACACCATTAAGAGAATGGTCTTATCTAGCCACTTGGAGCAAACATCTCATCATGATTCTCTTCCTTCTTTCTAAGAGAATCTTCTAGCCACAAGCTTTCTATAGTGTGTTTCTTTTGTTGAACATCCATCGCTTGTTCAGTGTTCATCATTCATCATGATCTTTCCTACAAATCAAATTTAAGTACATGATTAGTAATACTTCATAATCATCAAATCATATTGACATGATAACCTATTATGCATACAGATATCATTTACATAGTTATGCAACTATTTTGACCAATACTTTGGCACAACACTTTCCCATATCCTGTATGCATACAGTGGCTATCTAGATGCCTTCCATCTCTACCAGAACATACTATTGAGAGTGTGCACAGCTCTCAGCATGTCAGGAAAGAGGTTTCATTCTAGACAAGCAACAATGGAATGTTTGTCCAACTTACCAATCATATGCATATTAGTAGTATACTGTTCAATGCTTTATGAATGTTTACACTCAGCATGATATATTCTCGGAATACAAATATGCATACAAGCAATATCATTTACTATTTCTAATAACAACTCAAATACTTATCTTTTATGTTTGTGTGGTTGCCTCCCGCTTGATCTTCTGTATGTCTTCTGAACTTCTATTCATTCTATACCACTGTGCATGCTCAAGTGTACACTAGTGTCATCCTCATGATCTCATACACAAACATACATTCATTAGTATATTCTCAATATTATCAAAACATTCTAATTCTAAATAATCTTGAATATGTACAGTCATGATCATTAGTATTCAGGGTTTCAAGGAAGTCTTCTTTTACTCATGCATATTCTTGTTTGATCTAGTTAGTTAAATCATCAACCAAGATAAGAGACATAATATGCATAAACCCTTGATTACTAACCAATCATACCAAGTATACTTACACAAGGTAAGATTCTAACATGACATAGGAAAACATACCTGGATTAGTATATCTGCTTAGTTATGTACAACATACCTAAACAATCTCTTCAATGATTTAGAGATCCTGAGCTAGAACCTGCATGTCTCGTAGGTTAAACATAATATAACAAAGTCATACATACCTCGTGAGTCTTTGTCTTCATGTTGTCATGGTCATGGAACTTGATTTGTCTTTTGTAATGTACCTGAACCTCCTTAAGTCATACCTGTCGAGACTTTTTGTAGTCTTCTTATGTAAGGCCTTAGCCTCAACTCCCCCTGAAACTTGATCTGGAGCTTGATTAGGGTTTGCTAAAGAAACCCTAAAAATTCAATCTTTGACTTTCATACTTCTGAATGGATGGAAGAATGTGTCTTGCTGAGCTGATCAACCTAGCATTCTTCAATTTTGAAATCTCCAAAATTTGACCCCTCAAAATTTCCTTCGAAACTTCTGGATCTTCTAGAGAGGAACCCGAACTAGGGTTTGATGAAGCCCACCCTTCTGTCCAATAAAAAGGTTTGATCCAAGGCTCTAAACTCTTATTTTTCTAAGGATCTTCCAGCCGTGGTTACAGACTTCAAAAAATTCCAACTTTCTTCGAAACCCTAAATTCCGGAAGCCATGAATAAAGGTGCTAAAAATAATTCTGTTTTGACAGAAATATGCACCTGATTGATTATGCTATAACTCTGAAATTTTTGCTCCACAGGGTCTGAAAACTTTTTCTGCAGTAGCATGACCTGCCATCTTTCCATCCTGACAGCTCTGACCTCAATTCGATTTTCTGAGAGAGAGTTATGCCAAGTGTCGCAACGTGACCTGTTTATGGGATAAAACAGGAGAGCGAACTTGTACGGCGTTCCACGTGTCACTGTTTGATCTTCGGCCTTTGAAAACTTTTCTTGAGATAGCTCGCCCTGTTATCTTTCCATCCTGACAGGTCTGACCTCAATTGGACTCTCTGAGAGAGAGTTATGCCAAGTGTCGCAACGTGACCTGTTTATGGGATAAAACAGGAGAGTGAACTTGTACGGCATGTCACGTGTCACTGGTTCACTGTCGGCCTCTGAAAACGTTTATTGAGATAGTACAGTCTGTCTACTATCTGTCACTTTTTACGAAATTTCATTTGGAGCTTCCTATCCCAAGTTATGACCTTTTTGCCAAGGTCACCTGATTTTGACTGAGATCTGGAAGAGCCAGAAACCCTAACTTGTACTGATCATAACTCATAAAGTACAACGAATATGAGGGTTCCCTTTGGACACAAGGTACCTGGGGATGTTATCTTCGACCTGTAAACCTTTCAGACCCTGAACCTTCGCAGAAATGGATTTATAGTGAAAGTTCCACGATGACTGGTTTTTGGTATGTAAAACCCTAACCTTCAAATTGTCGGAAGTAAAGCAAGTGTCGTAAGTGCCATACCTTGTCTTCCTTCAGGTTAGCTCTGATACCATGTTAAAATTCAATATGCTAAGACAGAAAATAGCAGCATTACATTCTATTTCACAATAATAGCATATACATGATCACTGAAGAAACAACAAGCATAGCATAAACACAAGAGACACAGATTTATCCTGGGAAACCCTCATGGGGTAGAAAACCCAGCAAAGCTTTCCTCAATAAGATGATAAACCAAAATACAAGATGTGCTCTCTCCTTCTAATCCTCCTTAGAAACTCTCCCAGACAAGTGCTCCTCTTTTCAAGTGTGTGAGTGTATCAAATGAGGAACACACCTCCTCTATTTATACACTACTTTGACATATATTTTACACAAGTACATGTAGGCTTGTATTTAACCATCAGGTTAAGTACCCTATTATAATTGACTGGGTTGACCCCCACATGGTGGGTCTAATAACCCTAGTTTCCACAACTCCTCGGAGGAATAAACATATCCGGATACATAATAGAATCACCTCGGAGGGATGGAACATCTCCGGAATAAATAATGTACAAATATAATATTCTTAAAAGTTACAATATTCAACATTTGATACCATGATGAAAACTATGGAAATATTGATTGATAGGTTAGCCATGGAAAATAAACCTCTTGTTAGGGAACAACCTGAAAATCAGATAAGGAACCCTAACTTTAGAAGGCCGCCTCCTCCAAGAAATCCTAGAAACCAAGAAGATCACCAGATAAGGCCTCCTTTCCCTGAGAATTTGATAGATGAAGAGGGACATAAAAACCCTGCTGCTGACCAGATACATCTCTTCGACATAGTACAACATGAATTTCATTTGACTGAAAAGGAGCATGATTTTTTCACCAAGGGAAATGCTGATAAAGCTGCATAATTTGATTCTGAACAGTACCAAATGGGCTACATGAATGTTGTGGATGATATCCAAAGAAAGATGAGGTTGAGAAATAGAGAAATACCAATAACTGAAGGGAAGTCCGCTCAGATTCAGCCCCCTAAGACTCAACAGAATATGGATAAACTAAAAGAATAACAACCAGAGGATCCTGCACAAAAAATATCAGAAGATAAGGGGCATCATTCTAAAGAAGGTAGGCAACCAAAAGTCACTGAAGTAGGGAAGCCAGCTTCAGTATTCAACTTGAAGGATGAACTGTCTAAGGTAAAGATCTCTATCCCCTTGAATGAGCTGTTAAGAAACAATGAATATAGGTAAGAGATAAATAGCCTAGTGAAGGGGTAGGCAGGAAATACATAAGACATGTTGAAAGTGATAGATGATGCCCCCACTATAATCTTTGGTTCCAAACTGGAGGAACTAGATGATGAAGAAGTCCCTCCCTTTTATTTGAGTCTGAATATCCATGATAAGTTATTACATAGCGCCCTAATAGATTCTGGGGCCTCACACAACTTGATTCTAAAGTCAGTGGTGGACCCATTGGGGTTAGAAGTCACTAGACCTTACAAAGACCTATATTCTTTTGATTCCAAAAAGGTACCCTGTTTAGGTCTGATTAAAGACGTGGTAGTAACCCTTGCCCATATTCTAGCGAAGAGCATCATGATGGACATAGTAGTGGCCGATTTGCCTGCTAAGTTTGGGATGTTGTTATCAAGATCCTGGGTAAAAAAGCTAAAGGGAACCATGCAGATGGACTTATCTTATGCTACTATACCACTTTTTGGAAGCAATAGGAAGTTGTACAGAAAGAAAAGGATGGCTTATGTAATCAACAGTGACAACAAGCCTGAAAATAACCCTATATTCGTTGTGGATACAGACATAGGTTCCTCCATCCTCTTCAATGATGGTCCACATATTGATCCTATACCCCCATTTTTCCATGAAGTCGAGGAAGACAAGGAATTTGCAGCAAGGCATGAGGCATCAAAGAGGTGAAAAAATGAAGAAGGACTGTGGAAGATGAACTTTGATGGGTCACTGAGTAAAAATGGGGATGGGGTTGGGGTTTGGATCATACCTCCAGACCAAGAATCTAGGGCCCTATCCTATAAATTGACATTTGAATGTACAATGCAGCTGAGTATGAAGCTCTGCTTTTAAGGCTGAGAGCTCTGAAATATCTGGGAGCCAAAAGAGTACATGTATTTGGAGATTCAGAGCTGGTGGTAAACCAGGTAAATGATAGTTATCAGGAAAAACACCCCAGGATGAGAGTTTATAGAAACAAATTTTGGGACATGTTTGGAAAAAATTTCGACAAACATAAGATCTGGGCAATTCCGAGGTGTGAAAATCAAATAGCAAACTCCTTGGCCACTACTGCTAATGGTTTTAAAACTCCCATTTTTTCACAAGAAAAATATGAGGTCGAAGTAATAAACAGACCCTCCATCCTAGACAATCCCAAGTATTGGCAAGTGTTTGAAGATGATCTACAAATTAAAAGATTCTTGGAATTATCTCATGAGTTTGCTAATGTCTAGATTGATACAGAAAACGAGAATGTAGAAGGTCTGATGGACCAAGAACAGTCAGAAAGCGAAGAGAAGGAAAATAAGGATTGGAAAAATACTTTGGGCGGCAAAGATGTTGTTCAGCTAAAAAGAAACTATATTCTCAAAGGATTAATACCTCTAGAAACGCTCTTTGATCAAAACGATGTGGCAAAGAATCCCAAATTCGAACCTCCCAAGGATATTGTAGAAGATCAGAATTTGGGTTCTATTGGGGAACCTCGAATGGTGAAGCTGTCAAAAAAGTTGGAGACTAGGAGAAAAGAGTAGTATGTCGATTTGATGAAAAAATATGCTGCTGCCTTCGCCTGAAGCTATGAAGAGTTAAAGGAGTATGATACCTCAATAATCCAACATTCTATCCCAATCCGACCTGGGGAAAAACCTTTTAAATAGAAGTTGAGGAGAATGAATCCTAAGTTGGTACTGGTAATAGAAAAAGAGATCAAGAGATTGTTTGCTGCAAAGATTATTGTCACTTTGATATTTTCCCAATGGGTGGCAAACCTAGTTCCTGTAAGAAAAAAGAATGGAGAAATTAGAATCTGTATAGACTTCAGGAACTTGAATAGATCTTCCTTAAAGGACAATTACCCTCTGCCAAAAATGGAACACATCTTGCAGAAGGTAGTAGGAGCAGAAAGGATTTCTACGATGGATGGTTTCTCTGAGTATAATCAGATCAAAGTTAGTCTAGAAGATCAAGAAAAGACAACTTTTACCACTCCATAGGGCACTTTCATGTATGCTAAGATGCCTTTTGGATTGATGAATGTTGGAGCTACTTTCCAGAGAGCGATGGACATTGCCTTTGCTGAAGAAAAGCATAAGTTCGTAGTGGTGTACATGGACGACATAACGGTATATTCAAAGTCTGATGACAAGCATCTAAAACACCTAGAATGGGTCTTTAAGAAATGCATAAAATATGGTATCTGCCTCAACCCAAAGAAATCTCATTTTGCTTTAGAAGAAGCTAAACTCCTGGGGCATATCATATCGAAAGGAGGTATCAAGATTGACCCTGAGCGGGTTAGTGCCATCCAAAAAGTTGGAGAGCCAAGGAGCAAAAGAGAGGTGCAGTCTTTCATTGGACAAGTTGGTTTTCTGAGAAGGTTCATTCCTAGTTTCATTGAAATTATGATTAGTATCACTAATATGCTAATAAAGGAAAGTCAAATAAAATGGATGGAGGAAGGTAGAGATTCTTTCAAGGGAATAAAGAGTGCTATCACTGAGGCCCCTGTATTAGCCAGACCCGATTTTTCTAAATATTTTTTGATTTTTTCTTATGCTTCTAAGCATACAGTGGCAGGAGTGCTGCTACAAAAGAATAACCAGAATGCAGAACAACCAATTTCTTTTTTCAGTAGGGTGCTAAGAGATGCAGAGTTGAAATATGACATCATGGAGAAACAGGCTTATTCCTTGATCAAATCACTAAAGGATTTTAGGATTTACATACTTCACTCACACATCATCGCCCATGTACCAAATAATGCTGTGAAAGGTATCCTTACCCAAGCAGATCCTGAAGGTAGAAGGGAAAAATGGATTGTTGTATTACTAGAATATGACTTAGAAATAAGGCCTACAAAACTAGTGAAAGGGAAGGGATTAGAAAAATTGATGACCAAGGCCAATTGTGATTCCTTGCAGATGAATTTTTTAGAAGAATATTTGCGACAGCTAGACACTGAAGTACAGATAAGTCCATAATTTTCTGCATCCCCTTGGTACGCTGCCAGTGTTTATGTGTTACAAAATTTACAAGCTCCTCCAGGATTAAGCAAGAGTAGGTCCAAGGCTGTAAAATTAAAAGCTGCGAAATACTGTATTATGAATTAGTTCTTATACTAGAAAGACCTCGGAGGTGTGTTGCTAAATTGCCTACTAGAGGAAGAAGCTAAGCATACTAAGAAATAATTTCATAAGGGAAACTATGGTGGACATCATTCTTGGAAAGTAACAGTAAATAAGATCTTGAGGGACGATTTCTATTGGCCTACCATGTTCACAGATGTGTATAAAGAAACTGTTGCTTGTCACCAATATAAAATTTTTGAAGGAAAGAGGAAAGTTGTCTCACTACCCCTTCACCTAGTCACAGTAGAAGCTCCTTTTCAACAATAGGGACGAGATTTCATTGGGGAAATAAACCCTAACTCTTCTGGGAAGCACAGGTGGATATTGATAGCTACTGATTACTTTACCAAATGGATAGAAGCTATACCTACCAGGAATGCAACAGAAATTGTTATTATGGAATTTTTGGAGGATAACATCCTATCTAGGTTTGGATGCCCCAAAATAATTGTGACTAATAATGTGCCTGCCTTTTGTTCTAAGAAGATGATTAATTTTTGTCACAAATACCATATCAGTCTGAACCACTCTGCAGCATACTACCCGCAGGTAAATGGACTAGCAGAGTCCTCCAACAATTGCTTAGTAAGAATCATAAAGAAATTGTTGGAAGAGAATAAAAGGGATTGGCATACAAAACTGAGATATGCCCTATGGGCTGATAGAATAAGCACGAAAAGAGCCATTGGGATGTCCCATTTTCAATTGGTATATGGAGCCGAGGTGGTGTTTCCAGCATCTTTAGGGTTCCCGGTTATGAAGTTGCTGCAAGGAATGGAAGAGGAGATGAACAATATGTAGAGGAGAATAAGCCAGATAATCGAGCTAAATGAGCTAAGGACGAAAGCCTATGACAAAGTGCAGGGACACTAGGAAAAGATGAAGGAAGTTTTTGACAAGAAAGACAAAGAAGATGAATCCCAGGTAAACGATTTGGTCCTAAAATGGGATGCCCCCAGAGAAGATAAACACGATAAATTTGACCATATGTTGATGGGGCCATATTTTATTGCAGCAAATCGAGGGTTAAATTCTTTTATCCTAGAAAAGCAGGATGGATCAGCCTGGTATGGAGGACCAGTCAACGGAAGGTTCCTAAAGCACTATCTATCCTAGAGGCGCCAAGCGACCCATGTACCATAACTTGTATATATGTGTATTTTTTATTTTTACAGTTTTGAAGTTTTTGTTTTCGGGCGAAACCGGAGAGCCTTGGAGCCCGAAAGTGAAGGCCCTAAGGTCAGGAAGGAGAAGCCATGATTTTATTTCAACCTAGATATGCGGCAAGTACGGTCCTCAGTTACTAGAAAGAAGTCTTAGTCTAGGGTTTGAAGGAGCTTCCCAATGGATCAGGCACTTAATCTACGAAGTTCTTTAGTACCTCGCAGGGAGGATAGCATCCCTGTTGGAGCCATTTGTTAACACCCATATATTTTTCTACAATATGCATTTGAATAGAAGGGATGGAGGGTCAAAATGTAACTGGTAGAGAACCGTAGATATCCTCCATGCTCCAGAGCTAGGTGCTAATGGAAAAGACTAAGGGGTCTAAGAAGAACCAAATGTGCAAAAGATGGGAAAATGTTGAAGTGTGGGTATTAATAGGTGAGAATCACACTTTATAACCTATAGTCCGCCGATCCAATAATGGGATACTAAACATCACACTGATCTACGCCGTAGATTTGGTGCGGGGATAAGATCCACGACCCTATATGGGATACCACACAGCCAAGTTGCGAGGAGGATAGGAAAAGGGAGGATGCGATGAGCCTTTCCCGCCAACCAAGTGTTAGTAGCAGACGATGTCGCAAGAAGAATTGATAGAAGGCCTTGTATAAGATAGGGTGCATGCAATGGTATGAAAAGATGGAAAGATCCATGGCTGGGATGGAAAAAGGGGAGTACATCAACGGCTCTCGTTGCTGATCGCATGAAGAAGTAGCGTGCTAGATAGTGAAATAGCGGATGACTTGAACCTTTCCTGCCTACCAGATGTCAGCCTCAGAGCCCGTCGCATAGAGGAAGAAATTGTAGTAGGGACCACTTCGGTACATGCGAGGCCCCCTTATGGAGAAATGTGGACAAGATGAATGGCATAGATGAAAAGTTAAATTCAGATCCGACGGTAAAGAAGAGTAGGCTGTCAAATCAAAGGATAAAGAAGCAGCCGATCTGATGGGATGGAATAGGCATGTGAGAAAACCGATGGAGGAGATTAAAGGATAGCATGTAAAGAAGGGCGGGAGTTATGTTGGCACGGTTATATATATAAGAAACAACCGCGACGGTTGACATTTGTTCTCAAAGATTGTCGAATTCAGGTGGTCCCTCGGCGTGTGGCAGATGGTAAAGGCGATAGAACCTCCAGTAGCCTGCTCAGAGCTTCTAAACTGACAGGTAGGGCCTTGTAACCATCCTTTCTCTTAAAAGTTGAATCTTTAGTCATAAGATGGGAGATGAACAGGATTCTACCAGCTATAAAGCTATGGTGTCCCTGAAAGATAGGGATGCGAATTTGTTTGACCCATGCATTCGGCTCTCTGTCCTTGAAATTAAAACAAAGTTAGAAGCTCTACATGAACGAGGTCTGGACATACACGGGATGGGGTGTTTACGTCGTTTTTTATTTTCTTTTTCCTAGACCAAGTACCCTCTTTCCCCGAGTTTGTAACATGGTGCTCCGTGAATTACTCCGACTCCACAAGGAGAATCATGGATGTCCCTAGGTCTAAAGTTGTCTGTGTTTTAGATGTGTCGGTTGTAAAGAATTTGTTGTTTGTCCCCGAGTCACAGTACCAGGATTCAGAAAGATTTTTGGAATAATCTATGGTTTCCCTGTTCCGTCAAATCACCCCAGAAAGTCGTCAAACTTTCCTAGCCACTTGTCTGAAACCTCACTCCGAAGTCACAGAAAAACCGTACTCCTTGGACATCAACCTTTTTTATGACGATTCTCAGTTGGTCTTCTTACTACTGGCTCAACTCTTAGGTTCAGATACTGACCAATGGGTAACGGAGGTCCAGCTGAGTCTACTTTTCAGGATTAGTATTTTTTTAGCAAGGTCTGACACTGGACTCATCCCACCTCTTAAGTTTGATGAATTTTTAGTAGAAAGAATGCATGTGTAGTTGGGAAACAAATATGCTTCAGGGTCATAAGAATCCCCGAAGAGAGAGATAGCTCTCAGGCCACTTGGAGGATTTGACTCACGAGCGATAGGTTTATCCTAGAGCATGGTAATGTTAAGAGAAAGCCTGGTGCCCATGCTATTTCGTAGGAATAGTGGCAGGTAAAAAACGCCAGACACAAGAAGCAGCATGTATGAATGGTTTAGATCATAGGTCTCAAATATCTACGACCTAGAGCGCATGGCGCCAATGAAAATATGGATGCTTTAAAGCATAGACAGGGGTAGACTGGTAAGATTTTTCCTAAAAAGAAGTCGACGATGAAGATCGGCAGGAGGAGAAATCTATGGTGTACAACCACCGCACTAATCTAACTTGCACGAAAGGTGTTATGTTTCAAATCTCCACGGTTGGAGTAAGCGTCGTGCATCTGTCAACGGTTCAGATCCACCAAAGGCGAAACAACGGTCTAAGATGACCGTGCTAATTTTTCTCATGGGTAGGTTAACCCCATCTCAAATCGTTGTGACAGGTAAAATATGCATCATCCGATGACCATGATTTGAGCGGAAACAGGACCAATGGCTAGGAATGCTTTGAGAGATGAAACTGCCAATTAGAACAAGTGTGTCGCTAAAATGGAAAACTATGGAGGCTAAAATCTATGGTCCCGATCCAAGCTCGAGTTTTCAGAGGGGAAAGACGCCTTTGCTAAGAATCAATGATTTCCACGTAGGCTGAGCCACCTTGGTGCAGTCAGGTGTCCTTTCTGTATGGTCTAAAAAGTACGACCAGATATCTCCGATGTCATTTCAATCCTCAATCATCATGTGAAATCATTCGGAAGGTCCAGTCAGAAAATCATGGCCGAATGGTTTGCATGGGAACGTCGTCGTTATAAGTTGTTACAAACCAGATCTCCTAGGATGGCAACTCACGTCTGAAAAGGTGGCTAGTTCTTTTGTCTTGGTATTCTTTGTAGTTTGTATCAGAGCATGGAGAGAGAGAAAGGAACCGAAGTAGTAATTGTACCAGAACATGTGTTGTCCGAGATGGAAGAAGAGGACATTTATTTACCTTGCATAGTTCGCGGTCATAGGGAAGACAGCTCCGTCTGCAAATCGGAAGATTCCCAAGAAGGACAGACGGATTGGAGTTTACAGCAGTAGAGGAAGAAGGAAGAAACCTATGAAGAAAACAAGAAGGAAACCAGCCAGGAGGTGGAAATTATCAAGGATCTAATACTCCCCACAGAAGGGGTACCCTCTACTCCTCTACCAAAAAGGACCCAAGCAAAATATTCTTTCGACGTGGGTGATTTTCTTGATTGGTATGGTCAAATGAACACCCAAGACTAAGGTGGTAGTATTCTTATTTCACCACCCAACACTTATGTCTGTTGGCTACATGGGTACATTCCTTATCTCCAATTTTGTGGATTAAGACGGTCTATAACCTAGTTTGAAGGGCGGTACAGCTTAGTGATGTATGATAGCGGCAGGATCCGTCGAGTCTGATCTGTTATTGGTAATTTTCATTTCTACATCGAGCTAGTGCAAGTTAGGAACCATTCCAGCAGTTCTAGCCTTAGATGTTTTTTGTTCGGCATGAAGAGTTCAAAGGATAATCAATGAAGTCATTCGAACAGACTGAAAGCAATTCAGCTGAAAGCAGCTACATAACCGCAATTTTTGTATTTTTGTTTAAAAGGAATTTGGCCATGTAATGAAATGGCCATGCAATTGTAAATGGAAGTTAGGCCTGCCTCTTAGATATGTTGGTTTTTTATAGTGATAGCAAACAATGTCTCGATTTGGCTGTTAGATAGGTGTCATATGGTTGTAACTATTTTATGTTCAGAAGGAGTCGAGCCTAGAGCTCAAAGACATCTATAAGTATGTTTGTAATCGAAGGCACAAGGGTTGAAAATATTATTTGAAAGCTTTTGCTATTTTAAGGATTAGTCTGTAATACGGTTTTGAGCTGTTTTAATAAAGTTTGTAGAGCCGAAGCCTGCGTTTTGACAGGGATTCCTGTGTAATTGGTCTGGTAGTCTATATTTTCTCTCTTCCCATGTGAAATTGTGTTTCTCTCTTTGTTATCCCATTTTTTGTTATTTCTTTCATGCTTGGATCAGGGCAATGATTAAGTGGAATTCATAGAAGTTATGCTCCGCTTAGTTTTTTCCAAGCATTTCACCAACAAATTCTACTAAAGTTGATGTAGGATTCATCTTGGTATGCCTTACATTGATGGACTGTTTCTTTTCTCTTCCGTTCCACAAATTAAATCTCTTTGACTACTAGCTGCTTGCTACCTTGCCCTTGTAAACACGTTTGCAAAATATTTGTGAAGGATGTTTCAGAGTTTGTTAAATGTGACTCCATTTCCCAAACGAAATTCATATGTTTTCAACCAAACATTGCTTGAATCATTTTGTTTCCTAACAGAAATCTGATCTTCTGTATAATTGTTGTAATTGAATATCTTGGCTGTGAATGCTGGTGTTTCTTTTTCATTATTGACAATCTTGATTATTCCAGTCTTTTCATGATATTTTAGAGAGATCCCTCTCTGTCTGTGTTGGGTCAGTAGCACATGCCAAAGATTGGTTAGTAGTTACCCAGAATTACCCTCTTTCAGCCTTGGTGGTCAATTTCGGTGTTAACACCTTCCTTTCTATATGAGTCTTAACATACATGAACATATCCTACATAATGCCATGTTTGATTCAAGAGCCTCTCATAATCTCATGCCAAGTTCAGTGGTGGAGAACCTTGGGTTAGAAATAACCAGACCCTATAAAGATATTTTCTCCTTTCATTCTAAAAGAGTTTCGTGTGTGGGGATGATTAAAGACATGACAGTCTCACTGACGCAGATACCCCAGAAGAATATGATCATGGACATGGCACTGGTTGATATTCTTCCTAAGTTTGATATGTTGTTATCCAGCTCATGGACTGCAAAGTTGAAGGGAACCATGAAAATGGAAATGTCTTACACCACCATCCCCATCTTTGGGACAAGAAGAAGGTTGTACAGGGAGCATAAGCTATCATACGTGGTGAGTGACAAAGACAGGCCTGATAACCACCCCATATTTTCCATAGACACGGATGTAGGTTCCTCAATCCTCTACTATGATCTAGGTTCAGAGAAAGGAAATGTGAAAGATGCTAAGTTACCTGAACCAGATGACAAAGCTAATGGTGGAAATGGGGTACAATTCCTAGATAGCCTAGCTAATATAGAATATGATGGAAAATTAATGGAAGAGGACAGTGATGAGAAATAAAAGTTGGAAACAGAGGCCACAACCACCTTCCAAAAATGAGATCATTGGGTCATGAGATTCGATGGGGATGTGAACAAAGAAGGAGCTCGAGCAGGGATATGGATCACCCCTCCAGATGAGAAAAATGCACATGCCAAGTTTCATACTTTCAAAATAATATTTGACTATACAAACAATGTGGCTGAATATGAAGCTCTGTTGTTAGGCTTGAATGTAATCAAAGACCTGAAAGCTAAGAAGATCAAGGTCTATGGAGATGCAGAGCTAATAATCCAATAGGTGAAAGGAAGCTATGAGGCTAAGCATCCTAGGATAAAAGCTTATAAGAATGTTGTGTGGGACATGTTTGACAAATTCTTCACAGAGCATGATATATTTTTCATTCCCTGAGAGCAGAATACAGTGGCCGATACCCTAGAAAGTTCTGCTAGCAGATTTCAGCTCCCTGCTTATCCTTTCCATAGCTCACATGATTAATATGAGGCATAGGCCATCTGTCCCAGACAACACTAAGAACTGGAAAATATTTGAAGATGACCAGCAGATAAAGAAGTTCCTGGAGGTGACTGGGGAGTTTTCCAATATTCAGATTGATCAAGAAGACTATGGAGGGGAGGAATGGAAACCTGGCCCACCTGACCTCCAAACCACTTTTGGAGGCAAAGCGATTTTGCAGCTGAAGAGAAACTACATACCCAAAGGGTTGGCCCTGCTGGAAAGAATTTTTGATGAAAATGATGTGGCCATAGATCACAAGTTGGCTCCAAACATGAAGGAAGTAGAATATTGTAATATTGGGAGTAATGAAGAGCCCAAAATTGTCAATCTATCAAAGTCTTTGTCTCTAGGAATCAAAAGGGACTATATGGACCTAATGAGAAAGTTTTATGATGTGTTCGCATGGTGCTATGAAGATATGAAATAACATGACACAGATGTCATCCAGCATACCATACTAGTCAAGACAGGGGAGAAGCCATTCAGACAGAAGCTGTGAAGGATGAATACCATGCTGCTCCCACTGATAGAAAATGAGGTAAAAAGGCTGTATGAAGCCAAAATCATAGTCTCTCTAATATTTTCATAGTGGGTGGCCAACATAGTCCCAGTGAGGAAAAAGAATGGTGAAATCAGACTATGTATTGACTTTAGAAATCTCAACAAGGTGTCCCTGAAGGGAAACTGCCCCTTGCCCAAAATGGACCACATTTTGCAGAGGGTTGTAGGAGCAGCAAGAATGTTCATGATGGATGGATTTTCAGGATACAATCAAATTAAGGTACAGCCAGAGGAACAAAGCAAGACAACCTTCACCACTCCTTGGAAAACTTTCATGTATGCAAAGATGCCCTTTTGTTTGTTGAATTAAGGGGCCACCTTCTAAAGAGCTATGGACATAGATTTTGCAAGAGAAAAAGACAAGTTTGTAGTGGTCTACATGGATGACATCATAGTATATTCTAGATCTGATGAGGAACATATGAAGCATTTGCACCAAGTGTTCACCAAGTGTAGGAAATTTGGAATCTCCTTGAACCCCAAGAAGTCTAATTTTTCTATTCAAGAGGGTAAGTTGTTGGGCCACATAATATCTAAATATGGGATCAAATTGAACCAGACAGAATAGAGGCAATACAAAAAATTGAGCTCCCCAGGAATAAGAAGGAGCTTCAATCCTTTCTGGGAACAGTGAACTTCATAAGGAGATTTATCCCCAATTTCGAAGAAATCATGAGATCAATCACCTTCATGCTTAAGAAAGACAATCAATTCAGATGGATTGGAGAGGCTAGACACGCATTTGAGGATATAAAGAGAGAAATTGTTGAAGCACCTGTACTTATTATCCCATACTTTGACAAGGAGTTTCTTATGTTTTCCTTATCCTCTGAACATTCCATAACAGGTGTGATTTTATAGAAAAATCAGGAAGGGGATGAACAACCCATAGCTTTCTTCAGCAGAGCTCTCAGAGATGCTGAGCTCAAGTACAAAATTATGGAAAGCAAGCCTATGCCATGGTCAAAACTTTGAAATATTTCAGGGTTTATGTCCTACACTCCCATGTTGTAGCTTATGTTCCCAATGCTGTTGTGAAAGATATATTGACACAACCTAATCCAGTAGATAGAAGGGAAAAGTGGATAGCTATACTATTGAAGTATGGCCTGGAGATCAAACCTACGAATCTTATTGAAGGACAAGGCCTGGCCAGAATCATGGCTGAGTCAAATTGGGATTCAATGAAGGCTATCACACGCGTAGGGAGAAGTTCCCCCGGATCCACTACCTCAGGTATTGAACAAATTCCTATCCTCTCCTTGGTATTCTGATGTTGTATATGTTTTGCAGATGTGATGGAAAAAATCAAAGTTAGATCCACCAAGATGAAGGCTGCAAAATATTGCATACTAAATGGTTGTATTTACTGGAAAGATATTGGGGGTTTCCTCTTGAATTGAATGGTGGAATATGAACCCAAAGAAACTTTGAAAGAGTTCCACAAAGCAGTATATGGGGGACATCACTACTGGAAGGCCACTGTTAAAAAAATTCTCAGAGGAGGGTTCTATTGGCATTATATGTTCAAGCATGCTTATAAGGAAATAGTCAGCTGCCATGAATGCCAAATCTTAGAAGGGAAGAGGAAACTCTTATTGTTGCCTCTGAAACCAATATCTGTAGAAGCCCCTTTCTAGCAATGGGGGCTCGACTTCATTGGTGAAATTTTCCCCAATTCCTCTGGACAGCATAGGTGGATACTGACTACCATTGATTATTTGACTAAATGGATTGAAGCAGTACCTACCAGGCAAGCCACTGATACAGTCATCATCAAGTTTCTGCAGGAAAATATCATGTCTAGATTTGGGTGTCCTGTTAAGATAATCACTGATAATGCACAGGATTTTAAGTCTAAGAAGATGGTCAAGTTCAATATAAATTCTACATCAAACTGGGCCATTATACTGCTTACTATCCCCAAGGAAATGGATTAGCAGAATCCTCAAAAAGAAGTTTAGTGAGGATAGTCAAGAAGCTGCTACAAGAAAATAAAAGGGCTCGGCACACTAAGCTGACCTTTTCCCTATGGGACGATAGGATCAACTCTAAGAAGTCCATTCGAACTTCTCCTTTCAAATTAGTATATGGAACATAGGTAATAATCCCCGAATATCTCAAAGGGATCGCAATGAGATTGTTGCTGGAGCAAGAAGAGGATCCAAACACCGAGCTGAGGAGGACTACCCAATTGGTGGAAGTGCAAGAAAATAGAGAGGGGGTGGTGGCCGAAGCTACGAAAGTTCAGGACCGAATCAAGAAGACATTTGACAGAAATACCAAGGCGGATGACTTCGAAGTAGGAGATATGGTATTAAAATGGGACAATAGAAGGGAAGACCAGGCCCAAAAGTTTGAGAACCTTTGGCGGGGGCCCTATAGAATCACTTCCTACCACGAGAATAAAGCTTTCTTCCTGCATGATGAAGATAATGAACCAGTTGGAAAGGGAGTCGTCAATGGACGGTTCCTGAAGAGTTATTTCAATTAAAATGCAATTCCATCATCCCACCCCCATTGTACATTGTCATTTTTGTTTTCAGTTAGTCAGGTTCCAGTTTTGTGATGCAAAAAAGGGAATAAGGGCTACTAGTCTACATGTTCTTGCTACCTCACAGGGAGGATAGCATCCCCGATTGGAGCCGCTGTTAACACTATTATGGTTTCCACCAGGTAGTGAGGGAAATCACCCCACCTGGAGACCCAAGGTCATCCATTGGTCGGTTGCATCAACTAAAGAATCAGGAAGCCCCAAAAATGGCTAAGTGTTAAGAAAATCCAAGCCAAGTGACCAAGCCATAGCAAGAAAATGAGAAAATACCAGGCAATAGGTCTCTTTCGCAGGAGAAACTAGCAGTGGTGGCCTCTTCCAAAACAAAAGGAGTTTTGACGACCAAGATTGAACGACAGGACCATATCTATGGTCAAACATGCATTCCACAGGCCATCTTCCGAGTTCCGCATCCGAATTGCGGATTACAGAAGGCAATTTTTCAAGGAGCGAAAATATAATTTTCCACAATCCACATTGCGGATTGCAGATTACAGAATGTCAGTTCTCCAAGCAGCACCAAAGTGGATTTCTGCATCCCGCATTCTGCATTGCAGGTTGCTAATTAAAGAGCGAGTATGTTCCAAATAGAAAAAAGGTAGGTTCGCGCATCCCGCATTTCACATTGCAGATTATGGAATGAGGAAGGATAAGGTTCCAAAAGCATGAAGCCAAGGGCCTACATCCTGTAGGCCATGTAGCAAATCACAAGTTGCAGAAAGGGAAATTGTATAAAGGTCCGGTTGCAAAAAGGTCCGTTGTGGAATGGCTGTTGTGGAATGATGATTGCAGAAGGTAAATTGCTGAAAGGAAATTGGGGATCGAGAAAGTTTGCAGAGAAAATTGCAATCGCAGAAATAGATATTTTCACAGATAAATGTCACGTTTGAGGGTGACGAAGGGGACCTGTTTTAGTTACCTATCCTATTCAAATAAAAAAAAGCCTGATCCACGAGATGAACAGGTGGTTTCCATGGCCCAATGGTGCATTGACAATGCAGGCGATTCTCCCCCTCCACGCATGGCATAATCAGCAGCCGTAGATTTGGGCGGCCTAGCTTGCGATTTCATCATTACCAGTCTGAGTTTGTTCTGAATCAGTTAGGATATTTTGGTATTTTGTAAGCCTATAAAGGAAGATTCCGATGAGAATCAAAAGGTTGTTGTTGGACATTTTTTCAGAGAGATTACTGCTATGCACTGTATTTGAATTCGGCCTCTTAATTCAATGAGCAGACCCGATTTTGGAATTGGAAATTCTTGTGATGTGTGTTATGATGTCTGTTATTTCCTATGTATGTGTTCCTGCATTGTGTTTCCATTAATTTTTTGCCTCTGCAGTACCTAAAGATGAAGATTACATGGTCTGTAATTCATGTTCCCATGCTCCAAATGCATATGACTAGGTATTCTACCCTTTTCCTCTTGAAGCTGCCGGTTAGATTTCATTCTTAAATGCTCTGGCCTTGCGGATGATTTTGTCTTCCCTCTCTGCCTTCACTTGTTGATTACTTCGACGTGAAAGAACCAGGTCTACCTTGCCTCCTATCTCTGCTATCGTGCTCCAAATATGCCATTGATGATGGTAACCCACCGAAATTGACTCCATGCCCAACTGTCCTCCTGTTCTTAACTCCAACCAACCAAAAAACCTTTTCAATTCATTGTTTTGAAGGTCTAGCCACCATTTTGACCGATATCCCATCCCATTCAAACTATATCCCATTGCTAGAAGCATTAAAGGGAGATCCCTCCCTGTGTTTGGAAAGGCTAGTTTCCATCCACTAAAGATTGGTTTGTAATAGTTACCCCATGGTATTTCCTGCCACAACCAAGGAAAATCTTAGGTGATAACACAACCCTTGCGATAAGACTCTTCAGCTCTACGAGGCTATCTTCTCACCAAGTCTCACTCGACTTGTTCAACCTTTGTGACCAAACTCTTTAGTTCTGTGAGGCTCTCCATCATACCTGCTTGGGATGTTTATTTCTTTCTTTCCTTTAATGCAAGTGTTTCTTCAAATGTTTTGACACTCAGACTGCGATGCAATCATAGTCATTGTCATGCAACTGTGCATCGAGTGGAAGCTTAGTAGATTTGTGTTTATTCTTGTGCATTCCTTCTCGCACAGCTGTATCAGTTTGCTTTCTTTTCTTTCCTGCTGACAAGCCAGAAGCTTGTTGTTGTTTTGCGCCTTGACTTGGTTGTAGGTTTCACGTGCTTGTTGTATCATCACCTTGGTCTTGTGGATCTCCAACTTCTCTTTCTTCTGAGGTGCTGATCAATGTGGTTGGCACATCGACCTTCCATTTTGGTGTTCATTCTTCAATAATCAGATCAATTTTTTGCGCCTCTAACTTATATAGTCCTTCAAACCATTGAGGAGGTGTGAGTTGTACTCGTGGCTGAATGTAAAAAAAGTGCAATCCCAATTTGAAAGTCATCTTTCGGATATAGCGAGTTGTCACTTCCTTAATGATACATGGAGTCCTATGAATGACTTCACATAACTACTCATAGTAAGTGTACAAATGTATGTTTTTTACCCATTGTTGATAGGGCTTCGAGTTTTACCACATGTTCGCAAACCTTGGTCCTTGGCAGTCTCCAATGAATACCAAGACATTATGTTGATAGCTAGGATCCTTCCATCCCACAAAGGCGACTAGTACTAGCAACCAACTATAGTGGAACTGGGTTCCATTTTCTTGTGTATCTTATATATCTTCTAAGAATTCATTCAACAGGTAGCTCACCCAATTGAACTAAAGGCCATCCTTGGTCTTCGCAACTAAGGATATTGCAGCAGCCAATACCTTGTTCGGTCTGCATTTCTTCAGGATCTTTCCTGTAAGGAGTTGGACTGTGAATCGCATGGTTGGATCCTTGATCCCGATGGTTGTATAACCACATCTTCCTTTGGTGATACCAAATTCGCTCTTCATCCTTGCAGCATCTCTTTATCCTTGTTCTTCCCAACGAACTCAGTTGCAGGATCAACACCCCTCTTGTACAAGTGCGTGATTTGGTAGATGAGATTGATGCTAATGTTTATCTTGTGGTCTAACAACAAGTATCCCTGGTGCACACATGAAAGTAATGTGCGCACTACCGATGTAAGTTCCAGGATCATATCAAAATGTGGGATGCACAGTAGGTTCAACAACCCTAATAACTAAAACGACGCAATCCAGTCTTGCGGGTGAACGGTTTCTTGCTTGGTAGCTTCATCATACCTTCTGCACATATATTGATTTGGCTAGAATTGTGGAAATTTTGCTTCGTGGAGCAAGTCATGGTCTGCGAATTTGCACTTTGGAATTTTACCGAGCAAATTATCCTTAGTCCGCACATGGATTAACATGGGCGGCATGGGAATCTCATACTAAGGATTCCTCATGAGAAGCACCTCTGGAGCATCTCGTTTCCTTGGAAGGATGTATTCTGGAACAAGCAGGATGGGTATCTATTGAGGTGGTTCTGGTGGAAATGGCTTCAGAACACTTGTAGCCTTCAGCTTTTCCTGTTTAGTGGCCTTCTGCTTTTATTTCTACTTCTATTGCGGTACATTCCTTGATGAGTTTCTAAAGAAAGCAGTCACAGAACCACACTGTTACGGGCGTCTTCATGACTCCTTCTAGAACAGAATGTCAGAAGTCTCTCAATATTTTTTCTAAGTTTGTTTGCTCATACATACACTATCGGATAACGATTTCTTTCAACTGATAAAAACTTGGAAATTACAGGTAGTAAAAAATAAAATTTGCAGTAAAACCGGTAAGTAAATGGTCTTTACTATTTATAGGCACCGCAGCACTAAGGTGTGCCCAAAAATGACTATATTAACATTTAATGCTATGTCCATTTACCAAATATTTCTTATATATTGGTACTTTCCCTTCATTGAATGTGTCGTCAACGGATGAATATACCTTAATTGTGGAAACATCTGGTTTCCGAAAGTACTGTATAACAACTACTTTCCGACAAAAACTGTAATGACTAGTTTTCTTTTACTTCACTAGTGGTTATGTGAATTGCGAGGTTCACTGTGCATTTCCATTTGCTTATCTTTAACTTCGCAGTGCAATTCCTTGTTTACTTCGTAACTCAACTTGCTATGTGTGCTTCGCAACACATCCTTCATTTTTGTGAAAACTTCGCATTTTACCAAAACTGTGTGCAGACTCTTATTCTTGTATTTTTAGTGTCCAATTTCAACTGCACTTGACACTTAAAATTGTCTTGTGTTTCTTAACTAATACTTGGAAGAGTAGAGCCATTCTTGTAAGGATTTAGTCTACTCCCATTAACAAGTCCTTTCAAATTTTTTCCAAGTAGTGTAGCTAGTTGAACTGCGCCACCACTAGTGACATGCTTAACAATGTATGGTCCTAACCAATGCATTTTGAATTTTCTAGGAAATTTCATAAATTTTTTATCATAGAGGAGGACAAGTTCTCCTACCTGGAAAAATTTATTCTTGATGTGTCTACATGCCATACTTTTTCTCTGTCTTTCTGTACTTGTTGGTGAAAACCTGCAATGAAGCGATCTTCCTCCAGTCCAACTAAGTGTAGTAGTCTTTTGTTACATCCCACAATTTCATAAAAAATAAAAACTTTTAAAAACAACATTAAAGGTTAATAACTACCATTGTGGAAGTAATAAATGCTTAATAAGACGACATGGATTAATGAACTCATTAATACTGAACACAACTTAATGACTAAGTCAAAAACATTTTAAATGACAACGACACATCACACTTCTGAAAAACATGCTGTTGGGCTTCAATCCACTAATGCAGATCAAAACTTAAATTTATATCAATCCGGGTCTGTAAGCTTAGAGGCATATCCAAGTTTTAGGACCTAGAGCTAGACTTGTTTGGTTAACTTAATTTTCTGTGAATTGAATCTACTGTCAGATGAGAAGTACTGTAACTTAAAGATACAAAAATGCTTTTACATGGATAACTTCATTTGTTCTTTTCAAGTACACATCAATCTATTTAGGAAAGCAATCTATTGGTAAAAGAACTGAGATAGTGAAAGCAATTTAACAATGATTCTAACTCTAAGATACAGACTACAAAGTTCTGCCTGAAATCCCAGTACTGAATGAACAATTAACCATTAAATTCCCTTACAGGACATTGTTCGTAATTGACAATTGTTCTAAACACTTTATCTTCAAATGAGCAGCAATGTATGATATATTAAAATCACAGTCTGAACTGTTCTTTTAACATTTAACAAAATGGAAGATAGAGCTCATAGAAATGTAAGTGATGTGTAGCATAATGAAATCGTGGCTTGAACTATTAAATGAGAACAGAGCTGTAATAAAATTAATTGAAAACTAACTGAATTCGTTCTGCAACAATAAACTAGATACTACAGGGATTAACACATACCAATGGCACAATCTAAATCGCATGCATCAAATGAAATCGCTGCAAACATCTAAATCGCATTCACTGGCAATGTAAGGGTGTGCGAACTCAACAATGGGGGCCCTCCAGTGCCTCGTTCCACACACAGTTGAAGATTTACAGAACTGAAAGTCTAATTGTATTCACCATAAATTGATTACAGAGTAAAACCACACAGTTCAGAAGCAATATGCGTTCTTCCCAAAAATCGTGATTATTGATCCAATTTTTTGTGAAGTACTTAAACAAATTCGAAAGAAAACTGGAAATGCTATAATCCTGTAAACTAATTAATGAACATAGCCATCGAGATCCTCATTCAGAATCGTGAAACTCAACAGAATCCAAACTGCCCTGCTTTTGTGCTGAGTGGTAGCACAGGTGGTCATCTTTGACCGACTTTGACTTGCCACCTGTGGGAGCCACATCATCTATTCGTTGGAAATTCATCCATCCTTGGACACTGAGGATCTTCCCTCCATCTTTCAGTTAATGCTTAGCTGGCCTGCAAGTGCTCAACTTTGGAGACATTACGGGAAGTTAGCACATCCTGTAATTCTGAATAAAACCTTAGTTTAAATGCTCTAAAATTCTCAAAATTCAATTTGTTAACAAGCAATGACATTAATACCTTTTTAAACAAAGTCTGTGGTGAACTAAAAGCTTTATAGATCAGTATGAGGGTTTTATGGAGGAAAATGGAGGATATTTAGATGACAAAAAGAGGTCAAAATGGTGCCCAACATCTCCCCCAAGAGGAAGCTGTTGCATGTCCCCATGCCAAAAATATTTGACCCTGTATCAAAATTTTGCTGTTGATCTTCTTGCTTCTAATCTCCTACTGAGACGATGCATCTGTTGAAGTTGGAGATGCATAAAGGACCTTCAGTCTCTCATACTTAGCTTTGTAGGTCTTCTTCTGCTTATACCATCTGGATGCATTCTTAGAAATGTGTGTCCTTTGAATTCTCAGCTTCCGATTGTCTTTTCTCAATTTCTCATTCTTGAGCTCCAATTCCTTTATTTCAAGTTTCAACCTCTTAATCTCTTTATTTTTCTTGGAAGTTTTCTTCTTCTTCATTGAAAGCTGGATAGAATCGGTGTCCATCCCTAATTCTTCACTTTCCTGTACTGAACCCTCTTTCTTTTCTTCTTGCACAGTTTGTTGCTCTGAGGAAGCAGAAGCTGAGTCTTTTAGTACTCCCTGTCTTGACTGCTTTTCCTTTTCCTTCTCCTGCTGATCTAAAAAGAGATTGATTTTCTTTGTCTGTTTTCTCATCTCATCAGCTTCTTGGGTTCCCTGTCCTATTTCACCTGCTAGGTCTTCTTCTTGACCTTCCAAAGTTTGTGTGTGTTCTTCATCTTCTAATGGCTTTTCTTTTTCTTTCTCTTGCTGATCCAAGAAGAGATTGATTTTCTTTGTCTGTTTTATTATTTCATCAGTTCCTTGGATATCCTTCCCTTTCTCACCTGCTAGGTTTCCAATTTGACTTCCCAGGGTTTGTATGTGTTCCTCATCCTCTAATGCTGACTGGCTTCGAAATTGCTTATGCTTCCTTGCTTCTTCTGGTAAGTGGTGAAGACTTGCTCTTGTTTTTGAAACTGTTTATCTTCTTTCATTACACTCCTAGTTCGTATCCTTCTCTGAGGCTGTTTTGAACTTGTTGCCTCAGAGTTGTCTTCATCATCAGTAATCAGCAATACCTCCTTTTTCTTCTTTTTCTCCTTTGGCAGTTTTGAGCTTGTTGCCTCAAGGTATGTTATCATCAGCAATTCACCTTCTTTTGAAACCTCTTCATGCAATTCTTCCTGTTCTTCAAATTGATTGTGGATTAAAAAATCTTTCCATGTCAAATTCTGCTTTTGTAACTCATGCCGGATGATGATTTTGATGAGTCCACAGTGAAAAAGACTTGTCAGTTTGTCTTTTTCACGCCTTTGGACAGCCTTAGCCATCTTAGTTAGGCTCTGCAACAGGAAATAGGGCATATTGATCTCACATTCACCTTTCAAATGTTGCAGCAGCTTGATGTGGTAAAGGTAAACAATATTGAATCTCCCTTCACAGGTGATGAATCTTTGTATGATGTACACTATTTCATCCCAGGGATGAACCAGCCAACTCCTTGGTATACCTTTCTTCTAGTTTACTGACCCTGCTCTTGATCTGCACAAAAAGGGTATCCATGATTTCTCTTTGAATTGCTTGGTTTTGAAAAACCTTTCTCCTTGTTGTGGCAGGCCAATAATTTGTGCCAAAATGTCTTCAGACAGTCTGAAATTTAAATTCCCTACTGTAGCCCTCTCTCCATCGAACGAGCCAACAAAGGCTAGGCTAACATTATTGTGTGCCCATCAAATTTTTCAAAGAAAGGCACCCATTGATTTTTTTTAAAAATTTCCAGGCATTTTTCATGAATGTCTGCGGGCTCAAATTCCTCTGGTTCCAGTCTAGATGACATTTTGAAAAAAAAATAGAAAACAGGAACCTTTTATCTTTTAACTCTGCCTTTGTCTTCCTATCCCCACAACAATACTCTGAAACTGTGAAATTTCTGTTGGTTTGAGCAGAGTATTCAACAAAGAAAAGGGTTTAAATTTTTACCTCTTCTCTAGTGCAACTGTTTTTACTTCCTTCTGCACGATTTCCACAGAGATTGGTGTATTCACAGCTTCCTTCTCACTGATTGTCTTTTTGCATGCGTGATTTCTTCAGCAAATCATGTATTCACACTTCCTGTAATCCACGGCCCCTTCTCACTGTCAATTATCTTCACACAGCAGTCGATTTTGCAGAGACAACAACTGGACTCAGCCTCAGGGAGAATAACATAGTCGTGGTTCCTAGTTTTATCAATACATCATGCAGGAATTTACATACTGTCGTGGGGCATCATTCCACGTTTTCCTTTCATCATTTCATAACATGCCACTTCATTCAATTAAAAAAATGAAAGGTAAGGTAAGGTTTTGATTTATAAAACGCTTTAATCCTTTTATGTGCCCAACGTTTAATGCATAAACTGTAAAATACACTTCGGTTTCTTTGTATACCCAATGTTTTATTGAACATGCTATTTCTCTCAAAATGAACCTTCTTTTCCTTTAAAAGATGCGTTGAAGATATATATGACCATTGTTTCCCTCCTTAAATTCTATATGCACTAAATACATATACGAAAGAAACTTTTGAAATTCCTTTATGTCAATATTTCACTTTTTGCTGAGAAGGAGACCCTGTTTGTCTTTAAACCAAGAAGAAAACTCTGTCTGTAGAATGCAGTTTGTATCCTGTAGAGTGCAATATATGCCCTGTAGAATGCAGTATTTAAAAATTTCCCTTGGGTTCGATCCTGACAACCATTTTGACCCCTAGGGTGGAAAAATGAAGTGTTGGCAAAGGCTAATGGAAGGTAAGTAAGGTACTGGCAGAGACTATCAGAATAATGAAAGAAATAGGAAGTCAAGCTTTTCAATAGTTGGCAATATGTCATTGCTTAAAAACAAAGAATTCTAAAACTTTTTAAAACAGAAAAACTATAAATTCTTACAGACTTTGCTTGATGTCCCTGTATGATGAGCTTGCTGTCTGATGAAGTTGGTTTGTATCCTGATTTATTCTTGTCCTTCTGATGTCTTTTGTCTGCCATCTTCTGATGTCTTCAGTTTCACTGGAAGTCAGGTCCCTCTGCATTGTTTAAAAATCACTTGTGTTGCTGGAAATCAGGTCCCTTCTGCATATGAAAAATCACAATCATCTGCATATGAAAAAGACTTGGAGGGTTCATGAAAATGCTTATCCCCCTCACAGGCCTAGCTTTTGACTTGTCCTCAAGTCAAACAAGATCTTCATTATTCGGAAAACAAAACAGGAAATTGGAAAAAGATATTGTTGTGAATTTTCAATGGCCAGGTAAACCTGGTTTTCCAGAGAAAATTCAAGTTTATATTGTGCCAGTGAACTGGTTTTCACAACTAAACTTCCTTTTTTTTATTTTATTTTATATATATATATATATATATATTTTTGTTTTTGTTTTTTTCGATTTTTATTTTCTTTGTATCTTTTTGTTTTATTTGCTTGCTGTATCAGATCAGCTAAGGAGCAGGTGAAGGAGAAACACTGAGGTGTCTATCCAGCACTTGCAGTTCCTTTTGCTATGAAATCTGTTGTACAAAATCTGCCATGTTGATAGGTTTGTTGTACAGCTTGAGCCGATGGCCATTGACCACAAATTTATGTGCTTCATCATCTATGGTTTGAATTTTTACTGAACCATTGTCATAGACATCAACAATCTCATATGGACCAAGCCAGTGAGTAGTAAATTTGGCTTTGAAGTCTTTAAACTTTGAGTCAAACAATAGTGCCCATTCACCGATGTGAAATTGCTTCTTCTTGATAAATTTGTCATGCCATTGAGCTCTCTGTTGTTGTATCAGAATATTGTGTTCTATGGCATCCTGTCTCATCTCATCTAGCTGATTCAACTGAAGTATTCTTTCTTACTGAGCTTCTGAAAGATCCATGCCAAAATTTGCTGCTAACTTGAAAGTATGAACTTGAAACTCTATAGGAAGGAGGACTTGCTTACCATAAACAAGTTGATAAGGAGAAAAACCAGTGCTGTTTTTCCAAGTGATCCGGTATGCCCATAAAGCTTCAGTCAGCTTAGCTGACCAATCTTTCCGATGCATCTGGATAGTTTTGGTAATGATTCCTTCTAAAGTCTTGTTTGTAGAATCCACTTGGCCATTTGCTTGTGGATGGTAAGGGGTAGACTTTTGATGCTTAATCTTATATTTTTCTGCTATCTCCTACACTAATGTAGAGGTAAACTGGGCACCCTGATCAGTTACAATCTCTCTAGGCACCCCAAATCTGACAAATATCTCCTCAAACATAAAGTTTACCACAGTCTATTCGGTGGCTTGGGGAAATGGTTTGGCCTCTACCCACTTAGTAACATAGTCTGTGCAGACCAAAATGTACTTCTGTCCATGTGATGGTGGATGAATGGGACCAATGAAGTCAAGGGCCCACTTTTCAAATGGTTCAATGAGAATTTGTGGTTGGAGTGGCATTTCATCAGACCGGACTGGGCATCCCATTCGTTGACAAGTGTCACAACTTCTAACATACCTTTTAGCATCTTTGAAAATGGAAGGCCAATAATACCCCAAATTGAGTATCTTGTATGTTGTCCTTTTGTCTGCAAAATGGCCACCACACGGTTCATCATGGCATGCCTTTAAAATATCTAAGATTTCATCCTGTCGGACACATCTTCTTATGATTAAATCATATCCTGTGTAAAAGAGATCACCATTAACCCATATATGCCTAGCACTTTGTTTAATAATCTTCTTTTTTTCTTTAGATGTCATAGATGGTGGTAGTTGGCCTGATGATAAGTAATTAGCAATATCAGCATACCAAGGAGTGATAACAAAAATTTCAAATAGGTGTTCATCAGGAAAACTATCTATAACAGGAACAACCTCACCAATATTGTGTAAGCGGGACAGGAAGTCTGCCACTTGATTTTCTCGGCCAGGCCGATCTAAAACAGTGATATTGAACTCCTGCATTAATAACAGCCATCTAGTAATCCGACCATTAGTGATAGACTTATTCATCAAGTATCGTAAAGCTGAATGATCTGTATGAACAAAAATTTCATAGCCAGTGATGTAATGATGGAATTTGTTTACAGCATGAACAACTTCCAACATCTCTTTTTCAGTGACTGTATAATTCAGCTCTGCAGGTGTCAGATTTTTACTAATGAAATAGATAGCATAAGTCAAAGTATGTTGTTTCTGGCCCAATGAGGCTCCTATTGCAGTAGCAGAGGCATCAGTTGAAATATGGAAAGGCAATGTCCAATTTGGTCCTCTTAAAATGGGAGCAGTGGAGAGCTTTTCCTTAAGTGTCTGAAATGCAGATTGACAGTCAGTATCCCAAGTAAAACACACGTCCTTTGAAAGCAATTTAAACAATGGCAGGGCTATCTTACTAAAATTTGCAATAAATCTACGATAATAGCCTGCATACCCTAAAAAGCTTCTCACATCTGTTTGAGTTGTGGGTTCAGATAAATTTTTAATGACTTGAATTTTAGCAGGATCTACTTTTATTCCAGACGAAGAAATGTGGTGTCCTAAAACTATCCCTTCAGTCATCATCATAAAACACTTTTCGTTACTAAGGGAAAGGTTTGATTCAACACACCTTTTCAGAATTTTCTCCAAATTTGCTAAGGAATCTTCAAAGGTACATCCATATACAGAAAAATCATCCATGTAAGCCTCAACACACTCATGAATTAGATCTGCAAAGATGGCCAAGACAACCCTCTGAAAGGTAGCTGGGGCATTACATAAGCCAAAAGGTAAAACTTTGTAGGCATAAGTGCCCCAGGGACAGGTAAAGGTGGTTTTGTCTTGGTCTTCGTTTGCAATACTAATCTGATTATAACCACTGAAGCCATCCAAAAATGAAAAATATTCCTTTCCAGCTAAAGCATCCAGCACTTGATCAATGAAAGACAATGGAAAATAGTCTTTTAAAGTTGCCTTATTCAACTCCCTGTAATCGATACATATGCGCCATTACCATTTTTTTTAGGAACAACAACCAAGGGTGAGACCCATTGGCTGTCAGAGATGGGGTAAATAAATCCCACTTTTAACAACTTTTGCAACTCATCTTTGACTATTTCCTTTAGCATAGGGTTCATTCTGCATTGCGGTTGTCTCAGAGGTCGTATTGTTTCATCTAGGTAAATGTGGTGAGTGCATGTCTCAGGATGAATACCTGGCATATCAGTGTACTCCCAGGAAAATGCATGGGAATATTTATTCAGCAAAGTAATCAACTGTTCTGTGATGTGGTAAGATGTGCACTTATTTTCAGAGTTTTGCCTGGACTGATTTCAACCGTTTTACTGTGAATATCGGTGATGGAATGAACATTAAAAACGTCATGAAGTGCTAATGCTAGGGAATGAACATTGCAATTTTCCTGGAAATTATGACCCAAAACTTGTTATGCTACAACATATTCCATATCTCGTAATTCTGCAGAAATATCAGGTTCAACAATGAAATAATCCAGTAGATCTTCGTGGTTGTCTTCCTGAAAATCAAAGTACTGATTTATACTCAGAACAGGCTGAATCACCTCTTCTTCTTGTTCTTTGGTTTCATTAATCCATGACAGCTGATCTAATGTAGAAGGTCGTTGGGCAGAAAGGTAAAGTGCAATCTATTTTCTCTCTGTCCCATGTGAAATGAACATACTTCCTGATCTACATCCTATGAAAGCATCCGCTGTTTCCAGCCAGGGTCTGCCAAGGATCAATGGGTGACCTCCTAAGTTAGATTTTGGCTATAGTACTATAAAATCAACAGGATACTCCCAGGAGTCTAAAGAAACAATAATATCTTCCAAGACCCCTTCAGGTGTAATTTTAGACCTATCAGCTAATTCTAAGACAGTTGTGGTGGGTCTGAGATTTGTCAAGTGAAGGTAATTCATTGTCTCTAGTGTCATGACGTTAATGGCAGCACCTAAATCGATCAATGTTTTTGGGATGGAAAAGTTATTAATAGTAATTGTAACCATTGGAATTCTAGGATCTACATACTTTTCAATGAAAACGGTGTTGGACATTAACCCTGCTAGATTGCCTACCACATGAATTTTCGATGGATCCTTCCTTCTTTTATTAAGACATAGTTCCTTAACTGCTTTAGTGTAAATCGGAATATCTTTTATAGCCTGCAGTAGAGGAATTTTGACATATACATTTGTTAACTCGTTTAGAACATCGAAATCAGGTAAGAAAATCGAAGGTTTTTCTTTAACTAACCTCTCAGGAAAAGGAGGTGTGTAAGATACTATTGTGTTCCCTCGTTGACTGTGATTTTCTAACTGAGATTTTTCTGTATTTAATTTGTTTGGAGTTTTGTCATTTTTTGGTGGTTCTTCTAAGATAACAGGAGATTGTTTTTGTAAGGTTTTCCCTGATCTCAAATTGATATTTTGCAGTGGGAGAATGGAGTAGGGGAGCGCCATGCCATCATCAACATTATACATGGGTCTGTCTATTTTATTATTTGGATTTGGAATTGGCTGAGCTGGCAGTTGTGTAGACCGAGGTGGAGGCTGATTGGATGGTAGTTGAAGCTGTTGAGGCGGTGTACTCAATTGATGAGCCATGTTGTTGGGTTGTTGAAAAGATGGATTTTGAAAAGATGGGGCTTGGACTTGATTCTACTGATATTGAGGATAGGCAGAAGGTTGTTGATAGGGCTGCAAATAAGCCTGCTGATATGTCTGGTTGCCATGGGCATACCCTCTCCAATTTGGAGCAGATTGAGCTAATGGAGGAGACCATGTTTTCCAAGGCATGGGTGCATTCCATGAATTCTGAATAGGAGTCTGATAATTTGTATTAAATTGCTGCATAGGATCTTGAGACATACCTGAAAATCGTGGCTGCCAAGGTCTCATTTGTCCCATGAAGTAAAGAGACTCCATGCTGTGATTTTCCTCCATTCGAGCTGCCTGCAATTCCTTCAATCTAGGGAAATCATCAGTTTTGTGATTAAAAGTGCATAAGCCACAAATTTCAATAGTATTTAAAGGACATTCTCTAAGTGGGTGTTTCTTTCTACATTTAGGACAAAAAATAGACAAAGCCTGATCTTGTTGGTCCTGTTGTTCTTGCCTCTTCTTGGTTTTTGTTGCTTCGACTTGTGTGCCCAAGGTACTTAATAAATCAGTCTTGAAATCTTCTAGCAGATTTCCAAGCTCAGCTCTAGAAATACCACTATTTGCAGATTTAGTTGCTTTGGTATTGCTATCTCTTTTTCCAGTTCGAGCCTTTCCTCTTGAATATTTCTGACATAAATCTTGTATCTCATCAAAGGGAAGGTAAGAGATGTCACCTTTTCCCATAACATTTAAAATATCCAAATACTCTTCTCTTATTCCTTTCAAAAATGTTGTTCTAATCATTTCAGGTGTTAAAGAATTGTATTTAGATTTATGTAAATTGTATGAGAATCTTTCCAAATACTCCTCCAAACTCCCATCTTCCTGTTGATTCATGCCAAAAATGTCATCTTTCAGACCCTTTGATCTGCAATATGCCTGATATTTTCGAAGAAAGATTTTCCTCATTTCATCCCAGCTAGTGATAGAATGTTCTCCTAAACCCATGAACCATTTCAAGGCAGCTGCTTTAAGAGTAGCAGGGAAAAGATGGAGCTTATGGGTGTCATCGGTATACCCATAAGTTCGACACAAGATGTCAAATTCGAATAGGAAAGAGTCAGGATCTTCAGAGGTCATGCCATAGAAGTTTGGTAAGACAGATGGTGGAATATTCTTCATTTTCACCTCTTCTCCTAGGATAACGCTAGTGTCTAAGATAGGAAATTTAAAGGTGGCTTCCTGACCTTCTGTTGTTCCTTCATCCCTCACATGTCTTCTCTCTTCTTCCCTTCTCTCCTGTCTGCGTTTGTTTTCTATTTCCAACATCCTCTCATACTCCCTTCTCTGTTCTGCAGTTAGTCCTTTTGATGTTTCTTCCTCAGACATTTTGAACTTACCAACTATTGAGATGAATCCTTTTGGAAGAGAAACTCCTATTACTTCTGTTTTTGGGGGGGTTTTAAGAAATATTCCTTTCTCGTCTCTTAGTCTTAACATAAAAGTAAAATCTATTCTGTGTTTTTGTTTGAAATTTTTGTTTTTATCAGAAAACTAAAGTTCCTAAGCCTGCTTCTACAATGCCTCCTCGGCAACGGCGCCAAAATGTTGGGCTTCAATCCACTAATGCAGATCGAACCTTAAATTTATATCAATCTGGGTCTGTAATCTTAGAGGCATATCCAAGTTTTAGGACCTAGAGCTAGACTTGTTTGGTTAACTTAATTTTCTGTGAATTGAATCTACTGTCAGATGAGAAGTACTGTAACTTAAAGATACAAAAATCCTTTTACAGGGATAACTTCATTTGTTCTTTTCAAGTACACAGCAATCTATTTAGGAAAGCAATCTATTGGTAAAAGAACTGAGATAGTGAAAGAAATTTAACAATGATTCTAACCCTAAGATACAGACTACAAAGTTCTTCCTGACATCCCAGTACTGAATGAACAATTAACCATTAAATTCCCTTACAGGACATTGTTCGTAATTGACAATTGTTCTAAACACTTTATCTTCAAATGAGCAGCAATGTATGATATATTAAAATCACAGCCTGAACCGTTCTTTTAACATTTAACAAAATGGAAGACAGAGCTCATAGAAATGTAAGTGATGTGTAGCATAATGAAATCATGGCTTGAACTATTAAATGAGAATAGAGCTATAATAAAATTAATTGAAAACTAACTGAATTCGTTCTGCAACAATAAACTAGATACTACAGGGATTAACACATACCAATGCACAATCTAAATCACATGCATCAAATTAAATCGCTGCAAACATCTAAATCGCATTCACTGGCAATGTAAGGGTGTGCGAACTCATCAATGGGGGCCCTCCAGTGCCTTGTTCCACACACAGTTGAAGATTTACAGAACTGAAAGTCTAATTGTATTCACCATAATTTGATTACACAGTAAAACCACGCAGTTCAGAAGCAATATGCGTTCTTCCCAAAAATCGTGATTATTGATCCAATGTTTTGTGAAGTACTTATACAAATTCGAAAGAAAACTGGAAATGCTATAATCCTGTAAACTAATTAATGAACATAGCCATCGAGATCCTCATTCAGAATTGTGAAACTCAACAGAATCCAAACTGCCCTACTTTTGTGCTGAGTGGTAGCACAGGTGGTCATCTTTGACCGACTTTGACTTGCCACCTGTGGGAGCCACATCATCTATTCGTTGGAAATTCGTCCATCCTTGGACACTGAGTATCTTCCCTCCATCTTTCAGTTAATGCTTAGCTGGCCTGCAAGTGCTCAACTTTGGAGACATTACGGGAAGTTAGCACATCCTGTAATTCTGAATAAAACCTTAGTTTAAATGCTCTAAAAATCTCAAAATTCAATTTGTTAACAAGCAATGACATTAATACCTTTTTAAACAAAGTCTGTGGTGAACTAAAAGCTTTATAGATCAGTATGAGGGTTTTATGGAGGAAAATGGAGGATATTTAGATGACAAAAAGAGGTCAAAATGGTGCCCAACACATGCTTACAACAATAATTTCCCAAGTTAACTGAAACATTGGAAATATGATGCAAACAGGTTTCCTTTCGACAAGATACTAACAGTTTGTTTCTTAATGTCAAAGGGTGTCCTACGAGGTATCCTGGAGTTTACTTAGCTGCAAAAGCTAAGGCATTTGAAATGTTTCTATGTGCAGACAGGAGGTAAGAAGTTCTATGACCACATGTGTTAAGAGTACGTGTGTCTTTCAAATTCAATTTCAATGTAATTAAATGCTATTTACTTCCTTGCGAAATAAGTTACTGAAGGTATGGATACTTAGTTCTAAAACTAGCTCAAGTGCTGACTCACAAACTCTTCAATGTTTTATGAAAAAGTGTTGTCTAATTAAATTCTTATGATGCTAAATTTATTATCATGACTATCGTCATTAATGTTGAATGGCTTTACGAACGTCTTAAGGTAATGCTATTTGTATGTTGTAGATATAGTATTTGTACTACTAATTTATTAAATACTTTGCACTATAAAACTATTGTGTGGCGTAGTTAAAATGATCATAGTGTTTATGATAAATAATTAGCATTAGTTAGCTTGAAAACAAAACACAAATCCAACCCTTTTCAATTGTTTGCAATTTAAAACAATATATGAAATATATAAAGAATATATCACTAGCATTATAATTTGTATAAATAGAAATCCTAACTACCTATAATCTCCAATTATCAAAAATTGACAAGGGTTGGCTAATATACAAATGTATAAGCCTAACCCTATATGACTTAAACACAACAACAGAAATTCGATACACACATTATGAAGTGACATGGAATAACTCTAATATTACGATGCGTGAATATTAACTTTGAAACTATACAAAATATACAGATTGAAATTAACAATGTATACGATGCATGAATGCTAACTTTGATACTATACAAAAGATATATGTTGAAACTAACATTGTATTGAATTCGATTTGATAGGAGTTCTAAAGCTTGATACTTGGCATGCTTTTCAACCTGTCATTGATGGTGTCCCGTCCATGCATTAATGGTTCAGACCAAACTACATAGTGGAAAGTGTTGTTGGCACTCCATGTAATACCATCCATGTGAACGTGGTGGATAAAATAACTATGAATCCAATTGTGCAGGGTTATTAAGTCGACTCTACTCCGAGTTGGATGCAGTATTATTCCTTAGTATGCAAAGCTGGCACCGTCATGATTGTTTGTAATTAATGAAAATAAATGTTATGGTTGCCGGACCTCCAATGTAGCTCGTTGGAACCTTCTTTCTCATTGATCTCAATAGATCTGGAACGTTGAAAGAGTAACCCTAAAATATCGCTGTAAGTGGTGAAGGAGAGTTTCCCGGTCTTCATTGTTACGCTGGTGTTTGAGTGATGAGGCCGATAGGCTGCTAGAAAGTAGGGTTAGACAATGTAACCCGGAGGTTTCAATCCCGTGACCTGTAGGTGGTGATCTTAATAGTTGAAGGTTCACCCTCGGTGCCATGGCGATACGATACAGTTATTGTTTGCTTTGTTCAGTTAACTGCTATTGATTAATGAATTTGTAGCTCGATTCCTTCAGTTAGTGGAAGAAAATATTCTATAAAAAGCTCATAGCCTCGGTCCAAGACATCAAGCTTGTTGTTTTTGCTGGTGTAATGTACAAGACTCAGACTGTTAATTCTAAAGGTAAGCACTCACCCAAAGAATATGTTACTGCGTTTAAACTTTCATACTTACGTTTTCTTGGCTTTAAACTTCTCGACTGTGTTTTTGGTAGGCACCGGTTTCATATGAGGTTGTTAGCAAGGTTTTGGAATGGAATGCATGCATCCAACTCCTGGTAAGCTCCGGTGGTCCTCAAACCCTCGTAGGTGCCTTTGGACTTGATTTTGATGATGATTACTGTTGCCGAGAGTCAAAACTGTTCGACCTTGTTTTTCGGTGATGGCCGACTGTTGAGTTTTTAAGATCTTATGTTGACACAAAAATGTACAGAGCGTAACCCTCAAATTTTTAAGTTGCTACTTGCCCTTTTGATTCCTAGGTTCAACGTTGATAAGAGCTTTGCACTCGTTTTTGTATTGCTAAATGTCAAGGGTATAACCCTGTGTAGTTTGGGGATAAAGTCCTTGTTTAAACCTTTTGTTGAAAAGGGTTAATCTTTTGTGTAGTGTTTGGAACCTTGACAGGTCCGTAATGTGAACTCTAATTGTGAAATGAGAGCCGAGGGTTCTTTTTCTTAAAAACAAACGATGGCTCATTGAAATGAAAAGACTTGTTTTAAAATCATGGTGTTCTTATTTTGATTTACGAATGAAATCCTATATGTTGCCTTCGTTATGGTATATGTTTCCATGCTAGGGTTTGTCCAACTTTTACTTTCGGCTACGTGAAAATATTGATGTTTAAATACTTTGTGTAAACAGAAGTATTCGAAACCATGAACTGGTTCCTCACTTGTAAAATGTGAATGTTTCAAAAAATTGTCCATGTTTTCTTACTAGAGTTGTAACCTGTCGTTAAGTAATGATACAGAAAGTGCATTCTGCTAAGTGAAGCTTAGTATAATGTAGTAGTATCGAATGCTAGTTAGGGTTTGGAAAATATTAGGGTTTGATACTACTGTAATAGATAATCAATAATTGAAATCAAGCAAGAAATTTAGTGAAGAAATAAAGTATGTATAATGTCAAGAAATCTATACAATGATTTATTTTTGCTGCTGTTATAATTCTTGAAAATGCTATTACTTGGAAATCATAAAATGTTTAATATTGATGCATTTGATTTATAGCTGTAATGAATAGAGTTAGGAGAATTATATATAACTATACAGAAAATAGACTATGTTTTTCTTTCGTGTATTAATAAAGAATTCTAAACTGCAATTGATGGTATGCTGTAATGTTTTACTGTATTTAAACTTAGGATAGAATTTTAAACATAACACTTACTGAAATCATTTATCCAATCAAATGAAAATCTGCCTATCTCTCATCTATCATTAATTTGCTTCTCTATACTAGAGTACTATGTAGAGAACAACATGGGGAAAAATATAGAGATGGTTATCTAATCAGATTTTTCACAAAGCTTTATCATTAAGAATTAAACATAGATCAGAAAATAAAATAAATTCTTTTACAAAACAAAGTTTAACTAAGCAGAAACATTGAACTATAAACAAAGTAGGAACAGTGAAACCTGGTTAACTGTAGGGAAACAAACAGCCCAAGGAACCTGTTCCACCCAACCAATTCCTGAAGACAACCAAGTTACTTGCCTTAGGACCCCCGAGCCTGTTCACTGAACCACCAGGAGGAAGAAACTTAGAATCTTAGGACCTCAACTTGCAGTAGCAATAGTTATCCAGTCTTAAAAACTTAGCAGTCAAAGGGACCTGCACCAGCACCTCTGGTTCTCCTTCTCAGAATAATTTGCAGACTTATAGTTGCACTCTCACATAGCCTCCCTATTTGAATCTCTAAGTGATCACCTGATGCACTTGAGGAATATTTTCGCAGAAATATCATAAGAGGAGCTGCCTGCTTAATTCGAATTTGCCTTATGTAGGCTTCCTAGGCCTTTTAGTGGTTAACTGGTCATTTAATGAGCTTCCTGCTCACTCCCACCACCTGGGGGATAATGCCACATTTTTAGGGGTAGTTGTCCCATAACCAATAGCTGGTGGTGAAGTGCAATTGCTGCCATCTATCCCATGCCTTCTAACAGCTTCCATTCCTCCTAGTGGGTCAGTGAACACTCATTTAACAGTTCCCTTGGGTGTTTGTCTCCTACTTTAATTTATTAAATAATAATAATCAATAATTACATTCATCCTTGACCAAAATTGGTCATAATTACAAAACTTTGTAATTAAAATTTAACAAAAAGTATTTTGCTAATAAAATAATATTTTCAGAATTTGGGTAGGTGACATCTTTCTTGCATTGTCTAATCATCTGCCATAGCTGTAAATGTTGCAATTCTCAAGCTTGGTAGTATGTATTCCATGGGCATGACAAATTCTTGTCCATATGATAATCTGAAAGGTGTATGACCTGTCAACTTCTTACAAGTTGTTCTATATGCCCATACTACTGTTGATATTCTAAGATCCCAATCATCCTTGTTTATGTTGCATACCTTGTTCAATTCATTTTCCAAGACTTTGTTAAAGCCTTATACAGTGCCATTAGCTTGTGGATGATATGGTGTTCTCTTTTGATGGTAGATCTGAAATTATTCTATCAAGGATGCAAGAGTTCTTTTCAGGAAATGGGTTCCCTAATCACTCATTAAAATATTTGGACATCCAAACCTTGTCAAAATATTTTTAAAAATGAACCGCGTGGCGGTAACTGCACTACATTCTTTCACTGGTTTTTCCTATGCCCATATCGTTAAATAATATGTAGTTGTGATGATATACCTGAGACAGTTTGATTCCCTAGTGGGTTAATAGGTCCCACGAAGTCAATATCCCATTTATAAAAGGATTGAAGTGTCAGTTGTGGCATAAATGGTATCTCATCTCAATAAGATGGATTCCCTGTTGTTTGGCATACATTGCACTTCCAACAATGTTCTTTTGAGTCTTTATGTATCGTGGGCCACCATAGCCCTAATCTCAAAATTTTCTGCACAGTAGCTATTCCTACGTAGTGTCCTCCATATACACCTGAATGTGCTTCATCCAGTATCCTAGGTCTTTCATTTTCTAGTACGCATCTTTACAATACTTCATCTGGTCCTAATTTATACAATTTTCTAGCAATTAGAGTAAAGTCAGCTGTTCTTACCACTATTTTTTTTTTCTTTTGCATATTAAACTCTGTAGGCGCTAATCCTATAGTCAAAAATTCTATGATATCTCTAAAGAAGTCATCTTGTATATGGATAGAAAAAAACTATGCATTTGGTAGACTATCCTCCAGATTAGTTGATTCCTCGCATGAATCAATGCGTGAAAGATGGTCAGGTCCTGCATTCAATATTCATGGTTTCACAATGATTTCGAAATCATATTCTTGAAATAGTAACAACCATCTACATATTCTCCCCCCTAACACTGGTTTCTTGACCAAGTACTTCAAATCCAAATGGTCAGTAAACATGTAGAAATGTGAACCTAGCAGATAGTGTCTAAACTTCTCCGATGCGTATACCATCGCTAAGCCTTCCCTTTCTATCATGGTATAATTATATTTTGCTGAAGATAAATTTCTACTTGAAAATGCGATGGGATGATCGATACCTCCTTCTCCTGGTTGAGCTAGGACAATGCCAAGTGCTATAGATGAAGCATTGACATGTACATGAAATGGTTTATTCCAGTCATGAAAGACTAGAATAAGTGTTATGACCATTTTGTCTTTCAGTGTGTTCAATCCTTTTTGACAATCTTTCATCCAGCTGTACTTCACTTCTTTCTTTAATAATTTCTCCATAGGCGCAGTGATCTGCGCATATGCTTTCACGAACATTTTATAGTATCATGTATGCCCCAATGTAGTGCGTAGCTACTTCACGGAGTTAGGCGCTGGAAAATTTACAATAATTGAAATCTTTGTTGGGTCAACCATCAATCCCTTCTTACATACTATGTGTCCCAATAAAATACCATAGGGAACAAAGAAGATGCTCTTATTCAGATTCAAGGAAATATGGTATTGTCTACACTTTGCTAACATCATTCTTAAGTTCACATAATGGTTCTTCAATAGACCGAATACTGTCCAATAATCAAAATAAACTTCTAATAATTTATGAATATAATCCTTAAATGCAGCTACAACAACTCTTGAAAAGATAGCAGGTGCATTCTTCAATCCAAATGGCATAATAGTCTACTGATATTATCCCCATTCAGTATCAAATGTGGTCTTATGTTTATCATCTATAGCAATTCTGATATGATGATATCCATGAAATCCATCAGTGAAAGAGTATGCTTCATGTCCTCCTATGTTATCTAGCACTTCGTCTGTGAATGGAGTAGGAAATGGGTCATGTAGAGATGCATTGTTCAATTTTGAGGTCGACACATATTCTGATTTCACCTTTAGTTTTCTTATCCTGGATTACCATAGGACTTATCCATTCTGATTCTTCTACTGGTTCAATAATTCATGTGTCAAGCATCTTATCAATTTATTCATTTACCCTTTCGTTATATCTGGGATTCAATCTATAAGTTCTCTTCTTAGTAGGCTTCGCATCGGGCTTGAGAGGTATTTTCATAACTCCCAAGTCACCTAAAATTCCTTTCATTTAAGAAAACTTGATAGGAAATAAATCTTTATATTCACGCAGTAGGTCTGTAATCTGTCCTACTATTTCTTCATCCCAGTAATCCCCAATAGAAGCAAATTTTGGTTCATTTTCAGTACCAATATTGATATTTATGATGTTCAAGGGATTACTCACGTATGTAATTTCTAAATTAGGTCCTTCAACATCGTGTTCTCCTTCTGAATCAAGTATATACACATCGCAAGGATCTTCATCTTCATTTTCATCTAGCGCAAAGTTATAACATTCAAGGGCATTCTCAAACTGTATTGCCCACTCTGATTGTTTATATATTGATAATGAGGTATCATTGAATATCTTCTTTTAATGACCTGCAGATCCTCATTGACACTCAAACAGTTATCCTCAATATTGAAAGTGGATTGAAAGTCAGTTATCAATATGTGAGAATCTATTGTGCCTCTGTGAAGTTCTTCTTTTGTATACCAACTCTTTGCTATTTGATCCAATGTGTGTATAAACAGGTGAATGCATTCTTTCTTAGGTGTAACTATCCAAGACTTTAAACCACTTATACTATGAAATGAGAACTATATACTATGAACGAGAACTTATGAACGAGAACTCTACCCGTAAAAACAATGATTTTTGCAAAAAAAACACCAAAAACACCCTCCAAATAGAAAAGTGTTGATACCAGTATACACGTATTTTTTTTAGGGTAAAAAATAGAGCCGTGGCCTAAACATCCCATATTGTTGTTTAACAAAACTTTAAAATCAACCTTAAATTGGAAAAAAAAAAAAAATCTTGAAGAGATAAATTACAACTTTCAGGAAAATTGCATATTAAACAAAAAAAAAATTTCTCTAATAATTTCACCATTATAACCATATAAAAACAAAGAAATTATGATGCGATTCATAATGAGATAATATATTAGACCATACAAGAACAAATGGTTTATATAAATATTCAAAAACTCCTCTAGAGTTTCAATTACAAAAATCATACTAGTAAAAAGCATCTAAACTGCTTCTTCAAATTCATCCATGGATTCTGACACCCTATTATCAAAAACTCCTCTAGAGTTTCAATTACAAAAATCACACTAATAAAAAGCATCTACACTGCTTCTTCAAATTCATCCATGGATTCTGACACCCCATCAAAATCTACATTTTCTACAGATGAAGGACTTGATGAAGATGTAGATGACCCATACTATTCTCTATTATCAATCGGTGCACCATCTGAGTCTACATCTATACCCATCATTTCAGATGTCATATTCCTTCGGGATCTATGACATGGTTTAACACACTCCCATCTTGCACGAATGCTCCCTATTCTACGAATATTAGCTTTGGGTTTTAAAAAAGAAATTAAAAACAAATTAAACTAACATTTAAACTAACAAATTTAAACTAATGTTATAATTACAAATTTAAAAAAAAATAAAAAGAAACTAAACTAAGATAACATTATAATTAAAAATTTAAAAATACATTAAAAAAAAACTAAGTAACTATATACTAACCAAACTAACATTATAAAAAAATTAAAAAAAAACTAACTATATACTAACCAAACTAACATTAAAAAAAATTAAAAAAAAACAATACAAAAACTTAAAAACAATTAAAACAAAAATTTAAAAACAATAAAAAAATCAAACTATACAAAATTTTAAAATAAATTAAAAAACAAAATAATTAAAAAAATTAAACTACACAAAATTAAAAAAAATTAAACAAATTTAAAAAAAAAAAACAAACTTTAAACAAAAAATTAAACAAAATTTAAAAAAAAATAAACTATACAAAATTAAAAAAAAATAAAAATTAAACAAACTTTTAAAACAAATCGAAACAATGCAATGGCGGGGAGGTGGGCGACGACGAGGCAAGGGGAAGGGAGGGAAGTGGGGGAGGAGCAAGTAGGGGGAAGGGGAGGGCAGTGGAGGGATAAGGGAGGAGGAGGTGGTGGGCGGCGGCGATGAGGGAGGGCGATGGCGGTGGAAGGGAGGGCGGCGGGGGAGGAGGGAGGAGGGGGAAGGGGAGGCCGACGGAGGGGGAAGGGGAGGAGGTGGTGGAGTTGGGAAGGGGAAGGTAGGAGGAGGTGGAAGGGAGGGTGCAGGGGGAGCGGTAAGGGAGGTGGCACCGGGAAGAGGGGGAAGGGGCCACGAGGAGGAAGGAGGGGGAAGTGGAGGGGAGCGGGGAGGAGGAAGGAGGGGGCAGGCACCTCCCGCTTGGGCGCCAAAGGGCCGCCCCTCACGAGTGGCGCAATGCCCAGCATCACGCCGCTCGTGAGGGGCGGCCCTTTGACGCCCAAGCGGGCAGTGCCCGCCCCCTCCTTCCTCCTCCCCGCTCCCCTCCACTTCCCCTTAATGGACGAGAATATGAGTATTTCTATTAATAAACAAGAAGAAGTACAAAGTGATACGACCTCTTACTGGCAACCAATCTGAACCAAGATCTGGATCAATCCACTTGTGCCTTTACCACTTCAATCCTCCATGAATGGAAAACTCAAACTAGATAGGAGTTTGGAAGGTGAACATAAAGGGTTCACAACTACAAGGATCAATGAGTGTAGACTCAATATAGGGAAAAAATCCGCTAGAGTTATCTTGCTCTTCTTTCTCCTCCCGTAAGCCATATGTGCTCAATATATAGTCCTCTCAAAGGTAGGTGAAAGGACACATCGAGGCGTTACTCAGGAAGATGGAGAGCCAAAGGTCACCCAATGACAACTTTTTGGGAGTAAAAAGTAATAAACTAGTGATTTTACCATTTTACTTGATATCTGTGGGCTATAGTGATGCACCTCATGGGTACGCATGCTATAATGATGCAACATGTGGGTAGGAATAAAAATAGGGAAAAATAGCATCTCTGAAGGATATAAGTGGATCTGAGTCGGTGAAATGGATCCTACAGGACAAAGAATGTTGATGCTCACAGGGTGGAAGATTACATTGTAATAGATTCCCCCTAACGTGTGAGGTCAAAGACTAATGCTATGATGGCCAAAATACATTATAAAACTCAGAAGTGGAGTGATGGAGACACAAGTGGAAATATCAGCTCACTCGTCATAATACAATAGTATCCTTGAATACATGTCGGTAATACAACAATTTGATATAATGGCCATGAATAAGCCGTACATAGTGAATACATGTCATAAGAGATCATAGCCATGATACCTCTACAGTAAGATATGGTCTCCTGCTGAAAACGAAACAACTGGTGCAAAATGTAGGTACAAACTGCTGATATTTGAGAGGTGATATCTCAGATGCAAAGTCAAAGTCATGAGTAGCATACTGAATGCCACTATCACCTGGGGTCTTCTACACAAGTCTTCGACGGTGCAAGTCCCATCAAGTGAGTAAAAGGAGCTGGGGTCGAACCTGATGAGATATCGTCTGGCTACCGGTCAGTGATGTATACCATTAACAAACGCGAGATAACCCACCAATAATGAAAATGGGCATCAAGGCACAGAGTACAATCATCGGAGTGTGAATAAATGAGTTGAAGTCGAACACTAGGATGAATCCATCGATCAGGGGACATTGATGTATTCCCAAATCTGTCGATGGCGAGAGAACCTGCCACTAATGACTGCAAGCCTCAAGGTACTCAATCGAACTCTAAGCCTCAAGTCCCAGAATAAATGAATTGAAGTCGACGGAACTAGACTCGCTGGAAGGAGGGAATTAAGGCATCCCCCATCAACCTGCATGAGGTATCAGCTACACTAAAAGATTTGGAAGAACTCAGGTAAAATGGACTGACTCAATAAGGATGGCCGACATGCAATAGTCAAGAGATCTAAGGAGTGGCCGACACTGGTTCAGGACTTCCTTTGAACAAGAGCATGAGCAGATGGATAGACTTAGGAAGCATAGATTTGACATAAACTGTGCAATGCAGGAGGCATTACAGAGGGCTCCATAATGACTGGAATCTTAACCAATCGATGGAGAAAACTGAGAAACTAGTACAGCTCCTGAGGTCCAACTATAGTCCTGACTCATAATGTATGGAGTGGAATGAATGCTCTGTTCAAAGGCGACACAACAGCTGCCAACAAAAAGTAGTAACCATAATCCCGTCCAATTTTTTGGAATATTTTATTTTTTTGGTCTTTTTCATATTTGGGAAAATCTTGAAAAAGAATAAAATTGCTTATAATACAACAACTGAGGGAATGAGTTTCAAATAGCAAGCAGACTAGTTCCAAGCAATGGAACATACCTATGCTCAATGCAAGGAAGTGTGTGCAGGATGTGGACACTCGAGGAGGATGTTCCCTCAGGGTCAAAAGGTGATCAAATTGTGAAAGAGAAAATATATAAGCTCTGTAGGGCTCGACAGGGAAAGAGTGCTCAGGCACCAGGCTAATAATTGAGTAAGCAGGAGCCGACACAAGGCTCAAGAAGTAAGCAGGATGATGCAATGCAATCACAACATGATATAACTGAAAGGGAGATGGCCAGCATAAGAAAAAGTAGAGTATGAGTCTTTATCGCAATGTCATGGCGGAACTATGAAGGACTCCCAATCCTAAGGACAAACAACGGCATGGACACCAGAATGCACAAAGGGGTTCTAACTAGGGTACCCATGTTCGGAAAAGCCCTATCACCACATAACAACACTTCTATAGCAATGTGAAGGTTCCGTGTCAGTTATGAAGCGGGGTTGCACCTAGGGTTTATGAAAATGGTCAATAGGTCAAATGCATAATGCATGCGAAAATGGCATCTAACCTATATGCCAGGTGTGAAACATACCTGTCATAGGTGTGAAATGGTTCAGAACAACTTTCGCTGAGGAAATCGGATTAAAAAACACTGCTCCATGACACGATATTAGTTCATAACGGCTCAGAACGGTAAAAACTATAGACAAGTGGGTCTAGAAAATTATAAATAGTAATAAAATTTTACAATTTTCAATTCATTTTTACTATTCACCACATTTGGAGTTTTGGGTTAGTTTTCACCTGAAAGTTCAGTTTCCGATTCTGGGAGCTACAAGTGACCGTTCGTTGAACCATCCAGAGCAGGTTGGTAGTCACTTCCATACCTTTCAATTCAATGCTTTCATTTTGATTTTCAGTGGTGGGATTTTTAGTTTGGCTAAGCCCTAGATGGCTTCGGCACTACCCGCGGGCTATAACTGTATGAGTCGCGGGTAGGGCACCAAACACGCAGTCAAAAAATAAACTGGTCGCTGGTACCCGCACCTGTATACAAATTAGCCCACGGGTATGGCCATGAAGAAAGTTTTACACAAGAAACTGACCAAAACTTGTTTGTTTCTCAATCCAGGATGGTTCTAGAGTGGAGGGAGAAAGAGCATGACCAAGTTGATGAGGCCATGCGCAATGATGTGCAAGCACAGCAGGCATTGCAAGCATGTGGGTTGTACAAGTTCTAGAGTATAGGGGGTTTAAGGGCCCAAAACGTATTACTCTGTCACCTAATAGACTACTGGGATGTGGACGCACATAACTTAATCCTCAATGGGAAAACCCTGACATTGGAAGTGGAAGATATCTACTTCATTACTGGTTTATCCTATAGAGGTGAGGTGGCCAGTCTTCGGTCTCGGACCGTGGGTGGTGGGATCATTGTTCATGACTACATAGCGCGGTATTTTCCCACAAACACAGGAGCGGTGGGAAGTCAAGTGTCCGTCAACGCCATAGTAGATCTGAGCACAAAGATCATTGTGGCTACCTTGGTGCGGATCATTGGATCCAAAGCTCTGCACGAAGCATCCAGGCCGGTGATGTTCTATGCATCACAATGCATGCAACCTATGGTATTCGAATAGTGTACTACACTGCTGGTGTCTATGAAGACACAATTGACAAAATGCAAAGAGGGTTCTAGGGCTTAGTCCGAGGGTGGATGTCCCTCCTCACAGTCTCCATGATCCAGCCTTGACCCGGTGGGCTAAGATCTTGACATGACATGGTGGTGGCCGTCTGGCATCACCATATACTGAGGATTTCTTTTGCTGGTGGAACCAGTAGGTGATCGCTATAGAGGACTATCCCTATGCGGGGATAGACTTCAGACAGGATCGGGACATGCCGCTCCCACCAAGCGCAACATTCGGAGACATTGGTGAGTACTCTTTTTGGTTTTGTGTTTATTAAATTTTTATGGATTTTTTATTATAATTGAAAATGCAAAAATCTTTTTGGTGGTAGTATCAAGTGCTAAAGTTTGACTGTTTTCTCGCAGACAAAGGCCCTGTGAGACCCGAGGACTTCCTGAGACATGGTCGTCGGGGTAGAGGTGATGAGGCAGGAGATGGTACAGCAGGGCGCACTCTATAGACATTATGGTGCAACATATCACGGATGGTCGCCCGGGTACCACAGATAGAGGTGGCCCGACTACCTGAGGCCATGCAGCGCCAAGTAGTGGGTGTTCCTGGTGAGTGGGTGCAGCTACTGCAGCGAGTAGCCAATGCAGTACAGTATTTCTATGAGACACATCCTGTCGAGGCAACAACTAGGCCTCCTCGGAGGGAATAGATATCCCAGGATCTCATTTTTTGTATCGATATGTATATTTTGAGGGCTATGGGCTCCAGTTTTGTATGACACTACCATTTTTGGACATATTTATATATAAAAAGAAAAACTTTGGTTCTCAGTTCTACTATACGTGTGTATGTACAAATGTATGAATGTCTTTGTATTTATGTGCTTCATGATGAATGTGACAAATGCCAATCTAATACATAGTTAGCATATGCATCAGATATATGATTAACACTTCTCGGAACATGTATGTATGTAATTGAAACAAAATATCGTTCCAAGAATCTTACCCTCGGGAATTTCCGTAATAGCGTAGGATCTCGCACACGGTACTGCCCATTCAGCTGAGACACAACTAGTTGTGAATCCAGATAGACTTCTAAAGACTGGACACCATGGGAAATGGCATCCCGAAGTAGCTCAATGCTGGCACTATACTCAGCCACATTATTAGATGTAGGACCAAGACAAGCACCTCCTGAGGACACAACTAGGTCGTCAGGTGAGAAAATAACCCAGGTAGCAGAAGCAATTGCTGCATATGACGGCTAGCACCATCCGCGAATCCTAAGAACATCGGAAACTCTGCTGACATCTGTCAATCAAATGGAAGCTAATGAGCAGACCCGAAAACCAAAAGAAATCTAAACTATGTACAGAAGCAACTATACAATAGTATACAAAAGTATCAGCCTGAACCAGAGGTTCAAGCGTAATACCGCTTGAGGTAGAGCCCATTTCTAGGCTCCTTCAAGACAGTCCCCTCATAGTCTTCTAATTCATAGGCTTCTTTTTCCAGGACACGCCTCACGATGTAAGGACCATTCCACATGGGCTTGAACTTGCCTACCCCCAGGGGTTCTTTAGCTTGGTCATATAAGAGGACCAAGTCACCTTCAGCATACTGCAGGGGATGGACAGACCTATCATATTGAACCTTAACACGATTTTTGTTGGCATCTATGGCCACAAAGGCATCTCGACGCTGTTCGTCAAGTTGCTCAAGGTGGATTAAACGTTGCTCAAGACCCATCATATTAGGGAGGATCTCTATGGCCATTTTAAGTGAAGGGATCTCACACTCAATCGGTAAAAGTGACTCCACACCGTGAACTAGCTGAAACGGTGAGAAACCAATGGCAGTCTTGACTGTGGTTCAATACGCGCACAAAGTAGGATATAACATGATATGCCAATTGGTCTTGCTTTGTTGGATGGTACGTTGGATAATAGTTTTTAAAGACTTATTGACTGCTTCTACTTGACCATTCTACTTGAACCGAGTTATAATTTGATTGAATATTAAGTGAGCTGCTGTAGCACCATCGGCTTTAACGGTAGGCAAGGCCTCAGCCCATTTGGAAAAATAGTCCATGGCCACTATGATATGGTGATGCCCCCCAGCCGAAGCTGGTTTTCAATCCATGAAATCCACCCCCCACTTGGTGAAGGGACTGACGGTGACGACCGGATGAAGGGGCACTGGATGTGAGTGTATGTTCTGAGAAAACACCTGGAAAGGGTGACATCTCTTTACAGCATTAACACAATCCTTAAAGATGGAAGGCTAGAAATAACCAGCTCGCATAATATGTTAGGCTATAACAAGCCCGGATAAGTGACTGCCACACGCCCCATCATGGAAATCATTAAGCACCCGCTCCACTTCTTCGTGAGTTAAGCAACGATGGAGGATAGAATCCTTTCCTCGGCGATACAAAGTGTCACCGACGATAGTATAATATTTAGCGTGATGTTTCACACACCGTCGCTCATCTCGTGAATAGTGCGAAGGAAACTTCAAAGTTTGGAGATATACAATGACATCCCCATACCAAGGGTCCTTTGACAAGATAAGAAATAAGTGCTCATCCACAAAGGAATCTTCATGAATGACATCCTCATCAAGTCTCGGAAGGTCCGACATAAGCTCAGCAAATACCAATGATTTCACCGACTTTGCCGAAGCAAAATCGAGATCAAATTCCTGAAGGATAACAATCCATTTATTATACTTCCCATCGATAAGGCGTCGTGATAGTACAAACTGAAATAGCTTGATATGCGCGACAACTATGGTAGTCCTAAGCAAAATGTAATGTCGTAACCGTTGGACTAAATGAACAGTCACAAGCACCATCTTTTCCACGTGAGTATATCTTAGCTCAACATCTACTAGATTTCGACTAACGTAATAGATGACATGCTCGACAAGCGCATTATTCGTCTCTTGAGACGCGATCACATAAAGGATAAAATCTCATGTGAAGTCTAGTGAACTAAGCACAGGGGCCGATACCAAAGTTTTCTTAAGGGCGTCGAAAGACTGATGGGCTCGCTCATCCCAGATAAAAGGTGTGTCCTTCTTCAATAAGCACGCGAAACCTTTGTTAAGATTATCATAATTGACTACGAAATGGCGTAGAAAAGTGGCTCTCCCTTGGAGGCTCTGAAGTTGTAACAAATTACGTGGAGGAGGAAACTAAAGTATTGCCTCAACTTTGAGAGGGTCGACTCTAATATGCTCTTTCGAAACTATGAAGCCCAGAAGGTGACCTATCCTTATAGCAAAGATGCATTTGTTAGGATTCAATCGAATCTTGTATCATATACATCGTTCGAGAATCATGCAGGGGTGCTTGGGGTGGTCCATTCTCTTGCGAGAATGGCCGGCAAGATCGTCCATGAAAACCTCCATAATCTTTTTAAGATCGTGAAAGGCGTAGGTCATGGTGCGCTGAAACATAGCTCCGGCGTTTTTAAGGCCGAAGGGCATTTTCTGATATGAAAATGTTGCCCAAGGACAAATAAAATTTGTCTTATGTTGATCCTCGGGTTTGATCTGAATCTGGTTATAGCTAGAAAATCCGTCCATGAAGGAAAAAATCTCACTCCCGGTGCAAGCATCCAAGATTTGATCTATGAATGGTGTGGGGAAGTTGTCTTTCGGACATGCACGATTTAAATCCCTAAAGTCGGTACATACACAGATCGTTCCCTACTTATTATCCAAAGGAACAAGGTTTGACACACATTCGGTAAGGGGAACGGGGTAGATGAAACTAGCTCTGAGAAGTTTCTCCACCTCTGCCTTGATAGCGACTGCCTTTCTAGGGTTCACAGCATGTAAGTGTTGCCGAACTGGTTTAGCATTGGGATATGTTCTAATCTCATGTTCAACAATGCGGGGGTCTATTCCTGGAATCTCCTCATATGACCAGGCGAAAGCTTCCCGGAGTTCTGTAAACAATTCAGTGTAAATAGCAATCTCCTCAGGAGTGCAATCATCACCGATGTAAACATTCTCAACTACTCCAGGAGTACGAGAGATATTGATCGACATAGTTGGGGTGATATTAGCCATATTCCCTTCCGCAAAAACATCATGTGACTCCAAAAGAGCCACAGGGTGACCAACCATCTCTGCTAGATTTGTCCTAAACTCTTCTCGTTCGGAGAGATCGAGTTTGGGAAGGAAATAAGAGCGATGGTGCATATCTTCCCAAGGTCTCTCACTACCACACATGGCCTCCATAATAACTTCATCGGAAGGCAAAGTATCATCAAGGCAATCATGGGAACAAGATGAATTTGCTACCCAAACTGGCAGCATAATGGGATCTTCCTCAATTGTCTGGGAAGAAGAGAGATCTGGTTCTGCAGTGGCTTATTGAATATGCTGGTAAGCAAGCTCAGCTATAGATAGTGGCATAGACATCCTGAAATGTGAAATGTTTCCAGATGTGGAACTTGTGGATGGTAAAGTCCATGGATCACCAAAATAAGAAGTCCGGAATAACATATTACGTGAAGGAGGAGACGCATCGTCGGTAATGGTTCCAATAAAATTCACAGGTGCGGCAAAATCATAAGTTCCCATCAATGAATGGTACATGCCAACACCCATGTTCCCAGTTTCCGGCTGAGAATGAGTAACCTGCGGGACTATGGATCCCATGGATTCTTTGGAAGAGGAGTTAACGTAATCCAGCTAATCGATGGTCACAATCTTGCCTTCGTGAGGAAAGCAGATAACTTTGAATACAGTGGACACGACAGCTTTCATGGCATACATCCAATTTCATCCCAGTAAAAGGTTGTAGTCGATGGGCACATCAACCACCTTGAATTCAATAGGCACAGACTTACCTCCCAAGAAGACAACAAGGGAAGGGATAATTCCATGTGGCTTAAATGAACGATCGTCGAATGCAGTGAGCATGGTTCTAGACGCGAGTAGGGGAGGAGAGCCAAGAGCTTTCCAACAAGCTAACGACATTACTGACGTAGAAGCACCTTCGTTAACCATAGTACGTTTGACAAAACTCTGAAGGCACACCACCTGGATTTGAAAAGCCATGTGGTAGGGTAAGCGAGGTTGGACATCAATAGTATCGAACTTGATAACAGTGGGACTTCCCCCATCCTGAACTCCTAACGCACTCAAAAGAGCATGCTTCTGAGAAGGACAGGCTTGCAAAACTTCAAGAGTCACCATGGCACACGGAGTTTGGCCCAAATATTCTATGATGGAGTCGTTGTTGGTGGCTCGATCATTACGATTATGCGTAGAGCGCTTAAGAACACCTTTCGGTATTCATGGCATAATAGAGGGCTTCTCAATGTGCAAGGAATTGTCAAGAGGAGGGGTAGGCTCACTCCCCAAATTGGGTTGTGGTGCATCATAATTGCGCTGATGAGTGGAAACACTAACCTCTGACTGAACCATGTTGACACATCCATAACCACTAGTATTGGAAGAATACGTTGCCGTCTCATTAGGTCCATAACCGGTGGTGGGAGCATGCGAAGTCATGTTTTGGTGATGAGGTAGGGGATCCTTCAACACAGCTGGGCTCTATGCCAATTGCTTCGATGCTTCTTCAATATGAGGACATAAGTGAGTAAGGTGGTCTTCCCCACAAAGCTTGCAAGGAAACTTCACCTTACGCCTAGGTTTGCGATCCTCACCAACATTTCCACCTTCCCGAGGAGGGTTGGGATTATCCGTACGGGGGGGTATTGCGATTGCTATTGTTATTCCCATTGTTTCCACCCTTACGATTATTTCTCCCCTTTTTCTTACCACCAGGTTGCTGGTTACCTGACTGGTTTGTCATTTGCACACTGTGTACATCGGACGATGGGGTGGAAGTGGAGAATGTGTGAACCTGTCCGGGAGTAGACTAGTTTAGCGACAAATTCTGCATTTGATTAGCTACCAAATCTACAGGGGGAGTGCTTGCAGATCCAATGATGCCATTGACATGCAGTCCAGGAAATGACGTGGGCTCATGACGTGTACATGGTGCATCAGGGATGATGTCATACAAAATGCCAGACTAAGAGTATAATAAGTCTAACTGTTGGACTTTCAAGATAGCTTGTTCCTCAATCACAATGTCGGACATTGAAACATCCTTAGCAATGTATGGGAGTAAATACTTGAGGAACCATTCCAACAGGAACTATGGAGGAATGTTGGCTTTCGCTAACCTCTTCCACCGACGCCACTCTTGAACGTGGTCAGAAATATGTGTGGTCTTATTCTGACAGAAGGTGGACAACAACTTAGTACCAGTATCATAACGAACTGGTAACTGGAAATGGTCTAAGAAAACCAAAGCAATCTTGTTGAATCCCCTATAGGTGTTTCTAGGCAACTCCACATACCACTTCGCAGCTACCCCCGTGAGGGTGCGTTGAAATAGTCGTAATCTAATGGAATCATGGTTCAAAGAGTTGGAGGAGCACCAAAGGTGAAACGTCATGACATGATCTCCCGGGTCCTCACTACCTTTCCCCTCAAACTTAGGAATGTCCGAAGGGAGCTTGGTAGGGACCGGGGGCCAAGTAGGGTCCTAACACACTAGATCATTCGTGAGCTTCGAAATATCTGGAAGATTCAACCATGCAAGGAACGGGAGCTGAGGCTGGAAAGCTTGATTATAAGCCCCCATAAAAGGTTGGTTAAACAAAATCGTGTTATACGATGGACCAAAAGCTTGACCATGAGGATTAAACTGCTGATAATGAGGTCCTGACGGACCATAAGCTTTCCCATGGACATAGGATTGATAACCTCCTCCTTCCTGACCCATTTCAGAGCAAGCAGATATATGCGTGTTTTGGGCACCATATTGGGGTGGTGGGTTATACTGGTAGCCAGCACCGACTGTGTTGTAGTAAGGGTTGCCACCATGAGTATGGGGCATGTATGTACTATTCATAATGGGAACCGTGTTGTAATGACCATAATGGTATGGTATGTTCCCACCCCCAGCATTAGGATTATCTTGAGCAGTCACGTGGTGACTAGAAGCATGAGAAGTATTCCCCACTCCAATATTGGTGTGATTAGTAGCAGGGATGGTGGTGTGATGTCCATGTGGATAGGATATATTCCCACCCCCTACATTGGCATTACTAGTTGCGGCAGTGGATGCAAAAGTATGCGGTATGTGTCCACCCCCGTGGTTGGGAGGAACAGTATCATTCGTAAAAGTAATCCTGGGTTGACGAGTAGCGACACGTGTATTAGATGGTGTATGGTGGGTCGTGTTTTGAACAATGTTCCTATTAGGTTGGGAAATCCTAGGAGGTGGTCATCTTCCAACATTAGCATTATTAGGAGGAACATGACTAGTCCCTATACTATGTGTGTGGTTGGACAACGTAGTGCCCCCAGCGAGCGTAGTGCCCCCAGTGGATATAGTATGGCTAACACCATGACTAGTGCTATCATGACTACCAAACGTAGTGGAAGGTTCAATGGTACTATGACTAGGCATAGCAAAAGAGAGTGCCATTGGGTTGATTGTAGGGTCAGTGTCATCATGTAACTCTGGCATCCCGTGTCTATAACTACATGGAAACGAAGGAATGAACGTGTCGTCCTATTCTTCGTCCTCGGGTAAGGTTGGCATTTCGTAAAGATAATTATCCAGATTCGAAGGATCAAACGGATCTCGTTCAAGTGGATTGGGCCAAATAGAACCAGGTTGAGTCTCAGGTGGATCACCTCCCGACTCCTCACGAGGAGTATGGGGATCGGACGTGTGGTCAACTCTACCCGATGGAGTCGAAGGTTTTTCCTCAGTATCAGAATGTGTAGCAGTCATGACATCTTGGACGTAAGTCTCGTAAGAATCCGAAGAATCAGAGAGAGCCCTCCGGCGTCCTCTAGCAACATGGCGTGAAACCTCGGCTGGCTTTAAACCAGCCAACCGATGAGACCGGTGGAGAGTAGGGCTCCACGCCACGATATCTTCGGAGAGAATATATAATCAAAACGTCCCCTAAATGCCAACTATCGATCAAAAAATAGTAAATCAAAAGCACACATCTAGAGAAACTACAGCCAAGAGCAGACAAACAAAGTGGCTAAATGAGCTCCTGACACTAGAGTTGGTATGTCTCTCCTAGGAGAGGATTGAGACTCCCAAACTATAGCCAGAGGTAACAGAATCAGCTATAGAGACACCCAAGCTTCACTGCGTGTAGAAGGTCAAGTCCACTGCACAAACACGACTGTGCTGTCCAATCCCTATCTAACTCAGGACACAAATAGTATAACCACTGCAAGTACCTTGTGCGATACCTAGGTAAGGCAACTATGGTCACCGATATAAACAATGCTCAGGGGGACAGTCACAGGTGGGATCCATTGTACGGGAAGGGTAGCTGAGCCCGAAACTCAATGAGGGTCAAATCCCCCAAGAGTCCCCATATACGAACAAATCCTGGAAATATCTCCCATGTTCAGCTGGTATCAGAGGGATATCCCTTCAACCAACCTCCCGTGACCTCGTGCTTAACTTTGTCTTGAGTAGAGCTTCCTGAGAACACCGATCTATACCATGGATTCCTCCACTCCCTGGTTAGACACCTAATGTTTCATCTTGTAGTATTGGATTGTTAACTCACAATGATCTATTCCAAGACTCTAAACCTATGCTAGTTGGTGTACCTTATAAATAAAGCCAGTCTAATCAATTTTAAGATCAAGCATTAATTTTAATGGTTGTGATTACTCAAGGGATATGATCGTGAAACTAGTGATGTGTAAGACTCAATAGTATGCAAAATCGTCAAATCCTAGACTCATCTATCCAATGAAAATAATGCCCCTAATATGCACGATCAAACCAACGATTCCGAAATAAATATGCAATCTTTTATATTTCTTTCAATGCACAATCAAAATCTAAATGAAGGCAGAAAGCGCTCAATGCAAGATGCAATACATAAAAGCAAATTTTTTTTTATTTTCTCTTATAAACGAAAGGAAAATGCAAGAACTATGTATATTTTGTTTTGTATTTTTCAATATATAGAAATGAAAAATGCAAGCAAAATCCTACTATCTAGTCACTGATATGCCAAGGAGATCACTAAGACAACCACGCAGATACCAAACAATAAGACTCAGCCAAAGGAATGAGCTCAAAAGGAAAAAACCAACAAGGCTAAATCCAAAGATGGGTAAAAAAAACCAACAAGGCTCAACCAAGACAAACGAAGAGTTCTAGTCACAACCAAGGCATGGAACAGTCAAGAAACATGTCAACATAGACTCAGGATCAACCAAAACCAACCTAGTAACAACCAAAGGTCATAAACCAACAAAATCCAGAGTTGTACGCTACTGTTGAAGGAATACCTGTGGGTACCCGCGAGCAGTAGAGTAAACAGAGGCGTGTGTACGCGGGCAGAGCTAAGCTAGCCCTTGGGTGAGGAAAGGTAAAATGGAAAACAAAGAGTCCAATGGATCAAAAAAACCAAGTTTTCTATAGTGCATCTCAACGGTAGACAAGTGACACAGAGCTTCGACAAACAACAACTCTAATTATGGACTAATGCTCAAAAAATCCCCAAGATGGATGTTTTCCCCAGTGGATTCGCCATTTTTGTATTGGAGAAAACTCACTATGGATTGGGGTGTACCACAACAGACAGATGACTACCAGAAATCAACTCAATTCCCAAAACTATGCTATATAAATGACAATGCTAAGATGTCACGTCCCCATTTTTGACCCCTTTGCATTAGATCGTAAATGATGTAAATATTGTAACTTAATCATGGTGAGGAGCTCAAGGCCAAGGCCCCGCCATTGATTTGTCGTTTTATGTATCGGCAATTAGAATAGATGCATATGGTTCTTGTGCTAGCTGTGCACAATATAAAATCAGACATCATGTAAATATGCCATTTCAATAAAAACCCAGAACCAGCTACGCAATGCAACAAGGAGATGGGGCATGATCTTTACAAGGAAGAGGGAGGGAAAAATAGCCAAACCCTTGAGCCATGGTGTTAAGCCATTTCATTGAGGAAACCCATGAACTCTCAACTACCCATTTGGTCTCATGCACCCAATCATTTTAATTCTCCCAATAAATTGGTCAAGGCAGTAAATGCCTTGGAAATGATGAAGTATGGGCAAGCCATTTTCGTGCATGGGCAAGCCATCAACCTGGAAATTTGTGTTTTTGCTTGTTGGGCAAGAAAACACCCACGAAATGGTGCCCAAAGCCATGGGGAATGGGCAGTCTTCACTCACTCACGCAGTTGGAGTTAGCTGGGCCTTTCCCTGCACGTTTTTCATCCAAATCCTGCATTTCTCCATGCCTGGGAGTTCGTTTTTGCATATGCAGTAGCCTGGGAGAGGAGAGCCACGATTTGGGGACTGTATGGAGGTCGTTTTTGCCCCCGAATGTCCAAGGACGTTTTTCTAAAAACGGATTGGCTTCCCAGGGTTGTTTCCCATCTTCCCATTTCGTTTTTTTGTGTGTTCCCACGTTTTTCTGAGTGAGTTGAAACCCCATCTCATGCATCCCACTGTGGAAATCGTTTTCCTCATGCCCAGTAATTGTGGTTTTGTTGTTCAGTGCATCCCGTTTTAGATTGGAACCTGTGAGCAGGAGCTTCAAGAGTGGAAGAGGACAGATTTGGCTTGATGAGCCCAATGGTGTACCCATAGCTCCATGGTTGAGCCACTAGCCTAGTAACTCACCTCTGCCCACCTCTTAGCAGCCTGAGAAACCCAACTGCTAGTTGGCTTGGCTGATTCTGGCATATCTTTGGCTATGTGAGATCCTGTTTCCCCTTTTTCCTTGTGGAGATCGTGCCCAGCTCGGGGGGTGGCAGTGGTGCTGAGAGATTAAGGAGCACACTGGCCTACGGTTGGGTGGAACGTTGCAGAAGCGTAGCTGGTTGCTTGGGATTACTTCTGTATAAGATAAGTATTCTCTTGTGTGTGTGTAAATTTACAATTGTTCCTTTGATAAATATTGGAATGTGTGTGGATGTGTTAAATGATTTTAATTCCGCTGTGTTTTCAAGTGTTTATGAAATCGCATGTGTTCATCTCCTTCTTAAATTGAATGATAAATTTCTAAGTGTGGGGCTAGATTCCCGCTTTAACCTCACGATTCTCTCCATCTAGCTGGTTGGATGGGAGGGGACGTGACATAAGATAAGGAAGAAGATAACCAACCTCGATCCAAACGTTTGATGTAGATCCCCGTTGGAGCTTTTCAATCCATGCACTTGAATCTGCAAATTAGTCTTGACAGCCAATATACAACAAGTACATATAATATATAAACGGCGTTAACATCATCAATAGCAATGGCCCATGATATAACAAGTAAATGCAACCCAATGTAAGATAAACAACATTTACAACATTAATGGACGAGAATATGAGTATTTCTATTAATAAACAAGAAGAAGTACAAAGTGATATGACCTCTTGTCGGCAACCAATCTAAACCAAGATTTGGATCAATCCACTTGTGTCTCCACCACTTCAATCCTCCATGAATAGCAAACTCAAACTAGATAGGAGTTTGGAAGGTGAACACAAAGGGTTCACAACTACAAGGATCAATGAGTGTAGACTCAAGATAGGGTAAAAATACACTAGACTTCTCTTGATCTTCTTTCTCCTCCCGTCCATAAGCCATATGTGCTCAATATATAGTCCTCTCAAAGGTAGGTGAAAGGACACATCGAGGCGTTACTCGAGCAGATGGAGAGCCAAAGGTCACCCAATGACTGCTTTTTGGGAGTAAAAAGCAATAAACTAGTGATTTTTACCATTTTACTTGATACCCATAGGTTATAGTGATGCAACTCGTGGGTACGCATGCTATAATGATGCAACATGTGGGTAGGAATACAAATAGGGCAAAATAGTATCTATGAAGGATATAAGTGGATCTGAGTCGGTGAAATGGATCCTACAGGCCAAAGAATGCTAATGCTCACAGGGTGGAAGATTACGTTGTAACAGTAACCAAGGCACTCTAAGTGGATAATAGGGGTAATTATAACCAATTTTAAGCTCTAAGGGGGCTAAATTAAGGAGTGTGTTCAAGGAGACTCAACTAAAAATGCATGGTCGATGCATGCAGTATTGCATGGAATGCATGCATGCATGCAAAGAATGCAAAACCAAGATGCTATGGTTATAATATTCCAACAGCCCCCCTTAATCCTTAATATGTGAGAAAATATCATAAATAGGGCCCTGGTAACTGAGACCAAAGGTAACCGTTTACAAATTTATTAGTCCATTTAAGTGAGGAAAGAGGGAAAATCCCATGGAAAAAAAACACCCCCTCAAGATGGACACAAAACACACCAAAAATTGCATGCTCCAAACTTCAAGTAGGTGTGATGCTTGAATTAGTATTTGGAGGTATCTTCTTCTTGGGAAGAAGTGGATCATGCTCCAAAAACATGTGCTCGAATTCTCCTTCAGTGGATGCAAGCACATACGGAGGTTCTCTGAACTTGCTCTTCAGACCAAACATGGTGATAACAAATCCAAAAATATGTAGATAATCTTAGAACTTGAAATTCGAACCAACTGAGGTATGATCAACTATAGGAATTTGTAGATGGTTCCTTGATATCTCCTTTGAACCAACATAGGTGAGATAATAATCAAATGAACCATGACATGATGGTGGTTGCTTGGACTTAAAATCAGCTCCAAGTGAGAGTAGCAAGTGTCCAAGCGAATGTACAATGTCTCCAACTTCATTTGTAGCTTGAGGAAGTGTGCATTTGATCATTATGGAATAGAATGGAGGCATGGAACCAAGCAGAGCATATGAAACACCTCCAAATATTGATCTATCCTCCAAAACATCCAGTAGATCACTCTTACACATCAGCAAGCTCACAGGAAGTAGAAAATTTGAAACTTTCTTCAACCTATAGAGTAGTAACTAACATATCTTGCTCAGAATTCGAAATATAAGACATTGAGAACATGAGTGAGGAATGGATAATCTCTCCAAAAGGATCAACTTCATTAGTTGTATCACTTTCATATGCATCAACTACATGGGAAGGGGACAATTCGAAATTGTCTTCAACTTCTAGAGCAACAAAAGAAGGAATGTCTTCAACAAGAACTTTCTTTGTTGAATCTGCATCTTGAACAACTTCATCATGAGAGATACTTGAGGATGAGACATAATTAGAGAGAATACTTGAGGATGTATCATTGGGCTTGTTCTCCAAATTATTTTCACCAATCTCTTCATTCTTCTTTCCAAAGGATTTGTCCAATTGGGTCCAGAGATCACTTGGATATTGAGTAGTTTCCATGAGGTAGCACATACTAGGAGACATAGCAAGACACATTGATGCATATGATCTGTCACTTTCACTTAGCCAATCATTCTTGATCATTTTTCAGAATTTACTTCAATCTGATCTAGGATCTTAAATGAGATAACAACATGTACAGCATATCTACAACATATCAATCATGGACACAATAATGCAAGCACACAAGAGACACGGAGTTTACTTGGGGAAAACCATAAAGGTGAAAAACCCCAATAACTTCCTCAGAGATAGATAGAGCAATGATACAACCCAAGCACAAGAGATAGACATCTCCTAGCAACAGCTTCTCCTCCTCCACAAGTGCGCCACTCTCCCGAGAGTGTGAGAGAGAATAGAATGATGAAATAGAGTGCCTCCCGCACTCTATTTATACTTGACTTGACTTGCCTAATAACCTTTACTAGGTCAGCCTTAACTTAACCACATAACATAATGCTGACTGGGCCGACACCCAATAGGGTGGTCTAATAACCCTTTGACCCACATGGCCGACCCCCAATAGGGTGGTCTAATAATGCTTCGACCCACATGACTTATACAGGGTTGACCCTAACAAGGTGGTCTAATAACCCATCAAGTATAAGTTATGACACTTACAATATAAATGACGACACTTCCATATAGAGGAATAATAACATATCTATAGGAATACAAACACTTCCATATAGAGGAATAATACCATCTCTATAGGAGTACAATATACATATATGAAATACATTCTGAAGTTACATATACATCAACACTCCCTCTTAACTAGGAAGGTATTTCTTGATACAGATCATCTAGCACAAGTCTTCCTCTCTGGATCATCATCAGTGAATCATCGTCATCATCACTGTTGCTTCTATCTCAATCAGTCTCTGAATCTACTCATCATAGGAAGTTCTACAGAGCCAGTCCTTTTTCATACTGGATGTAGGCCCACCACCTGCAGGTCTTCATCATCACTAGCCATACTGTGGAATCCTCAGGACTTATTATGTGCTTCACAAAACCTTAAAAGAGTCTCTTGACTAGCAAGAACCCTAAAGAGCATCTGAGGCCTTTTTCATCCCGTCCAGATCTCCAGGACTTATTACATGTGACCCCACCACAAAACCTCAAAATAGAATCCCAGGACTGAGTACAAGCACATGGATCAACCTATCGGATCTCCCAGGGCACAAATTACATGTGGTCACCACAAAACCTCGAAAGAGCATCCCAGGACTGATTACGAGAACATGGATCAACCAATCGGATCTCCTAGGGCACAAATTACATGTGGTCATGGAAAAACCTCGAAAGAGCATCCCAGGACTGATTACGAGCACACGGCTCAACCTATCGGATCTCCCAGGGCACAAATTACATGCCATCAGACAAAACCTTGAAAGAGCATTTGCCAGATATCCCAGGGCACAAATTACATGCCATAGAAAAAACCTCGAAAGACTATTTGCAAATATCCCAAGGCACAAATTATATGTCCTCCCAAGCAAAACCTCGAAAGAGTATTTGCTAGATATCCCAGGGTACAAATTACATGCCATAGGAAAAACCTCAAAAGACTATCTACAAATCTCCTAGGGGACAAATTATATGCTTATCTACATAACCTGTTCCATGGCCACAGAGTATCAACTTGATACTCACCATACATCATCCTGATGTACACATGATCATCCTAATCATCATCGTTGCATCATCCTGATGCATGTTATCTGGAGCAACATCCTAAAGCTCGTCATCCATGATCATCCTGATCATACAATGCATCCACCTGATGCATACACAGTATCTTCCTGATACATATCATCATACATGATCTACCTGATCATAAAATGTATCCACCTAATACGTATACAAATACATGATCCACCTGATCATACCTGATACATATCAACATACATGATCTATCTGATCATACAACATATCCACCTAATACATATATAGATACATGGTCCAAGCATCCAACATGATGCATATACAAAATACATACAAATGATCCAACTGATCATATCTAGCATCCAACATGACACGTACACACATAAATGATCCAACTGATTATATCCATCATCCAACATGATGCATACATATGTAAATGATCCAATTGATCATATCCAGCATCCAACATGATGCATACATAAATGATCCAACTGATCATATCCAGCATCCAACATGAGGCATACATACATAGATGATCCAACTGATCATACAGAGCAGAAACTAGAACATCATCTTGATGCTCATCATCCAGTGCTTACATCCATAGCCATGTGAAGGATTCTCCTTCCACCATGCTTGGAATGGCTTCAGCAAATGTCTCCATCACTTCTTCCTCGAAGTGTCATCGATCTGAAGGACACCAAGCCTCTCTCTGAAGTACTCAAACTTCACTATGCCTAATGGCTTCGTCAACACATCTCCAACTTGCTCATCCATCACAACATACAGAAGCTTCAACTACTCCTCTCTGCACCATATCCCTGATATAGTGATATTTGATCTCTATGTGTTTCGACCTGTCGTGGAACACCGGGTTCTCAGATAGCTTCACATAACTCTGGTTGTCACAAAAGATACCAGTAGCCTCTTACGGTAGATCAAATAACTCAGAAAGTAACTTCCATAACCATACTGCCTCACAACTAGATGAACAGACTGCAACATACTCTGCCTCGGCTGTACTTAGTGCTACGCAGGACTGCTTCCTGCTAAACCAAGAGATCACACCTGATCCCATACTGAAGCAGCACCCAGAAGTATTCTTCCTATCTGTAGCACTGCCTGCCCAATCTGAATCAACATAACCCTGTAGGTTAAACTTTTGATTCACATCATACTTGAGCCCATAATCAACTGTACCCTTTAGGTACCTCAGAATATGCTTTATAGCAACCAGGTGAACACTTCTTGGATCTGTTAGGAACTGGCTTAATGTGTTCACCGCAAAGCAAATATCTGGTCTTGTGTTCATCAAGTACATCAAGGACCCAATCATCTGACGATACATCGTGACATCAACCGAATCAGATGAAGCATCACATAGAAGCTTCAGGTTCGATTCCATAGGTGTGGCCATGTTCTTGCAATCCATCATCTCGAACCTCTTCAGGATCTTTACTGCATACTTCCCTTATCCAAGAAAGATTCCATCTGCACTCTACCACACCTCCATGCCAAAAACAAATAGTGCATCATCCCCAAGTTCTTCATCTCGAACTTGGAAGCAAGCTTCAGCTGTGTGTCAGCAATCAATCTATATTCACCTGTAATAAACAGGTCATCCACATACAAAAGTAGTATTACTGGATTTCCTTCCTCAACCTTGTAGTAAAGGTTGGAATTTGCTTTACTCTTGGTAAAGCCCAAACTGGATAGAAAGTTGTTTATCCTACCATACCAAGTTCTGCATATATATGACTCCCTGTCATGTGTCTCAGAACCAAGTGGTTGCTCCACATACACTTCTTCTTCAACTACACCATTCAAGAAAGTTGTCTTGAAATCCATCTGGTGTATCTTCCATTTCATCACTGCAGCCAGAGAAAGTACGGATCTAATGGAAGTGTATCTGGCTACAGGAGCAAAAGTCTCTATGCTACCACCTGCAGCATGCTTGATCTTGTAGATCCTCTTGGAAGTCACTACAGACTCCCCTTCAAGTCTTGGGACTGCATCCCAAACATCTTCATGATCGGCTGGTACTCCTTGATCATGGCATTCTTCCCAGATCCTGGAAACTTCAATATCTTAAATATTTTCAATAGATAACTTTGTTGCTGAACAAATGTTGTAGTCCTTCTTTTGTAGGTGATGGTATACGATCTTTCCTACACAACAAATTAAATTGCATGATTAGAAAACATCTCATAGTTTTCAGAACAAATTCTTACACATAAAGAAATATGTGATATAGTCATGCAGTTATCTTAGCCAATGCTTCAATACAACATTTATCCATATCCCGTAACTTTCTAGATGCCTTCCAATCTCTACCAGAACATTTTTAAGAGTGTGCACAAGTCCCAACATGTCAGCAAAGAGGTTTCATTCTAGATAAGTAGCAATGGAGTGTTGTAAAGTGCCATACACCACTTACCATGTATATTAGTAGTATATTGTTCATCAATGCAACTATTCTAATATGCATAATACACAACCTAATTCTAGGAACATGAGTATATTATTGAACAATATTGTTTAAACAATAAAATATGCAAGGAATGATAATTCAAATACTTATCTTTGTTTGTTTGTTGGGTTGACTCCCTCTCAGTCTTTGCTTATTTTCTGCAACTCCATTATGATGTGGATTGTGAGAAGTGGTCAACTCCCTCTGAATATATGCATCCTTGCATAAACTACTGAAGTGTACTCCTTCTTGATCTTTGCTTCCTTGCAGGAACAACTGGAGTGTGCTCCCTCTTGATCTTTGCTTCCTTGTAGGAACAGCTGGAGTGTGCTCCCTCTCGATCTTTGATTCCTTGTAGGAACGGCTAGAGTGTGCTCCCTCTTGATCTTTGCTTCCTGGATTACCTGTCCTTGAACTTATATCCATCACTATGCATGCTTATTAGTATCATCATTGTGTTATCCTTGAGGTCTCATACATAATCATACATTCATTAGTATAATCTTAATACTAGCAAAACACAATAATCTTAAACATGTATAGTCATGATCATTTCAAACACAGATAATAAACATTAGTATTCAAGGACTCTTATGGTTAGTCATATCATAAATTAAAGTAAGAAACATAATATGCCTAAACCGGTGATTACTCAAACCTATACTTTCATGACTCTTCTGGTTAGTCATATCATCAATTAAGGTAAGAAACATAATATGCATACACCCATGATTATTCAAACCTATGAATAATCTTTATCGATCATGCCATGTATACTTATATAAGAGATCCTATCACAAGGTAGGATTCTAACTTGATATAGGAAAAACATACCTGGATTAATATGTTAGCTGGTTATTGTCTAACATACCCACATGATGTCTTCGTGACTTGTGCTAGTAACCTGCATATCTCATAGGTTAACCCCTATAGAACCAAGTTATACATATCTCGTGAATAGATCTTCTAAGTGATCCATGACAATGGATGAATCTTTGTCTTCATGTCACCATGATCATATGTTCTTGAACTAGAACATGATTTGTCTTTCTTGGTGTACCTTTCATGTTAGTGGACAACATAAACCTCATACAACACTATAATGCATTAGTACAATCATAAGTGTCAACACCCTAATCAATGAATATCTTCTATCATGCATTCATAATTTTATTAAGGTGATACAACAAGTCTAAATTTAATCAAGATTGTACTAACCATAATAACATGAAGACAAACATACCATAAACTTAATCATGAACAAATCTCGAAACATACCTGGATGAGTCATACTTGTCGAGATTGCTTGTAATCTTCTTATTTAAGGCCTTAGCCTCATCTCCCTCTAAACAGGAACTTTTTCACTTATGCAGGTGACCAATCCATACTCTTCTAGGATTAACCCAATTCACTTGATTTGCAGGAACTGGATCTGGAGTTGGAATAGGGTTTGTCATAGAAACCCTGAAAATTCAAACTTTGAATTTCAAACTTCCAAAAGGATAGAAATATGCACCTTGATGAGCTGATCAAGCTGGTATACTCATAATTTGAAAACTGCAAAGTTTCACCCCTCAAATTTGCCTTTGAAATTTCTAGATTCACTGGACATGACCCCGAACCAGGGTTTGATAAAGCCCACCCTTCTGCCCAATCAAAAGGTTCGATCCAAATCTCTAACCTTATATTTTTTTGAGGAGCTTCCAGCCGTGGTCACAGATTTCAAAAATTTCCATTTTTGCAGAAGCCCTAATTTTCCACTTTTCCGATCAAAGTCTCGAACTAGGGTCTGATCAAGCCCGGCCTTCTGCCTAACCAAAAATTATGATATTGGTCTCTAAATTTCGATTTTGATGAGTGGCATTCACCCGTAGTCTCTGATTACAAAAATTTCAACTTTCTTCGAAACCTTAAATTCCGGAAGCCATGAATGAAGGAGCTCAAAAACAATTTTGTTTTGACAGAAATATGTACCTAATTGTTTCTGGTCTAACTCTGAACTTTTAGATCCACAGGTTCTGAAATTTTTTTCTTTGATAGCCCGACCTATCATCTTTCCAACCCCATAGGTATGACCTCAGATGGATTCTCTGAGAGAGAGTTATGCTGAGTGTTGCAACATAGCAAGACACATTGATGCATATGATCTGTCACTTTCATTTAGCCAATCATTCTTGATAATTTTTCAGAATTTACTTCAATATGATCTAGGATCTTAACTGAGAGAACAACATGTATAGCATATCTACAACATATCAATCATGGACACAATAATGCAAGCACACAAGAGACATAGAGTTTACTTAGGGAAAACCATAAAGGTGAAAACCCCCAATAACTTCCTCAGAGATAGATAGAGCAATGATACAACCCAAGCATAAGAGATAGACATCTCCTAGCAACAGCTTCTCCTCCTCCACAAGTACGCCACTCTCCCGAGAGTGTGAGAGAGAATAGAATGATGAAATAGAGTGCCTCCCGCACTCTATTTATACTTGACTTGACTTGCCTAATAACCTTTGCTAGGTCGGCCTTAACTTAACCACATAACATAATGTTGCTTGGGCCGACACCCAATAGGGTGGTCTAATAACCCTTTGATCCACATGTCCAACCCCCAATAGGGTGGTCTAATAACCCTTTGACCCACATGACTTATACAGGGCCGAACCCAACAAGGTGGTCTAATAACCCATCAAGTATAAGTTATGACACTTACAATATAAATGACGACACTTCCATATAGAGGAATAATAACATCTCTATAGGAATACAAACACTTCTATATAGAGGAATAATACCATCTCTACATGAGTACAATATACATATATGAAATACATTCCGAAGTTACATATACATCAACAATTCTTCTTTTCATAGGAACAAACATATCTCACAACACCAATGCACATCTAAAAAATACCCTCTCTCTTCATATATGCTATCATATTTGGTTTCCACTCATCATAGTTGAATGGAGAGAGGGGACGAACTGCATTCAAATTCATGGAAGTTATTGTAGCATACCTGCACAAAAAATATCTGAAAAAACTCTCTGAAAGATTACTTTTCTCAGCAAATATCTGATACCATGTAAGGTTTTCCATTACACCAAAACATGCATATGTTGATGAACTTTTGAAACCAATAACAAGGCCCTATTACCGGGAGTGGCACTTATTCCACATTTTTATATTCTCATGGGTGCGGTAGTTATACCATGCGGTTGTACCGATACTCCAACACCCCCCCCCCCTCCGGCATATCTTGTGGGAATTGAAACGAAGACCTCAAATCTGATACCATATCATATTTTATGAAATTCTCACATATATCTAGAGACAAAGTCAAAATTCACAGTAAGTCTAATAGAGATCAAAAGAATTGAGCATGAAAAATAGAGAAGGAAAATTTGTTTTACAACACAAGAGAATGAAGAACAATTGGAAAAACTTCCATTACCTCTACTATTAAGTAAAATGTGTGCATAAATAATAGATCTCCAAAGGAGAAATTCATTAGCCCAAAGAGGCAGTTGGAATCGACACATGTGGCAGTCTTAGTTTGCATTGAAACAAGCTCTCGATAGTGTCTAGTGGCCACCGATGATGAATGACTAGTCAAGTGGGGTGGAATGGCACATAACCGAGTCATTGGGGATAGATATTAGGGGATGAGACTCCAAGGAGGCACAATATTGACTTGTAGTGGTCAAAATAGGTGCTCCTACACTCAGTAGTGGTGAAACGAGGTGTAACAGTCAGTTAATTGAGTAATCAAGGGGACAAGGCACCATAAATCATGGAACTGACTAAACTGACTCCTAAAATCATGCATGAGGGTGCCTTTGGACTTCACTGATGTAAACAAGGAGTTATGAGTGGATAAGAGGGATAATGATGACCAAAGTTAAGCTCTAGGGGGCCTAAATTAAGGATTAGGTGCTAAGGGATGCAACTACCAATGCATGGATGCATGCATGCATGCAAAACCAAGATGATATGGTTAGAATATTCCAACAGGATATTTGAAGGAGTTTCAATCCCACCAAACATGAAAATAATCTGAAAGTAACTACCCTATAGGCCCACATTACCAATTGGAGGGAGTTGAAGTGTCATAATGGATTATTCTCTCATAAAATTGAATTTTATTATTATTTCCGAGAGAAAACTATAGAATGAGGTGGAATTAGTCACAAGGAGTCATTCTCTCCTAAAAATCATTTTTATTAATATTTTCAAGAGAGAATTCTAGGAGGGAAAAGGTGAATAAAGTATTATAAAAGAAGGGTGAGGGCACCTATTCAACAACTTTTGGAAAAAATATTTCTGCTATTCGAGAACTCTTTTGGTTTTCAATATTGGGATATGTGCCCCTTTCATTCATGACTGGTATCAATGGTGAAAGATTCCACCCTAGCTGGTGTGAGAGGAGATATCATCTAGACCTCTTCATTGTGCTTCATTTTTGGTGGTTGAGAAGAGGAATCACACTAATTTCTCTACAGAGCTTCATAGATATGACTGTATTGAGTGTTTATTTGTAGCTTAGAGGATTTGACAGTGCTTTGGGTTGTATTCATGATGGATTGGTATGTTTATAGTGTTTTGAATTGCTTAGTGTTGGCTTGGAAGTTCTGTTGCTACGGGTGTTCCAAATATTGAACCGGTGTTGGATGGGATGAAATGGATCTTCTGGTTTGATTATTTCTGAGTAATTTTGGGTTGTGATACCTATTCCATTGCATTTAGAGCATATGTTCTAGTTGGTAACACTTTCCATTTCATAGAAAAAGGTTTCCATTTTCCCGAGACATGGTCATTTTACCAGATACATTATTTGGAGTTTTGTTTTGAAATTTTCTTCTGGTTGAGGAGGGCTCACCCATGGACATCCAAATTTATTGATAAATTTTCTATTGACTGTATTTATGGATACCAACAATAGGTAAGAAAAGGGATGTAAATCCTTTTCTAAATCAGCCATTTTGATCCAGAAAGGAAGTGTTATGGTATCACGTTGGTGGATGATGAATGCATCCTAGTTAGGGTTGTAAAAGATTTCAATTTATATATTATAGATGTTGCAGTATTCCTTTTTATAGCATAAAATACACATATAAAACTGATTTGGTTGGTTGTTAGTAGTATCTCTTTGCTACAATTTATGAACTAAGGAATCAAACAAATTTTGTTGAGGAGAACAGATAAGAGAAGCAATTTCTTGCAGTTGATTGGCACAACTCAAAGTGATGTGAAAGAGTTCCTAAATTAAAGCATTTTTGTATGGACCAATGCTCAGGGAAAGTGAACTATTAAAGAATAAATTGTAGTTACTAATTACTATTCCTAGTATTCATTGAGTTCTAAAGACATATCTGATTGAGGCCTTATCCCCGAGGACTAGACTAAGCTTAGTTAGACTGCCACTATGTGTTTTCCTCCATAGCATGCCTCATGCAGTAATAATTAGATACTAGGAGTTATTTGATTTATAGTTTTTGAGATAGATATTTAAACAATGTTTCCTCGCTTACAAAGAAGGCCCTTTTTTTGCATGAACATCGTCACTTTCCATAGTTTGTGAGCATCATACATTTTGAGACTTATTATGTCAAAAAAATTATTTTTTAAGTAATGAACATTTATGTAATCCGAATTTGTTGAGTAAAATTGTGTTCTTGTATTGCCATAGATAAGGTCCCATCCACAGACAATTGCAAGACCATGTGTGTTGAATTAGATTAGATTGATTTCGTGTGAATGGGATAGTTCAGAATAGAACATAGTAGATTTATTGCAGTTTGTAGACGATTTATAGTATGTTGACAAAATAACATTAAAAGATTAAATAGCGTTAATAGATTTTTTTTTGCATCTTTGATCCAATTTGAATGCTTTGTTATTATTTCTGCAATTTCCAATTCAGTAATTATTTCTAAACATGGGATATTATTATGTGAACTTAGTTAAGCATTGTCGTTCTGAGTGTTGATGTATTTGTAACTTCGGAATGTATTTCATATATGTCTATTGTATTCCTATAGAGATGTTATTATTCCTCTATACGGAAGTGTCATCATTTATATTGTAAGTGTCGTAACTTATACTTGATGGGTTATTAGACCACCTTGTTGGGGTCGGCCCTGTATGAGTCATGTGGGTAAAATGGTTATTAGACCACCCTATTGGGGGTCAGCCCTGTTAGCATTATGTTATGTGGTTAAGTTAAGGCCGACCTAGTAAAGGTTATTAGGCAAGTCAAGTCAAGTATAAATAGAGTGCGGGAGGCACTCTATTTGATCATTCACTTACTCACTCTTACACTCATTGAAGAGTGGCGCACTAGTAGAGGAGGAGAAGCTGCTGCTAGGAGTATATCTCTTATGCTTGGGTTGTATCATTTCTCTATCTATCTCTAAGGAAGTTGTGGGGTTTTTCACCTTTATGGTTTTCCCCAGTGAAACTCTGTATGTCTATTGTCTCTTGTATGCTTGCATTATTATGTCCATGATTGATATGCTGTAGATATGATGTACATGTTGTTCTCTCAGTTAAGATCCTAGATCAAATTGAAGTAAATTTTGAAAAACTAACATGGTATTAGAGCTATCCTGAAAGAAGGCAGGGTATGGCATTTATGACACTTGTTGCACTTGTGAAGCTAGGGATTGATATAGAAAAAACCAGTCATCGTAGAAATTTCGCTATAAATTCATTTCGGCAAGGTTTCAGGATCTAAAAATATTACACGTTGCATATAATATCCCCATGTACCTTGTTTCCAAAGGAGATCCTCTAATTCGGTGTACTTTCATATTTATGATCTGTACAATATAAGGTTTCTGCCTCTTCCATATATCAGTCATAAACAGGTGACCTGGGAAAAAAGGTCACAACTTGGGCTAGGAAGCTCCAAATGAAATTTCGTAAAAAGTGGGAGGTAGGGCATAGACTTTACTTTCACAGGTACGATATTCAGAGGCAGAAATTGAACTAGTGACACGTGTCACTCCATACAAGCTCACTCTCCTGTTTTATCCCATAAAAAGGTCACGTTGCGACACTTGGCATAAGTCTCTCTTAGAGGATCCATTTGAGGTCAAATCTATGGGTTTGGAAAGATAATAGGTCAGGATACCATAGGAATAATTTTTAGACCCTATAGATCTGAAATTTCAAAGTTACACCAGAAACAATTAGGTGCATATTTCTGTCAAAACAGAATTGGATTTTGAGCACCTTCATTCATGGCTCCGGGAATTTAGGGTTTCGGAGAATGTTGGAATTTTTGTATCAGAGACCACGGCTGGATGCTCCTGATTAAAATAGAAATTTAGAGATCAAGATCGAATTTATTGGTTTGGCAGAAGGACGAGTTTGATCGAACCCTAGTTCGGGACTTTGATCGGAAAGGTGAAAAATTACGGCTTCTGCAAAAAATGGGAATTTTTGAAATCTATGACCATAGCTGGAAGATACTTGGAAAAATCGAATTTTAGAGCTTTGGGTCAAACTATTTGGTTGGGTGAAGCTCCGGGAAACTCAAACCCTAATTCAGGGTCCTTCCTAGTGAATCCGGAAGATTGAAAAGCAAATTTGAGGGGTGAAACTTTGCAGTTTTCAAATTCTGAGTATACCAGGTTGATCAGCTCATCAAGGAACATCTTTCTATCCTTTCAGAAGTTTGAAATTAAAAGTTTGAATTTTTAGGGTTTCCCTGACAAACCCTAATCCAGCTCCAGATCCAGTTTCTGCAAATCAAGTGGATTGGGTTAATCCTAGAAGAGGCTAAGGCCTTACATAAGAAGATTACAAGCAAACTCAACCAGTATGACTTATGGGTATGTTTTGAAATGTGTTCATGATTAAGTTTATGATATGTTTGTCTTCATTAATATTAGTACAATATTGATTAATTTTAGACTTGTCGTATCACCTTAATAAAAATATGAATGCATGATAGAAGATATTCATTGATTAGGGCTTTGACACTTATGATTGTACTAATGCATTGTGGTGTTGTCTGAGGTTGATGTTGTCCGCTAACATGAAAGGTACATCAAGAAAGACAAATCATGTTCTAGTTCAAGAACATATGACCATGGTGACATGAAGACAAAGATTCATCCATTATCATGGATCACATAGAAGATCTACTTACGATGTATGTATAAGTTGGTTCTATAATGGTTAACCTATGAGATATGTAGGTTACTAGAACAAGTCATTGAAGAGAACAAGAAGACATTATGCGGGTATGTTAGACATAACCAGCTAGCATGCTAATCTAGGTATGTTTTTCCTATATCAAGTTAGAATCCTACCTTGTGTTAGGATCTCCTATATAAGTATACATGGCATGATTGATAATGATTATTTATGAAGTTAGAAATTTAAGTAATCTAGGCTTTATGCATATTATGTCTCTTACCTTGATTAATGATATGACTAACTAGAAGAGTTCTACGGTCAAATATGAATATTCATGAGTAAGAGAATTCTTCTCTGAAACTTTGAATGCTAATGCTTATTATCTGTGTTTGAAATGATCATGACTATACATGTTTAAGATTATTGTGTTTTGATAGTATTGAGATTATACTAATGAATGTATGATTATGTATGAGATCTCGAGGGTAACACAATGATGATACTAGTAAGTATGCATAAGTGATCGAGGATGGATATAAGTTCAAGGACAGGTAATCCAAGAAGCAAAGATCAAGAGGGAGCACACTCTAGTAGTTCCTGCAAGGAAGCAAATATTGAGAGGGAGTCCACCCTACAAACCAAACAAAGATAAGTATTTGAATTGCCATTTCTTGCATATTTGTTTGTTTAAATAATATTGTTCAATGATGTATATGCTTATGTTCCTAGACTTAGGGTGTGTATTATGCATATTAGAATAATTGCATTAATGAACAGTATACTACTAATATGCATGTGATGGGTAAGTGGCCTATGGCCCTATACAACATTCCATTGCTACTTATCTAGAATGAAACCTCTTTGCTAACATGTTTGGAGTTGTGCACACTCTTAACAATGTTCTGGTAGAGATTGGATGGCATCTAGAAAGTTAAGGGATATGGATAAATGTTGTATTGAAGCATTGGCTAAGATAATTGCATGACTATATGACATATTGTTTATGTATATGTAACTTCGGAATGTATTTCATATATGTATTTCATATATATTTATTGTACCGTTATAAGAGATGTGTTATTCCTCTATAAGGAAGTGTCGTCATGTGTATTGACAAGTGTCACAAGTGTGTGTACTTGGAGAAGGGTTATTAGACCACCATGTGTGGGGTCGGCCTTGAAATATATATTATATTGTGGATGTACCTAGTTAGACAAGTCGGCCCCATAAGGTCACTGGGAAAACATATTAGTATAAATAGAGATCGGGAGATCTCTATTTGTATCACTCAGAAACTCACACTTCTCTCACTCAGAAAGTGGCGCACTAGTGGGGAGGAGGATCATCTTCTACTAGGAGACTATCTCAGTGTATTTTGGTTGTACTTTGGTTGAGCCATTGCTCTCTCTATCTCTGAGGAAGTTGTGGGGTTTTTCACCTTAGGGTTTTCCCCACATAAACTCTGTGTCTCTTGTCTCTCATGCTTTTGATTCTTGTGATGCTTGACATGCTTGATATGATTGTTATGCATTGATATACTGTACATGTTATTCTCTCAGTAAAGATCCTAGAGTATTGTGAATTAATGCTCAAAATTTAACATGGTATGAGAGCTAACCTGAGAAGAAGACATTATGTAGTGACAGAAAATAGGGTTTCTTATTTATTGGGTTTCGATCCATATATTTTGGAAAAGCAGTATAGTAGATTGACTGTACTCATCAAGGAGAATCTATCTGTCCAATCAGAATTCAATTCTGAGCATTTTCAGATTTGGCCCTAAGAATTAGTGTTTCCACAAAAATAGGAATTTCTGAAATCTGAAGACATAGCTGGAAGCTCCTTGCAAAAATTGAAGTTTAGAGCTTTGGATCGAGATTTTTGGTTGGGTAGATCTCCGGGAAACTCAAACCCTAATTCAGGGTTCTCCTTAGTGAACCCAGGAGGACAAAAGGAAAATCTGAAGGGTAAAGCTTTGCTAATCTCAAATTCTGAATACACGAGGCTGATCAGCTCATCAAGGCGCATCTTTCTATCCTTTCAGAAAGTTGAAATTCACATTTTGAATTTTTAGGGTTTTTTTGACAAACCCTAATCCGGGACCAGATCCAGTTTTCAGCATTTCAAGTGGTAAGACCTAAATCTTTTCTATTTCGATTTGAAGTACTCTTTAAGATGTCTCACCACACCAAGCTTGAGGATAAGCTTGAAGGGTGTAATAACTTCCGAGCTTGGAAGTATAGGATTGGGTTAATCCTAGAAGAGAATGAGTTGGACTCATACATAAAAGAAGACATCCATATCCTAGAGGATGAAGAGGCTAAGGTATTGCATAAAAAGAACTTGGTCAAGGCAAAGAGAATCATTATTGATTCTATCAAAGACCATGTCGTACCCCATGTGTCTTCTCTAAAGACACCCAAGGCTATGTTTGACTCTTTGACCAAGCTATTTGAAGGAAAGAACATAAATCGGAAGATGACCCTACGGAATCAATTGAAAGGGGTCAAGATGTCGAATGGAGAAACCATTCAATCTTACTTCTCCAAGGTCTCTCATATCAGAGAACAACTTGAAGCTGTGGATGAAGTAGTGGATAATGGTGAAGTTGTTATGACCACTCTGAATGGTCTTCCAAGATCATGGGACTCATTTATTCAAGGAATTTGTACAAGAAAGAAATTGATCTCTTTCAGTAAACTGTGGGAGGAATTCTCTCGAGAAGAAGCTAGGCTTGTATCTCGTGAAGAAAAGATGGGAGGTGAAGATCAAGCTCTCTCAACCCACACCAAAAGAATCAAGCCCAAGAAGGAGCACTCTCACCACAAGAGATCCTATCACAACCAACATAAGAATAAGAAGGATCTGAGGTGTTTCACTTGTAATGAGAAGCGTCACTTTGCTTCAGAATGTCCCAAGAACAAAAGGAACAACCACAACAACAACTACTCCAGCAAGAAGAAGAAGGGTAACAAAAGAAGGTACCATGCTCATGTTGCCAAAGATGATGAACCTCCAAAGAAGAAAGCTAGGGCAGAAAGTGAAGATGACTCATCTAGTGAAGAAGAGTATGTCCTAATCTCTGCTCTCACAGGTACAATCTGCCATGGTTGTAATGATTGGTTAATTGACAGTGGGGCTTCCAAACACATGACTGGGTTTAAGGAATCTTTTATAAACCTATATGAACATGAATCACCCTATAAGGTGAAACTTGGGGATGATTTTCAATACCCAATCAAAGGAAGTGGTGAAGCCTCCTACAACCTAGATTTTGGAAAATCTTTGAAGATGAAAGAAGTCCTTTATGTACTTGGGCTCAAGAAGAACTTACTCTCCATCTCTGCATTGGATGCAAAAGGTATGAGGGTTGCATTTGTGGATGGCCAAGTTCTAATGTGGCCAAAGGGAAAGACCATAGATGATGCAGTAGTGATTAGAGAGCAAGAGGGAGGATTGTTCAAATTGAAGGGACAACCTGAACTTGCTATGATGACATGAAGACAAAGATTCATCCATAGTCATGGATCACATGGAGGTATGTATGATTTGGTTTTGAAAAGGTTAACTTATGAGTTATGCGGGTCATTGAAGAGAACAAGGAAACATTGCTAGACATAACTAGCAAATATGGTGAACATGTATGTTTTCCTTATATCATAAGATCTCTTATATAAGTATGCATGGCATGATTGATAATGATTGTTCATAAAGACATAGGTTTGAATAATCATGGGTATATGCATATTATGTGTCTTACCTTAATTAATGATATGACTAACTAGAAGAGTCATAGGTTCGAGTAATCATAGGTTTAGACATGTTATGGTTCTTATGATATGACTAACCATAAGAGTCCTATATAAACCTTGAATACTAATGCTTATTATTTATGTTTGAATTAATCATGACTATACATGCTTGAGATTATTGTGTTTTATAGTATTGAGAATATACTAATGAATGTATGATTTTGTATGAGATCACAAGGATAACACAATCATGATACTAATAAGCATGCATAGGGACCAAGGATGAATATAAGTTCAAAGACAGGTAATCCAGGAAGCAAAGACTTAGAGGGAGTCCACCCAACAAACAAACAAAGATAAGTATTTTAATTACCACTTCTTACATATTTGTTTGTTTAAATAAAATTGTTCAATGATACATATGCTTATAGACTTAGGATATGTATTGTGCATATTAGACTGATTACATTAATGAACAATATACTACTAATATGCATTTGATGGGTAAGTAGACCTAGGGCATTGTACAACATTCCATTGCTACTTATCTAGAATGAAACCTCTTTGCTGACATGTTGGGAGTAGTGCAAACTCTTAACAATGTTCTGGTAGAGATTGGAAGGCATCTAGAAAGTTACATGATATGGATGAATGTTGTATTGAAGCATTGACTAAAATAATTGCATGAATGTATGACATATTTCTTTATGTATAAGAATTTGTTTTGAAAACTATGAGATGTTTCTAATCATGCAATTTAACTTGTCTTGGAGGAAAGATCATATGCCATCACCTACAAAAGAAGAACTACAACATTTGTTCAGCAACAAAATTATCTATTGAAGATATTGAAGTTCCCAAGATATGGGAAGAATGCCATGATCCGTCGATCATGAAGAATGATGCTTGGGATGCAGTCCCAAGACCTAAAGGGAAGTTTGTTATGACTTCCATATGGATCTATCAGATCAATCATGCTGTAGACAGTAGCATAGAAAAATATAAAAGTAATAAAATGGAAAATACACCACATGGATTTCAAGACATCTTTCTTGAATGGTGCAGTCATATATGTGTGCAGAACTTGGTAGGATAGACAACTTTCTATCCAGTTTGGGCTTTACCAAGAATAAAGCGGATTCCAACCTTTACTACAAGGTTGAGGAAGGGAATCTTGTGGTTCTACTCCTATATGTGGATGACCTATTTGTAACAGGATATGATAGATTGATTACCGACACGCAGCGGAAGCTTCCTGCCGAGTACGATATGAAATATTTGGGAATGATGCATTATTTCCTAGGTATGGAGGTGTGGCAAAGTGTAGGTGGGATCTTCCTTGGTCAACGGAAGTACACAGTAGATATCCTGAAGAGATTCGGGATGATGGATTGAAACCATGGCCACACCTATGGCATCGAATCTGAAGCTTCTATGTGATGCTTCATCTGAGCCGGTTGATGTCTCTATGTATCGTCAGATCATTGGGTCCTTGATGTACCTGATTAACATGAGACCAGATATTTGCTTTGCAGTAAACACATTGATCCAGATCCTGATGGATCTGAGGAGTGTTCACCTAGTTGTTGTAAAGCATGTTCTGAGGTACCTGAAGGGTACAGTGGATTATGGGCTCAAGTATGAAGTGAATCAAAAGTTTAACCTGCAGGGTTATGTTGATTCAGATTGGGCTGGCAGTGCTGCAGATAGGAAGAGCACATCTAGATGTTGCTTCAGTATGGGATCAAGTGTGATCTCTTGGTTTAGCAGGAAGCAATCCTGCGTAGCACTGAGTACAGCTGAGGCAGAGTATGTTGCAGCCTGTTCAACTAGTTGTGAGACAGTATGGCTACGGAAGCTACTGTATGAGTTATTTGATCTCGCGTTGGATGCTACTGGTATCTTCTGTGATAACCAAAGTTGTGTGAAGCTGTCCGAGAACCCAGTGTTTCATGATAGGTCAAAACACATAGAGATCAAATATAACTATATCAGGGATATGGTGTAGAGAGGAGCTGTGAAGCTCCTGTACATTGCGATAGACGAGCAGATTGCAGATGTGCTGATGAAGCCACTAGCCAGGATGAAGTTAGAGTACTTCAGAGAGAGGCTTGGTGTTCTTCGGATTGATGACACTTCGAGGAAGAAGTGATGGACACATTTGCAGAAGCCATTCCAAGCATGTCAGAAGGAGGATCCTTCCCATGGTTGTGGATGTAAGCGCTGGATGATGAGCATCAGGATGATGCTTCAGTTACTACTTTGTATATGCATCAGGAGGATGCTGGATATGATCAGTTGGATCATTTATATGTATATGTATGTACGCATCATGTTGGATGTTGGATATGATCGGTTGGATCATTTGTATGTATTTTGTATATGCATCATGTTGGATGCTTGGACCATGTATCTGTATATGTATCAGTTGGATACATTGTATGATCAGGTAGATCATGTATGTTGATATGTATCATGTATGATCAGGTGGATCATGTATTTGTATTTGTATCAGGTGGATACATTGTATGATCAGGAAGATCATGTATGATGATATGTATCAAGTAAATACTTGGTATGCATCAAGTTGATGCATTGTATGATCAGGATGATTATAGATGACGAGCTTCAGGATGTTTCTCCAGATGACATGCAGCAGGATGTTGCAATGATGATGTAATGTCCCTTGCTAGGAATTTTATCAAAATGACAATTTTTCACTTTTTTTCCTAGTTAGACCTTTGACTAGTTTTGATCTCTAGATCCCAAATTTGCCCCAAATGATCCCAAATATTCTGAGAAGGTATATTAATGATATTATAACATAAATATGTGCTTCAGGGATGCCTTTGGACCTTTAAAATACTTCTGCAAATCCTCTTTCAATTCTGATCAATGTAGGTAACTTTATTAGTGATTTTCCTTTGACTAGTATTGGTCTCTAGGTCTCAAATTGACTCCAAATGCCTTCAAATCTTCAAGGAAGGTGTATGAATGATATTAGAACTTGAATATGATGTTTATGGATGACATATGTCCACCAAAAGACCTCTGCAAACTCTCTTAAGATTCTGAACCAATTATACAATTTTACTAGTAATTTGGGGTTCAAATCCCCCTGGGGTAAGTACTGAATAATCCCCCTGGGGTAAGTACTGAAGACGTCCATGGCAGTATATTGATCACAAATATATCAGATAATAATCCATTCATTCAAAATCATCAGCATTACATTGATTCACAACAAGGTAGTGGGGAAATGGCACTGTTCTTTCATTAAAATTGAGATTTATACATTTCTACTTGGAATTTAGACCTAAAACTTTCTGGAGATGAAGAACAGAGTATTTAATTCATATTACAAAATAAATGGGGCATTAGAATCTCTCCCAAAGAGTACAATAGCTCACCAAAAATTCCCTCTCTCAAGGATCAAGAATATGCCATCAAAACTGGAAATGGTTGAAGGAGTGAGTTGCAATAGAAGAAACCATGAGCTGCCCTGTAGCTTACACCTGCAAATAATGACTCCATTAAATCTCCAAATGAAAGGTCTGAATAGCCTTTCCAATTACCAACTTGGATGGGAATCTTTCACCCTCAAAATTGGCTAAGGCAAGCAACTAGTCATCCACTAGCTCTCCCTCTTCACAAATGCAATTGCAAATTCTACAAATGATCAAAAGCCATTATCATACTTCTTTTCTACATTTTATAACCAACATTAGCCTTCTAAGGGTCGAAATCCTCTCAATAGATTCAATAGATTTCCATTTAGGAAATATTCCACATTTGCCACTTGTCTCCTAGTTCCAACCTTCCATCTTCTCCCAAATTCGATTTTGAGTCTCTTTGGCTTCTCCAACTCCCAAATTCACCTTATTTGAGCCTATTTTTGGGGCTGACATGTCATAGTGGTCAGATTTCAGAGGTCAGGTCTGCAATTTGTCATAGTTGTCATAGATGCTCCATCATTGGTGTCATAGGGGCTAAGGAATCTAGCCCAAGTGTCCACAAACTTCCACTTTGACTCTTTATCTTCCATGGAGGTTACCAATCCTTTCCAATTCTACCTAAGATGCTCAATGACATGTGTTATTACTTACCAACTCACCCAAGAGTGTTCACATTCCCATTAATTCGAATTTGCAAAAGAGAGATACCATGTATTATGAAAAATCAAGCTAGTTTGGGTCCCACATCCTCCATATGTCTCCAAAACCATTTGTCACCTAGGATTTATCTTGAATTTCTTTATTCACTCTATTTATTAAATACTTGAACCCTTCTAATGTCTAAACATCATTTATTATCCCCCTTATTCCAAATCCCAAAGCTTCCACCCCAAACCTAGGAAACTAGTAATTTTTCTCCTTGGCAATTATTTGACCCTTAACATCAATTTTACAAACTCTAATGAACATGGCTAATGTGATTAGGCCATTGTGACCCAATTCCAATTTTGGGACATGACAAATCCTCCCTTCCCAATATTTCTTTTCCTCAAGCAATTTCAAACATGGGTGTTGAAGAACCTGCTTTTTGTATAATTCTTTGAAGTTGCCATTGAATTGCCAAACCTTGAGTCTTTGAGTTTCCCATGAATATTTTAGAGAGGAACCATCATGCTTGCTTCTGCACTACTCTGATAAAAATCACTTTATTAAGTGGGAAAATCCATCTCCCATACTGCTTGTTTCCCCAAAAAAATGAAACCAATGAGACAAAAATTATTCCAGGGTCCCATTGCTTGTATTGCACCCCAACAATTAAGAGTGCTCTCCAACCTACACCATTAGATAAGAGGATTCCTGTATCCCATTTTCTTGTATGCATTCTTCCAAACATCATGAGTACTAAATATATATAATCAAAGTACATAACAACATAATGAAAATGTACATCAAGGATATGCTTCATCAAAGAGTCATGAAAGTGCTTATACCTCCAAGCAAGTAGACCACCATTTTCCAAGTGCATACAAGCTTCAAGTGACCAATCAAATCTGCTCCAATGACATAGGTGAGGATCCCATGTCCTATAATGCTGCTCCAAAAGGATGTGATATGCATCAAAATATTCAGCCATGTATTCTTTCATCCAAGAAGTGAATGAAGAATCTCCACTAAAATCTGAACCAAATAATGAGCAGAAAAAACAAGGAGACTTCAAATGACTCAAAGAAGTCTCACCCATACATCCATGAATGTGAGAATCATAAAAATATAACAAAGTATGTGGCTTCCAACAAAAATGTTCTCCAATCATAAATCTATTCTCCCAAGTGTTGGATGAAGTTCCTCCAACATCAAATGAATCAAATGTTGAGCAAGAAAAACCATGAGTCTTCAAGTGACTCAAATGCATATCATCGGTGCATCCATGTATATTTGCATCATCATAAAGTGACAAATAATGTTGCTGCAAATGTGAATAAGAATGTGCTCCAACCATGTCATCATAAAAGGTAAATCTAGGAGTTCCATACTCCTCATGTGGCACCATCAAAAAGAACCCTTTCACCCATACTTCATTGAGACTAATACTGCAAAACATGGAATTGTAGGATGTAGGAGAATGAACTAACTCACCCAAATGATCAAAAAGTGCAGAAGTTTCATCATGGGAAGGATCCATATGGGTAGTATCATGCAGCTCCTTCAAAAGTGTGAAAATTTTGTCATAGATTGGTTCCAATGTAGAGGATTCATGCTCTTCTTTGAAAATTGCATAACCTTCATCAAGAGACAATTCAAGTTCCTCTTCCACCGCATCAAGTGTTTGGATATCTTCAAGTTCATCTTTGATGTGGCACATTGCTCTTTGAATCTTCTCCATGTCTTCAAGGAAGGATGTTTCCTCCAATGAAGTAGCTCTCCAACAAGAATTTGACACCAATGCTTGAGTGTCATGGAGAATGCTGAGGGACTCTTGAATCTTCTTTTCATTCATCTTTAAGGACCCTTCAAGAAAATGAGTCTCTTGCAAATGAACCTCCTCATCTTCTTCATTTTTTCTTGGACCAACTTCATGAAGCTCAAGTGGTGATGGGGAAGTTGATCTTGGTTCTTCTTCAACTGCTGCAAGGTCTTCATTATCATGCTTAATGGAACTTGGGATTGCAACAACACTTTCAAAAGTGATCTCTATGTCACCAACATAGAGGTGTGAGCACCCATCAGTAGGTACTCCTTCATAGTTTAAGCATCCATCAGTAGATGCTCTTTGGTTCATGTCTAAGCTAGAAGGTGTATCGAAATGATATTCCATATTTTCAATAGAATCTTCTTCATGATCTTGTGATGTCTCTTCCTTTTGCTCCTTCAAGCAAGCTGATGCATTTTGCCCCTTAGTTTTCTTAAAATCAATCATTTTTTCCACAAGTTCGATAGAAAACAATTCGAATCCTTCCTTAAGTTGCTTGGTCATATCTTCAAATATTTTTTTCATAATTTTTATATGCTCCTCACCATCATATGAGGCTCCGTTTTCATCCCTAGTCATAGTTTCCTCAAAAAATTTGCTCTTCCTCTCCTACTTTTTTTTTCCTCTTCAACAAAAGCACTTTTGGTTTCAATATCTAATGGTGGTACCTGAATTCTTGTCCTCATGAATATTATACCACATCAGGTGCCAAGATCATGCTCTGATACCACTGTAATTTCCCTTGTTAGGAATTTTATCAAAATGGCAATTTTTCACTTTGTTTCGTAGTTAGACCTTTGACTAGTTTTGATCTCTAGATCCCAAATTTGCCCCAAGTGATCCCAAATATTCTGAGAAGGTATATGAATGATATTATAACATAAATATGTGTTTCAGGGAATCCTTTGGACCTTTAAAATACTTCTGCAAATCCTCTTTCAATTTTGATCAATGTAGGTAACTTTACTAGTGATTTTCCTTTGACTAGTATTGGTCTCTAGGTCTCAAATTGACTCCAAATGCCTTCAAATATTCAAGGAAGGTGTATGAATGATATTAGAACTTGAAAATGATGTTTATGGATGAAATATGTCCACCAAAAGACCTCTGAAAACTCTCTTAAGATTCTGAACCAATTATGCAATTTTACTAGTAATTTGGGGTTCAAATCCCCATGGGGTAAGTACTGAAAATGGCTTCCCAAATGCCTCCAAACCCACTAAAATTTATGAAAAGAGGTATGTAATGTGTTAATTATTTTATTAAAGTCTCATATGCACCATTAATGGATTATTACAACTGTTATCACCCTCTCCCATTCAACTGCAAAAATCCCTAATTCGACTCTTGGGGAAATGGCACTATTTCACCTCCCAATACAACTAAACTGAGTAAAAATGCTTCAAATGCTCAAGTACAGTACATGAAAATTGTAGAAGACATACATGGCAGTATATTTATCACAAATATATCATAGAATAATCCATTCATTTGAAATCATCAGCATTACATTGATTCACAACAAGGTAGTGGGGAAATGGCACTGTTCTTTCATTAAAATTGCGATTTATACATTTCTACTTGGAATTTCGACCTAAAAATTTCTGGAGATGAAGAACAGAGTATTTAATTCATATTACAAAATAAATTGGGCATTAGAATCTCCCCCAAAGAGTACAATAGCTCACCAAAAATGCCCTCCCTCAAGGATCAAGAATATGCCATCAAAACTGGAAATGGTTGAAGGAGTAAGTTGCAATAGAAGAAACCATGAGCTGCCCTATAGATTACACATGCAAATAAAGACTCCATTAAAGCTCCAAATGAAAGGTCTGAATGGCCTTTCCAATTACCAACTTGGATGGGAATCTTTCACCCTCGAAATTGGCTAAGGCAAGCAATTAGTCATCCACTAGCTCTCCCTCTTCACAAATGCAATTGCAAATTCTACAAATGATCAAAATCCATTCTCATACTTCATTTCTACATTTTATAACCAACATTAACCTTCTAAGGGTCGAAATCCTCTCAATAGATTCAATAGATTTCCATTTAGGAAATATTCCACATTTGCCACTTGTCTCCTAGTTCCAACCTTCCATCTTCTCCCAAATTCGATTTTGAGTCTCTTTGGCTTCTCCAACTCCCAAATTCGCCTTATTTGAGCCTATTTTTGGGGCTGACATGTCATAGTGGTCAGATGTCAGAGGTCAGGTTTGCAATTTGTCATAGTTGTCATAGATGCTCCATCATTGGTGTCATAGGGGCTAAGGAATCTAGCCCAAGTGTCCACAAACTTCCACTTTGACTCTTTATCTTCCATGGAGGTTACCAATCATTCCCAATTCGACCTAAGATGCTCAATGACATGTGTTATTACTTACCAACTCACCCAAGAGTGTTCACATTCCCATTAATTCGAATTTGCAAAAGAGAGATACCATGTATTATGAAAAATCAAGCTAGTGTGGGTCCCACATCCTCCATATGTCTCCAAAACCATTTGTCACCTAGGATTTATCTTGAATTTCTTTATTTACTCTATTTATTAAATACTTGAACCCTTCTAATGTCTAAACATCATTTATTATCCCCCTTATTCCAAATCCCAAAGCTTCCACCCCAAACCTAGGAAACTAGTAATTTTCCTCCTTGGCAATTATTTGACCCTTAACATCAATTTTACAAACTCTAATGAATATGGCTAATGTGATTAGGCCATTGTGACCCAATTCCAATTTTGGGACATGACAGATGATGATCAGGATGATCATGTATATATCAGGATGATGTATGGTGAGTATCAGGTTGATACTCTGTGGCCGTGGATCAGGTTGTGCAGATGAGCATATAATTTGGCCCTGGGAGATTTGTAGATAGTCTTTCGAGGTTTTTCCCAGGGCATGTAATTTGGCCCTGGGACATATGGAAAATTCTCTTTCAAGGTTTTTCTTTGGGAGGACATATAATAGCGCCTTCGGAGATCTACAAATAGTCTTGCAAGGTTTTTTCGTTGGCATATAATAGCTCCCTAGGATATCTGGCAAATGCTCTTTCAAGGTTTTGTCCTATGGCATATAATAGCACCCTGGGAGATCCGATAGGTTGAGCTGTGTGCTCGTAATAAGTCCTGGGATGCTTTTGCGAGTTTTTGCCATGACCACATGTAATATCGCCCTGGGAGATCCGATAGGTTGGGATGTGTTCCCGTAATAAGTCCTGGGATGCTCTTGCAAGGTTTTGTGGTGACCACATATAACAGCGCCCTGGGAGATCCGATAGGTTGAGCTGTGTGCTCGTAATCAGTTTTGGGATTCTCTTTCGAGGTTTTGTGGTAGGGTCACATGTAATAGCTCCCTGGGAGATCTGATAGGTTGGGCTGTGTGCCCGTAATAAGTCCTGGGATGCTCTTGCAAGGTTTTGTGATTCACGTAATAAGTCCTAAGGATTCCACAGTATGGCCAGTGATGATGAAGACCTACAGGTGGTGGGCCTACATCCAATATGAAAAAGGACTGGCTCTGTAGAACTTCCTATGACGAGTAGAGTCAGAGATTGGTTGAGATAGCAGCAGCAGTGACGGTGATGATGACGATGCATCGATGATGATAATCCCAAGAAGAAGACTTGTCTAGCATAACTGTGTCGAGAAATACCTTCCTAGTCAAGAGGGAGTGTTGATGTATATGTAACTTCGGAATGTATTTCATATATATTTATTGTACCCTTATAAGAGATGTGTTATTCCTCTACAAGGAAGTGTCATCATGCGTATTGACAAGTGTCGCAAGTGTGTGTACTTGGCGAAGGGTTATTAGACCACCATGTGTAGGGTCGACCTTGAAATATATATTATATTGTGGATGTACCTAGCTAGACAAGTCGTCCCCATAAGGTAACTGGGCAAACAGAATAGTATAAATAGAGATCGGGAGATCTCTATTTCTATCACTTGGAAACTCGCACTTCTCTCACTCAAAAAGTGGTGCACTAGTGAGGAGGAGGATCATCTGCTACTAGGAGACTATCTCAGTGTATTTTGGTTGTACTTTGGTTGAGCCATTGCTCTCTGTATCTCTGAGGAAGTTGTGGGGTTTTTCACCTTAGGGTTTTCCCCACGGAAACTCTGTGTCTCTTGTCTCTCATGCTTTTGATTCTTGTGATGCTTGACATGTTTGATATGATTGTTATGCATTGATATACTGTACATGTTATTCTCTCAGTAAAGATCCTAGAGTATTGTGAATTAATGCTCAAAATTCAACACATATGCCTTTATGTATAAGACTTTGTTCTATAAACTATGAGAAGTTTCTAATCATGCAATTGAATTTGACTTGTAGGAAAGATCGTGTACAATCACCTACAAAATAATGACTACAACATCTGTTCCAGCAAACGTAATTCAAATAAATCTATCTATTGAAGATATTGAAGAATCTGAAGTTCCCAGGATTCGGGATGCAGTAATGGAAGAATTCCATGATCAAAGAATACCAGTTAATCATAAGGAATGATATTTGGGATGTGGTCCCAAGACCTAAAGGGAAGTCAGTTGTGACTTCCAAGTGGATCTACAAGATCAAGCATGATGCAGATGGAAACATAGAGAAATACAAAGCAATATTTGTAGCTCGTGGCTTCTCCCACAAAGAGGGGATAGACTATGAATAAACTTTTGCTCCCGTAGCCAGGTATACTTCCATCAGATCAGTAACGCTCTGGCTGCAGTGATAAAATTGAAGATACACCAGTTGGATGCCAAGACAGCTTTCTTGAATGGTGTAGTCGAGGAGGAAGTGTATGTGGAGCAGCCACTTGGTTTTGAGACACATGATAGGGAGTCATATGTGTGGTTGAAGAAATCCTTGTATGGATTGAAGCAAGCTCCCAGGACTTGGTATGGTAGGATAGACAACTTTCTATCCAGTTTGGGCTTTACCAAGAGTAAAGCAGGTTCCAACCTTTACTACAAGGTTGAGGAAGGAAATCTTGTGATACTACTATTGTATGTGGATGAACTACTTATAACAAGTGACGATGGGTTGATTGTTGATACCAAGAGGAAGCTTGCTGCCGAGTTCGAGATGAAGGACTTGGCGATGCTGCACTATTTTCTAGGCATGGAGGTATGGCAGAGTGCAGATGGAATCTTCCTTAGACAAGGGAAGTATGCGGTAGAGATCCTAAAGAGGTTCGGGATGATGGACTGCAAGGCCATGGCAACACCTATGGCATCGAACCTGAAGCTTCTATGTGATGCTTCATATTATCCGGTTGATCTCACTATGTATCGTCAGATGATTGGGTCCTTGATGTACCTGACGAACACGAGACCAGATATTTGCTTTGCGGTGAACACATTGAACTAGTACTTGAAGGATCCCAGAGGTGTTCACCTGGTTGTTGTAAAGCATATCCTCAGGTACCTGAAGGGTACAATTGACTATGGGCTCAAGTATGATGCGAATCAAAAGTTTAACTTGCAGGGTTATATTGATTTGGACTGGGCAGGCAGTGCTGCAGATAGGAAGAGCACTTTTGGGTGCTGCTTCAGTATGGGATTAGGTGTGATCTCTTGGTTTAGCAGGAAGCAGTCCTATGTAGCACTGAGTACAGCCAAAACAAAGCATGTTGCAGCTTGTTCAGCTCGTTGTGGGGTAGTATGACTGAGGAAGCTACTGTCTGAGTTATTTGATCTCCCGTTGGATGCTACTGGTATCTTTTGTGACAACCAGAGTTGTGTGGAGCTATCTGAGAACCTGGTGTTCCACAACAGGTCGAAGCACATTGAGATCAAATATCACTATATCAGGGATATGGTGCAGAGAGGAGCAGTGAAGCTCCTGTATGTTGTGTCGGATGAGTAGGTTGCAGATGTGTTGACAAAACCAGTATCCAGAGTGAAGTTTGAATACTTCAAAGAGAGGCTTGGTTTTTTCAGATTGATGACACTTCAAGGAAGAAGTGATGGACACATTTGCAGGAGCCATTCCGAGCATGGCAAGAGGAGGATCCTTCCCATGGTTGTGGATGTAAGCGCTATGTGATGAGCATTAGGATGATGCTCTAGTTACTGCTTTGTATATGCATCAGTTGGATGCTTGGCATGATCAGTTGGATCATGTATATGTATATGCATCATGTTGGATGCTTGATATGATCAAGTGGATCATTTATTTGTATATGTATCAGGTGGATCATGTATGTGATATGCATCAGGTAGATGCATGATATGTATCAGGTGGATACATTGTATGATCAGGTGGATCATGTCTGTGATATGCATCAGGTAGATGCATGATATGTATCAGGTGGATACATTGTATGATCAGGTGGATCTGTATGTGATATGTATCAGGTAGATACTTGGTATGCATCAGGTGGATGCATTGTATGATCAGGATGATCATAGATGATGAACTTCAGGACGATGCTCTAGATGATATGCATCAGGACAGTGCAATGACGATGATCAGGATGATCATGTATGATATGCATCAGGACGATGCTCTAGATGATATGCATCAGGACAATTCTCTAGATGATATGCATCAGGATGGTGTAGTGACGATGATCAGATATGATGAGTATCAGGACGATGCTCTAGATTATATGCATCAAGATGGTGCAGTGACGATGATCAAGATGATCATGTATGATGAGTATCAGGATGATATTCTGGATGTTGTACATCTGGACAATGTATTGTGTGATGATGATCAGTATGATCATGAGCATCAGGATGATGCTTCGTGCAATGATGATAAGTTGGATCATGAGTATCAGGTTGATACCTGGAGGTCAGAGATGATATGTGGTAGGTTGTGCAAGTTGCATGTAATCAGTCCTCAAAGATCCGATAGGTTGAGCTATGTGCTCATAATCAGTCCTAGGATGAGGTATTGCTATGGAGACATGTAATCAGTCCTGGAGATCCAAGAGGTTGAGCTGTGTGCTCGTAATAAGTCCTGGGATGCTCTTTAGAGATCTTGTCGATCGTGATGCGGCACATAAATGTTACTGGGATGCTCTTTAAAGGTATTGTCTATTCACATGTAATCAGTCCTCAAGATTTGAGAGGTTGAGCTGTGTGCCCGTAATAAGTAATGGGATGCTCTTTAGAGATCTTGTCGGTCGTGCTATGGCACATAAATGTTCTTGGGATGCTCTTTTAAGGTATTGTGAAGGGGATGCATGTAATCAGTCCTGGGATATCTTGTCGGTCGTGCTTAGGCACATAAATGTTCCTGGGATGCTCTTGTTAGGTATTGCATCAGCACATAAATCAGTCCTGAGAGACCACCTCTATTAAACCATTCACACAGATGATGAAGACGTACAGGTGGTGGGCCTACATCCAGTATGAAAAAGGACTGGCTCTGTAGAACTTCCTAGGATGAGTATTTCATAGATTGATTGAGATAGCAGTAGCAGTGACGGTGACGATGACGATGATCTAGAGAAGAAGACTTGTGCTAGAGGACCTGTGTCGAGAAATACCTTCCTAATTAAGAGGGAGTGTTGATGTATTTGTAACTTCAGAATGTATTTCATATATGTATATTGTGTTCCTATAGAGATGTTATTATTCCTCTATACATAAGTGTTTGTATTCCTATAGAGATGTTATTATTCCTCTATACGGAAGTGTCATCATTTATATTATAAGTGTCGTAACTTATACTTGATGGGTTATTAGACCACCTTGTTGGGGTCAGCCCTATATGAGTCATGTGGGTAAAAGGGTTATTAGACCACTCTATTGGGGGTCGGCCCTATCAACATTATGTTATGTGGTTAAGTTAAGGCCGACCTAGTAAAGGTTATTAGGCAAGTCAAGTCAAGTATAAATAGAGTGTGGGAGACCCTCTATTTGATCATTCACTTACTCACTCTTACACTCACTGGAGAGTGGCGCACTAGTGGAGGAGGAGAAGTTGTTGCTAGGAGTATATCTCTTATGCTTGGGTTGTATCATTGCTCTATCTATATCTGAGGATGTTGTGGGGTTTTTCACCTTTATGGTTTTCCCCAGTGAAACTCTATGTGTCTATTGTCTCTTGTGTGCTTGCATTATTATGTCCATGATTGATATGTTGTAGATATGTTGTACATGTTGTTCTCTTAGTTAAGATCCTAGATCAGATTGAAGTAAATTCTGAAAAAATAACACTGAGTTGTTTTATTAACTGCTTAAGAATTCATTGTAATAAGATACCTAGACTCGGTGTGTAATTGGTAAGGTAGATCAAGAGTTGTTCCTCAAAATGTTTTTCTAAAGCTCGACAAGGGATGTCCTAAACCTAGTCCATGAACCATTGACAAAGGAGTAGATGCCAAGCCAAATTGTGGGATCCATGTCCCTTGCAACCATTAGGTCATAGATCAGAAATTCCTTTTCATTTTATCTGCTTTTTTTTCTTCTTTACAATACTACTATGCATCATTAGAAGTTCTTTGTAGTTGCACATATTGCGTAGGACCCTCAAAATTTTGTACGAATCCTTGGGTTGAGGATTAAAGGGAAGGTTTAGATATAGTACCTTTGCTGGTGTCTTGTCCCAACAAGATACAATATTGTTGTTGATTGATTGAGCCAGTCATGTATAACCTTCATATCTGATATAGGGATCACTTGAGAGGTCATATATGCAAGTTGTGGTGGATATTTTGCTTGTGGATGGCACACTAGTTTAAGGAGATCTCACATTTGAAGCTACCATTTCCTCTATCTTCTCTGTTATTCAATTGCATCCATTCCTCATCTCTTGTATTAGGTTTATTTATGTATTTGTAGCTTCCATCATAGCATTTAGTGAATTTATGTTGTAATACATTTCATAATAAAGATTCATAGTGGTTTTCTCCATATTATGCTCTATATTCAAGTTGTTGGTATTCTATGTGTAGATCTGTCAATAATGGTGGTGCAATCTCAATATAATGTGCATAAAAAATTCATAAGAGCTCCCTGAAGTGTGTTAGTAGGACATTTATCTTGGTTTGGGTGTTTTTGAATGAATTTGGGATTGTTTGGATGAATTCGAGTTGTTTAGGTGGTGTTTGGAAAAATTTGGAATTCAAGACAATCTTGGTGGTGGATTTCAAGCTAGCCTGATATAGATGGATGTAGGTGGACTATTCCACTGGATCAAAACAATTTTCCATTTTGGCAGTTTTCTAGCAATCGTTCTGCAGTTTTTCGGGTCCCAAACTTCAGGGGCCGTTTTGAGTCCCTAAATGATTTTTTTGGAAATTGGGGGGAAGGGGGAGGGGAATGGTTGCAAAAAACATACATTTTCCCCTAGTTGAAATTTGTAAATATAGGATAGAACTTTCCAACGGGATATCGAGCGCCCCAAACAAAGATCATATGCAAAATTTATGACCCCGAGAACTTAGTTAATTGTTCAACTAACCGCCTTGGGGTCACAAACATTATGATGGTTCATCTTCTAGGGTTAGGTTTTTGGATGTTTAGGGTTCTTTCCCTCATTCTTATGATAAACAGGCTCTTTCATTATCTTCTTGTATTAATCTTGTCACGAATGAGTGTAGCCACCACATCTCTTCTCAAAGATATAGATACCACCATTCTAGCTACTTTTATTCTATAGTTGTTATATTTCATTCATTTAAATAGAATCTGAGTTTACTGTGTTATTGTGTTTATTTCCATATATTTGTGTATGTGAACATATATATACTCTTTCATTTTGTTCTCACATAAATATGGATCAGTGCTCTTAGATCCTTATGCTCTTATGGTTTCTCATTGCATGTCCCCGACGATATCTGAATATCGAGAGTTGGGTCTCGAACTAGTTGAGCTTGGGGAAAACCCCTCTCATCGGCCCAAGCAGGCTTACATGGAAAGGGATGAAAAGAGAGATGACGAGGATGAAGATCCTATTAATTTGTTTCTTGAGGAATCCCTCACATGACAGAGGAACGAGATGATGGATAACTTCACCCAGATCCTTCGAAGAATGCCAATAGCAATGGATGCACCTTCAACGAGCAGTCGTTTTGGGGGTGTGACTCCGTTGAAGGTACAAGTTAACTTTGACATTACCTAATTTGAAGGAAAGATAGATGTCGATTCTTTGGAGAAATGGTTAAATATTTTATAGGGTTACTTATCTGTTCAAAAATTTTCTAACAGTGAAAAGATCACATTTGCGCTCCTTATGTCCCTTCCTCATATCAAAGAATGGTGGGACAGGTACTGTGAGAGGCATGCAAGGGATGAGTCTGAACTATTCAGGAAAGACCCCACTTGGGTGGATTTTGTCGACATCTTCAAGGAGGAGTTCTACCCAATAAAGAACTATGATGACCAGTACACAAAGTGGACAACTTTGCGCCAGGAGAGAGACCAGATAGTGCTAGAGTTTACCAATGTGTTCCATACCGTGCGCTCCAAACTGAGTATTAAAGACTCTGAAGGGAACTTGGTTCTAAAGTAATGCAGTTTCCTACACATGTACATTCAGACGAAGATGTATTTCCTAGACATATCCTCACTAGCGGCAACTTATTGGTATGCTGTCAAGATCGAGCATAAGTTTAAGCAAAAGAATAAGCATGATTTTGGGTCAGAAAATCAGTAACAGAAACCTAGAAAAGGTGGCCCTAATTCACAAAGCAAAGGACATACCAAGGATGACCAAATCCCTGACAACCAACCCAAGATGCAAGAAAATAAGGGGAAAATACACAAAGACACTAGAAAGTGGTGTGAAATACACAAGAGTCCTTTGCACAACACTAATGAATGCCTCTCAAAACAATCCTTGTTAGCTAACACTAAGTCCACGGATCCAAACTATGGCTCAGACTCTGATGTAGAGACAGAAAAGGGAAAGCATATCATTGACACGGAACCTAGTGCCACCATCGCAACTACAGAGATACAACCAGAAGAGTCAGAGGATCCATAGGAAGGAGAGTGCCTCTTCCATTCACAGCTATGGATCCAAGGGAATCCACTACATTTCATTGTCAATAGTGGTATCCAGAAGAACATCATCTTCATCGAGGTCATCAAAATATTGAAGCTTATGACAGTTCCACTTACCCAACCATACAACATTGGTTAGTTGATCAAAGGATGAGACATCCATGTCAGTCAACAGTGTCGACTTTCGTACGACATCAAGCCCTTCAAATATGAGCTAATGTGTGATGTTTCCCCGCTTGAAGTTTGTGATGTTCTTTTAGGACAACCATATATGTGGAAATGTCATGTTGTGTATGAGTACTCCAAACCTTGTAGTGTCATTATTACTTTTGGAAAGAAACTCTATAAGATACCAAAGACACTTCCCACTACTACATTGTTCCTCATCACAGCTAAGCAGTGCAGAAAGGTAATCTCCCAGATAGAGAAATTCGATCTCTTCATGGTTCGTTTCGAAAGTGAACGAAATATTGTAGCAACATCCACCACCTCTACACAAAAGCCCTCTACGTAGCAGAAACAAGTGGACAATATCGTGGAATCATACAAAGACATCTTCATGACACCTGCCAAGGTTCTAGTAAATTTCTAGGTCAAGCATTCCATTGATTTGATACCCGGTGTGCCATTACCTAACGGGCCAGTATATAGGCATTCCCTCATGGAAACATTAGAGGAAATTTGGGGTCTAAAATGGGCCTTATAAGAAAAAAATCCATCATCTAAGAAAACGATCCAACCATAATTTCTTGATGAGTTGGAATTCAAGAAATGATAGCATTTCAATCAAATGAGTCAACCATAATGGTTGACTTGAGATATTTGTCATAAAAAATAATAATGTTTTTGTTTGTATTTTCAACATATCTCCCTGTGTTTTTACTCAAATTTCGAGTGGGATCACTCATTGGATTCTGCATGTAATGATTACCAACACTACATACTTTTCACGGACCCCACTGCCCCCAAAATAAGAAGTACCTGAAAAAATGTGATGATGACATCGTCATCACGTTTTTTCAGGTATTTCTTATTTTTGGGGCAGTGAGATCTGTGAAAAGTATTTAGTGTTGGTACTCGTTGGATGCGGAATTTAATTTCGCATCCAACGAGTGCTTCCTCTTGAAATTTGAGTAAAACACGGGGAGATATGTTGAAAATACAAACAAAAAAATAGTTTTTTTCTTTCTTCCTCCAAAATTAATAAATATCATTTTATTATTTTAACTATTATTTCATTATTGTAACTATTATTTTATTATTTTTCTTAGGAGGCCCATTTTAGACCTCAAATTTCATCTAATGAATGAATAAATCAAACACCGGATTCAAGATTTAATCCAAAAGGGGCACATTCGACCTAGTTCCTCACCTTGTGGCAGACTAATTGTGTTGGTACAGAAGAAGGATGAGACATGATGACTCTGTATTGACTATCGATCTCTAAACAAGATCACAGTGTGGAATCAGTATCCCATTCCCCGGATCGAAGACCTTCTTGACCAGCTCAAGGGTGTCGAATATTTCAACAAGATTGATTTGAAGTCTGGATATTATCAAGTTCTAATTGAGAAGACTGATGTTTGGAAGACTTCCTTCAAATATTGCGAAGGCCTCTTTGAGTGGTTCGTCGTGCCTTTTAGCTTTACTAATGCTCCATCAACCTTCATGAGGACGATGAACGATATCCTACGGCCATTCACCAATTATTATGTGGTAGTATATCTATATGATATCCTCGTCTACAATAGAACATCGGCGAAACATTTGCAGCCTATCCACCAGGTCCTCAGCACCCTTTGACAACACAAGTTATAAGCCAATATAGAGAAGTGCTCAGGAAAGGTTCAATATCTGGGATACATCATGGACAAACATGGTGTTCATGTGGATCTAGCTAATATCCAAGCCAGTTGTGATTGGCCAATCCCAACAGCTCTCGCAGAACTTTGTAGCCTCCTAGGCCTTTCCAAATTCTATCAAAAATTTGTGTTGGGATTCTCTAATATTGCTTGGTCCCTTAGCTAGGTGACCAAAGGAGGATCTAAGGCCAATTTCATATGATCCAAGCCACAACAACAAGCGTTTGAGGATCTAAAGCAACGCTTATGTTCGGCGGTCATCCTTGCCTTACCATATCTACAACAACCTCTTGATATTGAGTGCTTCACACTATGATTTTAGTGTAGTCCTCACTCATCATGGCCACCCAGTGGTATATCACAGTGAGACACTTTCATATACATTCCGTAAATACCGCACCTATGACAAGGAAATGTATTCCATTTACCAAGCCTGCTTCCATTGGAAGCATTACATCCTTGGAAAATAAATGGTCATCCACACTGATTACAAGCCTCTGTAGTTTATGCAAACCCAAGGGAAGTTACAGAATGATCACCACCAGAAGTGGTCCACTTACTTGTGAAAATTTCACCTAAACATTAAATATAAGAAGGGCAGCACCAATCAAGTTGTCGATTGGCTCATTCGAACTCTAGTAGTAGCACTAACCATGGTGCTCGAATCTTGTGGACATGAGACCTATGGGTGGCCACAACTATATAGTAGTGATTCTGAGTTTTCTCCCATATATGAATCCCTATGTGCAGGCACATCCGTGGCAAACTTTCATCTCCAAAAAGGATTGCTATGCCACCTGGGCCATCTCTGTGTTCCTTCAAGCGATCATGCGAGGATGATTTTGGAAGCGCATTATAGTCGAGTGGCAGGGAAATTCGACACCAAAAATATGGTGGCCATATTGTAGAATCATTTTTATTGGCCCAAGCTTTGACAAGATGTTGGCTGATACATCATATCCTACACTTCTTGTGCCATTGCGAAACATGCCATCAAAAAGCATGGGTTGTACACCCCTCTTCCCACTCCTATTGGGACATGGGAATCCATCTCCATGGATTACATGTCTAGACTACCGTTCAACCAGGCATGGTAATGACTGTGTGTTTGCGGTCATGGATCACTTCTCTAAGATGGCCATTCTGATATCTTGCAAGAAGAACATCTCTGCTAAAGCCATTGCTAAGGTGCTCTTCTTCGAGTGTGTTTGGGTTCATTTTAGAATTCCACAGACTATCATTTACGATCAGGATAGAAGGTTCCTAAGCACTTTCTAGTCTAGCCTATGGCCATTGATGGATACCAAGATCACTAAATCGACTTCCTTCCACCCCCAGACCGATGGACAAACAAAGGTAGTCAACAAGATGATTGTGCATATTCTAAGAATGTACAATTCTAAACATCCCCGCACATGAGATGAGAGCCTTCCTTATGTTCAACATAGCTATAAAAAATCCCTTCATAGCTCTACTGACCACAACCCTTTTCAAGTATGCACGGGGTTCCAACTAATAGCCCCAATTGATGTAGCTCTTCCCATTGCATCCAAACAGGTGGAATATTCCCATACTTAGACTGAGGCTGATAAGGACACCAGATTTGTTGAACAAATCCATCACATCTTCCAATAGGTCCATGAAGTTTTGGAAAATGCCAACACTAGGTACAAGCATTGACATGACCAACATCGGGTTCCACACAAGTTCCAAGTGGGTAATAAGGTTTGGTTGCATTTTACAGAAAGAGAGGCTCACAGGACCCCATCGTAAGCTTCATCCACTTCGATATGGGCCATACATCATCACCAAGGTAGTTGGTGACAATGCCTTCGAATTAAGCATTCCTCCATTCCTTGGCCTGCACCCAATATTCAATGTGGAGCTCGTTCACCCATAGTTTCCACCAATGTTGGACACCTTGGAGGTGGCAGAGAAATTGACACCTACATATCTTAATCCCGACTACATGGAACAGGAAACTATTGATCATATCATGGATACACAGGTTAAGGGCACCCGCAAACAGAAGATTCAACTATATCGGGTTTGTCAAAGTAGGGAAACTACTCCACCAAGGCAAGTGGCTCACCACTAGTCAAGTTCAACAGAAGTTTCCCCATTTGATGGGGGCACTCAACACAATGGATACCATTTCTTCCTACGGGGGGAGGAATGATCCATATGGACGTAGGTGTCCACCCACCTATTCCACTGGCTCAAAACAATTTTCAATTTGTGTAGTTTGCTATAAATTTGTTTTGCAGCTTTTCGGGTCCCGAACTTCAGGGGCCGTTTTGAGGCCCTAAATGATGTTTTTTGGAAATTTGGGGGGGGGGGAATGGTTTTGAAAGGCATGCATAGGCCCCCTATCAAAAGTTGTAAATATCAAATAGACCTTTCCAATGGGATATCGAGCGCCCCAAATGGAGATCGTATGCAAAATTTATGACCCTGAGAAGTTAACTATTCAACTAACCACCTTGGGGTCGCAAACTTTATGACGGTTCATCTTCTAGGGTTAGGTTTTTGGATGTTTAGGTTTCTTTCCCTCATGCTTATGGTTAATAGGATATTTGTTCCTCTTCTTGTATTCAACTTTTCATGAATGAGCCTAGCCCCCACAACTCTTCTTAGAGATATAGCTACCACCATTCTAGCTGTTTTAATTTTATATTTGTTCTATTTCATTCATTTTAATAGAATCCAAGTTTACTATATTACTGTGTTTCTTGCCATATATTTGTGTATGTGAACATATATATACTCTTTCATTTCTTTCTCACATAAATTCAGATCATAGTCTTCCTTGGTTCGAGTTGGTAACTGTGTTGTTGTTCATGCTTGATTAAATCTGATATATGTATCATTTCTTACTGCTACATTGAGACAAAAACCTTTCCTGTGAATCTAGTGATATGTTTATTCACTTCCCACGCTTCAATATTAATGATTGAAGGGTTTTATACAAAGTGTTAGAAGAAAGTTTTGAACCAGATTTAATAGCCAACCACCAAAACATCATATCAAATCTGATTTGGCACATTACAATGGTCTTGAAGGATATTTAATGGGCTGCACATATTTATTTAAATCTACAAATTATATATAAAATCCACTATTATTAAAGCAAATACCTCCATTAGGAAAATTTGGAAATCGATGCTTTTTTTGTTGAGAAATTTGGAGTTAATATTCCCATTTTTTTAATTTGGGATATTATAGTGGTATTAGAGCATGTTCCTCGGCAATAGCTATGGGAAATGAAGAGGAATTTTGAAGAGAATTTGAGATCATAACTTTCAAAAGAAAAAGTGCATCAGGAATTGCATCAATGGCTAGACTTGTAGAAGGCATATTGGTACCCACTTTCCTTCTTTCCACAACCATAGAAGAGGAGCAGCTTGAGTGGGAAACGTTAACGAAGGGCCATGAGAAGTTATTGAAGAACTTTGATAAGATGCAATAGGAGTTATAGCATAACTTGAAACATTGTAAATCATTGCTAACAGAATTTTCTTCATCTCTAATTATGGAGAGGATGTTAGTTCTATTTACAAATAGAGCATCCAAAGGTTCCCATGATGAGTGGGGTTTAGAATGTGAAAGAATGGTAATCTTTTATCAGTATACACATGACCATGAGGAGAGCAAGAATCAGCCATCATGTGGGAGACCCAAAGAAATTGAGACCATATTCACAAAATCTCTTCCACCATGTGAGAATTTGGATCAATGAGTATCACATGTTGCACCCTTGAGTCTTCAGGTTGAACATGAAGTATAAGAGCATGCCATCACAAATCAACCATTTGAGGAGGATGTGAACACAATACCAAGGTATGAAAACAATTTTGATTTTTCTAGCAGTCATATTTCACATCATGAGATAGTATTCATTTCACAAGAGGATAATGGTATTGTAGAATCTTCTAATGTTGAGATGGTTGTTAAGGATGAATTATGTGTTGAGAAAATCACAAACCTTGGGAAATGAGTGGTTAGAAGGAGTAAGGAGATTTGTTGGTAGAATAAGCAAGAAAACCAAGAGGAACCTCATTTAATCCAAGGGAAGAAGGTGCAAAAGTTGAGTATGAGGAGAACTTAGCACAAGAATCACTTTTGAGGATGACTTCATTTATTCTGGAGAATACAATGAAAGAGATGAAACTATAGATGAGAGCTAGAAGGATCCATGGTAGGTGGATGGTTCTTTACATGAAATAATACATAATGCAGATGTGAAGACACTGCAGGACTTGGAGGACCAACTATTGGTCATAGAATAATGAATTATGAAATTGTTGACTAGGATAGATGGTTTAGAAAAATTTATTGAAGATCTCATGTGGAAGATCTAGTGGATGGAGAAACATGGAGGAGTAACAGAAGGGGTCACTAGTACCCAACTGTGAATCACTAAAGAATAATTGGAGGATATGAAATCAGATTAATTGTAGTTGTTCGTGGACATAGACCTTTCCCTCAAGTTTGTAGAAGACAAGGCAAGGGAATTTGAGAAGCTTACCCATGACCTTCAGGTTACTAGAGATTCTTGGAAGTACACTTAAATATCCTTTGAATAATCAAATATGTAGGATGAGAAACTTCACGGGTAGTTAAGTGGGTTACATCCTTCTTCCCACATAGCAGACATTCATTATCATATGGCATGTGGCACTATTGAATTGATGGAGGAACCTCATGTTGAGTTTGATCATGTGGAGCATTTAGATTTACAGGTGCTTGAGGAGAGAATTGACATGGAGCATGTTGTCCAAAAACACATTTTTCATTAGGAGGATCATGAGCTTCCTCTATGGGAGAGAGACTTATCCATCAAGGAGGTAAATGAGTGCATTCCATATGAATAATCCATTAGAGGAGTATTTGCATCCATGGATTTGGTGGATAGATGTATGGCACAGATGGATTCACAGTGGATACATTACATATCAGATCTTGGGTACATTACATTGGATACACATTAGGATCAGTCTTCTGAGAAGTAGCAGAGGAATATATTGTTGTTATCGATGCCTTCATTATACATAGAAATAGATGGGAGTTCCACCTGATTCAGTTGGATGGGACTGATGATAGTGAGGTGAGCCATGGGACTAGTTTGCATATTGCACAAGAGGAGCTTCATATTATGTTGGAAAAGGTTCATAGAGGTTCCAATTAGCATTGGGAGTGGTGGACTTCCGATTTGGTGGTGGGATCCTGGAATTCCTCAGTGTGATAGATTTTTCCATATGATAGTGATTATTGGAGGGGTACAACATCAACAATGGGATCCAAGAATTGCTTGGTTCAGAAACTTATCATCTATCATAGGAGACAAAGCTAGCCATCACATTCAAAAGTCCATCTTGGTGGAGTAGTGGATTAGTTTCCTCAATGGTAGACCTAATGAGGGATGGATACAATGTTTTCTGGATTTGGGGCTTGGGATACTTTAGGAGGATCCTTTTTTTGATACTATGGAGTGCAGCGGGGTATGCAATAGATATTCCACAATTCTCATATTCATTTGGGACACTAGGATCATTCTTGGACTCAGTTGTTTCAGTTCGGTTAATTAGAGAGTAGTATGGAGAGTGGATCTATCTCTTGAGGGGATGATTAGAGTTCATGGGCATCCCAAAATCATTACCGGTGATCATGACATTTTTTTTTCCAATATTCGGGATCGAGTATGGAAGCAATATTGTATACCTCACTTATATGCCTATGAAAACTACTATCCATGGTGGTATGTTCATCCTTTAGATATATTTCATATTGGATATTCAAGAGAGGAGAATGCAGACATAGTATGACAGTTGGATGGTTATGATTAGATTGGGATCTTAGGATTCCAATGCAAGACAATTAAGTAGCAGACCCGAAGCTAAGAGTCAGTTTTCAATTTCATATGATTGCATTCGTAGTAGACCAATTCTTTGAGGATTTTATCGAGTGGTTGTAGTATCAGATGGTTTCCTATGTCAGTACCTTGCAGGACCATATATTGAGTAGAGGACACTTCACCTCTTTCTGATTGGTTTGGAACCATTATATCATTTTCAATATTAGTGTGATTTAGTGTGTGAAGTATAGAGTTTATGACTTGATCCACTTGCAGTTACAACTTTATGAACAAACATCACTAAGGAAGGAGGCAGAAAGATTGTTTGTGCATAAGTTGGGAAAGGAGAGCATGTACCACCACACCCAAAATCAAATTTCTTAAGGACAAGTAATATTAGGTAGGGAGGATTTGTAATGTGTTAGGATATTCCTATACTCCATCCTAGTCCCACCAGTATTTGATCATTTACATTTTCAGTCATGCATGCACTTTTAGGGTTTGCATGCATTTTGCATGGATTCCAGTCATCATCCCAGCACCTAGCCCTCAGTTACCCAGCCCCTAGGAGCTTCTCACTATTTAGTTTTAGCCCTCCAGTTGCTTAATACGCCCTTCTTCCTTGATTTTAGGGAGCAACTCACCCTACTTCACCTACCATTCCAGTTGTCTTCAGTTTACACTCAGTTACACTTAGTTACACTCAATTACACCTACAAGAGTTAGTTTGACTGATGGTTGACAGTTACTTGAGCATTGATGACTCCACTGATGATTATGAAGACTTCCAGTTGTGCTCCGATGATCATGAGGACACCTAGTTGTGCTCCGATGACACTCTATTGATCTTATGATCACTTTGAGAGGCTAATTCGAATTGCCACCTTAGGAATTCAAATCCTCTCTACCATTGTACTATTTATTTGTCCATATTGTGATTAATTAACTAGTGTGTGTGAAGTATTATTGCTTCTATCTGAGTTCTACTATACCATATTATTCTGTTGCTCATTATACTGTATTGTTCACTCTTCTTCTATTTTCCTACTTAATCATAATTACTCTTGTGAGGTATAGATCATCTCTTAGATCTGCTGTGAGGATTTTCACATGGTATCAGAGCATGTTGAGAGTATTGTTTATCTCCATTCTTGAGAGTTTTTTGCAGGTTATTACCAAGATTTTGAGTGCAGAAGTTGCAGCAGTTTCTGCATTTTTGCAGCAGTAGCAGTTGCAGTTATTCTATATTGTTTTTGCAGGTCTTCTACAACTTCAATGAATTCAGAAGAAATTACTCCTCTTTCTCCATTCAACTATGATGAATGGAAACCTAGAATGATAGCATACTTGAAGATCCATGATCTTTTTTATTGTCATTTTGAAAGAGAGTTCGAATCCCTTGAAGAGAAGATTGATTGGTTAAATAAAGGTGATGGAGCCTTTGGAGCAATGATGCTTTCTTTGCCTGGATACCTGAGATTCTATTTCCAATACCGTGATGGTGTTGAAACTCCAATGGAGTTATGGACTCCAAAAGAGCTATGGGCTCACCTGGATGAAAAATTTGGCAGAAAGAATGAAGGACTCGGTCCTAACCCATTCGAAAGCAACAAAAGTGATGCATTCGCTCCCCTTGATGGTCTCTCAGATCATGAACCAGTATCATCTCATATTGAAGTTGTTGACAAAGAACTTACAGATTCTCCACTCATGCTCAAACTTTATTCTCTTTCTGTGCCAGCTCACACTCTATATATTGCAGAAGGTCCTAAATCCTCTCTTGCACCAGAGTCTGTTGGTTTGCATCATGATCACATGATTATTTCGGAGGTAAAATCAGCTATTGGAGGTAATGCATTCACTCCTCTCAAGCAATCATCTCTTTTATACTACTATAAGATCATAAATTCATGCTTTCAGAAGGTTATTGAAGATTATGGCCATTGCCATCCGCTTGGGATAATTTCTCATGCATCTACTGGTTTTGATTTCACCTCTCATGGTTCAAAGGAGATCTCAAGAAACCATGATTCAAGTCTTGTACCTAAATTGGGTTCTAAGCAATTACTGCTTGGGATAATTTCTCATGCATATGATAGTTTTGACCCCTACTGGTTCAAAGGAGATCTCAAGAAACTGTTTTTTAAGTCTTAAATCTGATTTTGATTTCAAGCAAACATGTAATAGTTATTTTTGGCATAATATCACCCATGGTGATTCAAAGGAGAAGACAAAAGACTATATGCACTTTCACAGATTTGATCCTACCTCGGCTGATTCAAATCACAGGTTCAAGGATCATTCTCATACTGTTGGATTTTTTCTCATCACATTTGATCTGAAGAGCAAGTACAAGCACATGCTTTTTTATCATGATCCACTTCTTCCCAAGAAGAAGATACCTCCAGACATATGACCAAGCATCACACCTGCTTGAGTTTGGAGCATTTAATTTTTGTGTGTGCCTTACAGTCTGTTTTTTGAGGAGGGGGTATGTTTCCCATGAAATTTTCCCACTTCCTTGGTTTATTGATTGTTATTATTCATTGTATTGGGTGACCTTTGGTATTAGTTACCAGGGCCCAGGATGGATTAAGGGGGTGGTGTTAGGATATTCCTATACTCCATCCTAGTCCCACCAGTATTTTGATCATTTACATTTTCAATCATGCATGCACTTTTAGGGTTTGCATGCATTCTAGGGTTTGCATGCATTTTGCATGCATTCCAGTCATCATCCCAGCACCTAGCCCTCAATTAGCCAGCCCCCAGGAGCTTCTCACTATTCAGTTTTATCCCTCCAGTTGCTTAATTCACCCTTCTTCCTTGATTTTAGGGAGCAACTCGCCCTTCTTCACCTACCATTCCAGTTGTCTTCAATTTACACTCAATTACACCTACCAGAGTTAGTTTGACTGATGGTTGACAGTTACTTGAGCATTGATGACTCCACTGATGATGATGAAGACTTCCAATTGTGCTTTGATGATCATGAGGACACCTAGTTGTGCTCCGATGACACTCTATTGATCTTATGATCACTTTGAGAGGCTAATTCGAATTTCCACCTTAGGCATTCGAATCCTGTCTACCATTGTACTATTTATTTGTCCATATTGTGATTAATTAACTAGTGTGTGTGAAGTATTATTGCTTCTATCCGAGTTCTACTGTACCATATTATTCTGTTGCTCATTATACTGTATTTTTTACTCTTCTTCTATTTTACTGCTTAATCATAATTACTCTTGTGAGGTATACATCATCTCTTAGATCTGCTATGAGGATTTCACATAATGTCCCCAATATTTCACTATGTACCACTCTATTGGACTGGGGAATCCAATCGTATAAAGTCACTTGGAAAAATTAAAGAAGAATTGTAAAGTGGTGAATTGGGTCATGAGTCACTATGGAAAAACCAAGTTCCAAGGGAAAATTTGATGAAGGCTCATGACGAGGGAGCATTAGGGAGATGGTGGGACCAGGATGACATGTGGATCACTACAAAAGAAGAAGAAAAATCTCCATGAGGGTGCATTTGTGGGTGAGAGTCCCAATGTTGGTGATAATCCCAAAGCTAGTGATAATTATGAGGAAGGTGATAATTACAAGGTGGGTGATAATTACAAGGTGGGTGAGAATCTCGAAGTGGTGAGAATTTCAATGTAACTCCCAAGTGACTAAAAATAGCTAAGGAGGGAGAATTTTGGAATGGAGGGTAGTTCCAAGGAGTGTAACTCCCACCAAACATAAAGAGAAACTCAAAGTAACTCCTCTCTAGTCCCACATTACCAATTGGAGGGAGTTGAGGTGTCTTAAGGGATTATTCTCTCATAAAATTGATTTTGTATTATTATTTTCGAGAGAAAGCTATAGAATGAGGTGGAATTAGTCACAAGGAGTCATTACCTCCTAAAAATCATTTTTATTAATATTTTGAAGAGAGAATTCTAGAAGGGAAAAGGTGAATAAAGAATTATAAATGAAGGGTGAGGGCACCTATTCAACATCTTTTGGAAAAATTATTTCTGATATTTGGGAGCTCTCTTGGATTTCAATCTTGGGATATGTGCCCCTTGCATTCATGACTGGTATTAGTGGTGAAATATTCCTCCCTAGCTGGTGTGAGAGGAGAGATCATGATTTAGACTTATTCATTGTGCTTCACTGTTGGTGATTGAGAGGAGGAATCACATCGATTTCTCCACATAGCTTGTTGGCTGCTTTTTGGACAGACCCAGGTTTTAATGAAGCGCAGCAACAAAACCCCTTGGCGCACTGGCCCTCTCGGCAACGAGCTGCGTGGCAGCTCGAGATCTCACCTGAAGTGGCTATGGGGGGGCTAAGGAATCAGGTTTCCTTAACCTAGGCGACATAGAGATTGCTCTTTCCTCCTTGACGATTCCTCTAAGGCGACGGTCTGACCCCTCTTCAGACTTATGAGCGCAACAGCTCTCAAGCTCCTGCTCAGCATCCTAGCTGCGCGGTACTTTCCCTCCTGCGCTATGACCCATTACCTGCTGCGCGGATATTCTATGCGTCGTCTCGCGAGCGCGTCCGTCGCAGCAACAAGTTCTCCTATCGCTGCGGCGACGTTATCTACCGAGTCCTTCGACCCTTAACGATTATAGTCCTCAAGGAAGCTTCAAGAATTTACTCAATACACTCCTAAAGATAATGCAATATTTCTGTATTTACCGTTAGTAAGCTAAAACAGGTAATCATCTCTATCACAACATCATAATAGCGAGAAATATGAAGTCCACCTCCACGGGGAAAACCACGTCCACGGGAGTATCTTATATTAACCAGAAAATGATAGACTTATACAATATGCTGCGCACACAGCTGCAGCCTTAGATCTTTCCAGGAAACTCCACGCACACAGCTGGGAGCCCTTCTCTCGATCTATTCTCTTCCTCTCAGAGATTACAATAGTTCAGACGTCGCCTCAGACTGTCTGCACCTCAAGGATTAGCTTCACTGCTAACCCGCTTACTGACTAGTTAGCTATCTGTCTCACCAACTGACTCTCTATCTCACTAACTAACATCTACCCATTACAATTATTCATATATATAGGTGGCCATGGCGGTCGCACCTTTACAACACTGTGGGCCTTTCCCAGCAGTAATCCCCAAAAACCCTAACCACGCACATGGCTAGGTGTACTGTAGGCGCCGCTTGCAGTCATGTCGCCACTTCCTGCAGGCTCCATGAATTCCGGCGCAGCTTACGGGTATGGATGCCTCGTCCTTCGCCTTCAATGCTTTGGTCCGTTGCTCTTCCTTGATCCGATCAACCATAACTTCTGTACTTAGCTTTAATTGAGGGTAGCTGAGCCCTCTACTCCATTGCTTCATTGATTATGGTAGCTGAGCTTTCCACTCTGCTACCTTCATTCCCTTCTGACGTGCGCGCGAGCTCCGCGATTTCCGGTCCGTGATCCGCGCTGAGCTCCTCCATCTGGCACCGTACTGCGCACCGTCTTCTTCTGTCCCCAAAATTGGTGCTTATTCAAAACTTAGCATTCTTCCATACTTGTGCTTTTTCCTCAAAATTCATAGCTTTTACCATAGCTGCGGCCTTGGCTCCAACAAGCCCCTAACACTTACTTGTGGCTCGCCCTCGAGCCACTCGCACTAGCGTGTGGTCGCTTTACTTGCGCATCTGCTTTTGCTTGGGTCTGCGCGAATGCTTTCTTCCACTACGCAATAGCGTGGTCCAATTCATCGACACATTCCACAGCAGTCTGCACTGTTTCTGCAGTGGCTTCTTCTTTAGTGATGGCATCAATCACCTCTTGAGATTCAGCAATCTCTTTGATTTTTGCCTCGACTTGACCAACGATATCAGCATACTCATCCATAAATGGCTGAATGCTGTTGGTGAGCTTCTCATCTTCAGTTCTGAGCTTGTGCAGTTGCTGTTGCATTCTGCGCACTTCACTCATTTTCTTCATTTTTGGTAAGCCTGTTAAGGCCTTAGCTTCTTCAGTCATAATAGTTAGGGATTGTTCTGCGGCTTGCACCTGTTCCAAAAGACCAAATTTGAAAGGGAGCTTCTCAAGCTCCGTCCAAGCTTCCATAGCTTGGCTCATCAGGTTCTCGGCTTCCTGTATTCTGTCTTTCATCTGTGTGGAAGCTCTGCTCAGTGCTTCAAATTGTTCCTTCGCATCATCTGTAGACTGCATGGAAACACGGGCTTCTAGCTCCGCGATTTGGGTTCTATGGCCCTCTTCCATAGCAACTATTTCATGTTCCAGGGTTTTCACCCTTCCTCCAATAATTTGAACTTTCTCAACCAGAGGGAGGTCTGGTTGAATCTCGCAAGCCGGCAATTTCTGGGCAATCTCATCCACTGCGTTTCTGATGCCGATGTCTTGCGCCTCATAAAGTGCGAGTTTCTCGGAGATATTCTTATGACTTGCCTTCAGCTCTATCTCCTGCGATTGCAATCGTTGATTTTCCTGGAATGTAGAGAGCTCTCTAGCCCTCAACTCAAGAGAAACTTTCTCGTGCACTAGTTGTAGAGTCTCTATAGGAATTAGAGACAAATTTATTTCAAAGGGCCCAACGGCGCTTACCTGTAGTGCAGCTAGCATATTTGGAAGTGTCATGCTCGTAGGCGGAATATGCACGACAGTATGCCTTTCTATGAGTTCTTCAACTCGCTCGGTACTTGGAATTTCTTGTGGCGCCTGCGAAGTAGATGCTGGCGCATGAGTCTGCGCAATCCTTCCTGCGAGACCTTTTATTTCCACAAACTGCAGATCTAGAGCACTTCTGATGTGAGCGTGCGCGTTCCGCAGCTCGTGAAATTGCTCTTTCAGATACTGGTCGATCCCCGAGGGAATGGCCTCAGAGGGATGCGACACCTTTTGTTTCTTGGTCGCCGGCTCTGTCGAGCCTTCATCACTTCTTTGCTCAGGGGCTTCCTTGCCCTTATCCTTCTCTTGCGCAACCATAGGACTAATCCAATCGCTTTCTTCTACTGGCTCAATAATACCTGCTGTGAGCATCTTGTCAATTTCTTCTTTGACTTTTTCTTTATAGCGCGGGTTCAACCTGTATGGGCGCTGCTTTACTGGCTTGGCATCTGGTTTCAGAGGTATGCGCATCACTCCTAAGTCTCCTAGGATGCCTTTCATTTCTGTGAATTTGGTAGGAAAGATATCCTGGTAGTCACGTAATAAATCTGAAATATGCGCAACAGTTTCATCATCCCAATAGTCTCCTATAGAAGCAAACTTGGGTTTGGCTTCTGTACCAATGTTAACCTCTTTAAGCTTGATGTGTTCTGTAATGGCAGGGATATCAAGCTGAGGACCTTCAACATTGCGCGTCCCTTCGGATTCTGGAATATTGATGTTGCGAGGATCATCCTCCTCTTCTCCAGTGGTGAAATTATAGCATTCCAGGGCATGTTCTATCTGAACAGCCCAATCTGGTTGGGAATATTATGGTAATAGACATGGTTCAAATACCTTCTTTTTAATACACTTCAGAGCTTGATCAATACTCGGATGCTCTGACTCAAAACTGAATGTAAGTTGAAAACTTTCTATCATTAGAGGCCAAGTAAGAGTGCCTCTGCGCAATTCTGTTTCAGTGTACCAGTTCCTTGGAACTGTGTCCAATGTGTGGATGAATAGGTGAACCCACTCATCGTCCGGAATATCTGACCATTGCTGAATGCATGCTTCAATGTGTGACCTAGGGTCACTCTGTCGCTCATATTTGCGCGACACTTCTGCTGTAGTGTCCTGGAATCTGCGCAGTATCAGTCTGTGACAGTCTTGCCATGTGTGAATATTCGCTTTATCCGCACCCCACCATCTTGCTGGTGTAGCGCGCAGTGATACATCTAATGCCTGTATGCGCTGCTGTTCTGGAAGCTGTTGTTCATATGCCTGTATGAATTCACTTACGTTAGTTAGACCATCAAAAATTGGAGTGTCAGTCAATTCTGTGCTAATCCATCGAATGGATTTAGTCATCATGGCGCAACGTCTTGTAGAAACCTCATGTAAGCGATTCTGCCAGTTTTCCAATCCTGCATCTGAGTCTGATGTGCACGAACTATCGCATTGCCAGCTGATATGGCCATCTGCTGTGGGATTGACATAGTCACTCTGACTAGCAGTCATCTGATACAAACTTTCCATGTGGCGCGTTTCTTCTTCTGCCCGAATGGGTTCTATATACCTTGGTCCTTGAATAGGATCAAGCGGTGCAATGACCCTAATCTGGTCGTCCTCGAAGGTCATCTGTATTTTCTTCAAGTTAATGACAGCTAAATTATCAAATGCCCAGTCTATAACTAAAAGTGCTGGGTAAGGTCTACTATCATCCAGGATTTTGATTACTTCAAAGTCTGCAGAACTTCTTACTCCCTCGATATCAATAGGTACATTGGGTAATCTTCCCAATGGAGAGACTCGTTGCTGGTTCGCGAGTCTTAGCTGGATGGGAGATCTTGTAAGTTGAGGACTTCCCATCTATTCCCATGTCTGCATGGTGAGAACATTAACTTCTGAGCCCAAATCTAAAATGACTTCATCCATCTCAAATGCTCCAATCTGCACTGTGAGCCTCATCTCTTTTCCAGTTCTAATGTGACTCCCAATCTGGTGAACAGCACGCTGCGGCGTGTTCGTCGAAGCAGATTGTTGACATTTATCCAATAGGTGTTGAAGTTCCATAGTTGTTTTTTCATTGCGCAACAACTTTAAGCAGTTCCTTAGAAAATTATGGACAGTACCTAGTGCATATTCTTCATCGGGCCTTCCGGATGTAGTGACCTGTTCTTGTAGCAGGTTGTCTTGTCTTAGCACTTGCGATCTAATATCATTATGCGGATTTGTGACAGAACTTGAAGCTCTGGGATCTGAGAAATACTCTTGGGCTTGCTTGAATGCTTCTTTCTTCTTCTGCAGATTAAGTGGGGTTGGTTTAATATTAGCGCGGCGCACCCATTGCGTCGCTTGCTTTCCAGTTCCCGACTCTGGCGCACCAGTGGTTGTTCCACTGCGCGTCACAATATTAACTGTACGGTCTGGTTCCATTTTTTCTGCTCCAATCAATTGAATATTCTGGTTGACCTGTGGCGTCTTTGCTTGCATTTTAGTTATCAATTGAGGGCATTCTTCAATGATATGATCATAAGATTTACAATATCTGCAAAGGGTTGTAGGGTTTTGGCAATCCCTTGCAAAATGACCTTGCGCTCCACAATTATAACAAGTGATCTGGCCTCTTCCGCGGCCAAAGTTTGTTGTGCATCCACGGCCTCTATAATTTCCTATTCGGCCGTCGCGAGTTTGGTCATATTGTGGACCTGCTATGGGTCCTTGTGCTTCTGACTGTACTCTATAAACATCATGTTTCCTTTCCATCATAAGGTCATATGCTCTGCAATTGTTTTCATCGTGGCCTACTGATTTACAGAAATTACAATATAGGTTCTTTGGAGTTTGTACATATTTCTGAAGTAAGTGACATTCTTGAGGTCTATGACCTCTAGTTCTACAGATTTCACACCAAGGCCCCTGTGGCTGTGGTAAAGGGTTAGGTGCTCCAGTTGCAATATACTCTATGAAAACAGGACAGTGGTCCTTTGAATGACCTTGTGCTTTACATTTTGTACACCATATCTCTTCCTTAACATCCTTGCCTTTCTTAATATCATGCACTTGCAGGGTTAAGTTTGCTAACTGGTTCTGCAACTGCGCAACATCGTTGCTTGTTCCAGCAATTGGTGAAGCTTCTAGTTTCATAGCCATCTCTAGAGCTTGTTCCTGAGTAGTGAGATTCTGTTGCATAAGGGGAAGTCTAATGTGTGGAAGCAGTGCAGCAATGAACCATTCCTTATGCTGTTGAGGTGCAAACTCAAAGCTTACTTGATCTATCAAGGCTTTGAACTTTTGGTCAAAGTCCCATACTGACTCTGTAGGTAACTGCTTGATGTCTTTGAGCTCTGTTATACACTGTGATTCTGATTTAGGTTTCTTGAATTCTCTAATCATTGCATTTCTTACCTCAACAAGCGTTCTATTCTGTGCTGCTGAGTATTTCATGAACCAAGTTAAGGCTCTGTCCCTTAGTGTGGTTGCTAACTGAACCAGTTTAACAGCATCATCATTAATTTTCTTAATTGTCCAAATGGATTCACATAGGAACCAGTGTTGCTCAGGGTCTTCTATCCCTGTTCCTCTAAAAGTTGGTAGTTTCATGTCATCACCCATCTTTCTTGTGCTAGTTTGAGGTGTAGGTGCTATAGCAGTTCTTCTGGGCTGAGCGAACAAAGGTGGTACAGAGGTACTAGAAGTACCGTGTGGGCTACTAGAAGGTGTTACTACGGGATTATACTGAGCTTTGTCTGGCTTTTGCGGTGTAAAAGGGTGGTAAGGGATATGAACACTCCCTTGTCTTTCTATGTGGCTTGCTCTAGGAACTTGACTGTCTTCTGGGCTTGACTCAAAAGAATGTTGGTCAAGGCCTACTTTATACCATTTTCCACTACGAGTGCAACCAATAACTTCAGGGTCACTATCAGAGTCTACGGACATTACTTGTCTATGCTATTCATCTGAAGCTATACATAGTTTTGCTTTTTCATACAGAAGCATTTTAATCGATAAGTTCAAAGAATTCAGGAACTTACCTCTATGTGCTTGAAAGAAACTCCTCTCAGCTTCACTGAAACTCTTTCTTGTATCCACTGCAAACTCAGTGATGAAACCTTCCAGCAGACTATTCAACCAAAAGTCTACTGCGTGGGACACAGAATTATCTACCCGCTTCAGAATGCTGACTAGCTCAGGGGTCCAAGCGACTGGTCGATCAATATGCATAGTGGGTCTAGTATCTGCTAACTTGGCTATCCAAGCATGTAACTCAAGTGCAAATGTGACAAAGAAAATTTCGTGAAGGTCAGTATAGATATACTTCTGCAACCATTCTTCTGGCTGGAGTCTAGAGCTTCTATTTTCTTGTTCAGCGAACTCTTTAGCCTTTAAGTCGAACCACTCCCGAATTTCTGTAGTTGTAGGATTCCAGTAACACATTTGTTAGTTGAGCACAGAACCATTTGTTGGCTCCAGCAACAGTCTTCTTCGTCGCAAAAATAGCAAGTCTCACAGTAACAAGTCACAAGACAACGGAACCATTTGTTGGCTCCCTTCTTTCTCTGGATTCCGTCTCAATCTCGCATGTCGCTGAAATAACAAGTCTCATTCACGCGGCAACGGAACCATTTGTTGGCTCCCTCTTTCTCTGGATTTTGTCTCAATCTCGCATGTCGCTGAAATAACAAGTCTCATTCATGCGGCAACGGAACCATTTGTTGGCTGCTTTTTGGACAGACCCGGGTTTTAATGAAGCGCAGCAACAAAACCCCTTGGCGCACTGGCCCTCTCGGCAACGAGATGCGCGGCAGCTCGAGGTCTCACCCGAAGTGGCTATGGGTGGGCTAAGGAATCAGGTTTCCTTAACCTAGGCGACACGGAGATTGCTCTTTCCTCCTTGACGATTCCTCTAAGGCGACGGTCTGACCCCTCTTCAAACTTATGAGCGCAACAGCTCTCAAGCTCCTGCTCAGCAGCCTAGCTGCGCGGTACTTTCCCTCCTGCGCTATGACCCATTACCCGCTGCGCGGATATTCTATGCGTCATCTCGCGAGCGCGTCCGTCGCAGCAACAAGTTCTCCTATCGCTGCGGCGACATTATCTACCGAGTCCTTCGACCCTTAACGATTATAGTCCTCAAGGAAGCTTCAAGAATTTACTCAATACACTCCTAAAGATAATGCAATATTTCTGTATTTACCGTTAGTAAGCTAAAACAGGTAATCATCTCTATCACAACATCATAATAGCGAGAAATATGAAGTCCACCTCCACGGGGAAAACCACGTCCACGGGAGTATCTTATATTAACCAGAAAATGATAGACTTATACAATATGCTGCGCACACAGCTGCAGCCTTAGATCTTTCCAGGAAACTCCACACACACAGTTGGGAGCCCTTCTCTCGATCTATTCTCTTCCTCTCAGAGATTACAATAGTTCAGACGTCGCCTCGGACTGTCTGCACCTCAAGGATTAGCTTCACTGCTAACCCGCTTACTGACTAGTTAGCTATCTGTCTCACCAACTGACTCTCTATCTCACTAACTAACATCTACCCATTACAATTATTCATATATATAGGTGGCCATGGCGGTCGCACCTTTACAACACTGTGGGCCTTTCCCAGCAGTAATCCCCAAAAACCCTAACCACGCACATGGCTAGGTGTAGTGTAGGCGCCGCTTGCAGTCATGTCGCCGCTTCCTGCAGGCTCCATGAATTCCGGCGCAGCTTACGGGTATGGATGCCTCGTCCTTCGCCTTCAATGCTTTGGTTCGTTGCTCTTCCTTGATCCGAGCAACCATAACTTCTGTACTTAGCTTTAATTGAGGGTAGCTGAGCCCTCTACTCCATTGCTTCATTGATTATGGTAGCTGAGATTTCCACTCTGCTACCTTCATTCCCTTCTGACGTGCGCGCGAGCTCTGTGATTTCCGGTCCGTGATCCGCGCTGAGCTCCTCCATCTGGCACCGTACTGCGCACCGTCTTCTTCTGTCCCCAAAATTGGCGCTTATTCAAAACTTAGCATTCTTCCATACTTGTGCTTTTTCCTCAAAATTCACAGCTTTTACCATAGCTGCGGCCTTGGCTCCAACATAGCTTCATAGATATGAATGCATTGATTGTTTATTTGTAGGTTAGAGTATTTTATAGTGTTTTGGGTTGCATTCGTTTTGGTTTGGTGATGTTTGATATTTTTTGGAATTTCTTAGTGTTGGCTTGGAAGTTCTGTTGTTATGGGTTTTCCAAATATTGAGCCAGTGTTGGAGGGGGGAAAATGGATCTTCTGGTTCGAATATTTATGAGTAATTATGGTCCATGAGACCTTTTTCATTTCATTCATAGAATCATTTCTATTTGGTAACACTTTTCGTTTCATGAAAAAGGGTTTATGTTTTCCTGATATATGGCAATTTTATCGGATCCATGATTTGGATTTTTGTTTCGAAATTTTATTCTTGTTTAGGAGGGAACACCCATGGATGTACAAATATCTTGAAGGTTGTTCTACTAACTGTATAAACTTCATATATGATAGAGGGATCACCTTAGAGATCATATCTACAATTTGGGGTTGATATTTTTCTTGTGGAGGGAACACTAGTTAAAGGAGATCTCAAATTTGAAGCTACCATTTCCCCTCTCTTCTATGCTATTAAATTGCAGCCATTCCTCATCTCTTATATCGTGTTTATTTATGTATTTTCAGCCTTCATCACAGAATTTAGTATAATTAATTTTTTAATCCATTTAATAATAAATATTCACAGTGGTTTTCTCCATATTGTGCTCTATATTCTAGCTATTGGTAATCTATGTGTAGATCTATCAATAATGGTGGTGCAATCTTAATGTAGTATGCATAAAACTTTCATAAGAGCTCCCTGAAGTGTGTTAGTGGGAAATTTAGCTTGGATTGGGTTTGTTTGAATGAATTTGGGGCCGTTTCTTTGAATTCAAGTTTCTTAGGTGGTGTTTGGGAAGATTTAGTGTTATCAGTCAAATATCACATCGCATTGTCGATCACACAAAAGGACACTATGGATGGAAGAGCTTGCTTGACCTTGGATGACTTGGAGCTAAATCCTTACTCCTTCCGCTTAAAAACTTATTTTTCCTAACACTTTCACCATAAAGCCTCGACTCCTATACTTGACACATTGCGAGTCACCCACGAGTCTCCATACGGACAACCCACGAATGTCAATTAAAAGTTGCACTTGCGAGCTGCGGAGATCACATGCTGTGAGTCACTCGCAAGTTGCTAGATGCTATAGTCGTGGGTCTCTTAAGAAAACTTGAAAAAATATATTAAATAATACGGATTGGGATTAGTTGAGTCAGGTATTCCAACTTCCCCAACTTCCCAATTCAACTTCCTTTCGAAACCAATCCTCCCTTCCTTGCCATAAATTCAAGGGGAAGGCATGAGAAATACACAACGAATTGAAGAGTTATTGTTATGTAGAATAAATTCCAATTCAAGAGAGAGGAGCAGGAGCCTAGGTCCTAGTTACGAAGGTGCTTGATGCAGATTCAGGTATAATATTTGTACTTACTGCATTCTTTTGACAATAAAAGATTTAGATACTCTTCCCTTGCCAATAAAGTGTTAATCTCTATTGTATTTTGATTATAATTTGATGTTATTGCATTCATTAATATCAATATCTATTTTATAGTCAAACTAGTTTGAGGAAGGTCTGTGTGATTTGCAGGTTTGTTGCTGTGGAGATCTAGAGAAAAGCTTGGACCAACTGTCATAAACAAGGTATGTTTCCTCAACACCTTGATCTTATTTATTTGCAGTAATGTATGCATAACCTTATGTATCTATCTGTCAACCCCTTGTATGTTGGTAGTATCTATCCCTGATTATTAGGTAAATTCGCTAACAACATAACTGGCGACTCCGCTGGGGACACCTTCTTGTTTTTCTTCTTTGGGGATCTTTGGTTTCTTCAGTTTCATAACCTTTTTGAGTCTCTTTTGAGGTATTTAGGGTTTATTTTTAGATCCCTTTGTGTTGGATCAGTCTAGTCTGGTTTGCAAAGTTTCTTTTGTTCTTTTATCAACACCTACCCACATGTTTCCTATATATACAGACGTGCACTTTCTATTTTACCCATGAGTTGCAGGCTCTGCTACCCGCGCACATTCAGTTGCACCCGTGAGCTGTCTGTGTACACAGTCGTGAGTTTGCATTAAAATATATGAACTTCTGCTTCAGGGTTTGATCTTGGTTTTTTGGTGTGATTTTTTATTTGTATTTGCTTTCTGGTACTTGCTAGACTTTCCTATGTCTCTTCTGGGTCTGTTCACAACCTTTTTAGAGGCCATCTGTTGTTCTTAATTTTATTTAGTTGCTTTTTGGTTTCCATTCTTTGTTTTTAAGGTTTTTGGAGTCCACCTGCGACTCATTAGTATATACAGTCGCGCATATTTTTCCCTAGTCGCGTGTTACTAGTATACATACCCGCAGGTTCACCACGAGTTCTTACATATAACAAGTATTTCCTAAGTTTTTCTTTTTTCATTAGGGTTTGACTTCAGTGGGGTTTTTCTTTGGTTTTGAAAGTCTTTGTCAGTTTGGATACGTCTTGGACATTGTTCAGGGTGCTCTGAGTCTGTTTTGGAACCTCTTTGATATTTTCCCTTCGAGTCATCGTATTTGTAAAGTTTCCCTAGCTTGCTAGCCTATCATTTGTTTGGTGGATGCTTATTTCTTTTTTTTTCTAATGTTCAGGAACATACTAATTTTTGCACAAAGATCCTTCTATTTTTCCATCTTGCGCATCAGTTTTTGTTTTTTGGCATCTTGTTCCAAAAGTTTAGTTACTTCTGTGAAGCAAATTTTTGGGTTAAGTCTTCGTCGATCTTGATTTAGGTTTGTTTTTTTTAAGTCTTGCGCCATCTTTCTTTACTCACATAGATTGATAAGTCTTGTTAGTTCATTATTTTCATTTGCATTTCTTTCATAGCTAGACAAAAGATCAAATTTGAAAAACAAAGGAACTTATTTTACAAGATTTGTCATTTTATTTTTCGAAGTAGGGTAGTTGCATTGCTATTAACTTTGAAAACAAAACAACAACCAAAAAAAGAAACATTTATGCTTAGAATTGATTAGATTTTGCGTTTTGAAAAAACAAACGAAAAGAAAAATTGTGAAGTTACATTTTTTATATGCACTTTGCTTATAGTTGTAACCATGCCACGCACTACACTACACCTTGAGTAAATAACAACCCATAAAAGGAACTTAATTAAAATTTATTAGTAACATTTCTTTTTTAGGGTTACACGACATTAACTAGCTTATGCTATTATTTCATAATAGATCACACTTAAACTTTCCGAAATCGTTTAAACTCTCAAATCGTAGTGCAGACTATATTCTAGTAAGTCCATTCTTTTGGTGGTGTTCCAGGAAGCTCCACTTAAACCGGAGTTAAGCAAAAGGTTGTGTGAGACTGGAATTGTTGGGGATACCCCCCCACTTTCCTTTCGAGCATACATCAAGGCTGATTTGCGTACAGGGGTCCATTAGTGCCTTGTACATTCTTGGATTTCGGGCTTAACTACCCTTCCCATGCATTTTGGCTAGACATGCAACTGTCCCCCTGGACATTTTCTGCATTTGTGGTATCCTTAGAATCTTGACTTTCAGGCTCTACATAGGTATAGTGGAAGGCTATTTCCACCGCACCTAGGACAAACATGGAAGATAACCCTCTACAGTAATCTAGGGAGGTCGGTTTGGTGATTCGAATGCTTGCACCCATAGGATCTGTATTGGACACCGTGTAACTGACCTTCGATATTCTACTAGTTTGTTCTAGGCCCTCATCATTCCATACTGAATTTTGAGAGTATTATCTTCATTTTTCTGGTTTTTATTACTATAGGACATTTTTAGTGGTATGTTGTTTTCTCCTTAGTTGTTAGTGGCCACTAGGTTTCTACACTTAGTTTATTTTTTATAATTGTGGAGAACCAACCTATCTGTAGGTAACGAAGGTTGAAAAACCTTCCCCCACACACTATGGAGCCTCCACCACCACCTCAACAATGAAGGACTGATTCTCATGGTTCATACGAACTTACGGGCACAACGGAACCACCCAGAGAACCATACCCCATAACTCAATATCAATAGGTTCATAATACTGTTGAGGTTGAAGACATAACCACCCAAGAGTTGAACACACCTTTCAACCCTCCTTTGATAGGACCTAACGATCCCTTACTCAAAGTGTAGTTTCTCTAGGTCAACCGGAGTTTATTTCATATCGGTTTACACCTGGTTTCTTCATAACTAACACAGGGGACGAGTCAGGAGTTCCCCATACTACTACTTCATCCATTATATCAAGAGGTTTCGCTCCTTCATTCACACACACAGTGGTACCTAGCTCTTTGTAGGCTTCCTCTACTTCAAGCCCTCCATTCAGTTTCAATACTGGTTCCTTGGGTATGCCAGGCTCTTAGGCTTCGACTTCAGCTATTCCTTTTGGTTCCACCATTGGATCGTCCAATATCCCTTTTTCAGGGATACCTTCAGTACCATTTACATCATCTCCTTTTATACAACAGTCTCAGGGTAATCCGCAGTCTACTCCTTTCAGTCATGGTTTCCCTTGGTTTGGAGGACAAATAGCTCCTTCCACACCCTTTGTGGGATCAATGCTCATTCCGTATGTTACATCTATACCTAGGTTTTGTTAAGTTTAAACCAAATAGACTAGCAAGATCACTGAAAGAAGCATAATCACAAGATAGACACAGTATTTAACCTAGGAAACCCTCATGGGGTAGAAAACCTAGCAAAGCTTTCCTCAATAAGATGATCAACCAAAATACAACATGTGCTCCCTCCTTCTTCTCCTCCTTAGCAGATCTCCTAGACAAGTGTGCTACTTTTCTCAAGTGAGTGAGTGTCTCTAATGAGGAGTTCACCTCCTCTATTTATACTAACTCCCGACCACCAAAAATACCTAATGGGGCTGACCTCTCCTGGAGAAGTCTAATAACCCCTAAAACATAACCTCAGGGCCGACCCCCACATGGTGGGTCTAATAACCCTAGTTACCACAACTCCTCGGAGGAATTCAACATCTCCGGATACATAATATACAAATATAATATTCTTAGAAGTTACAATATTCAACACTCCCCCTTAACGAGAAGGATATTATAACAACATTTGTAGGAGCAAGGAGTCATTGACTACATCATACATGATACATCTATAAATCATCGAAAGCTTTCTTCAATTCATCATCATCAGTAACTCAACTAGTTACTGGAACATCAACATCATCAGAGTTAATATCACTCGATCATCAACATCGTCAACGATCATCAACATCGTCATCATACGATCATCAGCATCGTCATCAGCACGATCATCGGCATCGTCATCGCTCGACCGTCATCAACATCATCACCACAAGATCATCAGCATCGTCATCACACGATCATCAGCATCGTCATCAGCACGATCATCAACATCGTCATCACACGATCGTCATCAACATCGTCATCATACGATCATCAGCATCGTTATCACACGATCATCAGCATCGTCATCACACGATCATCAGCATCATCATCACATGATCATCAGCATCGTCATCGCACGATCATCAGCATCGTCATCACACGATCATATTACAGGATGATCAATCCTGCTCTCTTTAGGACATAATTCCATGGATGATGCAATCCAGATCAAGTTCCAAGATGATCAATCCTTGTCACTTTAAGACAAGTCCATGTCGGGGGATGATGCAATCCCGACCACAGTGCCAGTCCTTTTTCATACTGAATGTGACCTAGATCAGATCTAGGATTTACCGTCACAGAGCCAGTCCTCTTTCATACTGGATGTGTCACACTACAGAGCCAGCCCTGTTTCATGCTGGATGTATCACATCTACAGAGCCAACCCTGTTTCATGCTGGATGTATCACATCTACAGAGCCAACCCTGTTTCATGCTGGATGTATCACATCTACAGAGCCAGCCCTGTTTCATGCTGGATGTATCACATCTACAGAGCCAGCCCTGTTTCATGCTGGATGTATCACATCTACAGAGCCAGCCCTGTTTCATGCTAGATGTATCACATCTATAGAGCCATCCCTGTTTCATGTTGGATGTATCACATCTACAGAGCCAACCCTGTTTCATGCTGGATGTATCACATCTACAGAGCCAGCCCTGTTTCATGCTAGATGTATCACATCTACAGAGCCAACCCTGTTTCATGCTGGATGTATCACATCTATAGAGCCATCCCTGTTTCATGTACCTTTTGAACCGAAGTCCAGGGACGATCCAGTCCTATCATGTACCTTTTGAATCGAAGTCCAGGGACGATCCAGTCCTATCATGTACCTTTTGAACCAAAGTCCAGGGATTATCTAGTCCTATCATGTACCTTTTGAACCGAAGTCCAGGGATGATCCAGTCCTATCATGTACCTTTTGAACTGAAGTCCAGGGACGATCCAGTCCTATCATGTCATGCATTTATCGGAGACCTCATGTCTACGGCTCAATTCAAAGGACCATAGTCCGAGGATGATCCAATCCCCTTACCTGTTCATTCAGGATTTTGTTCTTGGAGACATCTTGTCTACGGATCACTTTAGGACTAAAGTCCATGGATGATACAATCCTCTCATCACTATGGGTACAAGTATCTTCATCCATACAAGTACAAACATGTATCAATACATCAAGGCATCATGTAACCTCATCATCAAGACATGTAAATCAAAACATGTATTCTCATCAATAGCATCGATACATCTATCATCAAAAGCATGTATTCTCACTAATACATCTATCATCAAAATCATGTATTCTCACTAATACATCTATCATCAAAAGCATGTATACACTAACACATCTATCATCAAAAGCATGTATACATCTATCATGTATTCTCACTAATACATCTAACATCAAAAGCATGTATACACTAACACATCTATCATCAAAAGCATGTATACATCTATCATGTATTCTCACTAATACATCTATCATCAAAAGCATGTATACACTAACACATCTATCATCAAAAGCATGTATACATCTATCATGTATTCTCACTAATACATCTATCATCAAAAGCATGTATCTAACATCAAAAGCATGTATCCGCTAATACATCTATTATCAAGAGTAAAAATATAAGAGTCCTAAATCTAAATAACTCTAAGTAACTAAGTGTAGTAAATAGGTAACCTCATCATTGATGAGGCAGACTTGTTATCAGATACTATACTACTCCCCCTTTCGAGGAGGGTCCTTTTGAACTACACCAAGATTGTCTCGGAAGTATTCAAACTTTACTCGAGACAGAAGTTTAGTCAAGATATCAGCAATCTGATCCTCAGTGCTTATATACTCGAGCTTTATAGCTCCCCTCTGCACCATATCTCGTATATAGAAGTATCAGATTTCAATGTGTTTTGACTTATCGTGGAACACAGGATTTTCAGTCATCTTAATGCAGCTTTGATTATCACACATAATCACAGTGGGATCCATTTCTAAGTCAAACACTCCAGATAATAGTTTCCGAAGCCATACTGCTTCACAGCTGGCAGAACAGGAAGCTATATATTCTACTTCAGCAGTACTGAGGGCCACACTAGATTGTTTCTTGCTAAACCATGAGATCATGGCAGATCCAAGACCGTAGCATCCACCTGAAGCACTTTTTCTGTCTGAGACACTACCTGCCCAGTCAGAGTCTGAGTAACCATGTAACCTGAGTTCATGACCTCCGAGATAATATAGACCAAAATCTAATGTACCTTTTAGGTACCTCATTACATGCTTTGCAGCTATTAAGTGAACCTTTCTAGGTTATACTAGATATTGACTTAGGGTATTTACAACAAAGCATATATCAGGTCTAGTATTTGTTAAATACATCAATGACCCGATAATTTGTCTATATAGGGTTATGTCCACTAATTCTGATGAATCATTAACTAATAACTTCAAATTTGAGTCCATGGGAGTGGCCATGGCTTTACACTCCAACATATCAAATCTTTTGAGAATCTCCACAGTATACTTACCTTGATTTAGAAAGATTCCTTTTGGTTCTTGCCATACTTCTAAGCCTATGAAGTAGTGCATTAATCCGAGATCTTTCATCTTGAATTCTGAAGAAAGCTTCTTCTTGCTTTCAATAATTTGTTTCTCATTTCCAGTTAGAAATAGATCATCTACATATAACAACAATATAACTGGTTCATCATCCATCACTTTGAGGTAAAGATTGGGGTCAGCTTTACTTTTGGTAAAGCCCATGCTTGTTAAGAAATTGTCAATCCTCCCGTACCAAGCCCTGGGAGCTTGCTTCAATCCATATAATGTCTTTTTCAGTTTGCATACATGGGTCCTTCCATCCTTGACCTCAAACCCTTGTGGTTGTTCTATGTATACTTCTTCTTCAATTACACCATTCAGAAAAGCTGTCTTAACATCCATTTGGTGTAATTTCCACTTCATCAAGGATGCAAGTGCCATGATAGTTCTAATTGAAGTATACCTAGCAACTGGTGCAAATGTTTTTTCATAATCAATTCCCTCCTTCTGAGAGAATCCTCTGGCTACAAATCTTGCTTTGTATTTTTCAATGTTGCCATCTGCAGCATGTTTTATCTTGAAAATCCATTTGGAAGAAACCACACTTTTATCTTTTGGTTTGGGGACTATATCCCAAACATCATTTTTTCATTATTGACTGATATTCTTCTGTCATTGCTTCTACCCATTCTTTCTTCTGAGTTGCCTCTTCATAGCTGGTAGGTAGTTGATCCACAAGATCACACATCAAGGCCATATAGTTGTACACTAGCTTTGGTTTCTTTCTTTCTCTAGTGGAGCCTTCAGGAGCTCCATATCTTTCAGCCCCTTGAATAATATCTCTAGCCCATGCTGGCCTTCTTTTCTTAGATAAGTCTGTAATAGGAGGCTCTTGTGGTTCCAACATGTCATGATCCTCTGGTGAATCATCTTCAGGAATGGGCATAGCCTCCGTGATTCTAGGAGATGTATCTTCTTCATAGATTTCTTCAAGTTGGCACTTTCTGGATTTATTGAGAGCTGCTTCTTCATCAAAACTTACATCTCTACTTATTTCTATGTGATGAAAACCTGGAATGTAAATTCTGAAGGCTTTGGATAATTCACAATAACCAACAAATATTCCCTTCTTACCAGAAGGGTCCAACTTGGTTCTCTTTTCTTTTGGAATGTGGATGTACATAAGACACCCAAATATTTTAAGATGACTTACCTCAGGCTTCTTTCCTGTAAACACTTATTCTGGAGTTTTGAAATCAAGAGCACTATGAGATAATATATTTTGCACATATACTGCTGTCTTGGCCGCTTCAGCCCATAGATACATGGGAAGATCTTGGTCATGTATCATAGTCTTCACAGCTTCCATGATTGTTCTATTTTTCCTTTCAGCCACCCCATTTTGTTGGGGATTATAGGGAGTAGTTAGTTCCCTCTTAATTCCAGCTTCTTTACAAAAGTCTTCAAAGTCCTTTGAGGTAAATTCTCCGCCATTATCTATTCTGAGAATTTTGATTCTCTTTTCTGAGAGATTTTCTATTAGAGCCTTGAGCTCTTTGAATTTTTCAAAGACTTCATTCTTACCTTTTAGGAAGTATATCCAAGTTTTCCTTGAATAGTCATCAATGAATGAAAGATAGTATTCAAACCCACTTAGAGAAGTAGTGGGCATTGGTCCACATACACTAAGTTTATTAGCTCCAGAATGTTCTTAGTCTTTGTTTCACTCTTTGGAAAGGGGTTCTTGACATTTTTCCCTTTCTTACATCCTTTACATGAGCCATCATGATCAGCTTTCAAATCTGGTAATCCTATGACTACCTTGCTTACATAGGGTAAAGCTTTATAGTTGATGTGAGCTAATCTTCTATGCCATAGCTCACTGGGGCTAGAGATCTCATGAGCAAGGGTAGCTTCTGGATGACCCTTGAGCTTATAGAGACCTCCTTCTTCTTCACCAATGACAACTACATCTTTAATTGTCTTTCCTTTGGACCACATGAGTACTTGTCCATCTATGAAAGCCACTCTAAATCCTTTCTTATCTAGTGCTGAGATAGAGAGTAGGTTCTTCTTTAAACCTGGTACATATAAGATGTATTTCATCTTCAAAGGTGTTCCAGAATCTAGCTTGTAGCTAGCTTCACCAATTCCTTTGATGGCATATTGGTGGTCATCTCCTAGAGATACCTTTTGTGTAGAAGACTTTTCTTCAAGATTTGAGAAAGTCTTTCTTTGACCTGTCATGTTCTTAGAAGCACCACTGTCAATGAGCCATGTATCTTCTCCAGGAGATACAGATCCAGAGAGTGCAGAGAATAGGACATATTCTTCTGGATCTTCTTTCTTCACCTTATATCTTTTACTTTTAGGTCTTACCTCTACCTCTTCTTCTTATTCTTCATCTTCTTCCTCTTCTTCACTATCATTTTTTGCCATATGTGCATGGTGTCTTTTGTGGACAAACTTCTTCTTTTGTGAAGGATAAAATCTGGAGATGTGTCCTAGTTTATCACAGTTGTAGCATTTGACTGTGGAAAGATCTCTTACTGGAATTGGTCCTTTTCTCTTTTTAGGTCTAGAGAAGTGTTGAGATCCTTTGTGGTCAACTTTCTTGAGATGACCCATTCTTCTTCTTTTGGTATGGGTGGCCAAAGCTTGGTCATCCTCTTTGAGAAGAGCTTCTCTGTTGGCTACCCTAGCTTCTTCTTGAACACAATCCTCCCATACTATATCAAACTTCATGCTCTCTTTCCTGGCACACATGGTTTGTATGAATGATTCCCAAGGTCTAGTGAGACCATTAAGAGCAGTCATCACAAGTTCATCCTCATCAAGAGTATCACCAATTGCATCTAGTTGTTCCTTGATTTGTGAAACCCTTGAGAAGTAGTCTTGAATGGATTCTCCTTTGTGAATCTTGGGACTCTTCAATTGAGTCCTTAGGTTCATCTTCCTATTGATGTTCTTTCCTTCATACATTCTTCCTAGGGCATCATACATTTCCTTTGGAGTCTTCTTGGAGGCCACTTGGGGAATCAAGTGGTATTTAATAGAATCAGCTATGATTCTCTTTTCCCTAATCAAATCCTTCCTATGCTTTTCTTTGGCTTCATCTCCTTCTGGTTCTGCAACTTCATCTTTAATATAATGAGCAAGATCATTCTCTTCAAGAATGAGACCAATTATGTATTTCCATGCCCGAAAATTCTCTATACTTCTAGCTTGTCCTCAAGCTTAGTGTTTGGAGCCATCTTCTCTTGGGGGAGTCCAAGAGACAGAGAGTACTTATCTGAAAAGTTACCTTTTACTTTTCCGGATCCCGAGACAGAAATTTATCGCACTTTTGGTAGAATTAGGGTTTGACTTTCCCGGAGTTCTACCCAACCAAAAAGTTTGATCTAGGGCTCAAAAGATTGGTCTTGAGAAGGGATATCCAGCCATGTAATCATATTTTAATAATACCAACTTTTTGCTGAAACCCTAAACTTCACTGGAGAGAGAGAGAGAGAGATTCTTACCTTGTGAAAGATGTCCTATTCAGTCTAGCTCTGATACCATGTTAAGTTTAAACCAAATAGACTAGCAAGATCACTGAAGAAGCATAATCACAAGATAGACACAGTATTTACCGTGGGAAACCCTCATGGGGTAGAAAACCCAGCAAAGCTTTCCTCAATAAGATGATCAACCAAAATACAAGATGTGCTCCCTCCTTCTTCTCCTCCTTAGCAAATCTCCCAGACAAGTGCGCTACTTTTCTCAAGTGAGTGAGTATGTCAAATGAGGAGTTCACCTCCTCTATTTATACTAACTCCCGACCACCAAAAATACCTAATGGGGCCGACCTCTCCTGGAGAAGTCTAATAACCCCTAAAACATAACCTCAGGGCCGACCCCCACATGGTGGGTCTAATAACGCTAGTTACCACAACTCCTCGCAGGAATTAAACATCTCCGGATACATAATATACAAATATAATATTCTTAGAAGTTACAATATTCAATAGGTTTAACCCCTTCATAGGTTTTAGTGTGCATTCATCGAATGTACAAACATCCAATGTACCTGTAGGGAGTACTCCCTTTTCACTGTTTGGTGGAGGGGGTGGTAACTTTTTTAACCCACATTATGGAGGGGCTAACACCCAAGGAAGAAACCCTTTCACATCTGGCTGGAGCAGCTTTAACAATGCTTTCATTTCACAACCGATGGTTGGGGGAAATGCCAACCAACAGTATAGGAACCAGGTTTCGGGAGGTTCCACCTACCAGGATCTTATTAATCAAATTCCATCGGTTCAACCTCGTTCTCCCTTTCTGACAACTCTAAACTTGCACGATCTTTCAAAATTGACTAATGATCTAGTGCGCCAAAACCTCGCATGGAAACCAATTCCAACCAAGTTTCCTTCTGACATCCCAAAGTTTAAAGGAAAGACTGGAGAAGATCCTGGTGATCACATCACTACTTTTCAGCTCTAGTGTTCTTCCAAATCCTTAAACGACGATTCCATTAGGTTGAGGCTCTTTCAAAGGACCTTGACTAGTGTCACGGCTAAGTGGTACATTGAACTACCTGCCACATCTTATGACAACTTTTGGGATTTGGAAACTGTCTTTTTGAACCACTTTCAACTTCTTGTCTGTTATGATGTCATCACATACCTTTTTTCAACTTTCAGGTAGAATAAGGCCACTCACTTTTTTTATCACATTCAGGAGTAGTGAAGGTGAAAGAGGCTCATCAAAGCTGAAATTCCCCCAGAATTCCTATTAGAGTGGTACTTGAAATCACTCCTTCCTTACATCTCTAAGGATGTAGCAACTTATGGGGTGTCTTTTGAGGAGGAAGCCATCCTTAGGACCCAGCAACTTGATTTGGTATATGCTCAATCTGGGATTCTATACGAGATTATACCTAACACACTGAGATCTAATATTGATTTGGGTAAACCTAAGCCTGGACCACATGCCGATGGTATCGTCGGTTCAGTAGACAAAGCAACACTCAAAGCTTTGACCAAACAAGTTCATGCTTTATCTGTAAAGCAATCTGTTGTAGATGCAACTTCTGTTGCAGCCTCCCCTTCTACAACTGAATCTGTACAACAAGCGCAAACTAATCAAAAGGGTCCCCGACAACCCAACAATAAAAAGAAGGGCAAGAAATGGGAGGGGAACCATCAAAATCCCAAGAACACAGAAAATGCCGAGGAGGGCAAGAAGGATAAAAACAAAGTCAAGTTTCCTTGAAAGTTATGTAAGGATGACCACCTTACCCACCAATTCCCTCTTATGTAAGAATCCTAGAAGCTGCTCTGTGAGAAGAAACTAGCTATCATGAAGGACCCACTCTCTCATGGACAAGGCTCAGCTTCTGGAAACTCTAGTATTTTTAAAAATTGAAAATACATTTAAAAACGTGTTTCTAATGAGAGAAAACATGTTTTTTAATGTATTTTCAATTTTTTCATGGTGTGGATGTTATTAAAAGTATGCAACATGGGTACTCATTGGATGCATAATTTAATTATGCATCCAACGAGTCCTCCCGCTTGAAATTTGAGTAAACCTACTAGGAGATAAGTTGAAAATACGATCCAAAAAAGTAGTTTTTATGTTTTCCCTCCAATTTTTTTAGGTGCTCCCTTTTTTAATTTTAAAGCATTTTGACTAGCTAATACATGATGACATGGAATTTGTATTATTTTTGGAAGGCCCATTTTAAATTGAAATTTCCTCTATTGAGGGGAGAGTTTGTAGTGAGACTTCGTGGTGATGTCTATTTGTCCATCATTCCTTCTATACAAAAGATTTATGTTGAAGGTAATGTGAAAAATATATGGAGAACCATACCGATTGATATCTCCATCAAATCTGGCATTGTGGAAAACCCTTCTATTGGAGAAAATTGTTCTCTTGATGAGATCACTTTGTAAACCAACCTGTTCAAGGAATTCCACAATGTGTTTTCCTAGTCTTACGAGGAGATGCCAGGCATCGACCTCGCCATAGTCGAGCATGTCATCACAACCAATCTGAATGCTAAACCTATGAGACAAAATATTCGTCTGGTAAACCCTATAAAAGCAGCACCATCAAGGAGGAAGTTGAGAAACTGGTCGACAAAAATGGAGCTGGCTTCATCTATCCGATTGATATGACAAAATGGGTCTCTAACCCATTTCTGGTCGACAAGAAGCAACGAACCATTCGGGTCTGTACATATTTTTGGGACTTAAACAAAGCTTGTCGTAAGGACAACTACCCCACACCCTTCATAGATTAGATTATTGATGCGTGTGCGGGCTATGAATTTTTTTATTTCATGGACAGTTTTTCAGGATACAACCAGATTCAAATAAAACCTGAAGACCAACATAAGTCATATTTTATTTGTCCTTGGAGGACCTTCTCTTACCGGAAGATGTCGTTCGTCCTAAAGAACATATGAGGAACCTGCAACAATTAATTGATAAAATGCACAATATATTGGATCACATAATATTTTTATTGATCACGGGCCACTTCGAGGGAGCAACCTCCTTTGAGCAATCTCAGTACAAATAACTTCACGGTACCTTCATTGGTCTCAACACAAACTTATATACTAAGTCTAGGTGCCAATACCATGGGTCAATACCATGTGTCAATACAAACCATGGGCCGATACAAACTATGGATCAACAATTACTATGGGACGACTTACAAAGCATATGCATCCAACAACAATAAGACAAACTATGGATCAACAAATACTACGGGACGACTTACAAAGCATATGCATCCAAAAAAAATATACTAACAAAGTAAACAGAAGGGTTGACATGGGTTCCTAACATCCCCTCTCCCTTAGAAAAAACTTTGTCCTCAAAGATTTAGATGTGGAAATTGATGCAGAATCTGAAGGAGTGGTTCCCCTCTATCATCCTCGGGTTGAATTCCGAGCCACTGACGCCTTGTGATTTTCAGGGAGGGTTTCTTGGAAGGCTGTAGAAAAAGAAGAACCATATCAGCTGTGTGAAAAGTGCACTCAAAACAATGCTGATCAGCTTGTTGTTTCAGTTGAATTCTTGCCATGTGAAGATTGTCCTGCAGAATGAGAAGAATCTGATCGTGGTTTCGAAGAACCGAGTCAATTTCCTGAACTGGGGAGATGCTGAGGGTGTATGGAAGAAGAATTGGCAGTGCCTATCCATAAACTACTTCATATGGTGTCCTTTTAGATGGGGTATTGTACCACTATAGCGCTTCTATGAAATACATAGAAATAGTTGTCCAAATCTGTGTAGGGATGGGAAAGGGTTTGAGTAGTCCCGAAAGGAGTGTCGCTTCACCCTTGTTGACCTGGCAAGTATCATAGTCAGCCACCATTTGTTCAATTGTCATTTTCATTCCCTGCCAAAAGAAGTTACATTGTTCCCGGTCATACATTTTGAGGAACCTAGAGTGCCCTGCTAATGAAGAAGCATGGAGTTCATAGAAGAGATAGATATGTTGAATAGATTGCAACCAATTTGGAACAAACAGAGAAATAGCTGTAAGAGAAACTAGGTCATCAAATGTGAGAGAATGAGCATTTTCCACCATATTTTCCTTACCCTTGTTGTAAGTCATCACATAGACATAACCCATGAGTTGGATAACCCATTTCAGGTGTGCTGGGGAGGAGACCCATTGTTCCAGGAAATTTTCCAGACTCTGGAGATCAGTCTTGATGCAGAAATAATTCCCTAATAGGTATGCCTTCCACTTCTGGACTACATGCAAATAGCCATCATTTCCTACTAAGATGTATATGTGGCTAAATTCTTATTAGAAAGGTCTCTTGAAAGCGACAAGCCCACTGGTTCAGCAAGGACACTTGCATATATATCCAAGGAAGTAGGGGAGACCGTTGATGGGTGCATCTAAATGGAATGGAGTTGAGCGATGACACCATGTGAATTCTTCTTAAGGATTTTTTTCAGGCGATGTGAATTGATGATGCGGAGAGACCCTTGTTGTAAGCCCTTAAATTTGTGTTGTTTCCCATTGACTGAAAACTGCATCCAAAGTTCAGCGAAATCCCATAATATGGGGCCAAGTGTGCGTAACCATTGAATGCCAAAAACCACATAACATTTGCCTAGGGACAAGGAAAACATGTTGGAGCGTGGGTTATAATCTTCCAGAGATATACGCACATTGTGACACTTCCCCTTGCAAGGTGAGGTGCCCCCATTGGAAACCATGACTTCAAATTTGGAGTAAGGATGGACAAAACAATCAGCATGTTTGGTGATCCGAGGGTCAATGAAGTTATGAGTGCTACCAGAATCAATGAGTATTGTAAGAGGAATCTTCTTGAATTAACCCCTGACCCGCATTGTTTGGGGCTTGGTGATGCTGGATAAAGCATGGAGAGATATCTCTGGTTGTTCATCCTAAGATGGGGGGTCAATAGGAAGCTCCTGAATGTCGACTTGATCATCCATTGTATCTGGAGTTTCTTCACCAATTGTAGAGGCAGGCGGAGAATTCATATCCAAGAGATAGAGCTTTTGTTGAACACATCTATGTCCTCGAGTGAATTTCTCATCACAATTATAAGAAATCCCTTTTTCTTTGCGTGCCTACATCTATGTTTCAAACAAATGCTTGATAGGAGTTGGTCGAGGAGCTAGTGGGATGGGAGGTCGTTGAGAACCCATATTTCGAAAGGGAACAAAAGTGGATTTGGAGCATTGTTGGGCTGCAATCTTGTCTTCTCCCAACTTAGCCAACCCTAGGAATTCCATCATTGTGTTGGGACAGAACATTTTAACCTCTGACCATATTTCATCCTTAAGACCACTGATAAAACAACTCCTGTAGAATTCATTAGACAATCCTTTTGTGTGATTGGCTAGTTTCTCAATTTTTGTCTGGTACTCTCTCACAGTGCCACTTTGACAAAGTTTAGTGAGTGCTCCAGTGAAGTCATCAAAAGCACTAGGACCAAATCATTGCAAAAGGAGTTGGCAAAAATCTGTCCATTTTGGCTCGTCATGAGCCTTGATGTACCAATGATACCATTGAAGGGCTTCCTGTTACAAATGAAAGGATGCCAGTGGAACTTTTTGGACATCAAAAGTATTATGTAGACTGAAATACTATTTTACACGATAGATCCATCCAATTGGATCAATACCATTGAAGCAAGGAAATTCAAGCTTCGGACCACGAAAATTGCTGGAAGAAGAGAACCCATTGGCTGCAAAAGATTCTTACTGTCGGTTATTGTTCATGGCTGAATACTAAAGATGGAGGCTGAGAAATTTTTCATCCAGATCTTGGATTTTGGTTTGGGTGACTGCAAGTGCTTCCTCCATGGTTTTTGCTCCTACGCGGGTGACAACCATAACCAAGAGATTTTTTTTTTGGGGGGGGGGGAATGGATGGAAAAACACAAACAAAAGCTTATTTAGTAAAGGGAAATTTGGAGTTGGGAAAAACTCGGAGGGGTAATTGGGGTTTGGCTAGGTTTTGAACACTTTCTGATGGACAGGGAAGCAAAAAAGGGGATTTCATAAGTGGGGTGAAAGAATGACAAAATTTGTCAAAGAGGGACAAAGAAGCAAAAATAGGGAATGAACACGGTGGCAAAATTTGGAGGCAAGTGGGTGAAAATTGAAGAAGTTATGGAAAACCCTAAAAATAGACAAATGTGGGATTCTGGCTTTGGGAAGTGGAATTTGGGATAGGGTCCTTAGGAATGAAATATGAAAAATGGTATTACAGGGGTGTCAATGAAGTTTCATGGAAAATAGAGTTAAAACAAGGGAGATATGGCGAAAAAACAAAATAGATCTGAAACGGCTTTCAGAATGGATTGAAAACAGTGGGATCTGGAACAGCTCAGAATGGATCGGAAACGGTTGGATTTGAAATGAATTTTAGAATGGATCTGAACCGGCTTTCAAAATGGATCTGCAATGACGTGGAAGTGATCAGCAGTAGATGGATTTGCAATGGTGCGGAAGTGATTGACAACAGTTTAGTTGAAAATAGATATGGACCCCAGGTATGTTCGGCTTCCTATCGGTTCAGGGGATTCACTTGGACACCAATGTTGTCTGACAGCTTGCATATTGGGGTAGTACCCCTCACTCCATGGCTCAGGTAAAACTAATATCCTCTTTGCCACAAACGAAAGCTCTTGGTTTACCTCATGGGTGGGAACTAGTCAATTAGGTAGGGGTCATTGCGCTTTTCGCTGGCAAGTCCCCTCAATGGGCCAGCTACTTTGGGGTTTTTGTGGTACTCCTCACAATGAGGTTTAGGGCTTATTCCCAAGTACTTCTCATAGTTAAGCGGATAGGGATTATTCCCAGATCCTAAGCTGCAATAGATGCGAAATTTTTTTTGGCAGAAATTTCACCCAATGAGCCCAAGAAAGTTCTTTGATACCAAATGTGAGGAACCTGCAACAATTAATTGATAAAATGCACAATATATTGGATCACAAAATATTTTTATTGATCACAGGCCACTTCAAGGGGGAAACCTCCTTTGAGAAAGATCAATACCAATAACTTCACGGTACCTTCATTGGTCTCAACACAAACTTATATACTGAGCCTAAGCACCAATACCATGGGTCAATACCATGTGTCAATACAAGCCATGGGCCAATACAAAATATGGGTCAACAATTACTACGGGATGACTTACAAAGCATATGTGTCCAACAACAATAAGACAAACTATGGATCAACAAATACTACGGGACGACTTACAAAGCATATGCGTCCAACAACAATATACTAACAAAGTAAATAGAAGGGTTGACATGGGTTCCTAACAAAACGCTGGAGCTACTTTCGAGCATGCCATGAACTTCTCTTTCCAAGATATCAAGCATGTAGTTGAGTCGTATCTAGATGATCTCCCAGTGCGATCTCATAGGAGACAGGATCATCCTGATCATTTACGACTCTTGTTTGAATGATGTAGATACTATAGGATTCAATTGAATCCCGACAAGTGCGTGTTCTGTGTAGAGTCCGGACATTTATTGGGTTTCATTGTATCTAGTCATGGGATCATGGTCGGTCCACTAAAAGTTGAGGCTATTATAAATATACCTCCTCCTCAAACTCTATGACAACTTTAGAGTCTACAGGGTATGTCCAATTTTCTACGACGTTTTATCATAAACTATGCCAAAATCACAAAAGGTTTCATGAGGCTGCTCAAGCAAGAGACCCATTTTCATTGGGATGAGACTCTTCAAAGTTCATTTCAGGCTTTGAAAAAGGCACTACTTTCAGCCCCCTTGCTGATCCTGCCAGATTATACTAGAGATTTTATTTTATATCTAGCGACATATATTTCTAGTATTGGTATAATACTCATTTAGGAGGATGACAAGCTACAAGAGAATGTCATTTATTGTCTCTCGCGTGCACTCGTAACTCCTGAACTTAAGTATTCATAAATTGATAAATTGGCATTAGTTGCCATCCATGTGGTTCAGAGACTGCGTCACTACATTCTGTTGTGAACTACTACCGTGATTGCAGATGTCAATCCATTTCAATATGTTCTAAACCGACTTATCATCGGTAGGAAATTCAATAAATGGATTGTTATCTTGCAAGAATTTGACCTAGTTTTTCAATCGGCTAAGTCAAAGTTATCGCTTGTTTTCATTGAACTTATTTTTGAATTTCCTAGTGATAGTAAACAATGAGGAAGAGTCATCATTCTCGGATGAACACATCTTTCTTATTGCATCTTCTGACCCATGGTATGGATATATTTTAATATATCTCCAAACTTTGAGCCTACTTTCTCTAGAGATGAATGACGGAAATTGAAAAATCATGCAAGGAATTATCTCATCATTTCTGATACTTTATACAGATGTGGGATAGATTCCATTATACGTCGTTGTTTGAATTTAGAGGAAGCCGAAATAGTATTGAATGATGCTCATAGTGGAGCCTTTTGTGGTCATATTTTGTAATGTCCGTTGTTAGGAATTTTATTAAAATGTCAATTTTTCACTTTTTTTCCCTAGTTCGACCTTTGACTAGTTTTGAGCTTCAGGTCCCCAAATTGCTCCAATTGCTCCCAAATATTCTGAGAAGGTATATGGATGATGTTATAACATAAATATTTATTTAAGGGATGCTTTTGGACCTTTAAAATACTTCTTCAAATCCTCTTTCAATTCTATCCAATGTAGGGAACTTTACTAGTAATTTCCCTATGACTAGTATTGGTCTCTAGGTCTCAAATTGACTCCAAGTGCCTTCAAATATTCAAGGAAGGTGTATGAATGATATTAGGAATTGAATATGATGTTAAATGATGATATATGGCCACCAAAAGGCCTCTGCAAACTCTCTTAATATTCTGGACCCAGTATGCAATTTTACTAGTAATTTGGGGTTCAAATCCCCCTGGGGTAAGTATTGAAAATGGCTTCCCAAATGCCTTCAAACCCACTCAAATTTATGAACAGAGATAGGGAATGTATTAATGATATTATTAAGGTCTCATGTGCACCATTAATTGATTATTATATATGTTCCAACCCTCTCCCATTCAGCTGCAAAAATCTTCAATTCGACCCTTGGGGAAATGGCACTATTTCTTCTCCCAATGCAATTAAACTGAGTAAAAATACTTCAAATGCTCAGGTACAGTACATAAAACTTGTAAAATACATCCATGGTAGTCCATTAATCACAAAATCATCATATAATCACCCATTCATTCGAAATCATCAGCATTACATTGATTCACAACAAGGTAGTGGGGAAATGGCACTGTTCTTTCATTAAAAATGAGATTTATACATTTCTACTTGGAATTTCGACCTGAAACTTTCTGGAGATGAATAACAGAGTATTTAATTCATATTAAAAAATAAATTGGGCATTATAATCTCCCCCAAATAGCACAATAGCTCACCAAAAACGCCCTCCCTCAAGGATCAAGAATATGCCATCAAAACTGGAAATGGTTGAAAGAGTGAGCTGCAATAGAAGAAACAATGAGCTGACCTGTATCTTATACCTACAAATAAAGACTCCATTAAAGCTCCAAATGAAATGTCTTAATGGCATTTCCAATTACCAACTTGGATGGGAATCTTTCACCCTCGAAATTGGCTAAGGCAAGAAACTAGTCATCCACTAGCTCTCCCTCTTCACAAATGCAATTGCAAATTCTACAAATGATCAAAAGCTGGTTTAATTATTTTTTATTGGCATTTATAAATTTCTAATTTCCTCCATGGGTCGAATTCCTTCCAAGAGACTCATGCCAACTCAAGTTGGGAAGAGATTCCAAAGAACGCCACTTGTACACCAATTCCTAGTCTCCCACTTCCACCAAATCACATGTGGAAGCATCTTAGCTGCCCTAACACCCTTAAGCTCCCTCTTGGAGTCTATTTTTAGCCCTGACATGTCATATATGTCATATGTCATCCTTCAAGTCTGATTTGTGTCATAGGTGTCATAGCATCTTCATCATTGTTGTCATAGAGCTAGGGAATCTAGCCCAAGTGTCTCACTAGCTCCAAATTGCCTCTTCCTCTTCCATGTGAGTTACTCTTCCTCTATATTTCAACCATGGATGGGTCATGCCATGAATAATACATTTTTTACTCCCCCAAGTATGTTACCACTCACCGTGAATTCGAATTGGTGAGAGAATGATGCCTAGTGTAGTGGCGAAATCTAGCCATATGTGGGTCCCACTTCCCCCATGTGTCTTCATGATCAAATTCCACTTTGATTTTCACTTGTATATATTTATTTAGCTCCTTTATTAAATATTTATTCCATTCTAATGTTCAAACATCATTTATTATCCCCATTATTCCAAATCCCAAAGCTTCCACCCCAAACCTAGGAAACTAGTAATTTTCCTCCTTGGCAATTATTTGACCTTTAGCATCAATTTGAGAAACTCTAATGAATAGGGCCAATGTGATTAGGCCATTGTGACCCAATGCCAAATTTGTGACATGACATATTTCTGGGTTGGAAATAGCTCAGAAAATACTGCATGGTGGTTACTTTTGGCCCACAATCTTTAAAGATTGTGTGGAAGCTGTGAAACACTATCAGCCATGCCAGTTTTTCACCAAAAAGATGCGAGCACACCCAGCTCCTCTCCACCCTGTGATTACAGCAGGCCCCTTCACCAAGTGGGGGATTGATTTCATGACATGTAATCCAACTTCGTTGGAGGACATCATCACATCATTGTTTCCGTCGACTACTTCACAAAGTGGGCCAAGGCAATGCCTACTGTCAAAGCAGATGGAGAAATAGTTGCTTACTTTGTATTCAACCAGATCATTGCTATATTTGGTGTACCTAAAGAGATTGTTACAGACCATGGTTGACATTTCCAAAACAACATGATGACCAAACTATATACTATGTTTAGGTTTTCGGAAAGAGCATTCATCTTCATTCTATCCGCAAGCAAAAGGTCAAGTTGAAGCGATCAACAAGACATTGAAAACTATTCTTAAAAGGACCGTCAATTCCATTCAATCCAACTGGAACATCATGTTGTATATATCTCTTTGGGAATACTGGTCTAATGTTAAGACCACTACCGGGTTCTAAGCTTTTCAACTCGTTCATGGGGTAGAAGTGGTTATTCCAGTTGAATGTGAAATCCCTTCATTAAAGTTGGATATCCAACTACTCCCCGATACTTCAATTCTAGAGGAATGTTTGCTGCACTTGGAACATCTAGATGAACAACGTCATGACGCGCTCACAGCAAACGAGGCTCATAAAAGTAGATTCAAGCATCAATATGGTAAGTCTGTTAAACCAAGGCTGTTCTCCGAAGGAGACATTGTTTTGCTTTACTATTAGGACAAATATCCCTTGGGGGAAGGCAAGTTCAAATCTATGTGGGTTGGACCATATATTTTCTTGAAAGTTCTAAAGAAAGGGTCCTATGAGCTAACCGATTATGAAGGATGTCAATTTCCTAAGCCCAAAAATGGGCTCCACCTAAAAACGTATTATGCCTAGGCATCTATTATTTTTCTTGTATCATAGTTGTACATATTTTTGTATAGTTAGTCTTCTCTTTTGTTTATTGTTATGTCTTATGTGTCTTATGGGTTGTATTTTCAGATGACAACTGAATGCTTCATACGATTTGTGGATGGCGCTAGTCGCCACACTTGTTAGTTGGCCTCGGCAGCTTGGGTTATCTACTCACCGTCTTTTCAACTCGTGTCTTCGAAAGGTGCTTGTTTAGGCCCTATGACTAACAACGTAGCTGAATACAGTGCAATCATTCAATTACTCCGAGATTCTATTCATCATGGCATTTCACATTTGGAGGTACGACTCGACTCACAGTTTGTTGTATTTTAGTTGATGGGTGACTATAGAGTTCAGGATCCTGTTTTGCTTCGTTGGTTTCTGAGGGTCAAATTACTTGAAAGATATTTTGATTTTTTCACATATCAACACATTTCAAGACATTTAAATTCATTAGTTGACTCATATGCAAACTACATTCTAGATTGGCATCTTTATCACACACAATCACATTAGGCATTCACATAAGATAAAAACACGCATGTATATAAAGACGGTACTGTATATATATCTATATAAAAAATATGAGTTTTGAGTCAATAGTATGTCGTAGTTTCATATCAATATACAAAAGTGGGCTCAAAAGGCCTAAAAAATATACATATGTCTTTCTCCCTACGTAGGAGGGGCCTCTACCAAATCTGCTACATCCTCTCTGTAACAGATGAAAAATCTGGCTACTTTCCTAAGTAACATAATCCATGCTGGGGGCACACCCACAACATTCTCCAGCATATTGAACAGCATTCGCTCGATCTTGTAAGTCGGGATCTCATGTCTCATGAGTAAGCCGACTCATCTTCCTCTATATACCCAATAGCATGGCATCAGCTGCTCCAGGCTCAATCAAACATATAAATGTACGAGGATGTCCCTTAGGCCGCACAGGTCCCACATATGCATAAATCATATCGTCAATACTTTAACTCATTATTAAAATTATATACATAAAAAATGTAAAAATGAAATAAATTTCAAAAAGTAAAATTATGCCTTACCCATCTCTCCCCAGGTTTCTCCTGGAGGTGGAGTGAGCTCAGGATCTCCACGGAAATCCATCCTAGCATAGGGAAACTTCTCTTAGGCTGGCACATGATGGCCCCACCCTGCCAAGTAGTCCTCGTCAGAATATGAGAGTATCAACTCACCACCACCTAGGGGTAAGAATATGTCTCCCCATCGAGTCATCAGCAGCTCGCGAGGATTGAGCTACGGTAGGGCCATTCCTAGACTCAAGGTAGGAACCCTCTCAAAGAAGAAGCTACATAGGATGCTGCCATATTCTTTTTATTTCCTCTCTTGCACTCGGTCAATTGGTGCTTCATACTCACGAGAAGGCCCGAGCACTAGTCAAATACAACTCCCTGAAGGCATTCAACACCTATCTTCATATAGTACCTGGATTCTAAGTGTTGCACAGAGCTTCCACCAATTCTGTTCAAAGTACTCAGGATGACCGTCAAAGGGAAGCTCGAGATCGAACCAATAGGAACTTGGCTGCCACTTTTTTCAGTGTCGGGCAGACAATAGGCATTGATCTAATCTTGTACGGACAGGGCACACACTCCTCGGAATGTACCTTTTAGGTTTACCATTTCCCCTCTTTGGGACAAACCTATTAAGAAGTAGATGTCGTCAAGTGTGAGTTCGCGAATCTCCCCCTGGAGAACAAATACCCCTTGGTCAACATCCCAATATTTTACAAGCATTCCCAGCACTTGTGTTTGTGCCCTCATATTGGTAGTTCCAAAAAACTTGAGTAAACCACACCTCCGTAATGCACCCAGTTTCAATGGATCTCCCATAGCATGCCTATCCATATCCTCATGCTCCCTTTCCCTCCATGTTAGCACCATCCCTGCATTCATTCGACCACTTGTGCTTTAATTTTTTTTTTTTTGATTTTTAACTGACACACCCGTGACTGTTCCTACTAGACAGATGCGGGTACCTGTGAGATGGTTTATAGCAAAGCCGCGCACTTTTCACCTGCCTGCAAGTTTGCTATAGGTCAACCTGTAGGTACAAGGCCCTAAATTTTAAAACACAATAAAGAACAAACATAACCACTAAAAATAAAATACTATGCTTTGAATTGAAAGTAGGGGGAGAGAGCACTTACTTGCAAGTGGCGGAATACAATTTGGTGGCCCAACGTGATCACTATAAGCAATTGAAGTGAGAGGTTGTTTTCACCCTTTTGCTCCAACAAATGAATTTGTGATTTTTTTTTAGTTTTTGAAACTATTTATAAAAATCAGTTTTGATTTTTACCCACCTTTTTTAATATCTCTATAGTTTCAAATTCTATTGTAAACTTTATTTAATCAACTAATGCACTTTTTTATTAGGTAAAGAATGACGTAACGATTCTCACTACCTTTTGCAACCATGATCTACTAAGGTTTGTTTTCCTTTATGACATGTCAATTAGATATAACACCTTATGTCTTTATGGAATTCCTCTTGATCATGTTATTTATCATTTGTCACTAATCTGGTCATTTCAACATTCCTTCATTTGACAAGATCACGGAACTTAGATTCCCTGATGCCTATAAAGTATTTTTAATTCCTTGTTAGACTTTTCAAAAACAAACGAGATTGCCGATCATACTTGTTCACTTCAGACTCGTTAAAGGAATTGAAGGTACATCCACTTAGATATAAGTTTACCCATTTTCCGTACCTTCGTGGATTAGTTACGAAAAACGTATACTCTTGTCATACATGGCTAGAAGAGTTCTTCTCTCATTGTTTTACACTTTTTAAAGTGAGGAGACTAACTTTACGAAAAAGGACCTTTAGGAGTCTTCTTTAAGGTTTTCAGACTCTCGAAATATGAAAACACCAACGAGCATTCACCTACTCGGGCTCGATGTGAAATCCACGAGAGGGTACATAGAGTTATTGTTTAAGTTTTTCAGACTCTTTAAAACAAGAAAACACTGGCAAGCACATACCAAATCGGGCTCGATACTAAAATCCACGAGTAGGTGTATGGAGTTATTTTTTAACTTTTTCAGACTCCTCAATAAAGAAAACACCGGCGAGCATGAATCAATCCAGGCTCGATATTAAAATCCATGGATCAGTGTTATAGAGTATTCTTCTATCTCTTCTTCAAAATATTTAAAAAATGAAGAAGGTCTTGAGTTTTCCTCCCATGGACTTGTTAAAATTACACATGGTTGGACTTGTATCAAGTAGTCTTCTCCCTCTTTCTTCGAGCTTGGTTTAAAAATGAAGAAGGACTATTGAGTTTGCTTTCTTGGACTAATTAAAACTAACAAGAAGGATATTCTTTAATAAAAAGAGAAAAGGGAAGGGAATTTTTTCAAACATCTTTTTAGCTTCAAGGAAGCAAGTCAGTCATATCCTTAAACAAAGCACCTTTTGAGTCTATCAAATAGTTGGGTTCAGTTTTTGGCCTTAGGATAAAACTTGATCTCAGAGTTTTTACTCCTCCGGTTGGTTACTCTTCCAATCGTATTGAGAATCTATTAATGTCTACTACATTATAGATTTATATCATGGTCCCTTTGTTTTTCAAAATCTGCCTAAGTCACTTTTGTGTCGTGCTCACTGTTTAAGGATACAACTTCTGTTGGCCATTCTATAGTTACCTTGACCTCATGTGTCGGCCATTCCCTGGTGTCAGTTTCTTTCATCATGTACTCAGTCCTATTCCATATCAAATCAACTTGTTATTATTCATTGTGTTGGATGATGGAGGATGCCTTAAGGCCTCCCTTCCAATGGACTTATTCCTATCGACTTCAACTCATATTGCTCTAGGACAGAAGTTTAGAGTTATCGATAGTACCTTGGGGGTTGTAGTCATCAATGAAAATTTCACTCGCTATTGAGTAGTGGGAATACATCAATGTCTCCTACTCGATGGATTCTTCAAGTGTTCGACCTCATAACCCCTTATTCATACTTGCTAGAATGTACTAGGTACCTTGGGCCCCATTTTCATTATTGGTGGGTGCCCTCGCATTTGTTAATGGTATACATCAATGATTGGTAATTGAATGGTATCCCCCATGTTCGAATCCAACTCCTTTTTCCTTTTTTGAATAAAAATAATATTTTAATTCCCTTTTTAATATTTTTGGGAATTTGGACCCTTTTTGAGGGTTTTTTATGCTTTTCAGGAAAAATAATATTTTTTAATGGAAAAAGGGGTGTACTAAGGTCTTTTGGTGACCTTTTGTTGGTTTCAGAGGCTCAGATGGTGGAAAAGTGGACAAATGGGTCATGTGAATAAGGAAATGAGCTAGTGAGCACTTTTTAGGTGTTAACAGATTGCCCCCTGATGTGTGAGGGTAGGAGCTCATCGTATGGCCGATAGACATCATAGTTCTTTTGTCTTTTTTCAGGGGTTTGGGAAGGAGAAGAGACCGATTGGAGACTGGAGCCACGGCCCTTGGAAGCTGCAAGAAACAAAAAATATTACATGGCCTCAATATGAATGAGGTATAATCTCTCATAATGGATGAGGCGGGCATTCCCATGCTCGTATCAAGACATATACATAACAATTAGTCCCAAGAAGGGGGATCTAATACATAAAGAATCTACTGGTACACCATAACGGTCCAGGGGGGACATTATTTTGGGATGTACTCCTGATCATGACGGATCTCAATAACTGATACACTGGAATAACTGAGGAACTGCTGAAACTGAAGGTGTCCAACATCTGTAGGGACTCAAAGACTATGAGACATCTCTGAGAAATAATGTAACTGTATACTCAAGGGAGTATGAAACTGGGGTACATCTGAAAACTGTCGCCATGCGCAACCCGGATATCTGTAGAAAAAGTGTAACTTTTGTTATCCATAGGAAGACTCTCAAATGTGGAGGAATCATGAGGTATCCGGGGTCTTCAACTAATAAGTGAAACAGACGAATACCCTGTGCGGATCTCAACGATGTGATCAAGGTGTTGAAGTCGAGCATGTGAGAAACAACCATTTGGAAAGGCACTGAATATTCCTTTCGAAATGATTCGTAGGCACTCATCATAAAGGGTGATGAGTCCAAGACACAGGGACCTCTAGGTCTATCCTCTGGAATCAATGTGGTTGTCGTCGACAGAGGGAGACCAGCAACTAACAAGGCAATGATGTTTCCTTGATAGGAGCGCGAGGTGTAAAACTGAAGTGTTGTAGTACTAATGGTAGGACTGACATACTTGTAGGAATGGGAAATAACTGGGTCCAAAAATGGGTAGACTCAAACTTTCTTTGTTCAGAGCATGATGACATGGTTGACCTGGCAGTGTGGGGAACTGACTTGTAGGTGTGGGGATCATTGCTTTGACTGAATGGTATATATTGACTCTGGGGGGGAGGACAAGCTGATAGGTGCCGTCGAGGGATTATCAAGGTGACATACTGCAGAATACTCTGAACAAAGGCGACCAAAATGGGGAAGCTGCCTGAGGAGTAGATTTGATCTGTCGTGGCGCCCAGAGGCACCATTGATTCCTTCTTCGTAGTTTTAATGAGCTCCAAGAAGGGATAAAAGTGTGCTCTGAAATTGTACAGTCCTGTGGATTTTGTGAGCCCAGGACGGCTCATGCTCATGGTTGTTTTCATGTTTAGAGAGTCTGAAAACGGTAAGTGGACTCTATTGGTGTTTCTTTTTCGTAAGTTTAGTCTCCCAGGCCCGAAAAAGCATAAAATGATGCGGATGGAGAACTCTTCTAGTCGATGTGACTAGAGTATACCTTTTTCGTAATTAGTCTAAAGGTCCGGAAAAGGGGTAAACTTATACCAGGTAGACGCCCTTTCAGATACGTTTAACGAGCATGAAAGGAAACAAGGTTGCTCGACAATCTTTTCATTGTTTGTAGGAGTCAGAAAAGAGCTTAACAGAAACTCCCTAAGTGCCTTTTTCGTAAAAGGGGTTGCTCGGCCCGAAAAAGGGGTAAAATTATACCGAACAAACATGGATTGATGAGGGCGAGAAAAGGTCTCAAGCATCGTCATCAGTGCGGAAAACTGGTTCCGGTGACATAAGGATTGTCGAAAACAGAGAACGGCCGATGTGGCACGCAAACAGAGGTTATGTGAGGGGCATGGAAAAAATGCCCAAAAAATCTAAAGGTGAGAGCGAGAAATGATCTCAAGCATCATCACGAGCATGGAAAACTGAATCCGGTGATATAAGGCACGTCCAAAATGGAGAACGGCCGATGTGGCACGCAAACCGAGGTGACGAGGGGGCACGGAAGAAATGCCCTGAAAATCGGGACATGACAGCGAGAAATGATCTCAAGCATCATCACGAGCGCGGAAAACTGAATCCGGGGATATATGGCATGTCCAAAATGGAGAACGGCCGATGTGGCACACAAACTGAGGCCACGAGAGAGGCCAAAAAATGGTCAAAAAATGGACCCCGTGAAAACGGGAAAAGGAAGGAACCTGCATGAAGTTCTCGCTGTGCTGATTCCAACGGTACCAACGGTTTGAGAAATGGACTTCGTATGATACCGCAATGGTTGTTGGAAAATTGGTGGAATTCCTATAAATAGGGCGTGGGGCCCAAATGACTTGTCATTGTTACGTGCGAGTTTGATAGAGCTGTCAGAGCTATTTCTTGATTTCCGGGAGATTTCACCGTTGGTTTTTTATTCAGCGAGTTGCAGGTAACTCTATTTGCCTTAGCCTTGTCATTTATGTCTTTTTTGTTTGGCGGCGGGCCCCCGAAGGCCGCGAAATTCCATGTTGACTCTCCAACGTGGAATATCGCGGGTTTCGGGGCTGTTCCCGCGATGAACCGCGTGGGTTTTAGGCTAACAGTCGCGATGTTCATCGCGACTGCGAGGCTGGAACCCGCGATGTTCATCGCGGGTTCATAGGGGATAGTCGCGATGTTCATCGCGACTGTCCAGCCAAAACCCGCGATGTTCATCGTGGGTTTTTGCATGGATCCCGCGATGGTCATCGCGGCTTTTGGTGGAAAAGCCGCGATGGGCATCGTGGCTTTTTGTGTAAAATCCGCGATGGGATTTTTTCAAAAGAATTTTATGCTGGGGCTAAAAATTTCTTCTGTTTTCTGGTAGGATGTTGAGGAGACCACAGTCCTCGTGGCGGGAGCGAGAGATCGATGATGATCTTATGGCGAGGATTGAGACTGATGCAGGGGTGAGACAGACTCTGGCTATGAGCGGACTTTTGAAGTTCGCTCAGATCCCACCTATTCGTTCAGTGAGACGGCTCCTGAACAAGCTTGTGCATTGGTGGGTGCCGGCGGAGGGTGCATTTATTATTGGGGGTGAGAGGTTAGAGATCACTCTCACGGATGTCTATTTTTTGACTGGGTTTCCTCGTTTGGGTGAGGTGGGCGATCTCTTACCTAGGATCCCTCCAGGTGTAGATATGGAGGACCTGTTACAGACTTTCTGTGTCGATGATGTTGTTTTGAAGAACAGCTCTATTAGTCTGCGATCCCTACGTGAGTGGGATATGCGAGCTGTTGGGGCATGTGTACTGCGGATATTGGGTGCTGCTGCGCCACATCGTATGTCTGGGGGACAGACAATGATGGTGGACTCCGTTCTTCGGGGGACATATTATGCCTGGGGGCAGATGTTTCTGGCGGGTGTCCGGAGAGATCTGGACAAGGCCGTTCGAGAGGGAGGTGAGTTTTGTTATGCTTCATTTTTATGTTGTTTTTTCTTCGAGCGGGTGCCGACCTTGCGGCCACGGGTACCCATTCGTGCTGGTCTCGTGAGTGAGCCTCGTATGATGAGATGGGGGCAGATGATGCCTTGTGGCGGCGGTGGTGTCCGCGGCTTCTTCACGGAGGATTTTTATCAGCAGTGGGAGCAGATGCCTCTGATTATTGAGGACTACCCTTATGCCGGCATGGACTACCGAGGTGACCCAGAGATGCCTCGTGCCCCAGGATAGGCCTGGAGTTTAGACGGTATGTTTTGATATTATATCATATGTTGTTTGATTTATCATTGAGGATTATTGTTGTATAGTATGTGATGGCTTACCTTCTTTGTGCAAATGTGGGTCCAGTGCCACCGCCTGACTACGTGGCTCGTCAGGGGCGGGCGATGGTGGTCACCCATCCACCTGCAGCGGTACCCCCTCCGCGTGGTGGAGGCTTTGCGGCTCGTGGTCGAGGGGTTGGCCCTCGCGATGACGCCATAGAGGGTGTCAGACAGACCTTTGCCAGGATCTTAGCTGGACTCCCCGAGGATGGTTGGAGAGACCTGGATCGGGATATTTTGGAGGGTTGCTTCGGTGCGCCGCCTGAGTGGCGGTCGCTCTTGTTGAGGACAGCGGTGTTTGTGGCAGGGCACAGGGGTGGTGCTCGGGATGTCCCTGCAGAGCCGGCTCAGATGAGGATCCGTCCACGGGATGACCTAGCAGGGCCAGCAGAGCGGAGAGTTCGGGCTCGTCCTGACCCGGCGGAGCCAGTAGAGGAGGATCCGGAGGAGCCTAGGGATCCTGCTAAGTAGATGATATTGTATCTGCCCCCAAATGCTGATGAGCATATGGGGAAGCATTTTTTGTATGAGAGATGTATTTTTGTATATCGGGTGCTGAGGGCACCTATCACATATTGACTATCGTGGTTTATATATATGTGTGTATATATTTTGGATATATTGTCGTGTATGCACGTGGATGCACATTTGTCTTTTGTATATGCCCGTGGAGGCACCTGTTATGCACGTGGATGCAGTATTGTTTGTTTATTTATGTATGCCCGTGGAGGCACATGTTATGCACGTGGATGCATTATTTGGTTATTTGTTTTATGCCCGTGGAGGCACATGTTATGCACGTGGATGCATTTTGTTTATGGATATGCCCGTGGAGGCACATGTTATGCACATGGATGCACATTTTGGTTATGACATGATGTGATTGGTGTGCCAGTCAAGGACATTGTTGGCCATATGGTCTGCTACGCTATTGAGGTGTCTTGGGACATGTGTGAACGAAATGGATTCAAACTGTCTAACCATTTGTTTAGTGTGCAGGAATTTTCTGAAAAGACAGGGATCGCGTACCTGGTAATCATTGTTGAGCTGGGAAACTAGGAGCTGTGAGTCCAAGAAAACGTTGAGGTGACGGATGCTCATTTGGAGAGCTGTGGCCAGGAGACCGGTCACGGCATCGTATTCAGCTTGATTATTGGTGGCGGCACCTAAACATACTCCGTCAATATGAATTAACTCATGTGAAGGGGAGTATATTACCCAAGCTGCGGAGGCGAGATTGGGAGACCAACGGCTTGCACCATCAGCGAAACCGACATGGCAGAGTGGAAGAGGCTCCATCTGTGGTCATGCAGAGAAAAACAAATATTTAGGTTTTTTGAATTTTTTGTGAACAAAGAAAGTATGCCTATACTAAAATGGACGATGGTGTCCATCAGATTTTCTATGGGTAAAATCTTTTAAGGTACAACCCGTTGCGTGGGTTGCATAGGGGATTGCCTTCTGAATCAGTCAGAATGTATGCTCCCTGCCCGAGGCAGGTGTGTATGATATAGGGGCCTTGCCACATAGACACGAACTTTCCCTTCCCGGTTTTATCATGAGCTTGATCGTAAGCAAGGACAAGGTCTCCCTCAGAAAAGGTTCTCGAGTGGACGTGTTTGTCGTAACTTAGTTTTGATCATTGTTTAGCTGCTTCCATGTTTTGAATGGTTGTGCGCCGATCTTCATCGGCCTGCTCTAGGAGTAGTAAACGTTGCTCGATCGGGGAAGTGTCCGGTAGGAGTTCAACGGCGATATGTAAGGCTGGGATCTGGCACTCAATAGGGAGGACGGATTCGACACCGTGAACTAAATGGAAAGGGGTAAAACCAGTGGCGGTTTTGGTTGAGGTGTGGTAGGCCCATAGTGCCGGGAAAAGCATGTGGTGCCAATTGGATTTGTGCTTGTCTACAGTACGTTGGAGAATGGTCTTCAAAATCTTATTGATCGCTTCGACTTGGCCGTTTCCTTGGGGATAGTAAGCGGAAGAGAAATGGCGTTCAAATTTCAACATGGTTGATAATTCTTTCCAAACGGCATCTTCGAAGTGAGAGCCGTGGTCAGAGACTAGTTGCTTCGGCACTCCGAAACGAGCGATAACATGGTTGAAGAAAAACCGCACTGCAGTGTCGGCTTTGCAATTATAGGTCGGCATGGCTTCTGCCCACTTGGTGAAATAATCTACAGCCACAACGATGTGTTTGTGACCGCCGGCTGACGTGGGGTTGTAGTCGAGGAAGTCAATGGCCCATTTGCAAAATGGTCCAACAGCGATGACTGGATGAAGGGGGGCGAGGGGGGTTCTTGCTTTGGGGGCAAATAGTTGGCAGTTCTGGCAATGCTTGACTGCGGTGATGCAATCAGTAAACAATGATGGCCAAAAGTAACCTGCCCGAATGATCTTCTGGGTGGTGGCCATGCCGGAGAAATGGCCTCCGCAAGCACCGCTATGACAATCATTGAGGACTTGTTCTGCCTCACTATGGGATAGGCATCGGCGTAGGATGGTATCAACGCCGCGTCGGTAAAGTACGTCCCCTAACAAGAGGTATCGGGGGGCGTGATGTCGTATGCGACGGCGTCCGTCACGATCGATGTGTGGTCAAAATTTTTGTGTACTAAGGTAAGTCAAAATGTCTCCGTACCAAGGGTCGTCAGACGAAATGATGAAGATCTGCTCGTCAATCAGGTCCGTTTGGATAACGGGTGATGTTGAAGAGGATGGGAGGTCAGTGATGAGGTGAGAAAGCGCAAGGGATTTAGTGCTTTTGGGAGTTCTGAAAGTGAGGTCATATTCCTGGAGGATAATGACCCATTTAGCAACACGACCTTGTAGGAGCCGCCGGGTGAGGAGATAGACCATAGGGTTGGAGTCGGCCACGACCGTGGTATGATTGAGTAGAATGTAGTGTCGCAATTTTTGTATGGAAAAGACTACAGCTAGGGCTAATCTTTCCTCATATGGGTAACGCAGAGGCGGGCCAGACAAGGTCTGGCTGACGTAATAAATCACATGCTCGTGGTGGGAGGCATCTTCTTGGACCAAAACTCCGGACATAGCATATTCAGATGCCGAGACATAAAGGGTGAAGTCTTGAGAGAAATCTGGTGGGGATATCAAGGGGGCTTGTGTGAGAGCTTTCTTGAGGGCTTTGAATGCCGTGTCTGCTTGCTCATCCCAAATAAAGGGTATGTGGGTACGAAGTAAGCGTAAGAACCCGTGGACTTTGGTGGCATAATCAGGAACGAAGCGCCTAAGGAAATTGGACCTCCCTTGTAGACTTTGGAGTTGCCGAAGCGTGCGAGGAGGCAGAAGTTCTAAGATGGCTTTGACTTTCAAGGGATTGACAATGATTCCATCTTGGGAAACAATTTAACCCAACAACCGGCCTGCCGGGACGCAAAAGACACACTTGTGTGGGTTTAAGCGGATTTTATATTTGCGACAACGCAGGAAAACTTACCGGAGGTCGTTAAGGTGGTCTGATCGTTTTCGGGAACGAGCTGTGAGGTCATCAAGGTAGACTCGGAGGATATGAACCAAGTCGTGAAAGCAATAGGTCATGGCCCACTGAAAAGTGGCACCAGCGTTTTTAAGGCCAAATGGCATGACGCGGTAGGAAAAGGTGCCCCATGGGGTGGTGAAGGAAGTCTTGTAATGATCCTCTTTGCGGATGTGAATCTAGTTATATCCGGAAAACCCGTCCATGAAGGATAGGACTTCATGGCCCGCACACTCATCAATGAGTTGGTCAATGAATGGCGTGGGAAAATTGTCTTTTGGACAAGCGTGGTTTAAGTCATGGAAATCAGTGCATACTCTAAGGGTGCCTTGCTTTTTATTGACGGGAACCGGGTTTGACACCCAGGTGGTGTACGGAATAGGATAAATGAATCCTGCTTTGCGAAGTTTCTCGACCTCAGCTTTAACGGCGGGGAGTTTGGAAGGATGAATGGGTCGCTGTTTCTGGCGGACAGGGGGTACCTCAGGCCATGTATCAATGTGGTGTTCTATGATGGCGGGGTCGAGACCAGGCATCTCGGTATAGGACCAGGAAAAGACATCGCGGAACTCTTGAAAGAGCTTTTTGTACACCTAAGTTTCTGCTTGAGTGCAAGATGCGCCCAGCGAGATGAGCTCAGGTTTCCCAGGTGTTGCGGAAATGTCTATCTGTATAGTGGGGGAAATGTTCGACATGTTCCCTTCTTCAAAGGCATCTGGTGCTGGGATGGGGTCCTTTAACCAATCGACCTTAGTGGGTATGAAATCTTTCGATTCGACCGATAGCTGGTTGGATGCGGTGGATGTAGATGCTTCCGGGAGGAAGTACGAGCGATGATGCATATCATCCCAAGGGTAGTCGGGTGCAGTGAGTGTCTCCAAAATTTGCTCATCAGTAAGTGGTGAGTGCCTGAATCAAACATGGGTTGATCAGGAGCAGCGTAAGTGATTTGTTGTGGTTGCACGTTGCCCTGTGGGGGGGCTAACGGCTGAGTGTTCACCACTCCTTGTGTTGGAAAAGGGTTTTGTAGCACCAAAGGTTGTTGTTGAGGTGGTGGAGGGTTGGGTGTCGGTTGAGGAGCCACCTCCCCCTGATGATGGGCGTCATCTGTCCATAGTTGTCGAGCTCGCTCCAGATGTGGGCAAGCGTGGGTATAGTGGCCATAGACACCGCAAATAGAACAAGGATGGTTTGTTCGCAAATTAGCATTTTTGGCTTGCTTAGGTGGCCGACCAGGATTCTGATGAGCAGGTGTCGCGTTATTGTTTTGCGGAGGATGGGTAGGTTGTGGAGCTTGGTTATGGTTTTGATTGTTTCCACGGTTACATCCTCTTCCGCGGTTTGGTTGCCCGCCCTAGTTGCGTTGGTTATTTTGGTATTGGGGCTGATGTTGTTGTGCGTACACATGTCCTTGAGCATTGGGGGGATTCTGGGGAGCCGCAGGTGCAGGAGCAGGTTGCGGTGGATAATATGTTGGTGGAGTTGGAGGTGGTCCAGCTGCCTGTTGGGGTTGTTGGTACCCCTGAGCTATTGGATGTGGTGGATTAGCTGGTGCAGCTTGCTGTGGGTACTGCAACGGTTGCGGTGAGAACTGAATGGGGTTCTGTGTAGTAGGTTGGTTGTAGTATGTAGGAGGTACATATGCTGATGGCGATTGTCCATAGCAATGTTGTGGACAAGAGGGTACATGAATGTGATGTGTCTGGTTTGTTGGAGCGTAAGAAGTTGTCGCTCCAGAACTGGATGTAACCCTAGAGAGGTCTGGGGCAGGCATGGTACTCACCATGCTGAAAGATTTAGCTTGGGGTGTGATTTGGCCAATGATGCCATCAGCGGCATGTGATGCCCCCAGTGCCTCACCACGTGAAGAGTCACCTCGTGGGGCGTCAGGTATGATTGTGTATAGATAACCCGACTGGGCGTAAATGAGATCAGACTGTTGGGCTTTGAGGATGGCCTCTTCTTCAGACTGGGGTCTCTCAGATGCCACATCCTTCGCAATAAGAGGGAGGAGGGATTTTAGAAACCAATCTAAGAAGATACGGTCGTCTAACTTAATTTTGCAGAGGCTTCGGCGTCGACGCCACTCATGAATGTGGTCAGTGATGTGGGTGGCCGTGGTTTGTCTGCAAGACAGTAGGATCTCGACTCCCGCATCATAGCGGACAGGTAACTGGAAGAATTGCAGGAAAGTGGAGGCGAGGGAGGTAAAGGTGGCATGCGTCCCGTGGGGCTGCTCGATATACCACTTAGCTGTAGAGCCAGTGAAGGTGCGTTGTAAAAGCCGGAGGCGGATTGAGTCATCCACTATGGAGTTGGAGGAACACCATAAATGGAAGGACATGATATGGTTCTGGGGGTCTTCACCTGCCTTGCCCTCAAACTTAGGGATGTCAGAGGGGAGTTTGGTGGGCATGTGAGGCCACGCAGGATCGTGTCTGATGGGGTCGTTTGTGAGCCTAGCTAAGTCTGGCAGGTTCAGACTCGCCATGTATGGTAAGCTAGCAGATGTGGTGACTGGAACTGGGACATGCCTAGTCATTGTGGTATGATGTAGGGGTCCAGTAGCGCCTAAAGGTATGCTAGGTATGGAGGTTATGTGCCCTCCAATAGGTGTAGTCTGGTATGGGCCAACGGCTCCAAGTGCAACATGGGTTACACTTGGGTTAGGAATAGCAGTAGGGATTCCTGGGATAGGGTTTGTGGAAACCAGAGGGGGTGTGACCCCTATGTTGGGTATACCCATAACAGGTGGTGGCCCTGTGTTGGGCATTCCTAAATGTGGAGTGTTACCCATGTTGGGCATACCCAGGGGGGTAGTTGTTTCCATGGATGGCACCGCCGCAGAAGGGTCTGTGGATGTCTCACCTATGGTACTGGTAAACAGTGGATCAAATGGTGTTCCAGCCATAATGGTGGTAGGTGGTAACTCTGTGGGGTTTTCGGATTCTACCTCCAAATCAAATGTGAAGTGAGGTGTGTCAGAATCGGATGACTGTCTAGTTGATTGACGATGTGTCAAATCAAGGGATAAGGCTCTGCGTTCGTGACGTGGAGAGCCAAGTGGACTAAACTCTGGGAGTTCTCCCTGTAGACGACGAGAGCGTCTAAAATTCTCAATGGTGGGAATTAAGTTTTTGTGTAAAAAATTTGTTTAAGTATCAGGTGGTGATATATCTATAAAAGACTCAAAACCCTAATGCAACCAAAGGTGCAAGAAGGGGAGTGAAAAAAAAGAAGGCTCTCAGGCCAAAAAATCAACCTCAAAAAAGGCACTTATTCTAGCAGCTGTGCTACAATAAGTGGAGGAATGCAACAAACGGTCAGAGTACCAACATGCAAAAGGATTCTAGAAAAAATAGGTGTAACTAGACCAAAGGTGGGTTGAATCATGCAAACACCTAACTAAAAGTATTGTGACTCAAACAAACGATATCCTCTGCAAGGTGATGAAATCCAAGTCAGACAATATGAGTGTTGAGACAACGGCTAGATATCCCCCTACCGGGAGGGACACCGGGTAATCAATCCTAAAGAAATGCTACTAGGATACTCCGTTCATGACGCATCGAGAAAAGGTAAATCTGTCGTTTGGTCCTTTGATCGCAATATCCCAATACAGGGATATCCCAAGAACTGCGAATGGTAGCCCTTCGGTTACTAAATGGATTTCGGTATTCCACTTAGGCTTTCGGAACCATCCTCGCGACTTCAACCCTCCTAGGGGAGAGGCCTTCCCACAAACCGGTTGTGACCGCGCCAAAAAGTACTAAGAGATTTTAGCTCCCTAACTGGACAACTTCTATGTCTCAGATGTAATAACTAAGGGGTGTTATTGGAACACCTATCCCCCCAATACTACCTAGCTACAAAGTTCTTTTAGTGTTCCCCAAGTGGGGTTAAAAGTGTGTTGAAATTAGGGTACGTTTTAAGGCTTAGTTCAATTAAGTGATCGAGTGAGTGCACGTGAGGTATTGTAAACTGAACTTGAAAAAAGGTAAATGCTTTACAGGAAATTTTCAAAAAACAAAGGAGCTTTTGAAAATAAAAAAGCAAATATTTATGACTTTTTCAAATAAATGGAAATTAAATGCTTTTGCAAATATCAACTCAAAAAACAATGGATCTTTTGAATTATGAAAGCAAATAATAGACTTCTTTTAAAGAAATAATGGACTTCTTCTTTTAAGGAAATTGCTAAGGGCAAGTTTTTAAAGAAGTAAACAGGAAAAATTTTTAATCTAGATAAAAATGCAAAAATAAGTCCTTCTTTCACTTTCTTGAAAAATTTTAAAAAGACTTCTAGATATGCATTTTGAAATAGTAAAAAAAATTTCGAGGCTGTAAAATATGCAGAATCTAATACTGTAAAAATGTGCTATGTGGGCAGAAAGTACAGTAAAAAATAATTTTTAAAATCGAAATGGCCGAATGAAAAATTCAGCCGCGCGGGTTTTAACAGCAAACCCGCGATGGACCGCGCGGGTTTCGGTCGCACAGTCGCGATGGACCGCGCGGAAAATGTCCGCGAAGCCGCGGTGTGCAGCACGCAAATAGGCCGCGAAGTTGCGGTGAACCGCGCAGAAAACGGCCGCGCATTCGCGATGTGCAGCGCGGTAAATGACCGCGATGCTGCGATGTGCAGCGCGGAAACCGGAAGAAAAGCCGCGGTGAACCGCGCGGAAAAAAGGCCAAAAGCTGCGATGGACCGCGCGACTGTCAGGCTAAAAACCGCGAGGCGAAAGCTGTGCACGGAAGCCGAAAAACAAACCCGAAAATTGAGAATTTCGGGGTGTTAATGGCAATAGATGGGGCCAAAACTTAGAGCAGCAATGGATCTGCTGTCTAAGATGGCAGATCTATGGATCTAAAGGTTAAAAACTAACAAAAAACTAAGATTAAAAGCAAAAGTAGAGATCTATTGTTCAAAACCCAGCGGAGTCGCCAAAAACTGTTGGCCCGGTTTTGCAACCAGGCTTAGTGCTATGGGCACCTGCTAACTAGTAGCAGCAGTTTCAATGTAAAGCAAATAACAATAAACTAAATCTGAACTAAACTAATCATGGATCTTTGCAAGAATATAAGCAAATAATGTAAATATTTAAAAAACAAGAACAAGAAAATATTAAAGAATGAATTTGTATTGAAAAATGGGGGGCAAGCAAGTGCTTGCGATAATACCTTCAATGGTGAAGGTTGATGTTGAGCAACTCCCAAGATGAGTAGCTCCAAGCTCCAAGAGGTCTCCTTCTCCAAGGTTGCTTACAATGGCCAAAATGCTCAAGGGAGATTTCGGCAGCATGAGGATGAGATAATGGATGGATCTGAAATGAGGAGCCCCTACCACCTTTTTATAGGTTTTGGTGGTGAGGAATACCATTTTTTGGTTTTGTGGAAACCAAATGGTATTGACCAACATGGTTTAGGTACTTTTCCCTCCTTTTTTCCTTTTTTGAATAAAAATAATATTTTAATTCCCTTTTTAATATTTTTGGGAATTTGGACCCTTTTTGAGGGTTTTTTATGCTTTTCAGGAAAAATAATCTTTTTTAATGGAAAAAGGGGTGTACTAAGGTCTTTTGGTGAGCTTTTGTTGGTTTCAGAGGCTCAGATGGTGGAAAAGTGGACAAATGGGTCATGTGAATAAGGAAATGAGCTAGTGAGCACTTTTTAGGTGTTAACAGTACCTCGACATGGTTTGGATGAAGACCTTAGGCCTATAATAGCATCATCTCAATTTGTTATTTCCCAAGTTGTGCAAGACTGAGCCACACCCATATTTGGCTCTTGATGAGACATAGATCCAGATTGTTGTTATGGCTATGATCTCCTTTTTGACATCGATCCATGTTTGTATTTCAATGGCCATGCTATATACACCTTTTAGTTTATGTATTGGAGATTATGTTCTATCACTTTGAACATCTCCTGATGTCAAGATTGTATTTGTCCGTTGACCTGGTTTTTGTTTTAGGTACTTTTGTGATCACATCATGTGGTTTCCTGGCTTGGTTTCCTGGCTTCTCCTCTAAATTGGATTGTAATGTATTTTGGCCATCATTTCCATCTGACCTCACACATTAGGGCATCTATTATAGGTCAAATTAGCACTTCTCCGTCTGTGATCACATCGCCTTGTCGATCACACAAAAGGACACTCTGGATGGAAGAGCTTACTTGACCTTGGATGATTTGGAGCTGAATCCTTACTCCTTCGGCTTAAAAACTTATTTTTTCTGACACTTTCACCATAAAGCCACGACTCCTATACTTGGCACATTGTGAGTCACTCGTGAGTCTCCATACTGACAACCCACAAGTGTCAATTAAAAGCTGCACTCGCGAGCTGCAGAGCTCACATGCTGTGAGTCACTTGCAAGTTGTTAGATTCTATAGTCGCGGGTGTCTTAAGGAAACTTGAAAAAATATATTAAAGAATATGAATTGGGATTAGTTGAGTCAGGTATTCCAACTTCCCAATTCAACTTCCTTTTGAAACCAATCCTCCCTACCTTGCCATAAATATAAGGGGAAGGAATGATAAATACACAACCAATTGATCAAGATCTATTGTTATGCTGAAGAAATTCCAAGTCAAGATAGAGGAGCAGGAGCCTAGGGCCTAGTTATGAAGGTGCTTGATGCAGAGTCAGGTATAATATTTGTACTTACTGCATTCTTTTGACAATAAAAGATTGAGATACTCTTCCCTTCCCAATAAAGTGTTAACATCTATTGTGTTTTGATTATAATTTGATGTTATTGCATTCATTAATATCAATATCTATTTATAGTCAAACTGGTTTGAGGAAGGTCTGTGTGTTTTGCAGGTTTGTTGCTGTGGAGATCTAGAGAAAAGCTTGGACCAACCGTCATAAACAAGGTATATCTCCTCTAAAACTTGATCTTATTTATTTACAGTAATGTATGCAGAACATTATGTATCTATATGTCAACCCCTTGTATGTTGGTAGTCTCTATTCCCTACTATAAGGTAAATTCCCTAACAATAGTTGGAATTCAAGACAATCTTGGCAACAGATTTCAAGGTAGTCTTCCTTGGTTTGAGTTGGTAATTATGTGGTTGTTCATTCTTGATTAAATATGATATATGTATCATTTACTGCTGCTACAATTAGCTAATAACCCTTCCTTTGAATATGGTGATATGTTTAGTCCTTCGCATGCTTCAATATTATTGATTAAAGGGTTGCATACAAAGTGTTTGAAGAAATTCCTGAACCGGATTTAATAACCAGCCACCAAAAACTTATATCATATATGTTTTAGCACATTGAAGTAGTCTCGAAGGATATTTAATGGGATTAAAATATTTATTTAAACCCAAAATTATAAATATAAAATCCATTGTTATTAAAGAAAATACATCCATTGTAAATATTTGGAAATCAGTGCCTTTTTTGTTGAGAAATTTGGATTTAATATTCCTAATTTTTTAATTGGGGATATTACAACCATAGAAATGGGAATCAAACGTACTATCATATGATTTGAGTATAAATTCACCATCTACTAGTGATAGTGTGGATTGAGGTTGTTTGATTTGAAGTGATGAAGAAAAAACATGCAACTGCACATTTTTTGGGAAAACTTTTGAAACTCTTAGCAATCTAGACAACATGGGTAAAGGGTTGTATGATGACTAGTTATTAGTTTTGGGTTTTTGTTTAAATCCAGGAAATTATGCATTCAAGTTGATCTATGAGAGAGAAACTAACCCAATATTTGCATTCAAACAACTTGGGAGGAAATTTTGGAAGAGACAAAACATCACTTGGTAAGTTAGAAGTTCTTTTGGCCAAAATTAAGATGAGATATCTAGAGATTTTTTTCTACATGTACGATTTGTCATTTGATAAAGGATGGAAACAAAAAATTAGATTGCATCATATGTTGTATTGTTAACACCTCAAAAGGAAATTTTCATACACAATACACATTCATCCAAGTATTAGAATTACCATGTGCAAGTAAGAGAAGCCATTTAAAAACCTTGTAAATGGGAAGCATATATGAGCCTTAGAATAAAAAAATAATAATGGACTGGTGAAACTTAGGTTTTCACAAAAGTAAATACTTTTCACTATTGAACCCCAAGATATAATGAGAGGGGGGTGAATTAGTATCATGCACAGTCTTAATTTTATATATAATTATTCAGTTCATACACCAATACTGAAGCAGTTATCAACATAGAAAAACACTATGCACAGAGTATTTATAAAGAAACTGTGTTTAGATAGAATCTTTGATTACATAAATTGTTGGGAGACACCAACCTCCAATACAAGTGTGAGAATCCACTTGCGGATTTTGATGACACCGATCTCTTGCAAGCCCCAACTTGTCATTTTACAAGCACCAACCTGTCAGGACACCTATCCTCTTATGAGCACAAACTCATAGTCATCCAGTACCAACTTGCATGGTTAGGCACCCACCTAAGCTACCAGGAACCAACCTGTGGAAGACACCAATCTTGTGTCCTTTCCTTGTCCTACCACCCAGATATAGATTTGTTTTTGTATACCTTGATCACAATCCATTGTACACTTTCTGATCTATTTCTTTTGTTCTATGCAAAAATCCTAAGCATCCCTTCTATGCATACTGCTCTTCTTCTACTGCATATTTAGTTATGATCATCTACTATGCAACTAGATTTGTGCATCTACTACGCACTCAAATTTGCACACTCAACACAAAATATACTCATCTTTTAATCCCTAGAAAAGTCAACTTCTACTTTGAATTTGTGTACTTTTTCATAGCTCCATACTTTCTTGGATGGATGAAAAAATAGAGAGATCACTTCCTTTACTTATATGAGTGTTGAATCACTTCTTGGGTCGACACAATATTTTATGGCGTAAGGCCAACTTAACACTTTGACATCAATGACAACTTTATTTCTAACAAAATACCCTTTGGAATTTATGTCAACGCCAAACAAAACTGAGGTCCCCATGAATACGAGCTCCTCATGAAAAAAATGTACTCCCCCTATTAATACTTTTTTTTTTCCTGTCATCATTTCATTCCTCTGCAATTCTCTTCCCCATTGACATCAATGGCAAGGGGATAATTCTGTGACAAAATTGTTATTTTGTATTTGCGCGGGATTTACAATTTCTCCCCTTGAACTTATGTTGCGTAGTATAATCCATAATTCTCTCCCTACATATCAGGGTTACACTTTAATTCAGAAAATATCCCAGTAAAGGAGTGTGCAATGAATGGCATATTCGTATTCACGTGCATACATTATAGTTGTTCAATGTACTATCCAACCCTAAACAATGTAAGCAATGTGGACCTATCAAGCCACAGTGAGAGAGGTGGTTCCCAATAACCATAGAGCTACATATGTGCTAGGGCTTGGGGCCCTTTGTTGAATATTGTAACTTCAAAGAATATTATATTTGTACTTTATTATTCCGGAGATGTTTCATCCCTCCGAGGTAACCCTATTATGTATATGGAGATGTTTATTCCTCCAAGGGGTTGTGTTAACTAGGGTTATTAGACCCACCATGTGGGGGTCGGCCCTGTGGTTATATTTTAGGGGTTATTAGACTTCTCCAGGAGAGGTCGGCCCCATTAGGTATTTTAGTCAGTGAGGAGTCAGTATAAATAGAGGAGGTGAACTCCTCATTAGACACACTCACTGACTTGTGGAAAGTGGCGCACTTGTCTAGGAGATCTGCTAACGAGTAAAAGAAGGAGGGAGCACATCTTGTATTTTGGTTGATCATCTTATTGAGGAAAGCTTTGTTGGGTTTTCTACCCCATGAGGGTTTCCCAGGGTAATCTCTGTGTCTATCTTGTGATTATGCTTCTTTCAGTGATCTTGCTAGTCTATTTGGTTTAAACTTAACATGGTATCAGAGCTAGACTAAATAGGACATCTTTCACAAGGTAAGAATACCTCTCTCTCTCTCTCCGGTGAAAGTTAGGGTTTAAGCAAAAAGTTGGTATTATTTAATTTTGGTTACATGGCTGGATAACCCTCTTCAATACCAATATTTTAAGCCCTATATCGAACTTTTTGCTTGGGTAGAACTCCGGGAAATCCAAACCCTAATTCTACCAAAAGTGCGATAAGTCAGAATTTGGTTTCAGAAAAAAGTTGGCATTTTTAAATTCTGATTACATGGCTGGATAGCCCTTCTCAATACCATTCTTTTGAGCTCTAGATCGAACTTTTTGGTTGAGTAGAACTCTGGGAAAGTCAAACCCTAATTCTACCAAAAGTGCGATAAAATTCTGTCCCAGATTCCGGAAAAGTGAAAAGTAACATTTCCAGGTAAGTCTACTCTGTCTCTTGGACTCCCCCAAGAGAAGATGGCTCCAAACACTAAGCTTGAAGATAAGCTAGAAGGTATAGAGAATTTCCGGGCATGGAAATACAGAATTGGTCTCATTCTTGAAGAGAATGATCTTGCTCATTATATCAAGGAAGAAGTTGCAGAACCAGAAGGAGATGAAGCCAAAGAAAAGCACAGGAAGGATTTGATTAGGGCAAAGAGAATCATAGCTGATTCTATTAAAGACCACTTGATTCCCCAAGTGGCCTCCAAGAAGACTCTAAAGGAAATGTATGATGCCCTAGGAAGAATGTATGAAGGAAAGAACATCAATAGGAAGATGAACCTAAGGACTCAGTTGAAGAGTACCAAGATGCACAAAGGAGAATTCATTCAATACTACTTCTCAAGGGTATCTCTAATCAAGGAGCAATTAGATTCCATTGGTGATACTCTTGATGAAGATGAACTTGTGATGACTACCCTAAATGGTCTCACCAGACCTTGGGAATCTTTCATACAAACCATGTGTGCCAGAAAAGAAAGCATGAAGTTTGATGTAGTATGGGAGGATTGTGTTCAAGAAGAGGCTAGGGTAGCCAACAGAGAAGCTCTTCTCAAAGAGGATGACCAAGCTTTGGCCACCCACACCAAAAGAGGAAAGAGAGGCTACTTCAAGAAAGTGAACTACAAAAGGTCTCAACCCTCTCATAGATTCAAAAGGAAAGGAGGAGACACCTCCACAGTCCAATGTTTCAATTGTCTTAAGCTAGGACACTATGCTAGAGACTGTACCCTACCAGAAAAGAAGAAGAAAAGGTTTTTCCACAAAAGACATCATGCACATATGGTAGAAGATGATAGTGAAGAAGAAGAAGAAGAAGAAGAAGTAGAGGAAAGGCCTCAAAAGAAAAGATCTAAAGTGAAGAAAGAAGATCCATAAGAATATGTACTATTTTCTGCTCTCTCTGGATCTGTGTCTCCTGGTGAAGGCACATGGCTCATTGACAGTGGTGCTTCAAATCACATGATGGGTCATAAGGAAACTCTCTCCAAAATCGAAGAAAAGTCTTCACCCCAAAAGGTATCTCTAGGAGATGATTATCAATATCCCATCAAGGGAATTGGTGAAGCAAGCTACAAGCTTGATTCGGGAACACCCTTGAAAATGAAAGAAATTTTATATGTCCCAGGTTTAAAGAAGAATCTACTCTCTATCTCAGCACTAGATAAGAAAGGATTTAGAGTGGCTTTCATAGATGGACAAGTACTCATGTGGTCCAAAGGAAAATCAATCAAAAATGCAATTGTCATTGGTGAAGAAGAAGGAGGACTTTACAAACTCAAGGGTCATCCAGAAGCTGCCCTTGCTCATGAAGTTTCTAGTCCCAGTGAGCTATGGCATAGAAGATTAGCTCACATCAACTATAAAGCCTTACCCTATGTAAGCAAGGTGGTTATAGGATTACCAGATTTGAAAGCTGATCATGATGGCTCATGTAAAGGATGTAAGAAAGGGAAGAATGTCAAGAATCCCTTTCCAAACAGTGAAACAAAGACTAAGAACTCTCTAGAGCTAATACACTCAGATGTATGTGGACCTATGCCCACCACTTCTCTAAGTGGGTTTGAATACTATCTCTCATTCATTGATGACTATTCAAGGAAAACTTGGATATACTTCCTAAAAGGTAAGAATGAAGTCTTTGGAAAATTCAAAGAGTTCAAGGCTCTAATAGAAAATCTCTCAGATAAAAGAATCAAGACTCTTGTCGTGTCCACTATATGCCAGTTAATTAAAACTTTAACATGCAGAGTGCTAAACATAAATTATCAACCCAAGGAAGTCTTTTATTTCAAAGCTATCGTGCAAAATATATGCGAGTACAATTTCTACCTGACATTGTTATCTATTGATATGCAACCGAAACTATTTGTAACTAGGTCACACTTGCTTGAAAATAAATCAAACCCAAACCTATTCATGAAATCACACTCTAAATCGAATCATACTTCAACAAAATAAACAAGATCTAATTATGTACATCTAGAAGAATTGTTATGTTGGCCAACGATCTACCAAAACGAATTAACAGAAAAACACTATGGTAAATCAAATGAACAACACATGGTCTTAATAATAAAATAACTATGATAAATCCAATGCATGAAAGAATTAACAAATAAACAAATCTGCAAAATAAAACACTTACAATCAACACTACCAGCATCTGCTCAGGGAAGAGGGCCCTTCCTCCACTGAGCAGATCTGGATCTCCACAATGAAAGTCTACAACTCCAGAATTAAGAAACTACTAGCATGTATTATCATAATGGAAGAATTACAACAGATCTAGGTCAAATCCTACATCATAACATTGTGTTCTCTCCTATCTTGCATCTCCTATCCTGCCTAATCTATCATGCTTAATCTCTATCAATCTATCCTCCTTTCTCAATGAGATTGATTACATATTTATACATAAAATTATCTGATGGAAATGAAGAACTGAACCCCCAGCTTGTGATCTGCAACAGCTGGAACACGGCCGTAACTGTTGGCAACTTTGGAGCCGGCCGCAACACCAAATCTGGAAAATACCCTCTCGAATAACCACCTGCATAGCACAAACCGTAGCTTGTTTGGTCGATTTCCTCGCGATTCAGGTAAATGAGGATGTTACGCACAAAACCCATGTCTCAGATTTTTCAGATTCGTTTCCATCTGTCCGCAAATCAAGATGTGAATCAAGGTGTTCTTATGTGGCATGCGTTTTTTGTTAAGGCTGTAACAGCTGGCTATGAGCGTCCTGTACGTGACAACTCACTCCACAAACCATCATTAGTAAAATTATGCATAATAGTATTTTAATTCATCAAAGATAAAAGAAAATAATCACTATTAACCACTTAAAACATCAATGGAAGTAGCAGGTTGTTCAACGCGCAGCTACAACAAATGAATGAAAAATGGAATGATAAATGAGAAATAATGGTAAGAAAATGGATGAAAGGTATGTCGGTAAGTGATGAAAAATGGACAATTCCAGGGCCCAACATCTCCCGCAAACTGAACTTGTTGCATGTCCTCATGCAACCCAATACCTGTGTAGCATCCAACTTGAAAAAAAAACTCATTCACTTGTTCTTTTTTTTACCATTTGCATAGCTGCATCTAGAAGAAATAGAGAGTTTAACACAAATTGGCAGAGTCACTTAGCGAAGGATTTAGCAGAAAATTTGGCGGATTCGCAGCTCTTTAGTAGAAAATTGGCAAAGTCACAGCTTATTTTAGCAGAGAATTTGGCGAAGGTTTTAGCGAAGATTTTGGCGGAACAACGCTAAATGTAGCGGCAAATTTGGCGGAGTCAGCTTATTTTAGCAGAGAAATTGGCGAAGGTTTTAGCGGTGAATTTGGCGGAACAGCGCTAAATGTAGCGGCAAATTTAGCGGAACAGCGCTAAATGTAGCGGCAAATTTGGCGGAGTCAACTTATTTTAGCAGAGAAGTTGGCGAAGGTTTTAGCAGCAAATTTGGCGGAACATCGCTAAATTTAGCGACAAATTTGGTGGACTTGCAGCGGTCGGAAAAGATGTCACAGCCGCCGGAAAGATGTCGCAGCTGCCGGAAAACGGGCAGTTGCCGGAAAGCGGTCGCCGGAAAAGATGTCACAGCTACCGGAAAAGATGTCGCAGCTGCCGGAAAAGATGTCGCAGCTGCCGAAAAGCAGTCGCCAGAAAAGATGTTGCAGCTGCCGGAAAAGATGTCGCAGCTGCCGAAAAACAGGCAGCTAATTTTAGCAGAGAAATTGGCGAAGGTTTTAGCGGCAAATTTGGCGGAATAGCGCTAAATTTAGCGGCAAATTTGGTGGACTTGCAGCTGTCGGAAAACGGGAAACGACAATATTTTACGGCGTTTTAGTCTTTTTGAACGGGAAACGGCAATATTTTACGGCGTTTTAGTCTTTTTGAACGGGAAACTTCTAAAGCCATTTTCTCCCAAACGACGAACTGGGTTGGGCTGAAATTTTGCAGGCAAGTAGCTATCACTCTAATGCATCTCCACGCCAAAAATTAGACAAACCCACATCACGGATCTCGAGAAAAATGCGAATTGGCTGTAGGTGATGATGGCCATTTTCGCGAAAACCGTGCACTGGATTGAGCTGAAACTTCTCACGGTTGTTCTTCATGATGTTATGCATCCCCTGTCCAAATTTCATGAGTATCCAACTTACCACTTGAAAGATATGTCCAAATCAAATTCTGCACTTTTGAACATGAAAGAAAAATGTATTGCAGCTGAACTTCCAGAGCCAATATTTCAAAAACTACAAACTGGGTTGGGCTGAAAATTTTCAAGCAGGTAAATAACATTATAGTGCATCTCACCAAAAATTAGATGAACCCACATCACAGATTTCGAGAAAAATGCGAATTGGTTGTAGGTGATAATGGTCATTTTCTCGAAACCCGTGCACTGGATTGAGCTGAAACTTGCCACAGTTGTTCATCATGCTGTTATGCATTCCCTGTCCAAATTTCATGAGGATCCAATTCGTGGTTTGTGAGATATGCTCTATTCAAATTAGGCATTTTATGTGAAGAACAATATGCATCCAAATTATGAATGTGAATGAAAAAGCAACAAGCATAGTAGCTCCTCCCCCAAACTGAATAATTTTTCATGTCCTCATGGAAAGTAGGAGTTTGTTTCTTAGTTGGAAAGTAGCCATCTCCCCCAAACTTAACATATGCAGCATTCAATGATTCTCAAATTCTCACAAACATTTCACTTGTAACAGCTGGCCCATTGCTCCATGGAGAAGAATATAGCATAGATCTGTTTAGAATGTTGCTACATAAATGCATATATCAAATTTTTATGGCTCTCAATCACTCAACAATACTCATGCATATAACTTTGTGATAGCACCAAACATAATTCAAATCAGCTCATGGTATCCAAATGCCAATTTTACCATGTAATTAAGATGAAGTAACAAAGATGTGGCTGCCCCAAGACAAAATATGGAAATTCCACTGAGTTTTGTAGCCCTCCAACCTTCATGTGGAGAAAGGAATGTCATAAAATTGTCTCATCTTTTACCTAAAACACAATACTGTTAAAGATGTGCTGTAATTACTGATTTTGAAATATGCCCATAAAATATTAGAACCAGTCATAAATGCTATCATTCCTCTGCCTTGAATGTACAAGATAACGCTGGTATGCACTGCTACAGGAATGTTGTGATTTCCATCCCTCACAATTACAGTAATAAGACTTGATATTATTACTTTCAAACTTTCCTTCTATCTTGTATATACTAAAAATGATGATATGTGTTTTTTGATAGAAGAGCCATTCATGTAACTTGCAACTAAGTCCCCTATATTCTTTTTCAGCCACAACATCCATGCGTTTGAACCGATTTATGTATTAGGTGAACCAAGAAACACATACAATTGAAATGCATCCTCTGTTGTAGGTTCTTGTGTCCAGCCTATCCTTCTCCTTCAAGATGTGTATCAGCTGCTTTATTTCTCCTCATTATTTTTTATATGGCAACAAAGCACAGTTTCTTACTGCTAGTTCTTGTGTGGCAACATCAAGACTTATTTTCTTACTGCCGGTTCTTGTGTGGCAGCAGCAAGACTTCTTATTGTTGGTTCTTGTGTGACAACAATAAGGTATCCCTTTTTTTTTTTTTTGCTTGGTCAGTTGGGTTGGTGAGATGTTGGGTTGGAACTTGAAGTGGATGTGCATGAATGATGAAGTGTTAAAACTGAGTGGGAAATGATGGGAATGGATGGACATAAAATGCTATTTAGAAAATGGAAATGGCTAATGCTTAGTGGTTCTTCATGACATTTCCCTAAATCTTTAATAAATAAAAAACTCATGCTATTTTACCTCAAGTGTTACCTCCATGGAAGCCTTGGTTGACATGAATGGACTGGTGTATGCTGGAGCTATGTAGGCTGATTTGATGCTGAGACATATGTATATGAGAGCTGAAACTGGATGAGACTGAATTTGATCCATGATATTGTGCTGGTTGCCTGTAAGACTAACTGCTGAGACAATTGATGAGGAAAAATTCTACCATAGAAGCAGAAAGCCCTTTCTCTTATTCTGCAAATCAACTGCAAAACTACTGAACAAATGATGTTGCAAGTCATTGTTGAAACCATTAGATCACATAATCTTCAGCTGCTACAAACCCGAGGTACAATTCTTACCATGAGAATGAATGTGCTGAAGTCGAGCATGGAAAGAAATAATTGGATTACCGGCCATTAATGTATGCCGTTAACCAATGTGAAGAAACTCACCTTTGATGACAATGAGCTCTAAAGTACCTTAGTGCATCTTGACAGGTACGAATGGATGTGCTGGAGTCGAGTCACCTGCAAGATTTGTCAATCAAGAGGCATTGATGAATCCCCATGATTAACAACAAGGAAATCTGCCATTGATTCATGCAGATACCAGGGCACTATAAAAACTCTAATCTTGATCCCAGATGATGTGTCGGAGTCGATGGGACAAGACCATTGGAAGGTGGACCTTAATGCATTCCACATCATCCAATACGAGTACAAAATAAATGATTGTGAAGAATCATAGTGAAAAATAGGACCAACATGAAACTCAGAAGCGGAAAGTATATGTGAAGTCATGATGTAGTAGTGATGGGAAATAAAATGGTTATGGTGACTACATAAGCAATGGAAAATGAGACTTCGACATGAATGGATTTTTAGGGTTTTGAAATGAGGAGGGTGAATGAATCTACCATAGGGAAATTGGCTTCTTGAGGGGTTTCTTTCAGCAACAAGTGGGATGACAGGTGTCTAAAAATGATTTCTGTCATGTAACAATGGGACTTGACTTCGGAAACATTGGACTATGTATGGTTTGCACATCAATCTCTCCATTTTTTTTATTTTTTTTTATGTGCTCAATCCATTTGCAAATCGATAAAAAGTCTTCAAGAGTCACTTGTGCATGCATTGACCTTCTTCTTCCAAGGACCTGCAAAACCTAGCATTTGCCTGTAATAAAACATGAGATGATGGAAGAAGAGAGATGATTGGTCTCTCTTCACCCAACACTAATGAAAAAAACAACAAGCAATTACTCATAAAACAAATCCAAATAAAAATGAACAAAGCAAAATCCATTTTATACCTGTGGTAGAGCAATGTCCATCTATACTCACTAACGGTATTCTGATCATAGCGTCTTCTTTCCTTGCCCAATTTGAGTGATTCCAAAGCCAAATGAAAGTAAATTCATAGGTCTATTTCCATTAGAAACAGGTTTTTAAAATTCTATGCAATGATCTTTCAAATCACTCAGTAACAGCCTGCATGACAAGGTGTTTTTTTTTTTTTTTTAAATTCTAGACTAGACCAACAGTCACGGTTTTAGGCTTAACTTTTTCGTTTGATAACGGATTGATGTGATTCCAATTGGAGATGAAAGTAGATTCATGTAGGTATCTCCATTATAAACAGGTTTTGAATCCAACAAGAATTGATGGGTCAAATAAGCCAATGAACAGTCTAGAAAATAGAGTTTTAGGAATGCAGATTTGGGACAGACAGTCGGTATTTTGGTCATAAAATTTGCGTACGACATCGGAATGGAGTGATTCAAATTGAATTGTAAACTAGATTCATAGGGGAATATACCAATAAAACAGGTTTACAAAATATGTCCAATAAGGCATCCAAAAATTGACTGTCCCATCTCTGTTCCTAAGCTTCCAGCTTGACACCCTGTTAGTATTTTGGCCATAAAATTTTCGTTTGACACCCAATCGTAAAAATTCAAATTGTTTTGGAAACTAGATTCAAATTGCTACTTGGGATATAAACAGGTTTTAAAAATAAGTTCATTTGGTGTCCCAAAAATGGACTGTCCCGTCTATGTTTCAGTAAAATTTTCAAGCCAAAATGTCACAAAAATCCAATAAATTAAATTTAACCCCCAAAAATTGATCAAAATAGGTGTGAATGATTTTAATGATGTAAATTTAAATATAATACACATCCATACCAAAAATTTCAAGCATTGAGCACCTAGATTGACTTACACAGTTTGTTGCAGCCACAGCTGCAACTCTTAAAAAATGACATAATGTTGAAATAAAGCATGTGAATTTTTATGGAAAATAAAAAAAACTAAAGACATATCATGATGTGCAACACCCACGTATCTCAAACTCATTAATTTTTACCTGTAGCACAGTCACAGCTGGGTGTTGCATCTCCTTGTCACAGCCAATGTTGCAGCTCACTGTTGTAGCTGCGAGTAATCACAGCTGAGAGTAATCACTCACAGCTGGGTGTTGCAGCTAACAAATTCATGTCAAATTTCAAGCTTGAAGGGTTCCATAATCATGGGCTCATTTTCCTGTGGATTCTTCATTCACTTTCCCTAATTACTGTAATTTTGTTTTCATGATATTTTTATTTTTATTTGTAAAAAATAGAAACAAATTGAAATTGGGAAATTGATGACAAAAAGGACTTGAGTATTTTTGTTCAAATAGTCAACAATTCCAAAGCATTCATGAAAACATCTCATACCCATTCCTTATCTTTCTACTTTCTGATCTTCCAGATCGCAACAAGGCGCAGGAAGAGAGCATACTTATTCAAAAATAAAAACTTAAAAAAAACAAAAGCATGGTTTTATTATGTTATTCTACCCTACCCTATTCTACTTGAAAAAAAAAAAAAAAAAATTGTTCAAGTGTATGCATATTTCCAATGGAGCCATTTTCGAAAAAGTGACTCAAGTATGCTCATACTCCTAATAGAAAAATATAACTTTATGAATTCTAGGATATGAGAGATCAACTTCCCTTCAAATGATGGTGCCAAGAATTGGTGAAGTATGAAATGATGCTGCAGACCGATTACAGATTGAAACCAAGCTTCAATATAGTCTTTGTTCCCTTGATTGCTCATGGATGTTACACCATGAAGATCCTTATTAAACTGATCTTCCTCAATGCATAAGATTTCCGGATCTAATGATGTGAATGATGCTTTTGGTTCCAATGGTTGTTCTCCATCAAATATTACATGTGTATTGTTGATCTTGTCTGCTTGCTTATGAGGACTAGAAGAAACTCCATCTGCAAAACTTGGATCTAAAACATGTTCAGGCCTCGTATGGATTTGCTGCAACAACGCACAGCCTTTTTGCAGCAGTGTAGGTGAGGTAGAACAAGAGGGAAATGTAGAAACATTTTGCAATTCAGCACTGTAAGCATACTGTACTGCTTTATTATGGTTAGGGTGGAGGGTGGATTGGACAGGAAATTGTGTTGGATACCAAGGAGTTTGATGAGAAGATAGATGTGGCTGATGTAGATGATTGAGTTGTGAGGTTGATATTGAAGGACCAACTTGTGTTGCAGCATGAAGGAGAGTGGCCATATGATCATAGGATGGGCCATTCCAACCTTGTTGATAAGGTAGGTAAGAGTTAAATTGAGGCTGCAACAACTGCCATGGTGGAAGAGTATTCAATGATTGAGTATGAGAGTAAGGAAATGGAGGGATAGAATTTCGAACCATAGATGTAGGCCATGGTTGACATGACTGTTGCAACGAGTTGGTTGCAACTCCCAGATCTCTTTGATATGTTTCTTTCATCCTTGGTAAGGAGGGGCAATGATCTGTGGAATGATTCAAGTCACATATACCACAACTTTCAAGACTATCCAAAGGGAAATCCCTTGCTTCTCTTGTTTCCTCCTGCTTTTTCTTATCCTGCAAAACACCAAATTGTAAATCAGCTTTAGAAATGTCAAATAAATTGCTGATTTCAGTTCGTAAAACTCTTGTTTTTGCAGCAGATTTCAAAAATAGAGATAAAAGTTCCTTAGAATTCTTACCAGTCTTGAAGTTTCCTCTTGAATACCTTCTACATAACTCACAGATATCATCATATGCTAACTGAAATACATTACCTGTTCCGATCAGATTCAATATTTCTAAACATTCAGCTTGGATTCCCTTGAGTAGAAGTGTTTTTAAGATTTCCTTCCCCAGTTTCCTCTGTTTGGATCTTTGGAGGTTATATTGAAATCGTTCTATGTATTCCTCCAGACTCTCTTCTTCTCCTTGTGTCATATCGAAGATGTCTTCATTGACCCTGCAATAATCTTGGTACCTTTTCAAGAACACATGTTTCATGTCTTCCCAAGTTTGTATACAATTCCCACCGAGGCTCATGAACCATCGGAGGGCTGTTCCTTTTAGAGTAAGGGGAAATACATCCAACTTTTGATCATTAGCACAATAACCATATCCTCTACAAAGTACTTCAAATTGAAATAAAAATACATCAGGGTCTTCGTTTTCCAAACCGTGAAAATTTGGTAGAACATGTGGGGGAATTCTTTTCGTTGGTTCCACTCCTCTCGAATTTCTGATGGGAAATTCGAAGGTAACAACTTCTCCATCTCTTTCACCTGCCATCTCTTCATTAGATTCTTTGGGTGCTATCTTGAGGCTCCTCCTTCGACTGTTCCTGTCAACTTGTTAGTAGAATGGGTGGTGCTTACAACACCACTAAGGGGAATGATAAGATTTATGAATCAAAGATTGAAAATGAAATAAAACTGAATGTAAAGACAGAAAATTAACACTCAAAATAGATTCAATAAACTGAAATGTAATCATGCAACCTACATGCCCTATTTTAACAATGCATCTACAAAACAATGTCAGATGTACTATTGCACAATTGATAACTTCCCCGGCAACGACGCCAAAATGTCGTGTCCACTATATGCCAGTTAATTAAAACTTTAACATGCAGAGTGCTAAACATAAATTATCAACCCAAGGAAGTCTTTTATTTCAAAGCTATCGTGCAAAATATATGCGAGTACAATTTCTACCTGACATTGTTATCTATTGATATGCATGAAAGAATTAACAAATAAACAAATCTGCAAAATAAAACACTTACAATCAACACTACCAGCATCTGCTCAGGGAAGAGGGCCCTTCCTCCACTGAGCAGATCTGGATCTCCACAATGAAAGTCTACAACTCCAGAATTAAGAAACTGCCAGCATGTATTATCATAATGGAAGAATTACAACAGATCTGGGTCAAATCCTACATCATAACATTGTGTTCTCTCCTATCTTGCATCTCCTATCCTGCCTAATCTATCATGCTTAATCTCTATCAATCTATCCTCCTTTCTCAATGAGATTGATTACATATTTATACATAAAATTATCTAATGGAAATGAAGAACTGAACCCCCAGCTTGTGATTTGCAACAGCTGGAACACGGCCGTAACTGTTGGCAACTTTGGAGCCGGCCGCAACACCAAATCTGGAAAATACCCTCTCGAAGAACCACCTGCATAGCACAAACCGTAGCTTTTTTGGGCGATTTCCTCGCGAGTCAGGTAAATGAGGATGTTACGCACAAAACCCATGTCTCATATTTTTCAGATTCATTTCCATCTGTCCGCAAATCAAGATGTGAATCAAGGTATTCTTATGTGGCATGCGTTTTTTGTTAAGGCTGTAACAGCTGGCTATGAGCGTCCTGTACGTGACAACTCACTCCACAAACCATCATTAGTAAAATTATGCATAATAGTCTTTTAATTCATCAAAGATAAAAGAAAATAATCATTATTAACCACTTAAAACATCAATGGAAGTAGCAGGTTGTTCAACGCGCAGCTACAACAAATGAATGAAAAATGGAATGATAAATGAGAAATAATGGTAAGAAAATGGATGAAAGGTATGTCGGTAAGTGATGAAAAATGGACAATTCCAGGGCCCAACAACTCTCAGAACAGATAATGGCGGAGAATATACTTCAAAGGAATTTGAAGACTTTTGTAAAGAAGCTGGAATTAAGAGGGAACTAACCACACCCTACAATCCCCAACAAAATGGGTTAGCTGAGAGGAAAAATAGAACTATCATGGAGGCTGTAAAGACTATGATACATGACCAAGATCTTCCCATGTATCTATGGGATGAAGCAGCCAAGACAACAGTATATGTACAAAATAGACTATCTCATAGTGCTCTTGATTTCAAAACTCCAGAAGAAGTGTTTACAGGAAAGAAGCCTGAGGTAAGTCATCTTAAGATATTTGGGTGTCCTGTGTACATCCACATTCCAAAAGAAAAGAGAACCAAGTTGGATCCCTCTGGTAAGAAGGGAATGTTTGTTGGTTATTGTGAAACTTCCAAAGCCTTCAGAATCTACATACCAGGTTTTCATCATATAGAAATAAGTAGAGATGTAACCTTTGATGAGGAAGCAACTCTCAAGAAATCCAGAAAGTGTCAACTTGAATAAGTTTATGAAGAAGATTCATCTCCCAGAATCTCAGAGACTGTGCACATCCCTGAAGATGATGCACCAGAGGATCATGACATGTTGGAACCACAAGAACCCCCTGTTACAGACTTATCTAGGAAAAGAAGACCAGCATGGGCTAGAGATATTATTCAAGGAGCTGAAAGATATGGAGCTCCAGAAGGCTCCACTAGAGAAAGAAAGAAACCAAAACTAGTGTCCAACTATATGGCCTTGATGTGTGATCTTGTGGATCAACTACCTACTAGCTATGAAGAGGCAGCTCAAAAGAAAGAATGGGTAGAAGCAATGACAGAAGAATATCAGTCAATAATGAAAAATGATGTTTGGGATATAGTTCCCAAACCAAAAGATAAAAGTGTGGTTTCTTCCAAATGGATCTTCAAAATAAAACATGCTGTGGATGGAAGCATTGAAAAATACAAGGCAAGATTTGTAGCCAGAGGATTCTCTCAAAAAGAGGGAATTGACTATGAAGAAATATTTGCACCAGTTGCTAGGTATACTTCAATCAGAACTATCATGGCACTTGCATCCATGATGAAGTGGAAATTACACCAAATGGATGTTAAGACAGCTTTTTTGAATGGTGTAATTGAAGAAGAAGTATACATAGAGAAACCACAAGGGTTTGAGGTTAATGACGGAAGGACTCATGTATGCAAACTGAAAAAGGCACTATATGGGTTGAAACAAGCTCCCAGGGATTGGTACGGAAGGATTGACAATTTCTTAACTAGCATGGGCTTTACCAAGAGTAAAGCTGACCCAAATCTTTATCTCAAAGTGATGGATGATGAACCAGTTATACTATTGTTATATGTAGATGATCTATTTCTAACTGGAAATGAGAAACAAATTATTGAAAGCAAGAAGAAGCTTTCTTCAGAATTCGAGATGAAAGATCTCGGATTAATGCACTACTTCTTAGGCTTAGAAGTATGGCAAGAACCAAGAGGAATCTTTCTAAATCAAGGTAAATATGCTGTGGATATTCTGAAAAGATTTGATATGTTGGAGTGTAAACCCATGGTCACTCCCATGGACTCCAACTTGAAGATATTAGTTAATGACTCATCAGAATTAGTGGATCTAACTCTATATAGACAAATCATTGGGTCACTAATGTATTTAACAAATACTAGGCCAGATATATGCTTTGCTGTAAATACCCTAAGTTAGTATCTAGTAGAACCTAGAAAGGTTCATCTAATAGTTGCAAAGCATGTAATGAGGTACCTAAAAGGTACATTAGATTTTGGTCTACTTTATCATGGAAGTCATGAACTCAAGTTACATGGTTACTCAGACTCTGTCTAGGCAGGAAGTGTCTCAGATAGAAAGAGTACTTCAATTGGATGTTATGGTCTTGGATCTGCCATGATCTCATGGTTCAGCAAGAAACAATCTAGTGTGGCCCTCAGCTCTGCTGAGGTAGAATATATAGCTGCCTGCTCTACCAGCTGTGAAGCAGTATGGCTTCGGAAACTGCTATCTGGAGTGTTTGACTTAGAAATGGATCCCACGGTAATTATGTGTGATAATCAAAGCTGCATCAAGATGACAGAAAATCCTGTGTTCCATGATAAGTCAAAACACATAGAGATCCGATACTTCTATATTCGAGATATGGTGCAGAGAGGAGCTATCAAGCTCGAGTATGTGAGCACTGAAGATCAAATTGCTGATATCCTGACCAAACCCCTGTCTCGTGTGAAATTTGAATACTTCCGAGACAAGCTTGGTGTAGTTCAAAAGGACCCTCCTAGAAAGGGGGAGTAGTATGATCTCTGATGACAAGCTTGTCTCATCAATAATGAGGCTTCTCTTAGTTACTTAGAAATGGTTAGATTTAGGACTACTATATTTAGAATACTTAGTTTTACTTATATATGCTTTTTCGATAAATAGATATGATAGATGTATACATGCTTTTGATGTTAGCTGCATGCTTTTGATATACATGCTCTTGATGATAGAAGTATTAGCGAGAATACATGCTCTTGATGATAGATGTATTAGTGAGAATACATGCTTTTGATGATAGATGTATACATGCTCTTGATGTTAGATGTATTAGTGAGAATACATGCTTTTGATGATAGATGTATACATGCTCTTGATGTTAGATGTATTAGTGAGAATACATGCTTTTGATGATAGATGTATACATGCTCTCGATGTTAGATGTATTAGTGAGAATACATGCTTTTGATGATAGATGTATACATGCTCTTGATGTTAGATGTATTAGTGAGAGTACATGATTTTGATGTATAATGTATACATGCTGTTGATGCTAGATGATGATACATGTATTGATTAATGTACTTGTATGGTTGAGGATACTTGTACTTGTGTTGATGAGAATACATGTGTGGATTGTATCATCCTTGAACACTTGTTCTAAAGTGAACCATAGACAGGGGTCTCCGAGAAAGAAGAGGGATTGTATCATCCTTGAACACTTGTTCTAAAGTGAGCCGTAGACAGGGGCCTCCGAGAAAGAAGAGGGATTGTATCATCCTTGAACACTTGTTCTAAAATGAGCTGTAGAAACGATGTCTCCGATAATGAAATCCTGAATGAACAGGTAGGGGATTGCATCGTCCCCGGATTGAGGTCCCAGAATTGAGCCGTAGACATGATGTCTCCGATAATGAAATCCTGAATGAACAAGTAGGGGATTGCATCGTCCCCAGACTGAGGTCCTAGAATTGAGCCGTAGACTGGGTCTCCGATAATGAAGTCCTGAATGAACAGGTAGGGGATTGCATCATCCTCGGACTGAGGTCCCAGAATTGAGCCGTAGACTGGGTCTTCGATAATGAAGTCCTGAATGAACAGGTAGGGGATTGCATCGTCCCCGGACTGAGGTCCCAGAATAGAGCCGTAGATTGGGTCTCTGATAATTGAGTCCTGAATGAACAGGTAGGGGATTGTATCTTCCCCGGACTGAGGTCCCAAAATTGATCCGTAGACTGATGTCTCCGAGAAGTAAAGATCGGATTGTATCATCCATGGACCTATGTCCTAAAAGGATCAGGATTGATCATCCTGGAACATGATCGTGTGATGATGATGCTGATGTTCGTGTGATGACGATGCTGATGATCGTGTGATGACGATGCTGATGATCGTGTGATGATGATGCTGATGATCGTGTGATGACGATGCTGATGATTGTGTGATGACGATGTTGATGATCGTGTGATGACGATGCTGATGATCGTGTGATGATGATGCTGATGATCGTGTGATGACGATGTTGATAATCATGTGATGACGATGCTGATGATCATGTGATGACAATGCTGATGATCGTGTGATGACAATGCCGATGATCGTGAGATGTCGATGCCGATGATCGTGATGACGATGTTGATGATTGAGTGACATCAACACTGTTGACATTGATGTACGAGTAACTGGTTGAGATACTGATGAAGATGAATTGAAGAAAGCTTCCGATGATTTATAGATGTATCATGTATGATGACTCCTTGCTCCTGCAGATGTTGTTATAATATCCTTCTCATTAAGGGGGAGTGTTGAATATTGTAACTTCAAAGAATATTATATTTGTACTTTATTATTTCGGAGATGTTTCATCCCTCCGAGGTAACCCTATTATGTATCTGGAGATGTTTATTCCTCCAAGGGGTTGTGTTAACTAGGGTTATTAGACCCACCATGTGGGGGTCGGCCCTGTGGTTATATTTTAGGGGTTATTAGACTTCTCTAGGAGAGGTCGGCCCCATTAGGTATTTTAGTCAGTGAGGAGTCAGTATAAATAGAGGAGGTGAACTCCTCATTAGACACACTCACTCACTTGTGGAAAGTGGCGCACTTGTCTGGGATATCTACTAAGGAGTAAAAGAAGGAGGGAGCACATCTTGTATTTTGGTTGATCATCTTATTGAGGAAATATTTGCTGGGTTTTCTACCCCATGAGGGTTTCCCAGGGTAATCTCTGTGTCTATCTTGTGATTATGCTTCTTTCAGTGATCTTGCTAGTCTATTTGGTTTAAACTTAACACCCTTTCCAGCTTGAAAACTCAAAAAGGCCAAATATATATTCCAATGAATAAATTATTCAGAAACTTACTCGATTTGCAAGAGGATATTTTGTGAGTTTGGATGGATGTCATCCCACCTCGCTTGGTAAATAACCGATGTTTTTCCAGACATCAAAAGGTGAATTTGTTGCTATTGGTTTTGTCTTTCCAAATGCACCATCATCATGTTCCTCTATTGTTGAGGTTGGAGTTGGGGTTGTAGAAAATGCGGAGTGGGACTCGAACCAAAACCTTAGGGAGTAAAAGGTGTGGTCAGTGGCCTAAACTTGGAACAAGCCATTACATTCTTTGAAGTGGGTGTAGATGAAAGTGAAAATTCTTGTTTTTTTTGGGTAACCAAGAGGAACCTAACAAGACCACCTAGAAATCCTTTCCAATTGCACCACCATGTACTAAAATTTATGGGCCAGGTCCAACTTAAATGTTGTATAGGACATAATCAATAGGAGTAGAACCATCACTATAGTCATATAATGCCTTTAAATATGTGTTAGACCCCACAAGAGGTTCAAACCTAGACTTCTAAAAGTGTAAATGCTATCCAGAAAATATGATTCTAAGACGCTTCTTAAAAGATAAACCCGACGAAACAAGGGTCCATTGTGTAAAGAAGGAAAAGGGAGAAATTATAGAGTATACACACATCTAATGATAATACTATTGGTTGGAGCAATCACAAGCAAATATCTACTAACTAAAAAAGGAAAAGGGATAAATTCCACGCACATGTAATGATAAGTCGAGTGCAGCTCTCATTAGGCTTTTTTCACATCCCACTCTCTATTCACTTTTCCTATAAACAAATTCCAAGTGAACATTGCATTGAAATGATTTTCAATTATTAAGTAGTTTGTGGTTCATTCTTTAAATTTGTATTGTCTTGTATTGTGGGACATTGAAAACAAAATATGGTGATTTTCTCAATCCAGTGTTTTATCACATACCAAATAAATGTAAAGCAAGTTCTGTATTGGTAATGATATTTGAACAATTTGAATATTAGAAGCAAGGCATGTGTTACTTAATAGTGATTACGAATGACAATCACAATGATGATATGAATATCCATTATGAAAGGAAATCACAATGTTGATATGAATATCCAGTATGAAAGGCAATCACAATGATGATATGCCTATCCAAACTAGATAAGATAATTTTATTAAAGTCCAACAAATGACCACAAAAGTAGGTCAATGGGACTAAAAGATAGATCCAGTAAGAGTACAATGATAAGGGATTGCAAATGTAACTCTTAGAAAATGCTAATGCTGGGATAAAGAAAGCAAAGTTAAAGAAAGTGCAGTATAGATAAGTATCTAACTAAATTAAGCTAATCGCTAGGGCTGATTCATACTCATTTAGTTGTTATCTAGTCATAATTTTTATCCCTAGACTAAATAGTATCTTATGTTAGTAATTTTTAGTTGTGATCACTTAAAATTTCTCAATTTTGGTGGTATTTCACTTAAAAACACTTTCATGACTAATGTTTTTCATCACTTAGTCATTAATTAGCCATCGTCACTAACATTTTTGGTCCCCTAGTCAGTATTTACCCAATTTTTCTACTAGTGTATCCAAAGAGAAGATAGAATATATACAAGCTAAAATATAACATATAAGGGAGGAGCTAATACTAAACATGGAACCCAAAACAAGAGGATAAAGGAAAGAAGAAAATACTTCCCCTAGCAGGAAGATTTCAGGGGCCACAAAGAATAAGAGAAGCAATAAAAAGGCACAAACCACACAAGAAGAAGGAAATGAGACATGCTCAATTAACATATCAGGCTCTAATCAAATAAAATCCATCAAATATTCATGGCCAAAGGTAGCAGGGAATGAATAAGAAGGATAAATGATGGAAATACTAAAACTATATGACAAAAAGAAGGTGAATAAAATTTTGGAGGAACACAAAAAAAAATCATATGAGGATAAGATAATAAGCATATTGATGAAATCAACATCCTAGGGAGAACCAAAATTGACCAAACAAGAAAATAGTTTTTGAACAAAAGAAAGAATCAATTCCTCTACCAACTAGTGAATTGGTACAAAACCAAAGAAGTAGTGACAAAAATCATGAAACTAACTAAAGGGAACATGATGCAAAAACGAAGAAATAAGAAATTTGGGAAAAACAAGTAGGAATACATCACCCAAAAAGACCAACAATACAATAGAAATTCATGAACACAAGAATAAAGATGGCAAGGAGAATTGCACCAATCAACAAATCAAGGACAAAAAATATCCTCGCAATAGTCAAAATAATTGGAAGAACAAGAGAGCGGACTAGGAAATCCAATTATTCTTGGAATATGACGACAAAGAAAGAGGGGAAGATGTCAAGGAAGGAAACCTAAGTGATGAAATAGAGTATGTTTGTGTCAGAAATTGTTACTAAGGCTAGGGTAACAAGCCAACACAATCTCAAAAATAAAATCAATCCAAACTAGGTTTTTAGGGTTTTGTTTTGTAGGTTTTGGTTAGAAACTTCAAGAGCATAAGGGAATACATTCAGCAGATAAATAAAAACTAATTCATACACATATATCCATGAAGATGCATATATATCTCAGGAATCCAACAAAAGATTGCAATGAAGTTCATACAATAAAACACAAGCATCACTGGAAATTACACATAAAACCATAAATGAATTTGTCAATCAAGAAACTATATAAGTTCAAAATGAAGCCAATACATATCAGAAGTGGGATAAGGAGTCATATATTCATAGTTTCATCAAAAATGCATATGAGAGTTTGCAATACTTAGCAGTGAACAAGTCTGGAAGAATCAATAGCTTGCAGACCTCCTAAAGCTCTCCAAAAATTTGAACCCTTACAATGTCTTTTCTCCCTCTCTAAATAGTTTTTCTTTTCAAAAACAGTTAGGGTATTTCCTACTAATTCTCCATCGAATGACTAGACTAGGTAAAGTAACAATTATATTTTTACAAAATTACATCTTTGCTAAAAATAGCAAATTCTTTAACAAAATGTCTTAAATGAACCTAACTGCCTTAGATTTCTTTCGATGCCTCCACAAGCAAAGATATGCCATCTGGACTTGAGGATCTTTTCTTCATTCTTTTGTGCTTTTGCTCCAGTTCAGCTATCCTTTTCTGTAGGTGTTCATTTTCATGCTGCAATGCAGTGCCCCTCTAACCGGAAGGCCACTGAAGTTCTAGATTTTGAAATCAAGTTTTGTAACCAGCTCCTAGCAGTTGTTCTTCCTTCTTTTATCAAAAATAATAAATAAGTATCATTATTCTTTCGTTATGCTAATTTTCTGCATAATTTTAGTGATTAGAAGAATGTCTAGCAGCATACAGTGCACCTACATATCGAAATTTTAACATCATACATATAATTGTACTTTCTTGCATAATACTCAGTATTTTTGAAATATAAATCATTTTTCTAACTACTAGTAGAATACCTGGACCGATGTAGGTTGTAGATTGCCCCTATCCACTTTGTAGCTCCTTTGGTCCAAGCCTTAGTAACCAAAAATAGATGATCCACCCTGCCGACCAGCTCTTATCATGCTGGCCCTAGGAAACCGACGGGTTTCCTAGCCCCCGAGCCCACAAACCAATAATCCCGACAACATCCTTCCTTAGTACCTTTCCATAGTTCAAGAGTTAACCCCACCTCGTTCTTTTGAGTTTCCCACCTCCTCAAAGCTTCGAGTTATCCCCCTCCTCGGCATTCCTCCTTTTCATCAAAATACTAAGTTTTCTTCCCCCAAAAACCAACCCCCCTCATCTTCGTGAACCCTTGCTTTATAGATCCATTTTCCTCCTCCAAACTTCATTCTCACTCCACCGCCTTAGCCCTCGAGGTTTTTTTTTGGGATTCTTAAACCATTAATACCATCACACTCATCAAGGATAAAATAATATTTAAATATGATTGTCAGATTTCTTGTTTTTCTCGAGCAGTGGAATAATTAAATTCTAAGAATTAAATAATATTTAAATATGCTTGTCAGTTTTCTTGTTTTTCTCGAGCAGTGAAATAATTCAATTCTAATTAAGGTTGTCCTTTTGTGTAGATTTCCTATTGTTCAAAAAATAATTAAATAAATAAGCATGACTTGCCTTATCTAAACATATGGGACAAGTTAAATTGTATCGAATTTACCCCACCGCTTGATCTTTAAATGCAGATAGGATAATATAATAAATGCAAACTTGAATTTACACATGGAGGACATTCATGTCTTTATTACTCAACTAAATCTTGATTCGAAATGTTGTTTTATTTATAATTAAAGTTTAAATAACAATATAATATGGAATATAATAATATGACTCACTTTCAATTGTTTTTAATAATTTTGGTTCCTTTTTATTATTCACATAAAACAATCGTGATAAATTCATCCATTTATGCAAAACATTAAGCTATGTTTATTTGACAACGATTATAATAACAAATAAGATTATGCATGTTAATAACAACATTAATAATACTAATAACAATAATAATATTAATATTAAAATATTTAATGATAATTATTTTATAACACTATGACCTTAAGGGTTATAAACATAACATTGAGTTACTTCTAACCAACATAATTTGACTGTTCAAAGAGAAGTACAATTATGCTAGAACAAACAACGCTAATTGTGTAAGCTAAACAGGGACTATGTTAAATACAACACTATCCCCAACGCATCATAAATGATGTTAGGCACAACACTATTTCCAACAATTAGTTACTAATGCATGTAATTAACAACTAACAGACTGATCCATTTATGCATTTTTACATTATTAACAACCATCATTTGGACTTCACTAATTCACGACTGAGTCTTATCTAGAATTCAATCACAACCAATAGTTATCACATTAATACTAGTGTACAGGTACAAGGTGTGCATCCGTGGCCAGCGTATGCATAGACTGTACTCGTACTATAAGAAAACATCATTTCCCTTATGCATATATATTAACTTCAGCAAAACAATGATTTGTACTGACATAACAATCATACATACAAACAATCACAAATACTTAACCCATTCAACATGCATAAATCATAATCATTTCAGCATCATTAAGCATTGATAATTATCCAATTAAGTTGTAACATTTATATTTTCCAGATTTACCATAATTAATCAATCAATTATTTTTAAGGAAGAGGAACCTACTACCACTAAATCAGGATCAAGGGATACCCAACCCTCAATAGTACTAACTAACATATCCCCCCACCCTAACCTACGTCCGCATCCTCCCTATCCTTCCTCTGCTAGTACAAAAGTGGATGTCAGCTATACTGACCTAGCCACGTAGAACGTGAGAGCGGTAGCGTCGGCTAACTAGCGGACCTAACCTCTCCTAGCAGGCATCCGACCATCGTCATCACAACAACTTGGGGAGCGTGTCTCAGCACGGCCCTCCCACGACCTCGGGTATCATAGAAACATAGGGTGGGAAATACATCCATCCCTCTCAACATACTGGGTCTACGCCCTTATCAACTCATACTTTGTTGCTCTCGAGATTATTGGTTTGTGTCATCGTATCATTAACTTTGGTAACCAAGGCTCTCTGCAAAATAGGTACTATACCATACTTCGTATCAGGTATCCGACTATTACATAGCCCCGGTGTCCTGCAGATTAGTACTTTGCAGCAATAGATTTATAACAATATTTCCATTCTATCATCGTCTGATCCATATTGTGAACATCATTTATTTCATCACATAAAATCATTAAATCGATCACAGCATAAATACCACATCATATATATCACATTTCATTCAGGATAATTATTAAGCATATACTATCATTATGAAATAAAAGAATCTCGTGATAACTACAACATAGTAACCACATAAACCAAATAACATCATGAGGATGGTAACATCATAACATCATAAACGTAGTATCAGCATGGGCACAGTAACATCCTAAACATAATAACAACATATCATCATGTCTAACATGCCGATAATATAGTTCACTCTGTCTAGCTGAGTCGAACAGATAATAAGAAAATAAAGTGAAAGGTGTCTAACTCATAAACACGCCTAGTCAAAATATGGGGCGTTACATACACCCACCCTTCAGGAAACTTCGTCCCGAAGTTATGGTCATAATAATGCAGGGAAAATCTTGATGCCTAACCTCTTCATTCTTGCAAGTAGAAGGTGTTGTCCATACTTGTCCTACTTGGCTTTGACATGACCAACTATGTTGATATTATCTTATGTTTCTATACCTTTAATACCGTAATATGTATTCTAATAATTAAAGAGACCTTTAGATTCATCCTTCTGTAGAATCTCAATATTATATTTAGAATTATTAAAGGTTATAATCAGGTGCTATCCTCCTTGGCTTTGTTCTCCTTACCCTTTTTAAAAATATCCCTTTGGTTATACCATCAAGTGAGGTTTACTCGTCACACTACCACGTTTTCATCACACGCATGTATTTAGCATGAAGTAATCATTAAGGTTATCATATCTCTTGTAGGGAAAGAATGTCCATATTAACAAATCCTAATGCCATACATTATTATTACCCTAGCGGAAATAAGCAATTTGTATCTATGATAACCAAAAGTAATATAACATTAATGAAATTAGGAGAACTATCATTGGTTACAAGGTTTTTGTGACAATATCTTATCAGAATGAAAATGTTACCAAGTTTGTTTATTGTGCTCTTCTTTTATATGTGATATAATTGGAAGGGGAACCATTACTTCCAATAAATTTATAGCTAATTTTTTTTCTCGAAATCTCAGTTTCCTATACATACGCTTATTAATCGACATGGATCTTATTGATACTTACACACATTATGCACTATGACTTCTTCATATGCTACTAATGTGAATTTAACCTATTTATGTGGCATCAAGCTTTGTTCCTATTGAGGTCAACGGAGACCTATTTTCCTTTCTTCATAATGTTATAATTCTTATTTGTTAACGCTCTGTAAAGAAATATCATTATTATTATTTTTATTTTATTTATTTATATATATATATATATTTCATTTCTTTGAGGCGACGATCGATTTCCTCCATTCTATAATAGGGGTTTAAACATCGTAACTTTATTCATTGTGATGCACATCCATTACTATTTTGCCTCCATCATTATTCCATTTATCATCATTACTTCTCTTAACCTCGTATATGCTTATTGAGGCTAACTTATTAGTTCCCCACCAATCTCCATACTTTTATTTTGTATCGCCTGTTCGCTTTGTAATTATTAAATCCTAGTTGTTTCCCAATAATATTTTCCTTCAAAACATGCTAATTTTGCATAAGCAAGACTAGCGACATATAGCCTCTACCCCTTCGCACACCTACTTAGTTCCTTCAATCTCTTTCTACTCACCACATTGAAACATGATTAATTGCACACAATGTAGCAAAATACATCATACTGATTAATTAGTACTATCAAGCATCAATATCCAACACTTGTGCACATATATTTATTTACCAATTTGATGCCTAGATTCAACTATGTTAGCTCAAACTATGGTGTTTGCCAATACCACTAGACTTTTAACGTCTTCTCATAAATGAAGGTGTTTAGGGGTAATGTATGTAACTTATTTATGATACGTAAGTGATGGATGTATAGCATAGCCTTTCCTCACCGTATTGCATCATTGCAACACTCGAACATAGACAATGATTATAATACCATAAAATATATGTTTTCATACAAACCACAATGAGGTAAAAACCTAACCTATTCCAAATGCCAACTATGGAAGGATCAACACTATGCCATTAATGGAAGAATCGTGGCGATGTTGATGACGACAACGGAGGTGGAGGTGAAGGTGGTTGAACTAGACCTTGACCTCGATGTGTTATTACAATGATTGATTTTATGTTCATGATCAAAACATCAAATCATTAATTCCTCTATCGAAAAGAAAAAAAAAAAAAAAGTTTAGAAATGCCTATATTTATACTTATGTGTGAGGAACAGTTTGTTAGGATCAACGTGTTGAAATCTATGGTCGTTTCCATTCATGATTTTGTCATGTAGTGAAATTAGCACCATAGCATTCAGCTCGCCATGCTCTTTTCAGCGGTTCCTTGTTTTCAGATTATATGTTTGTTTCGTCTCTTCGACTATACGTTGAAGTCTCGGCAATGGATTTTCTAAGTTTTAAATAAATTAATTAATGTTTGGCTTTTCTAAGTAAATAAATAAATTAATGTTTGATTAGTCTATCCATTAAACCCATACATTAATCTTAATGTTTAAGCATAATAAAATAATTTATTTAACTTAATTCAACCACTAATACTCCACTATTACTATTTCATGTTCTAGTTCGATTTAAACCTAAATTTTTAAATTTAAATACACATAATTCATCATTAATTAAAATCTGATATATAATTAATTTATGCATTAATCAACATCAATTAATCAAAATATTCGTTGATGCTAAGACTTAATGGAAACTATAACTTTGAATTTATTTTTTTTTTAAACATTTTATAGTAATAATTTTAAACATTTATTTTATTTTATTTATTTAACAGAATATTAACCTAACCCTACCGTAATCCCTAGCTAGCAGCTCCCTCTCTCCAAAGGACACGTAGCCCTTATCTCCCACGCGTCCCTGACTTGCTCTCGGATCCCCATCCTTTCACCTCCAGGGCAGCCAATGGTTCAAGGGCGCCCATGTGACTATCTCCTGCATGCCTGCCACGCGCCGGTGTGCATGCTACCAGGCGGACTCAGGTGGGGAGCCCCAGCTGAAGGCGATCTTCTTTAAATCCAGTCTCCACCTACCTCGCGCGCGCGTGAACTCTCATTTCTTTCCCATTCTGGCTCGACAACTCAGTGCCTCCTCTCTTATTATATTTTTTTTTGGCTCAGCAACTATGAAACCAGAGTGTCCGGTTTTCCCCCTGCTCGGACGCTAGGTCAAGGATGAGCGTATTCATGGAAGAGTCGGTGAGCTTGGTCAGGTGCAGCTTGGAAGGTAAATGAAAGAAATCATAATTAAATTTTTTTTTTTATTGTGTTAGTAAAGAATGACAAGGCAACTGCAAATGGTTATGTAATACCCATTTGGATTTAACCAGTTTTTTCAGTGTTTCTGCAATGGCTTTTGTCGGGGATGTTGGGCTATTGGAACATAGAATGCAGGCCTTTTTATTAATGAAGGCTGCCGATTTTTGCTGTAGATGCTCTTGAAAGTAGTCCCATGCCATCCGTTTTCCTGCATGGTAGCTCAGAAATCGTAGTCCAACTCCACTGTACTGTTTTTTTTTGTTTTCAGATCATATTCCGCTTCAATGTCATTAGGCGTTTAGCTGCTGCAGTCTTCTTTTCTGTTGTCTGCCTGGGGAATCGGTTGCCCAACTTAATCGTTCTGGCCCAATTCTTCTAGTGGCCTACATTTGGTAAAGGCTGCATTCGTTGCAGGCATAGCATGGGGCTAGAAGGGTCACTTTTTGCTACAACACCATCTTAACCCTGAGCTTTTGAGCTTTGCTATCCCTCTCCGAGCTTAATAGGTCTAAGGATAAAATGAATATGTGCAGCCCTGAGCTTTGAGCTTTGCTGTCCCTCTCTGCGCTTAATAGGTGTAAAGTTAAGATGAACATGTGCAACCTGAACTTTGGGCTTTGCTATCCCTGAGCTGAATAGGTCTAAGGTTAAGATGAATATGTGCAACCTTGAACTTTGGGTTTTGCTATCCCTGAGCTGAATAGGTATAAGGTTAAGATGAATATGTGCAAGTTAATTGTAAAGAGGAAACACTGCCTCGCCTTTCTCGAATAAACAAGTTAAACTTTCAACGTGAAACAAACATCCCAGCGGACTTTAAATACTGTAGAAAACATCCAATAAGGACCGCTTTTCACAAGGACATTAATAACGATAAGATTTATGGCAGCTTCATCTGCAGTTTATAAAAGTTCTGTTCAGAATAAATTCGTTCAACCCTGGCTAAAATCTGCAGTTTCCAAAGTACGTCGTCACCTCTTCTAAGAAAACTATTTAACCCTAATTTCAACTCTTTTACCCCCGCTATTTAAAACCGGCACTGTAAACAACTCTGAATTGGCCTTAATAAATCCTAATTTCATTTCCGAACAGTTTTCATGTTATACCCACAATCACAGTCGACTATGAACCAATTTTTCTAAAATTCACAATGCCGGGACCGAGAAGGCGAAAATGCACATGTAATTCTGGCCCTAGAAAAAACATGTAGGACATATTGCTAGGATGTCTGGAAATATTGCGGAAAATATAGTTCGAGAGACGATCACCGTTAAATTTGCAGAGAATTTAGTGGACTAGACATGAGAAGAAAATCAAAACAAAACGGAGGACTTACTCTGGCTCTAGAGGTTCGTCCTCGTGCGCTTTGAGCTTCGATCTCGGGCCCTTTCCTTGGGAGCTCTTCCCTAAAATTTTGCCTCTACCTTCCTTCATCAATGCGGCATTCAGCGAGACCTCCGAAAATATCTTCTTCAAACTCATCTTCTATAGTTGGTGGAGTTCGTTGTGGCACTTCTCAGTAAGACAATGTCCAACGTTCCATTGCTGTTAAATGGAATTCAACTCAGGGTTGTTGTCACCGACTCACCACTAAGGATCCGACCCGAGACCAAAGCCGTGTTTCCTTCCTTGGGCATGCAGCGCTGCCCGAACACACACTTTAACACTTACCTTGTTTCATTTAGTTATTTTAGCCAAAATACATTAGGTTCAACACTCAGCCAAATATCACACAAAAAGAACAAGTGTTTCCCGATGACGCCTCAATGGGAACGATCCATGCCAAACCGATGGTTGGAGGATTACAAATCCTGAAATTTTATTGTCTACAACTCGCTCAAGGATGCCAAGGATAGAGTTTAATTCTTTTTTAGATACATTTAAACGCTTAGTACGCTTGAAGCAGGAAACAGATCGCGTTCAGAATCACGTCCTCGGTATGAGGGTATAGCTATTTACATAGAGTATGTCTGTGCTATAAAAGCATGCTGGCCATGATTAACTTAAACCCTAGTCTCTCATTTAACTACACATCCACAGTGGAACGAGAAGACATAAGTAGGACACAACATTTTATCGCTCGGTTGGGAATGAGAAGTTGTAATTCTTCTTCTCTTAAATTACACATTTTTTTTTTTTTTTTGAAAGTCAGAATTAATGGACAGAAATCTACCTTAACACAACAACATGAGGCAACCGTGCTAATTGAATTTGATGAGTTTTGTGACGAAGCTAGCTAGTAAGTATCTTAGATCTTCACTACGGTTAAGGTAACTTAGGAACCCTGTGGCGAGTAAGTCAATATCCTAAACTGGAAAATAATTGTGAAATAACTGTTGGATCTGCAGGTTAAGATCGCATCTATCAAGAGAATGCGAGATCGATGCATAAGTGTTTAAATGTTTTATATATCCGAATAGAAACGTATGTTTCTGCAACTTTCCATTTGGTTATAATGAATTCGAAGCAATCTTAGTATGAATGTTACGACTGTATTTTGCTTTTTAGACTCGAATTAAATAGAGTTACAGATCGGTCGTATTATGAAAGGATGTATTACTCAGAAAACGCAGTTAACAATTCAAGAGGAAAACTTCACCTCATTATTCTTATATTTTTGTATCAAAGTCAGAGATCCAGACCGACACTAAGTTACATGTTTCTAAATCTCAATTACAGAGCATAGAACCTTACAGTAAATATTAGAACTGGGTGTAAAAATTTCAAGTATAGAAACATTTTTTTTTTTTTTTAGTTTTTCCAGAACTGTAATGAAGCGCTTTAATACTTTAAAAGAGACCCTGGACGAGTTCTCGGTACACAAATGAAAAAAATTCAGTACATTTAAGACTCTGGTCTTTTCATAAATGTTATTACATAAGGGATCAACACCCTGAGATGAATCTGGTAAAAACCCCAGGTTCCCTCCTTCCTCATAAAAACCCAAATTGCTAAGAAGGAGTCCATCTACTTTTAAATATTGATAAAAGCTTTACCCCAGTTAGATAGCCATGACAAGATGGAAATTCAAAACCGAGGTAAGGATCTCTGTGTAACATCTAGGAATTCTCTATTATTCTCTGTAACATCAGCTTGTGGAAATTACTTTTTTTTTTTTTTTTTTGTGCTAAATATGAAATTTGTGTTTGTTTTCTTATAAAAATATACAGAATTCCAACTCTACTATTATATGCTTATATATTTGTATGTGCAATCAATAGTTATTTAGAAAAAAAGAATGAAAATATAAATATTTATTGATTTTCTAAATGTTAATCCTATTGTGGTTCTACCGGTACCTGGGAGGCTCACCATGGCTGTAAGTTAAGTGGGTAAGACTCACTATGGCTGCGCATTCCAGTTGACTTACATTAACATAGCTCACGCTAGAAAATAACACTAAAACTTTATATATACAATTTGTATCTTTTATCTTGCTTCAACCTGCAAATAATTGTACTATTTTTTTTTTTTTCTCCAAAAAAAATGGGTGTGATTAGATTCACTTTGTTATATTATGTAAATATTTTTATCCCAAGAACATTGCTGGAGATTAAATTTCATTCCTAATGAGTAATCGATTTTGATGACAAAATGTTTTTAATTTCTTAAATATATTTGCAATATGTATCTATTTTGAAATACAAACACACATATATTTACATATATGCAGTTTTTCTAACATATCTAACTTTCTAATGGTGTTTGTGTTCGTGCAGGTATTTCTATGAAGTTTCATGTTCTAAGTGGTTCTAAGTTATTGTAGGCTTTAACATGGTGAAAAGTCGAGGTAGTTTAGGTATGTGCAGGCCCTAAAGGTCTAAGTGTTCGAGCCTTAAGCTCTGATACCAAGTGCAGTGCCCCTCTAACCGGAAGGCCACTGAAGTTCTAGATTTTGAAATCAAGTTTTGTAACCAGCTCCTAGCAGTTGTTCTTCCTTCTTTTATCAAAAATAATAAATAAGTATCATTATTCTTTCGTTATGCTAATTTTCTGCATAATTCTAGTGATTAGAAGAATGTCTAGCAGCATACAGTGCACCTACATATCGAAATTTTAACATCATACATATAATTGTACTTTCTTGCATAATACTCAGTATTTTTGAAATATAAATCATTTTTCTAACTACCAGTAGAATACCTGGACCGATGTAGGTTGTAGATTGCCCCTATCCACTTTGTAGCTCCTTTGGTCCAAGCCTTAGTAACCAAAAATAGATGATCCACCCTGCCGACCAGCTCTTATCATGCTGGCCCTAGGAAATCGACGGGTTTCCTAGCCCCCGAGCCCACAAACCAATAATCCCGACAGCATCCTTCCTTAGTACCTTTCCATAGTTCAAGAGTTAACCCCACCTCGTTCTTTTGAGTTTCCCACCTCCTCAAAGCTTCGAGTTATCCCCCTCCTCGGCATTCCTCCTTTTCATCAAAATACTAAGTTTTCTTCCCCCAAAAACCAACCCCCCTCATCTTCGTGAACCCTTGCTTTATAGATCCATTTTCCTCCTCCAAACTTCATTCTCACTCCACCGCCTTATCCCTCGAGGTTTTTTTTTGGGATTCTTAAACCATTAATACCATCACACTCATCAAGGATAAAATAATATTTAAATATGATTGTCAGATTTCTTGTTTTTCTCGAGCAGTGGAATAATTAAATTCTAAGAATTAAATAATATTTAAATATGCTTGTCAGTTTTCTTGTTTTTCTCGAGCAGTGAAATAATTCAATTCTAATTAAGGTTGTCCTTTTGTGTAGATTTCCTATTGTTCAAAAAATAATTAAATAAATAAGCATGACTTGCCTTATCTAAACATATGGGACAAGTTAAATTGTATCGAATTTACCTCACCGCATGATCTTTAAATGCAGATAGGATAATATAATAAATGCAAACTTGAATTTACACATGGAGGACATTCATGTCTTTATTACTCAACTAAATCTTGATTCGAAATGTTGTTTTATTTATAATTAAAGTTTAAATAACAATATAATATGGAATATAATAATATGACTCACTTTCAATTGTTTTTAATAATTTTGGTTCCTTTTTATTATTCACATAAAACAATCGTGATAAATTCATCCATTTATGCAAAACATTAAGCTATGTTTATTTGACAATGATTATAATAACAAATAAGATTATGCATGTTAATAACAACATTAATAATACTAATAACAATAATAATATTAATATTAAAATATTTAATGATAATTATTTTATAACACTATGACCTTAAGGGTTATAAACATAACATTGAGTTACTTCTAACCAACATAATTTGACTGTTCAAAGAGAAGTACAATTATGCTAGAACAAACAACGCTAATTGTGTAAGCTAAACAGGGACTATGTTAAATACAACACTATCCCCAACGCATCATAAATGATGTTAGGCACAACACTATTTCCAACAATTAGTTACTAATGCATGTAATTAACAACTAACAGACTGATCCATTTATGCATTTTTACATTATTAACAACCATCATTTGGACTTCACTAATTCACGACTGAGTCTTATCTAGAATTCAATCACAACCAATAGTTATCACATTAATACTAGTGTACAGGTACAAGGTGTGCATCCGTGGCCAGCGTATGCATAGACTGTACTCGTACTATAAGAAAACATCATTTCCCTTATGCATATATATTAACTTCAGCAAAACAATGATTTGTACTGACATAACAATCATACATACAAACAATCACAAATACTTAACCCATTCAACATGCATAAATCATAATCATTTCAGCATCATTAAGCATTGATAATTATCCAATTAAGTTGTAGCATTTATATTTTCCAGATTTACCATAATTAATCAATCAATTATTTTTAAGGAAGAGGAACCTACTAACACTAAATCAGGATCAAGGGATACCCAACCCTCAATAGTACTAACTAACATATCCCCCCACCCTAACCTACGTCCGCATCCTCCCTATCCTTCCTCTGCTAGTACAAAAGTGGATGTCAGCTATACTGACCTAGCCACGTAGAACGTGAGAGCGGTAGCGTCGGCTAACTAGCGGACCTAACCTCTCCTAGCAGGCATCCGACCATCGTCATCACAACAACTTGGGGAGCGTGTCTCAGCACGGCCCTCCCACGACCTCGGGTATCATAGAAACATAGGGTGGGAAATACATCCATCCCTCTCAACATACTGGGTCTACGCCCTTATCAACTCATACTTTGTTGCTCTCGAGATTATTGGTTTGTGTCATCGTATCATTAACTTTGGTAACCAAGGCTCTCTGCAAAATAGGTACTATACCATACTTCGTATCAGGTATCCGACTATTACATAGCCCCGGTGTCCTGCAGATTAGTACTTTGCAGCAATAGATTTATAACAATATTTACATTCTATCATCGTCTGATCCATATTGTGAACATCATTTATTTCATCACATAAAATCATTAAATCGATCACAGCATAAATACCACATCATATATATCACATTTCATTCAGGATAATTATTAAGCATATACTATCATTATGAAATAAAAGAATCTCGTGATAACTACAACATAGTAACCACATAAACCAAATAACATCATGAGGATGGTAACATCATAACATCATAAACGTACTATCAGCATGGGCACAGTAACATCCTAAACATAATAACAACATATCATCATGTCTAACATGCCGATAATATAGTTCACTCTGTCTAGCTGAGTCGAACAGATAATAAGAAAATAAAGTGAAAGGTGTCTAACTCATAAACACGCCTAGTCAAAATATGGGGCGTTACATGCAAGGTTTCAACAGTCTTTTCTAATTCTGAGCAGTGCTTATCAGCAACCCTTTTTCTTCTGAGTACTTCCTTTGCATCAATCACTAACTCCTGAAAATTGTCATGAGTATCTTGAAGATCTTCTCTTAATCTTCTATTTGCCATCATTAGACCATCATTAACTTCCTGCATATAATTCATTTGATGCTTATACTGTTTGACAGTCTTCTTCAAATTCTCCTTGTCAGAATTAACCAGTTTTTCTATTGCAGCATCTTGCTCCTCATTAGGTTTGCAAAACATGTCAAACTTCTTAAATATTGCTTCTTCTGTCAATAGCTTTTCAGCAGTATCTTCAATGGTGGGGCTTGGATCATCTGTGGCCTGTACTGACTTAATCTCTTCTGTCAACAATTTCCCAGGAATGTCTTCAATGATGGACTTGGAGCTTCCTTCACCTGCTACTTTTTCTGACCTAATTTCTTCCTTTTTACCTGGCTGCAATTCATTTTTCTTTGATTTCTCCTCCTCCATGGGCTCTTCATCAGAGATAGTCACCTTATCAGCCTTCAATTTTGGATTTAAAAGCTTTTTCATATTTAACCTTAATTTGTTTTTCGACCTAGTTTTAGGTCTCCAGAAAGTAGCTGCTTCTCCCATCATTTTTAATTTCTTCCCTTGGTACCGAATAGATGCTAACTCTACCACTTCCAGCTTTTTGACTTTCTTAGGCTTTGTGGTTTTGTCCTCTATAGCTTGATTTTCTTTAATCTCAGTTTTAACCTTGATCTCAGGAATAAACTGCTCTTCTTCTAACATATAGCCCTCATCATCTGAGAGGACTGTGATGGGGCTTCTTGGCTGATTATGAACTTCTTCTTTAGCTACAGGAATCACTTTGATGTCAATTTTCTTTTCTTCTTGAAAATCTGCTGTAGGTGATGACTTCTTTTCAAGAAATTCTTCTTCCTTTTTATCATCAAATAATGAGAACTTGACCTTATTGTGCTCTGGAAATTCCTGAGGCTGACTGTCATTCTGTCCTTCATCTGCTACCTGCCTTGTTTTCTTTTTATCTTTAATGTCATGTTTCTTTGCAGGTTTAACCGAATGCCCTAACTTTTGTATCATTACTTTTCCCTTGTCTGTTTGTCTTTTGGGTTGTTGGTCTTCTCCTTTAGGATGAATCCCTGACCAAAACAAAAAGAAGTCCCAAGTTTTTTCCTCATGCTGCAACACTGTAGAGATGATTAGCTTAATGAGACCATGATGAAACAATGATTGAGAAGTATGATCATCATGCTGTTTTATTTTGCTTGACATTTTCTGCAGGCTTTTAAGGAAAAAGAATGGCAAATTCATTTTAGAAACCCCTGCCATGTGCTGTAGGAACCTGAGATGATATTTGAACACTAATGAATACCTCCCTTCACAAGTCACATAACTCTGAAGAATCCTTATAGGTTCAATCCATTCCCTCCTGAAATTATGTATGAGAATACCTTTGTTCCAGTCAGGAATAACATTGGGCAATAAGTATCTTTGAGGATCAAACTCAAAAGGAGACTTCTTGAACCAGTGCTCACCCTCATTACTAATCTCAGTGGCTTCTGATATTAATTCCACAGTCAATTTGAATCTCAAAGGATCCATTATAATCATCTCATTCTTAAGTCCTTTGGCAAAATTGCAGGACACTTGAGCATTAAAACCATCTATTTTCTTGAAAAATTTCAACCATCCTGCCTGCTGGAAAAGCTCTGCACAATCTGGAAGTTTCTGAATCCATGTCAAATCTGTGGGCTCAGCCCTGTTAACCTTGCCACTTTTACTGCTTTTTCCCATATCTTTCTTTTCAGGGAACAGGAACAGTCTAGTTTTAGGTTTCAGAGATGTTTTATAAGCTGTTTTCTGAGCAAATAATTCGGCAGGTTATAACAATTTCAGTGATATTTAAATCATCTGCACAAATTAACAGACCTTTCTGTGTAACACCTGTATCAAGTTAGCAGACTCCATTCTGTGTAAAAACTGAGTTCTACAGATAACTCTGTGAGTCTTTTCGACGCCCTATTCTGTATATTCTGATGTTTAAAACATTAGGTCATGAGAGAAACATTCATGCAAATTCCTCCTAACTGGCTTCAGGTGACTATTTCTGTGGTGAATTCTTCATCTTACGATCTATTACATCCTCCTCAGCAACCAATTTTTTCAGAAAAATCGTGCAGGCAGAAAAAACCCAAATTTTCCAGCTATAAGGGTTATAACATAATACCTGTCAATTACTCGTCCAATGTGGCTTAATGTCTTCAATTTGATGTGTCAATGATGTCCTCCTTCGAGCACAGGTGTCCTCATATCGATTTTTTAGCCCCAGGTGAATGAATTTAAAGCCCTAATTTTCGCTGGCGCCTGAACACACCTGTCTCCTTTCCACAGCGACACAATCCACCGTTTAACAGTGAACACTCCTGCACAAACACTGCCTCCTCTGTGATGATGCGTGTGACAAGAGAAAATTGACAGCTAAACCCGGAATTGGCTGGTCTCTGTGCAACTGAACCCGCATAACATGTAATGATGCCCTTGTTTTCTCTTCGTGATTAACAACCAACTAACATCATGCTCAAAATGCTGCAAACACGTGTTAAACACTCACATAATGCGATTAGATACTCTCACTCTGCATCATGATTGAAATCAGATCGAAAATTTACAAAAAACTCATGCCACGATATTCCTGTAGCGCGCTCTGTGTTAAACTTTGGTGTAGCGCTACAAGAATATCTTTTAACCAAAATTTTAGCAATTTTTCTAACTTTTTGCCAATTTGTCGGAGATTTTGGCAGCTATTTGGTTTAGGACATAAGTTCAACCATTCTCTAAAGTCATTGATGATTCTTCTTTTGAACATATGACTCCTTTTCAATATAAAAATTTACCAAAATCAAATGAAATCTGAAAGGACTAGGTTCAAAATTTATTCAATCACTCATAAGGTTCTTAAGAAGACAAAAACCAAAACTGAAAACCAAAAATTAACTAAGGTAGACTCAAAAAATCAAACCAAAAATGGGAAGAAAAACTAAAAATGCAGAAAAATTTACTGACTTAACATCTGGCTCCAGCTGCGGGATGAAGTCCTCCCTGTGAGGCTTCAAGAACCTGTAGACTAGTGCCTTCAGTCTTCCATTGGGCTATGGAGTCTTTATTCAATCTTACTCACACCGGTATATACAATGAGAAGTGACCATGATCCTCATTTAACTGTACAAATGCTTGAGGAATCGCCCATTGACAGGGCTGGGTAATTCCTCTCCTTCCAAGGTCTGCAATATGAATGTATTATTCTCCAAAACTTTAGCTATCAGAAAAGGGCCAAACCATAAATTATCAAATTTGCCATGTTTCCCTTTCTGCTCCTTTCTTGCATCCCATCTCAAAACCATCTCACCTTCTGAAAAAATATGATCTTTGATATTTCTGTCAAACCTGGTTTTCATTTTAGCTCTATACAGCTGAGCTTCTTTGTCTACCTTCTCCCTGTTCTGCTGTAACTCAATCATTTCAAAAATTCTCCTTTGTAAATCATCTGGTTCCTCTTGAGAATTTTGGAGGAACTTCATTACTGGGATTCCCAATTGTACTGGAAATAATGCTTCTGTTCCATAAACCAGCTGAAAGGGTGAAGTACCAATGGCTTGTTTTACAGTAATCCTATCTGCCCATAATGCATATTTCAACATTGAATCCCAGGATTTTTTATTTTGTTTGAGCAATTTCTTGATGCATTGAATGATATTTTTATTAGATGATTATGCCTGACCATTTCCCTGAGGATAATAAGGAGTTGAGTGTTTAAGTTCAATACCATTTTTCTCACAAAAAGCCACCATTGCCTTGGATTTAAATGCTTTGGCATTATCAGTGATCAATCTTTGTGGACAACCAAACCTGCTAAGAATATTATTTTCAATAAAATCCATAATCACCTTATCTGTAGCATTCCTTGTCGGGATAGCTTCCACCCATTTTGTAAAGAAATCTGTGGCAGTCAAAATCCAATGATGCTGGCCTGAAGATGCTGGATTAATTTCTCCAATAAAATCCAGACCCCACTGCTGAAAAGGGGCATTGACTACAATAGGCTTCAAAGGTAAAGACAGCAACTTCTGTTTACCTGCAAACTTTTGACATGGTATGCAAGCTCTCACGTGGTGATAAACATCTGAGAAAAGTGAAGGCCAATAGTAACCAGCTCTTAAAATTTTATAGGCTCTTGTTTTCCAGTATTTATGTCCTCCACAAGCTCCTTCATGAGATTCTGAAAACACTTCCTTTATTTCAGCTTGATCTAAACACCTTAATAAGATTCCTGCTGGATCTTTCCAAAACAATTGACCTTCTATCAGACAGTATTTGGTAGTTTTCAATTTCAGGGACTTGGCAGCTTTTCTGTCTAAATGTTCTGGACATTGCAAAAATAACAGAAAATGGACAATGTCAGCATACCAATCTGAAGATGAATAAGAATCCATGATTTTTTCTTTTTCCAGGATTATTTGATTTTCTTCAGGTGCTGATTCTTCTGTCATAGCATGTAATCCTAATGCCTGACAATTTGAGTCAGCCAGCAGTTTGGCCAATCCTTGTCCTTTGACCAGCTTAGTAGGTCTGATTTCTACTTCATATTCCATAATTTTTGCAATCCACCTTCCCCTCTTTCCTTCACTATCAGGCTGTGTCAAAACATCCTTCACTGCAGCATTTGGAACAAAGGAAACTACCTTGGAGTGTAAAATATAAATTCTGAAAAAATTTAAAGCCTTTACCAGAGCATAGGCTTGTTTCTCCAAGATACTGTATTTCAGCTCTGAATCTCTAAGTGTTTTGCTGAAAAAGGCAATTGGTTGTTCCAATCCCTCCTCATTCTTCTGAAGTAGGACAGCAGCAATGGTGTCTTCTGAAGCAAAAGAAAATGTAAGAAATTCTTTGTCAAAATTTGGACTCACCAGGACAGGTGCTTCAGTCAGAGCCACTTTAATCTTTTCAAAAGCTGCCTTTGCTTCAACAGTCCACCTGACTTCTTGGTCCTTTTTTAACATGGCTGTAATTTGCTTAATTGTTTCAGCAAAATTAGGAATAAACCATCGCAGAAAATTGATTTTGCCAATAAATGATTGCACATCCTTTTTACTCCTGGGCAAGCTAATCTTCAGTATTGCTTTGACTCTCTCAGGGTCAATTCTGATACCATCAGCTGATACCAAGTGGCCAAGCAACTTACCTTCTTGTACAGCAAAATGTGATTTTTTAGGGTTTAAAGACAAGCCAAATTTCCTGCATTTTATGAAGGTTTGTTCTAAATGCTTCAAATGTTCATCATCAGACTTTGAGAAGACAGTGATATCATCCAGATAGATAACTACAAACTTATCTTTTTCACCCACGAATGCAATGTCCATAGCTCTCTGAAAGGTTGCTCCAGCATTCATCAAACCAAAAGGCATCTTGTCATACATAAATGTCCCCCAGGGGGTTGTAAAAGCTGTCTTTTCTTTGTCATCAGGATGCATGGCAATCTGATTGTATCCTGAGAAACCATCTAGCATAGAAATCCTTTGAGCTCCAACCACCTGCTGTAAAACCTGTTCAATCTTGGGGAGAGGATAATTGTCTTTTAATGATGATCGATTCAAATTTCTGAAGTCAACACATAATCGAATCTCTCCATTCTTCTTTCTAACAGGAACCAAATTGGCCACCCAAGAAGAATACCTAAGGGGCACTATTATTTTTGCATCCAACAACTTCTTTAATTCTTTTTCAATTACAGGGAATAAAGCTGGATTGATTCTTCTTAATTTCTGCCTGAAAGGTTTGACATTAGGTTTCAAAGGAACTTTGTGCTGGATAACTGCTGTATCATATGTTTTTAGTTCCTTGTAAGACCAAGCAAATGCATCTATATATTTTCTCAACAGCCTGATATACCTACTTCTTTGCTCAGCTGTTAGGTTTTTAGACAGTTTTACCATTCTGGGATGTTCTGCTGAACCAATATTGTACTCCTCTACATTGTCTTCTGAAGATTGCATTACTGGTCTGGAAGGTGTATCATCTTTAGTGAATATTCTTTCTAAAGGTACTAGACCTTTTGGGATGAAATTGCTCTTCAATTCAATAATCTTATGCCCAGTTATCTCTTCTGCAGCAAATTCATCTAACTGTTCATACCTTTCATCTATTTCTTGATCAATTTGATTGTTTGAAAATTCATCTACAAGCTCAAGAAATTTTTTTATTTCAATGTCATCTTCAAAAACCCTCCAATGTCTCACATTATCTGGAACACATGGTCTATATCTCACTTCTATTGGATACCTTAATTGAGTGGTTTTTGGAATTCTGAAATGTGTGGCAGCCAGGGCTAAAGAATCTGCAGTTTCATTATGATTTCTGGGAATATGAGTGATATTAAATGCTATAAAATAGTTCTCAAGCATATCCCATACCTCATTTCGATATACTTTCAGCAAACCCTGCTTTACTTGATATTTGTTCTTTACTTGTTGAACAACTAGTTCGGAGTCGCCAAATGCAGAAATTTGCTGAATTCCCAAATCTTTAGCAGCCTTCAATCCCAGTAGCAGGGCCTCATACTCAGCAGTGTTGTTGGTGGTAGCAAATTCTAACTTATACATAAGTTTCACCATTTCACCTCTGGGAGAAATCAATAAAATTCCAGCTCCAACACCTTCTTTGCATGAAGACCCATCAAAATACAACTGCCACAATACATCCTGCTCTTCTTGACTGTGTTTTACAGGCTGATCTTTTTGTACTTGTAATAGACCAGCAGAATTCTCTTCCTCACTAAACTGTAGTATGCATGAACCAAGGTCTTTATCCACAGAATACATTGGGTGATTTGTAGGGTTTTTCTCATCTGTGACTATGTAAGCCAACTGTAGCTCTCTATAAAGTCTCCTGTTTTCTCCACCAAAAACAGGAATAGTTGCATAAGAGAGGTCCATCTGTAATGTTCCCCCAACTTTCTTAGCCCATGACCGAGACAGAAGTAAACCAAATTTTTGTGTGATGTCAGCTACCACAACATCCATTATTACACTTTTCATGGGTAACTGAGTAAGATTGACAACCATATCTTTTATCACTCCTAGACATTTTACAGCTCGGGAGTCAAAAGCATATAGATCATGGTAAGGCTTAGTGACATTAAGGCCCAGGGCTTCCATCACAGATTTTGGCATCAAATTATGGGATGCTCCTGAATCTAACAGACAGTTATGAATCATCTGCTCATGCACAGTCAGAGTTATATAGAAAGGAGGAGAAGCACCAGCTTCGTTTTCAGTCTTCTCAGCCAAAGCTGATCCAATAAAAATTCTAGGGTTTTCTTCCTGGAGATTCACTGTATCTGAAACTGGCTGATTATTTGGCATATTCATTACTTTCAAAACTGTATTCTTGTATGATGGATTTTTTATAAGCTCAGAAAATGGCACAGGAATTTTAAGTTTTCCTAACTCATTTTTCAAACTGAAATTTTGACCTGACCTATTTACCTCTTCAATTTCTGTAGTCTTCTTAGGTTTTTCTACAGGTTGCTTCTTTTCTGCTACAGGATCAGCAGTTGGTTTATCAGGAATAACTGGAGCAGGAACAACAGCTTTCTTCTTAGGAGCTTGAACTACTTGTTTCGGTCCAGTTCTGAGATTAATGATTTTTTTAATTCCATTCTGATTAGTGGCAGCATTTACAGCAGTTTTTTCAAACTCCAATTCATCTTCAACCTCATATAAATCAGCATCATAATATTCAGAATTTAGAAAATCTTCTTCAGTAACAAAGCCTGTAAACATTTTATCTCCAATGTGGTTCATGTCCTGATCAGTCTCAGTTTCTTCAAAAAGCAGCTGCTGATCAATTTCTTCCTCATCAACCAAATTATTTTGAAAAGGTGGGGGCACTTTTTGATCTTCATTTTCTCTCCTTTCTTGCTGGATGTCATTATTTCTTCGCTCCCTTGGCATGAATCTAGGTGCAAATTGTCTTCTAAATTGATTTTGGTTATTTGGATTCCTCTAAGCTTCTGGAGCAGGTTTAGCAGAATTCTTTTCAAGCTCAAGTTTATTCAACTTTGCAGTAAGGACCTTAACCATTTTGGCCATCTCATCTATCTTGGCCTCAGCAGATTGAGAAGTAGAGCCTGCTGTTACAGCTTCCTTCTTTCCCTTTCTTTCATACAGCTGCTGAGATGTTTCATTCTTAAGTCTATTTGAAGCTAACAAATTAGACTCTACCTCTAGGGCTGCATCTTGCATGTTCAGCAGGGTGATAGGTCTTCTTTCTCTGAGTAATAAAGAAAATTCATGATCAAAAGCATTGGCATAGGTCAACTTGGCTGATGTTTCAGTGGGTTTAATTTCTGCTGGAATTCTACTGTACATCTTATTAAACCTCTTGGAAAAATCTGCAACAGTTTCATCTTTCTTTCTTCTGAGAGCTCCAAATTCAGTTATATAGTATGTGTGATCTTTCGTATCTCCCCATTGTCTCATGAAAAGCTCATGGAGTTCTTCAATAATAGTAATGGAGTTAGCAGGCAAGTCTCTAAACCATTTTCTTACATCTCCATCTAGACTCTGAACAAATACTCTCATCCACACATCTTTAATTTCAATATTCTGATTGTCAGCATAACTCATGAAAGCCTCCCAATGTTCCTCAGCAGTGATTTCCCCTTGTCCATTGAATCTAGGCATATATTTCTGGTAATCACCTCCAGGCAATGCATGTAGAGGCTGAGGTAAAACTAATGGTGCATACCTAGCTGCTACCATTCTATCCATCATATCCATAGGTGGATTTTGGGCTGCCATTGTGGACTGAGGTTTAGACTGAGATTTTGAGGAGGAAGATATTTGACTAAAACTTTTTTGAAAAGGATTTCTTCCTACCTTCAACTGAAAGATTGGTATTTTATCAGGGGAAGAGGCTTTAGCTTTCAAAAAACTTTGAGGACTGGTGAAGACCTGAAAAGTATTCTCAGACAGGACAGGTTTTATACAGGGTGAAATTTCAGCTGGGTCTAATGATTCACCCAACTGGTGAGAGTCACAGGAAGCTGGCAAAGATCGAGATTTTATGAGTTTGTTTGCTGTTTTCAAAATCTGCTCAGGGTCTGTCACACCCAGTTTTAATGGAGAAACAGGCTTATTCCTGGTCCCAATCCCTTTAGAAGCCAGTGTGACTTCTTTTTGGTGAAAATAGCCTTCAAAAACTGCTGGTTCAAGTCCACCTCTTAAACCAGAAAAATGATGAGTATCCCAGGGAAGATATGCTTCAGCTTCGTCCACGGCAACGGCGCCAAAGATGTTTGTGTCAGAAATTGTTACTAAGGCTAGGGTCACAAGCGAACACAATCTCAATAATAACATCAATCCAAACTAGGTTTTTAGGGTTTTGTTTTGTAGGTTTTGGTTAGAAACTTCAAGAGCATAAGGGAATACATTCAGCAGATAAATAAAAACTAATTCATACACATATATCCATGAAGATGCATATATATCTCAGGAATCCAACAAAAGATTGCAATGAAGTTCATACAATAAAAGACAAGCATCACTGGAAATTACACATAAAACCAGAAATGAATTTATCAATCAAGAAACTATATAAGTTCAAAATGAAGCCAATACATATCAGAAGTGGGATAAGGAGTCATATATTCATAGTTTCATCAAAAATGCATATGAGAGTTTGCAATACTTAGCAGTGAACAAGTCTGGAAGAATCAACAGCTTGCAGACCTCCTAAAGCTCTCCAAAAATTCGAACCCTTACAATGTCTTTTCTCCCTCTCTAAATAGTTTTTCTTTTCAAAAACAGTTAGGGTATTTCCTACTAATTCTCCATCGAATGACTAGACTAGGTAAAGTAACAATTATATTTTTACAAAATTACATCTTTGCTAAAAATAGCAAATTCTTTAACAAAATGTCTTAAATGAACCTAACTGCCTTAGATTTCTTTCGATGCCTCCACAAGCAAAGATATGCCATCTGGACTTGAGGATCTTTTCTTCATTCTTTTGTGCTTTTGCTCCAGCTCAGCTATCCTTTTCTGTAGGTGTTCATTTTCATGCTGCAAGGTTTCAACAGTCTTTTCTAATTCTGAGCAGTGCTTATCAGCAACCCTTTTTCTTCTGAGAACTTCCTTTGCATCAATCACTAACTCCTGAAAATTGTCATGAGTATCTTGAAGATCTTCTCTTAATCTTCTATTTTCCATCATTAGACCATCATTAACTTCCTGCATATAATTCATTTGATGCTTATACTGTTTGACAGTCTTCTTCAAATTCTCCTTGTCAGAATTAACCAGTTTTTCTATTGCAGCATCTTGCTCCTCATTAGGTTTGCAAAACATGTCAAACTTCTTAAATATTGCTTCTTCTGTCAATAGCTTTTCAGCAGTATCTTCAATGGTGGGGCTTGGATCATCTGTGGCCTGTACTGACTTAATCTCTTCTGTCAACAATTTCCCAGGAATGTCTTCAATGATGGACTTGGAGCTTCCTTCACCTGCTACTTTTTCTGACCTAATTTCTTCCTTTTTACCTGGCTGCAATTCATTTTTCTTTGATTTCTCCTCCTCCATGGGCTCTTCATCAGAGATAGTCACCTTATCAGCCTTCAATTTTGGATTTAAAAGCTTTTTCATATTTAACCTTAATTTGTTTTTCGACCTAGTTTTAGGTCTCCAGAAAGTAGCTGCTTCTCCCATCATTTTTAATTTCTTCCCTTGGTACCGAATAGATGCTAACTCTACCACTTCCAGCTTTTTGACTTTCTTAGGCTTTGTGGTTTTGTCCTCTATAGCTTGATTTTCTTTAATCTCAGTTTTAACCTTGATCTCAGGAATAAACTGCTCTTCTTCTAACATATAGCCCTCATCATCTGAGAGGACTGTGATGGGGCTTCTTGGTTTATTATGAACTTCTTCTTTAGCTACAGGAATCACTTTGATGTCAATTTTCTTTTCTTCTTGAAAATCTGCTGTAGGTGATGACTTCTTTTCAAGAAATTCTTCTTCCTTTTTATCATCAAATAATGAGAACTTGACCTTATTGTGCTCTGGAAATTCCTGAGGCTGACTGTCATTCTGTCCTTCATCTGCTACCTGCCTTGTTTTCTTTTTATCTTTAATGTCATGTTTCTTTGCAGGTTTAACCGAATGCCCTAACTTTTGTATCATTACTTTTCCCTTGTCTGTTTGTCTTTTGGGTTGTTGGTCTTCTCCTTTAGGATGAATCCCTGACCAAAACAAAAAGAAGTCCCAAGTTTTTTACTCATGCTGCAACACTGTAGAGATGATTAGCTTAATGAGACCATGATGAAACAATGATTGAGAAGTATGATCATCATGCTGTTTTATTTTGCTTGACATTTTCTGCAGGCTTTTAAGGAAAAAGAATGGCAAATTCATTTTAGAAACCCCTGCCATGTGCTGTAGGAACCTGAGATGATATTTGAACACTAATGAATACCTCCCTTCACAAGTCACATAACTCTGAAGAATCCTTATAGGTTCAATCCATTCCCTCCTGAAATTATGTATGAGAATACCTTTGTTCCAGTCAGGAATAACATTGGGCAATAAGTATCTTTGAGGATCAAACTCAAAAGGAGACTTCTTGAACCAGTGCTCACCCTCATTACTAATCTCAGTGGCTTCTGATATTAATTCCACAGTCAATTTGAATCTCAAAGGATCCATTATAATCATCTCATTCTTAAGTCCTTTGGCAAAATTGCAGGACACTTGAGCATTAAAACCATCTATTTTCTTGAAAAATTTCAACCATCCTGCCTGCTGGAAAAGCTCTGCACAATCTGGAAGTTTCTGAATCCATGTCAAATCTGTGGGCTCAGCCCTGTTAACCTTGCCACTTTTACTGCTTTTTCCCATATCTTTCTTTTCAGGGAACAGGAACAGTCTAGTTTTAGGTTTCAGAGATGTTTTATAAGCTGTTTTCTGAGCAAATAATTCGGCAGGTTATAACAATTTCAGTGATATTTAAATCATCTGCACAAATTAACAGACCTTTCTGTGTAACACCTATATCAAGTTAGCAGACTCCCTTCTGTGTAAAAACTGAGTTCTACAGATAACTCTGTGAGTCTTTTCGACGCCCTATTCTGTATATTCTGATGTTTAAAACATTAGGTCATGAGAGAAACATTCATGCAAATTCCTCCTAACTGGCTTCAGGTGACTATTTCTGTGGTGAATTCTTCATCTTACGATCTATTACATCCTCCTCAGCAACCAATTTTTTCAGAAAAATCGTGCAGGCAGAAAAAACCCAAATTTTCCAGCTATAAGGGTTATAACATAATACCTGTCAATTACTCGTCCAATGTGGCTTAATGTCTTCAATTTGATGTGTCAATGATGTCCTCCTTCGAGCACAGGTGTCCTCATATCGATTTTTTAGCCCCAGGTGAATGAATTCAAAGCCCTAATTTTCGCTGGCGCCTGAACACACCTGTCTCCTTTCCACAGCGACACAATCCACCGTTTAACAGTGAACACTCCTGCACAAACACTGCCTCCTCTGTGATGATGCGTGTGACAAGAGAAAATTGACAGCTAAACCCGGAATTGGCTGGTCTCTGTGCAACTGAACCCGCATAACATGTAATGATGCCCTTGTTTTCTCTTCGTGATTAACAACCAACTAACATCATGCTCAAAATGCTGCAAACACGTGTTAAACACTCACATAATGCGATTAGATACTCTCACTCTGCATCATGATTGAAATCAGATCGAAAATTTACAAAAATCTCATGCCACGATATTCCTGTAGCGCGCTCTGTGTTAAACTTTGGTGTAGCGCTACAAGAATATCTTTTAACCAAAATTTTAGCAATTTTTCTAACTTTTTGCCAATTTGTCGGAGATTTTGGCAGCTATTTGGTTTAGGACATAAGTTCAACCATTCTCTAAAGTCATTGATGATTCTTCTTTTGAACATATGACTCCTTTTCAATATAAAAATTTACCAAAATCAAATGAAATCTGAAAGGACTAGGTTCAAAATTTATTCAATCACTCATAAGGTTCTTAAGAAGACAAAAACCAAAACTGAAAACCAAAAATTAACTAAGGTAGACTCAAAAAATCAAACCAAAAATGGGAAGAAAAACTAAAAATGCAGAAAAATTTACTGACTTAACATCTGGCTCCAGCTGCGGGATGAAGTCCTCCCTGTGAGGCTTCAAGAACCTGTAGACTAGTGCCTTCAGTCTTCCATTGGGCTATGGAGTCTTTATTCAATCTTACTCACACCGGTATATACAATGAGAAGTGACCATGATCCTCATTTAACTGTACAAATGCTTGAGGAATCGCCCATTGACAGGGTTGGGTAATTCCTCTCCTTCCAAGGTTTGCAATATGAATGTATTATTCTCCAAAACTTTAGCTATCAGAAAAGGGCCAAACCATAAATTATCAAATTTGCCATGTTTCCCTTTCTGCTCCTTTCTTGCATCCCATCTCAAAACCATCTCACCTTCTGAAAAAATATGATCTTTGATATTTCTGTCAAACCTGGTTTTCATTTTAGCTCTATACAGCTGAGCTTCTTTGTCTACCTTCTCCCTGTTCTGCTGTAACTCAATCATTTCAAAAATTCTCCTTTGTAAATCATCTGGTTCCTCTTGAGAATTTTGGAGGAACTTCATTACTGGGATTCCCAATTGTACTGGAAATACTGCTTCTGTTCCATAAACCAGCTGAAAGGGTGAAGTACCAATGGCTTGTTTTACAGTAATCCTATCTGCCCATAATGCATATTTCAACATTGAATCCCAGGATTTTTTATTTTGTTTGAGCAATTTCTTGATGCATTGAATGATATTTTTATTGGATGATTCTGCCTGACCATTTCCCTGAGGATAATAAGGAGTTGAGTGTTTAAGTTCAATACCATTTTTCTCACAAAAAGCCACCATTGCCTTGGATTTAAATGCTTTGGCATTATCAGTGATCAATCTTTGTGGACAACCAAACCTGCTAAGAATATTATTTTCAATAAAATCCATAATCACCTTATCTGTAGCATTCCTTGTCGGGATAGCTTCCACCCATTTTGTAAAGAAATCTGTGGCAGTCAAAATCCAATGATGCTGGCCTGAAGATGCTGGATTAATTTCTCCAATAAAATCCAGACCCCACTGCTGAAAAGGGGCATTGACTACAATAGGCTTCAAAGGTAAAGACAACAACTTCTGTTTACCTGCAAACTTTTGACATGGTATGCAAGCTCTCACGTGGTGATAAACATCTGAGAAAAGTGAAGGCCAATAGTAACCAGCTCTTAAAATTTTATAGGCTCTTGTTTTCCAGTATTTATGTCCTCCACAAGCTCCTTCATGAGATTCTGAAATCACTTCCTTTATTTCAGCTTGATCTAAACACCTTAATAAGATTCCTGCTGGATCTTTCCAAAACAATTGACCTTCTATCAGACAGTATTTGGTAGTTTTCAATTTCAGGGACCTGGCAGCTTTTCTGTCTAAATGTTCTGGACATTGCAAAAATAACAGAAAATGGACAATGTCAGCATACCAATCTGAAGATGAATAAGAATCCATGATTTTTTCTTTTTCCAGGATTATTTGATTTTCTTCAGGTGCTGATTCTTCTGTCATAGCATGTAATCCTAATGCCTGACAATTTGAGTCAGCCAGCAGTTTGGCCAATCCTTTTCCTTTGACCAGCTTAGTAGGTCTGATTTCTACTTCATATTCCATAATTTTGGCAATCCACCTTCCCCTCTTTCCTTCACTATCAGGCTGTGTCAAAACATCCTTCACTGCAGCATTTGGAACAAAGGAAACTACCTTGGAGTGTAAAATATAAATTCTGAAAAATTTTAAAGCCTTTACCAGAGCATAGGCTTGTTTCTCCAAGATACTGTATTTCAGCTCTGAATCTCTAAGTGTTTTGCTGAAAAAGGCAATTGGTTGTTCCAATCCCTCCTCATTCTTCTGAAGTAGGACAGCAGCAATGGTGTCTTCTGAAGCAAAAGAAAATGTAAGAAACTCTTTGTCAAAATTTGGACTCACCAGGACAGGTGCTTCAGTCAGAGCCACTTTAATCTTTTCAAAAGCTGCCTTTGCTTCAACAGTCCACCTGACTTCTTGGTCCTTTTTTAACATGGCTGTAATTTGCTTAATTGTTTCAACAAAATTAGGAATAAACCATCGCAGAAAATTGATTTTGCCAATAAATGATTGCACATCCTTTTTACTCCTGGGCAAGCTAATCTTCAGTATTGCTTTGACTCTCTCAGGGTCAATTCTGATACCATCAGCTGATACCAAGTGGCCAAGCAACTTACCTTCTTGTACAGCAAAATGTGATTTTTTAGGGTTTAAAGACAAGCCAAATTTCCTGCATTTTATGAAGGTTTGTTCTAAATGCTTCAAATGTTCATCATCAGACTTTGAGAAGACAATGATATCATCCAGATAGATAACTACAAACTTATCTTTTTCACCCACGAATGCAATGTCCATAGCTCTCTGAAAGGTTGCTCCAGCATTCATCAAACCAAAAGGCATCTTGTCATACATAAATGTCCCCCAGGGGGTTGTAAAAGCTGTCTTTTCTTTGTCATCAGGATGCATGGCAATCTGATTGTATCCTGAGAAACCATCTAGCATAGAAATCCTTTGAGCTCCAACCACCTGCTGTAAAACCTGTTCAATCTTGGGGAGAGGATAATTGTCTTTTAATGATGATCGATTCAAATTTCTGAAGTCAACACATAATCGAATCTCTCCATTCTTCTTTCTAACAGGAACCAAATTGGCCACCCAAGAAGAATACCTAAGGGGCACTATTATTTTTGCATCCAACAACTTCTTTAATTCTTTTTCAATTACAGGGAATAAAGTTGGATTGATTCTTCTTAATTTCTGCCTGAAAGGTTTGACATTAGGTTTCAAAGGAACTTTGTGCTGGATAACTGCTGTATCATATGTTTTTAGTTCCTTGTAAGACCAAGCAAATGCATCTATATATTTTCTCAACAGCCTGATATACCTACTTCTTTGCTCAGCTGTTAGGTTTTTAGACAGTTTTACCATTCTGGGATGTTCTGCTGAACCAATATTGTACTCCTCTACATTGTCTTCTGAAGATTGCATTACTGGTCTGGAAGGTGTATAATCTTTAGTGAATATTCTTTCTAAAGGTACTAGACCTTTTGGGATGAAATTGCTCTTCAATTCAATAATCTTATGCCCAACTATCTCTTCTGCAGCAAATTCATCTAACTGTTCATACCTTTCATCTATTTCTTGATCAATTTGATTGTTTGAAAATTCATCTACAAGCTCAAGAAATTTTTTTATTTCAATGTCATCTTCAAAAACCCTCCAATGTCTCACATTATCTGGAACACATGGTCTATATCTCACTTCTATTGGATACCTTAATTGAGTGGTTTTTGGAATTCTGAAATGTGTGGCAGCCAGGGCTAAAGAATCTGCAGTTTCATTATAATTTCTGGGAATATGAGTGATATTAAATGCTATAAAATAGTTCTCAAGCATATCCCATACCTCATTTCGATATACTTTCAGCAAACCCTGCTTTACTTGATATTTGTTCTTTACTTGTTGAACAACTAGTTCGGAGTCGCCAAATGCAGAAATTTGCTGAATTCCCAAATCTTTAGCAGCCTTCAATCCCAGTAGCAGGGCCTCATACTCAGCAGTGTTGTTGGTGGTAGCAAATTCTAACTTATACATAAGTTTCACCATTTCACCTCCGGGAGAAATCAATAAAATTCCAGCTCCAGCACCTTCTTTGCATGAAGACCCATCAAAATACAACTGCCACAATACATCCTGCTCTTCTTGACTGTGTTTTACAGGATGATCTTTTTGTACTTGTAACAAACCAGCAGAATTCTCTTCCTCACTAAACTGTAGTATGCATGAACCAAGGTCTTTATCCACAGAATACATTGGGTGATTTGTAGGGTTTTTCTCATCTGTGACTATGTAAGCCAACTGTAGCTCTCTATAAAGTCTCCTGTTTTCTCCACCAAAAACAGGAATAGTTGCATAAGAGAGGTCCATCTGTAATGTTCCCCCAACTTTCTTAGCCCATGACCGAGACAGAAGTAAACCAAATTTTGGTGTGATGTCAGCTACCACAACATCCATTATTACACTTTTCATGGGTAACTGAGTAAGATTGACAACCATATCTTTTATCACTCCTAGACATTTTACAGCTCGGGAGTCAAAAGCATATAGATGATGGTAAGGCTTAGTGACATTAAGGCCCAGGGCTTCCATCACAGATTTTGGCATCAAATTATGGGATGCTCCTGAATCTAACAGACAGTTATGAATCATCTGCTCATGCACAGTCAGAGTTATATAGAAAGGAGGTGAAGCACCAGCTTCGTTTTCAGTCTTCTCAGCCAAAGCTGATCCAATAAAAATTCTAGGGTTTTCTTCCTGGAGATTCACTGTATCTGAAACTGGCTGATTATTTGGCATATTCATTACTTTCAAAACTGTATTCTTGTATGATGGATTTTTTATAAGCTCAGAAAATGGCACAGGAATTTTAAGTTTTCCTAACTCATTTTCCAAACTGAAATTTTGACCTGACCTATTTACCTCTTCAATTTCTGTAGTCTTCTTAGGTTTTTCTACAGGTTGCTTCTTTTCTGCTACAGGATCAGCAGTTGGTTTATCAGGAATAACTGGAGCAGGAACAGCAGCTTTCTTCTTAGGAGCTTGAACTACTTGTTTCGGTCCAGTTCTGAGATTAATGATTTTCTTAATTCCATTCTGATTAGTGGCAGCATTTACAGCAGTTTTTTCAAACTCCAATTCATCTTCAACCTCATATAAATCAGCATCATAATATTCAGAATTTAGAAAATCTTCTTCAGTAACAAAGCCTGTAAACATTTTATCTCCAATGTGGTTCATGTCCTGATCAGTCTCAGTTTCTTCAAAAAGAAGCTGCTGATCAATTTCTTCCTCATCAACCAAATTATTTTGAAAAGGTGGGGGCACTTTTTGATCTTCATTTTCTCTCCTTTCTTGCTGGATGTCATTATTTCTTCGCTCCCTTGGCATGAATCTAGGTGCAAATTGTCTTCTAAATTGATTCTGGTTATTTGGATTACTCTGAGCTTCTGGAGCAGGTTTAGTAGAATTCTTTTCAAGCTCAAGTTTATTCAACTTTGCAGTAAGGACCTTAACCATTTTGGCCATCTCATCTATCTTGGCCTCAGCAGATTGAGAAGTAGAGCCTGCTGTTACAGCTTCCTTCTTTCCCTTTCTTTCATACAGCTGCTGAGATGTTTCATTCTTAAGTCTATTTGAAGCTAACAAATTAGACTCTACCTCTAGGGCTGCATCTTGCATGTTCAGCAGGGTGATAGGTCTTCTTTCTCTGAGTAATAAAGAAAATTCATGATCAAAAGCATTGGCATAGGTCAACTTGGCTGATGTTTCAGTAGGTTTAATTTCTGTTGGAATTCTACTGTACATCTTATTAAACCTCTTGGAAAAATCTGCAACAGTTTTATCTTTCTTTCTTCTGAGAGCTCCAAATTCAGTTATATAGTATGTGTGATCTTTCGTATCTCCCCATTGTCTCATGAAAAACTCATGGAGTTCTTCAATAATAGTAATGGAGTTAGCAGGCAAGTCTCTAAACCATTTTCTTACTTCTCCATCTAGACTCTGAACAAATACTCTCATCCACACATCTTTAATTTCAATATTCTGATTGTCAGCATAACTCATGAAAGCCTCCCAATGTTCCTCAGCAGTGATTTCCCCTTGTCCATTGAATCTAGGCATATATCTCTGGTAATCACCTCCAGGCAATGCATGTAGAGGCTGAGGTAAAACTAATGGTGCATACCTAGCTGCTACCATTCTATCCATCATATCCATAGGTGGATTTTGGGCTGCCATTGTGGACTGAGGTTTAGACTGAGATTTTGAGGAGGAAGATATTTGACTAAAACTTTTTTGAAAAGGATTTCTTCCTACCTTCAACTGAAAGATTGGTATTTTATCAGGGGAAGAGGCTTTAGCTTTCAAAAAACTTTGAGGACTGGTGAAGACCTGAAAAGTATTCTCAGAAAGGATAGGTTTTATACAGGGTGAAATTTCAGCTGGGTCTAATGATTCACCCAACTGGTGAGAGTCACAGGAAGCTGGAAAAGATCGAGATTTTCTGAGTTTGTTTGCTGTTTTCAAAATCTGCTCAGGGTCTGTCACACCCAGTTTTAATGGAGAAACAGGCTTATTCCTGGTCCAAATCCCTTTAGAAGCCAGTGTGACTTCTTTTTGGTGAAAATAGCCTTCAAAAACTGCTGGTTCAAGTCCACCTCTTAAACCAGAAAAATGATGAGTATCCCATGGAAGATATGCTTCAGCTTCGTCCCCGGCAACGGCGCCAAAGATGTTTGTGTCAGAAATTGTTACTAAGGCTAGGGTAACAAGCCAACACAATCTCAAAAATAAAATCAATCCAAACTAGGTTTTTAGGGTTTTGTTTTGTAGGTTTTGGTTAGAAACTTCAAGAGCATAAGGGAATACATTCAGCAGATAAATAAAAACTAATTCATACACATATATCCATGAAGATGCATATATATCTCAGGAATCCAACAAAAGATTGCAATGAAGTTCATACAATAAAAGACAAGCATCACTGGAAATTACACATAAAACCAGAAATGAATTTGTCAATCAAGAAACTATATAAGTTCAAAATGAAGCCAATACATATCAGAAGTGGGATAAGGAGTCATATATTCATAGTTTCATCAAAAATGCATATGAGAGTTTGCAATACTTAGCAGTGAACAAGTCTGGAAGAATCAACAGCTTGCAGACCTCCTAAAGCTCTCCAAAAATTCGAACCCTTACAATGTCTTTTCTCCCTCTCTAAATAGTTTTTCTTTTCAAAAACAGTTAGGGTATTTCCTACTAATTCTCCATCGAATGACTAGACTAGGTAAAGTAACAATTATATTTTTACAAAATTACATCTTTGCTAAAAATAGCAAATTCTTTAACAAAATGTCTTAAATGAACCTAACTGCCTTAGATTTCTTTCGATGCCTCCACAAGCAAAGATATGCCATCTGGACTTGAGGATCTTTTCTTCATTCTTTTGTGCTTTTGCTCCAGCTCAGCTATCCTTTTCTGTAGGTGTTCATTTTCATGCTGCAAGGTTTCAACAGTCTTTTCTAATTCTGAGCAGTGCTTATCAGCAACCCTTTTTCTTCTGAGTACTTCCTTTGCATCAATCACTACCTCCTGAAAATTGTCATGAGTATCTTGAATATCTTCTCTTAATCTTCTATTTGCCATCATTAGACCATCATTAACTTCCTGCATATAATTCATTTGATGCTTATACTGTTTGACAGTCTTCTTCAAATTCTCCTTGTCAAAATTAACCAGTTTTTCTATTGCAGCATCTTGCTCCTCATTAGGTTTGCAAAACATGTCAAACTTCTTAAATATTGCTTCTTCTGTCAATAGCTTTTCAGCAGTATCTTCAATGGTGGGGCTTGGATCATCTGTGGCCTGTACTGACTTAATCTCTTCTGTCAACAATTTCCCAGGAATGTCTTCAATGATGGACTTGGAGCTTCCTTCACCTGCTACTTTTTCTGACCTAATTTCTTCCTTTTTACCTGGCTGCAATTCATTTTTCTTTGATTTCTCCTCCTCCATGGGCTCTTCATCAGAGATAGTCACCTTATCAGCCTTCAATTTTGGATTTAAAAGCTTTTTCATATTTAACCTTAATTTGTTTTTCGACCTAGTTTTAGGTCTCCAGAAAGTAGCTGCTTCTCCCATCATTTTTAATTTCTTCCCTTGGTACCGAATAGATGCTAACTCTACCACTTCCAGCTTTTTGACTTTCTTAGGCTTTGTGGTTTTGTCCTCTATAGCTTGATTTTCTTTAATCTCAGTTTTAACCTTGATCTCAGGAATAAACTGCTCATCTTCTAACATATAGCCCTCATCATCTGAGAGGACTGTGATGGGGCTTCTTGGCTGATTATGAACTTCTTCTTTATCTACAGGAATCACTTTGATGTCAATTTTCTTTTCTTCTTGAAAATCTGCTGTAGGTGATGACTTCTTTTCAAGAAATTCTTCTTCCTTTTTATCATCAAATAATGAGAACTTGACCTTATTGTGCTCTGGAAATTCCTGAGGCTGACTGTCATTTTGTCCTTCATCTGCTACCTGCCTTGTTTTCTTTTTATCTTTAATGTCATGTTTCTTTGCAGGTTTAACCGAATGCCCTAACTTTTGTATCATTACTTTTCCCTTGTCTGTTTGTCTTTTGGGTTGTTGGTCTTCTCCTTTAGGATGAATCCCTGACCAAAACAAAAAGAAGTCCCAAGTTTTTTCCTCATGCTGCAACACTGTAGAGATGATTAGCTTAATGAGACCATGATGAAACAATGATTGAGAAGTATGATCATCATGCTGTTTTATTTTGCTTGACATTTTCTGCAGGCTTTTAAGGAAAAAGAATGGCAAATTTATTTTAGAAACCCCTGCCATGTGCTGTAGGAACCTGAGATGATATTTGAACACTAATGAATACCTCCCTTCACAAGTCACATAACTCTGAAGAATCCTTATAGGTTCAATCCATTCCCTCCTGAAATTATGTATGAGAATACCTTTGTTCCAGTCAGGAATAACATTGGGCAATAAGTATCTTTGAGGATCAAACTCAAAAGGAGACTTCTTGAACCAGTGCTCACCCTCATTACTAATCTCAGTGGCTTCTGATATTAATTCCACAGTCAATTTGAATCTCAAAGGATCCATTATAATCATCTCATTCTTAAGTCCTTTGGCAAAATTGCAGGACACTTGAGCATTAAAACCATCTATTTTCTTGAAAAATTTCAACCATCCTGCCTGCTGGAAAAGCTCTGCACAATCTGGAAGTTTCTGAATCCATGTCAAATCTGTGGGCTCAGCCCTGTTAACCTTGCCACTTTTACTGCTTTTTCCCATATCTTTCTTTTCAGGGAACAGGAACAGTCTAGTTTTAGGTTTCAGAGATGTTTTATAAGCTGTTTTCTGAGCAAATAATTCGGCAGGTTATAACAATTTCAGTGATATTTAAATCATCTGCACAAATTAACAGACCTTTATGTGTAACACCTGTATCAAGTTAGCAGACTCCATTCTGTGTAAAAACTGAGTTCTACAGATAACTCTGTGAGTCTTTTCGACGCCCTATTCTGTATATTCTGATGTTTAAAACATTAGGTCATGAGAGAAACATTCATGCAAATTCCTCCTAACTGGCTTCAGGTGACTATTTCTGTGGTGAATTCTTCATCTTACGATCTATTACATCCTCCTCAGCAACCAATTTTTTCAGAAAAATCGTGCAGGCAGAAAAAACCCAAATTTTCCAGCTATACGGGTTATAACATAATACCTGTCAATTACTCGTCCAATGTGGCTTAATGTCTTCAATTTGATGTGTCAATGATGTCCTCCTTCGAGCACAGGTGTCCTCATATCGATTTTTTAGCCCCAGGTGAATGAATTCAAAGCCCTAATTTTCGCTAACGCCTGAACACACCTGTCTCCTTTCCACAGCGACACAATCCACCGTTTAACAGTGAACACTCCTGCACAAACACTGCCTCCTCTATGATGATGCGTGTGACAATAGAAAATTGACAGCTAAACCCGGAATTGGCTGGTCTCTGTGCAACTGAACCCGCATAACATGTAATGATGCCCTTGTTTTCTCTTCGTGATTAACAACCAACTAACATCATGCTCAAAATGTTGCAAACACGTGTTAAACACTCACATAATGCGATTAGATACTCTCACTCTGCATCATGATTGAAATCAGATCGAAAATTTACAAAAAACTCATGCCACGATATTCCTGTAGCGCGCTCTGTGTTAAACTTTGGTGTAGCGCTACAAGAATATCTTTTAACCAAAATTTTAGCAATTTTTCTAACTTTTTGCCAATTTGTCGGAGATTTTGGCAGCTATTTGGTTTAGGACATAAGTTCAACCATTCTCTAAAGTCATTGATGATTCTTCTTTTGAACATATGACTCCTTTTCAATATAAAAATTTACCAAAATCAAATGAAATCTGAAAGGACTAGGTTCAAAATTTATTCAATCACTCATAAGGTTCTTAAGAAGACAAAAACCAAAACTGAAAACCAAAAATTAACTAAGGTAGACTCAAAAAATCAAACCAAAAATGGGAAGAAAAACTAAAAATGCAGAAAAATTTACTGACTTAACATCTGGCTCCAGCTGCGGGATGAAGTCCTCCCTGTGAGGCTTCAAGAACCTGTAGACTAGTGCCTTCAGTCTTCCATTGGGCTATGGAGTCTTTATTCAATCTTACTCACAGCGGTATATACAATGAGAAGTGACCATGATCCTCATTTAACTGTACAAATGCTTGAGGAATCGCCCATTGACAGGGCTGGGTAATTCCTCTCCTTCCAAGGTCTGCAATATGAATGTATTATTCTCCAAAACTTTAGCTATCAGAAAAGGGCCAAACCATAAATTATCAAATTTGCCATGTTTCCCTTTCTACTCCTTTCTTGCATCCCATCTCAAAACCATCTCACCTTCTTAAAAAATATGATCTTTGATATTTCTGTCAAACCTGGTTTTCATTTTAGCTCTATACAGCTGAGATTCTTTGTCTACCTTCTCCCTATTCTGCTGTAACTCAATCATTTCAAAAATTCTCCTTTGTAAATCATCTGGTTCCTCTTGAGAATTTTGGAGGAACTTCATTACTGGGATTCCCAATTGTACTGGAAATACTGCTTCTGTTCCATAAACCAGCTGAAAGGGTGAAGTACCAATGGCTTGTTTTACAGTAATCCTATCTTCCCATAATGCATATTTCAACATTGAATCCCAGGATTTTTTATTTTGTTTGAGCAATTTCTTGATGCATTGAATGATATTTTTATTAGATGATTCTGCCTGACCATTTCCCTGAGGATAATAAGGAGTTGAGTGTTTAAGTTCAATACCATTTTTCTCACAAAAAGCCACCATTGCCTTGGATTTAAATGCTTTGGCATTATCAGTGATCAATCTTTGTGGACAACCAAACCTGCTAAGAATATTATTTTCAATAAAATCCATAATCACCTTATCTGTAGCATTCCTTGTCGGGATAGCTTCCACCCATTTTGTAAAGAAATATGTGGCAGTCAAAATCCAATGATGCTGGCCTGAAGATGCTGGATTAATTTCTCCAATAAAATCCAGACCCCACTGCTGAAAAGGGGCATTGACTACAATAGGCTTCAAAGGTAAAGACAGCAACTTCTGTTTACCTGCAAACTTTTGACATGGTATGCAAGCTCTCACGTGGTGATAAACATCTGAGAAAAGTGAAGGCCAATAGTAACCAGCTCTTAAAATTTTATAGGCTCTTGTTTTCCAGTATTTATGTCCTCCACAAGCTCCTTCATGAGATTCTGAAATCACTTCCTTTATTTCAGCTTGATCTAAACACCTTAATAAGATTCCTGCTGGATCTTTCCAAAACAATTGACCTTCTATCAGACAGTATTTGGTAGTTTTCAATTTCAGGGACTTGGCAGCTTTTCTGTCTAAATGTTCTGGACATTGCAAAAATAACAGAAAATGGACAATGTCAGCATACCAATCTGAAGATGAATAAGAATCCATGATTTTTTCTTTTTCCAGGATTATTTGATTTTCTTCAGGTGCTGATTCTTCTGTCATAGCATGTAATCCTAATGCCTGACAATTTGAGTCAGCCAGCAGTTTGGGCAATCCTTATCCTTTGACCAGCTTAGTAGGTCTGATTTCTACTTCATATTCCATAATTTTGGCAATCCACCTTCCCCTCTTTCCTTCACTATCAGGCTGTGTCAAAACATCCTTCACTGCAGCATTTGGAACAAAGGAAACTACCTTGGAGTGTAAAATATAAATTCTGAAAAATTTTAAAGCCTTTACCAGAGCATAGGCTTGTTTCTCCAAGATACTGTATTTCAGCTCTGAATCTCTAAGTGTTTTGCTGAAAAAGGCAATTGGTTGTTCCAATCCCTCCTCATTCTTCTGAAGTAGGACAGCAGCAATGGTGTCTTCTGAAGCAAAAGAAAATGTAATAAATTCTTTGTCAAAATTTGGACTCACCAGGACAGGTGCTTCAGTCAGAGCCACTTTAATCTTTTCAAAAGCTGCCTTTGCTTCAACAGTCCACCTGACTTCTTGGTCCTTTTTTAACATGGCTGTAATTTGCTTAATTGTTTCAGCAAAATTAGGAATAAACCATCGCAGAAAATTGATTTTGCCAATAAATGATTGCACATCCTTTTTACTCCTGGGCAAGCTAATCTTCAGTATTGCTTTGACTCTCTCAGGGTCAATTCTGATACCATCAGCTGATACCAAGTGGCCAAGCAACTTACCTTCTTGTACAGCAAAATGTGATTTTTTAGGGTTTAAAGACAAGCCAAATTTTCTGCATTTTATGAAGGTTTGTTCTAAATGCTTCAAATGTTCATCATCAGACATTGAGAAGACAGTGATATCATCCAGATAGAAAACTACAAACTTATCTTTTTCACCCACGAATGCAATGTCCATAGCTCTCTGAAAGGTTGCTCCAGCATTCATCAAACCAAAAGGCATCTTGTCATACATAAATGTCCCCCAGGGGGTTGTAAAAGCTGTCTTTTCTTTGTCATCAGGATGCATGGCAATCTGATTGTATCCTGAGAAACCATCTAGCATAGAAATCCTTTGAGCTCCAACCACCTGCTGTAAAACCTGTTCAATCTTGGGGAGAGGATAATTGTCTTTTAATGATGATCGATTCAAATTTCTGAAGTCAACACATAATCGAATCTCTCCATTCTTCTTTCTAACAGGAACCAAATTGGCCACCCAAGAAGAATACCTAAGGGGCACTATTATTTTTGCATCCAACAACTTCTTTAATTCTTTTTCAATTACAGGGAATAAAGCTGGATTGATTCTTCTTAATTTCTGCCTGAAAGGTTTGACATTAGGTTTCAAAGGAACTTTGTGCTGGATAACTGCTGTATCATATGTTTTTAGTTCCTTGTAAGACCAAGCAAATGCATCTATATATTTTCTCAACAGCCTGATATACCTACTTCTTTGCTCAGCTGTTAGGTTTTTAGACAGTTTTACCATTCTGGGATGTTCTGCTGAACCAATATTGTACTCCTCTACATTGTCTTCTGAAGATTGCATTACTGGTCTGGAAGGTGTATCATCTTTAGTGAATATTCTTTCTAAAGGTACTAGACCTTTTGGGATGAAATTGCTCTTCAATTCAATAATCTTATGCCCAGCTATCTCTTCTGCAGCAAATTCATCTAACTGTTCATACCTTTCATCTATTTCTTGATCAATTTGATTGTTTGAAAATTCATCTACAAGCTCAAGAAATTTTTTTATTTCAATGTCATCTTCAAAAACCCTCCAATGTCTCACATTATCTGGAACACATGGTCTATATCTCACTTCTATTGGATACCTTAATTGAGTGGTTTTTGGAATTCTGAAATGTGTGGCAGCCAGGGCTAAAGAATCTGCAGTTTCATTATGATTTCTGGGAATATGAGTGATATTAAATGCTATAAAATAGTTCTCAAGCATATCCCATACCTCATTTCGATATACTTTCAGCAAACCCTGCTTTACTTGATATTTGTTCTTTACTTGTTGAACAACTAGTTCGGAGTCGCCAAATGCAGAAATTTGCTGAATTCCCAAATCTTTAGTAGCCTTCAATCCCAGTAGCAGGGCCTCATACTCAGCAGTGTTGTTGGTGGTAGCAAATTCTAACTTATACATAAGTTTCACCATTTCACCTCCGGGAGAAATCAATAAAATTCCAGCTCCAGCACCTTCTTTGCATGAAGACCCATCAAAATACAACTGCCACAATACATCCTGCTCTTCTTGACTGTGTTTTACAGGCTGATCTTTTTGTACTTGTAACAGACCAGCAGAATTCTCTTCCTCACTAAACTGTAGTATGCATGAACCAAGGTCTTTATCCACAGAATACATTGGGTGATTTGTAGGGTTTTTCTCATCTGTGACTATGTAAGCCAACTGTAGCTCTCTATAAAGTCTCATGTTTTCTCCACCAAAAACAGGAATAGTTGCATAAGAGAGGTCCATCTGTAATGTTCCCCCAACTTTCTTAGCCCATGACAGAGACAGAAGTAAACCAAATTTTGGTGTGATGTCAGCTACCACAACATCCATTATTACACTTTTCATGGGTAACTGAGTAAGATTGACAACCATATCTTTTATCACTCCTAGACATTTTACAGCTCGGGAGTCAAAAGCATATAGATCATGGTAAGGCTTAGTGACATTAAGGCCCAGGGCTTCCATCACAGATTTTGGCATCAAATTATGGGATGCTCCTGAATCTAACAGACAGTTATGAATCATCTGCTCATGCACAGTCAGAGTTATATAGAAAGGAGGAGAAGCACCAGCTTCGTTTTCAGTCTTCTCAGCCAAAGCTGATCCAATAAAAATTCTAGGGTTTTCTTCCTGGAGATTCACTGTATCTGAAACTGGCTGATTATTTGGCATATTCATTACTTTCAAAACTGTATTCTTGTATGATGGATTTTTTATAAGCTCAGAAAATGGCACAGGAATTTTAAGTTTTCCTAACTCATTTTTCAAACTGAAATTTTACCTGACCTATTTACCTCTTCAATTTCTGTAGTCTTCTTAGGTTTTTCTACAGGTTGCTTCTTTTCTGCTACAGGATCAGCAGTTGGTTTATCAGGAATAACTGGAGCAGGAACAGCAGCTTTCTTCTTAGGAGCTTGAACTACTTCTTTCGGTCCAGTTCTGAGATTAATGATTTTCTTAATTCCATTCTGATTAGTGGCAGCATTTACAGCAGTTTTTTCAAACTCCAATTCATCTTCAACCTCATATAAATCAGCATCATAATATTCAGAATTTAGAAAATCTTCTTCAGTAACAAAGCCTGTAAACATTTTATCTCCAATGTGGTTCATGTCCTGATCAGTCTCAGTTTCTTCAAAAAGCAGCTGCTGATCAATTTCTTCCTCATCAACCAAATTATTTTGAAAAGGTGGGGGCACTTTTTGATCTTCATTTTCTCTCCTTTCTTGCTGGATGTCATTATTTCTTTGCTCCCTTGGCATGAATCTAGGTGCAAATTGTCTTCTAAATTGATTTTGGTTATTTGGATTCCTCTGAGCTTCTGGAGCAGGTTTAGCAGAATTCTTTTCAAGCTCAAGTTTATTCAACTTTGCAGTAAGGACCTTAACCATTTTGGCCATCTCGTCTATCTTGGCCTCAGCAGATTGAGAAGTAGAGCCTGCTGTTACAACTTCCTTCTTTCCCTTTCTTTCATACAGCTGCTGAGATGTTTCATTCTTAAGTCTATTTGAAGCTAACAAATTAGACTCTACCTCTAGGGCTGCATCTTGCATGTTCAGCAGGGTGATAGGTCTTCTTTCTCTGAGTAATAAAGAAAATTCATGATCAAAAGCATTGGCATAGGTCAACTTGGCTGATGTTTCAGTGGGTTTAATTTCTGCTGGAATTCTACTGTACATCTTATTAAACCTCTTGGAAAAATCTGCAACAGTTTCATCTTTCTTTCTTCTGAGAGCTCCAAATTCAGTTATATAGTATGTGTGATCTTTCGTATCTCCCCATTGTCTCATGAAAAGATCATGGAGTTCTTCAATAATAGTAATGGAGTTAGCAGGCAAGTCTCTAAACCATTTTCTTACATCTCCATCTAGACTCTGAACAAATACTCTCATCCACACATCTTTAATTTCAATATTCTGATTGTCAGCATAACTCATGAAAGCCTCCCAATGTTCCTCAGCAGTGATTTCCCCTTGTCCATTGAATCTAGGCATATATTTCTGGTAATCACCTCCAGGCAATGCATGTAGAGGCTGAGGTAAAACTAATGGTGCATACCTAGCTGCTACCATTCTATCCATCATATCCATAGGTGGATTTTGGGCTGCCATTGTGGACTGAGGTTTAGACTGAGATTTTGAGGAGGAAGATATTTGACTAAAACTTTTTTTAAAATGATTTCTTCCTACCTTCAACTGAAAGATTGGTATTTTATCAGGGGAAGAGGCTTTAGCTTTCAAAAAACTTTGAGGACTGGTGAAGACCTGAAAAGTATTCTCAGAAAGGATAGGTTTTATACAGGGTGAAATTTCAGCTGGGTCTAATGATTCACCCAACTGGTGAGAGTCACAGGAAGCTGGCAAAGATCGAGATTTTCTGAGTTTGTTTGCTGTTTTCAAAATCTGCTCAGGGTCTGTCACACCTAGTTTTAATGGAGAAACAGGCTTATTCCTGGTCCCAATCCCTTTAGAAGCCAGTGTGACTTCTTTTTGGTGAAAATAGCCTTCAAAAACTGCTGGTTCAAGTCCACCTCTTAAACCAGAAAAATGATGAGTATCCCAGGGAAGATATGCTTCAGCTTCGTCCCCGGCAACGGCGCCAAAGATGTTTGTGTCAGAAATTGTTACTAAGGCTAGGGTAACAAGCCAACACAATCTCAAAAATAAAATCAATCCAAACTAGGTTTTTAGGGTTTTGTTTTGTAGGTTTTGGTTAGAAACTTCAAGAGCATAAGGGAATACATTCAGCAGATAAATAAAAACTAATTCATACACATATATCCATGAAGATGCATATATATCTCAGGAATCCAACAAAAGATTGCAATGAAGTTCATACAATAAAAGACAAGCATCACTGGAAATTACACATAAAACCAGAAATGAATTTGTCAATCAAGAAACTATATAAGTTCAAAATGAAGCCAATACATATCAGAAGTGGGATAAGGATTCATATATTCATAGTTTCATCAAAAATGCATATGAGAGTTTGCAATACTTAGCAGTGAACAAGTCTGGAAGAATCAACAGCTTGCAGACCTCCTAAAGCTCTCCAAAAATTCGAACCCTTACAATGTCTTTTCTCCCTCTCTAAATAGTTTTTCTTTTCAAAAACAGTTAGGGTATTTCCTACTAATTCTCCATCGAATGACTAGACTAGGTAAAGTAACAATTATATTTTTACAAAATTACATCTTTGCTAAAAATAGCAAATTCTTTAACAAAATGTCTTAAATGAACCTAACTGCCTTAGATTTCTTTCGATGCCTCCACAAGCAAAGATATGCCATCTGGACTTGAGGATCTTTTCTTCATTCTTTTGTGCTTTTGCTCCAGCTCAGCTATCCTTTTCTGTAGGTGTTCATTTTCATGCTGCAAGGTTTCAACAGTCTTTTCTAATTCTGAGCAGTGCTTATCAGCAACCCTTTTTCTTCTGAGTACTTCCTTTGCATCAATCACTAACTCCTGAAAATTGTCATGAGTATCTTTAAGATCTTCTCTTAATCTTCTTTTTGCCATCATTAGACCATCATTAACTTCCTGCATATAATTCATTTGATGCTTATACTGTTTGACAGTCTTCTTCAAATTCTCCTTTTCAGAATTAACCAGTTTTTCTATTGCAGCATCTTGCTCCTCATTAGGTTTGCAAAACATGTCAAACTTCTTAAATATTGCTTCTTCTGTCAATAGCTTTTCAGCAGTATCTTCAATGGTGGGGCTTGGATCATCTGTGGCCTGTACTGACTTAATCTCTTCTGTCAACAATTTCCCAGGAATGTCTTCAATGATGGACTTGGAGCTTCCTTCACCTGCTACTTTTTCTGACCTAATTTTTTCCTTTTTACCTGGCTGCAATTCATTTTTCTTTGATTTCTCCTCCTCCATGGGCTCTTCATCAGAGATAGTCACCTTATCAGCCTTCAATTTTGGATTTAAAAGCTTTTTCATATTTAACCTTAATTTGTTTTTCGACCTAGTTTTAGGTCTCCAGAAAGTAGCTGCTTCTCCCATCATTTTTAATTTCTTCCCTTGGTACCGAATAGATGCTAACTCTACCACTTCCAGCTTTTTGACTTTCTTAGGCTTTGTGGTTTTGTCCTCTATAGCTTGATTTTCTTTAATCTCAGTTTTAACCTTGATCTCAGGAATAAACTGCTCTTCTTCTAACATATAGCCCTCATCATCTGAGAGGACTGTGATGGGGCTTCTTGGCTGATTATGAACTTCTTCTTTAGCTACAGGAATCACTTTGATGTCAATTTTCTTTTCTTCTTGAAAATCTGCTGTAGGTGATGACTTCTTTTCAAGAAATTCTTCTTCCTTTTTATCATCAAATAATGAGAACTTGACCTTATTGTGCTCTGAAAATTCCTGAGGCTGACTGTCATTCTGTCCTTCATCTGCTACCTACCTTGTTTTCTTTTTATCTTTAATGTCATGTTTCTTTGCAGGTTTAACCGAATGCCCTAACTTTTGTATCATTACTTTTCCCTTGTCTGTTTGTCTTTTGGGTTGTTGGTCTTCTCCTTTAGGATGAATCCCTGACCAAAACAAAAAGAAGTCCCAAGTTTTTTCCTCATGCTGCAACACTGTAGAGATGATTAGCTTAATGAGACCATGATGAAACAATGATTGAGAAGTATGATCATCATGCTGTTTTATTTTGCTTGACATTTTCTGCAGGCTTTTAAGGAAAAAGAATGGCAAATTCATTTTAGAAACCCCTGCCATGTGCTGTAGGAACCTGAGATGATATTTGAACACTAATGAATACCTCCCTTCACAAGTCACATAACTCTGAAGAATCCTTATAGGTTCAATCCATTCCCTCCTGAAATTATGTATGAGAATACCTTTGTTCCAGTCAGGAATAACATTGGGCAATAAGTATCTTTGAGGATCAAACTCAAAAGGAGACTTCTTGAACCAGTGCTCACCCTCATTACTAATCTCAGTGGCTTCTGATATTAATTCCACAGTCAATTTGAATCTCAAAGGATCCATTATAATCATCTCATTCTTAAGTCCTTTGGCAAAATTGCAGGACACTTGAGCATTAAAACCATCTATTTTCTTGAAAAATTTCAACCATCCTGCCTGCTGGAAAAGCTCTGCACAATCTGGAAGTTTCTGAATCCATGTCAAATCTGTGGGCTCAGCCCTGTTAACCTTGCCACTTTTACTGCTTTTTCCCATATCTTTCTTTTCAGGGAACAGGAACAGTCTAGTTTTAGGTTTCAGAGATGTTTTATAAGCTGTTTTCTGAGCAAATAATTCGGCAGGTTATAACAATTTCAGTGATATTTAAATCATCTGCACAAATTAACAGACCTTTCTGTGTAACACCTGTATCAAGTTAGCAGACTCCCTTCTGTGTAAAAACTGAGTTCTACAGATAACTCTGTGAGTCTTTTCGACGCCCTATTCTGTATATTCTGATGTTTAAAACATTAGGTCATGAGAGAAACATTCATGCAAATTCCTCCTAACTGGCTTCAGGTGACTATTTCTGTGGTGAATTCTTCATCTTACGATCTATTACATCCTCCTCAGCGACCAATTTTTTCAGAAAAATCGTGCAGGCAGAAAAAACCCAAATTTTCCAGCTATACGGGTTATAACATAATACCTGTCAATTACTCGTCCAATGTGGCTTAATGTCTTCAATTTGATGTGTCAATGATGTCCTCCTTCGAGCATAGGTGTCCTCATATCGATTTTTTAGCCCCAGGTGAATGAATTCAAAGCCCTAATTTTCGCTGGCGCCTGAACACACCTGTCTCCTTTCCACAGCGACACAATCCACCGTTTAACAGTGAACACTCCTGCACAAACACTGCCTCCTCTGTGATGATGCGTGTGACAAGAGAAAATTGACAGCTAAACCCGGAATTGGCTGGTCTCTGTGCAACTGAACCCACATAACATGTAATGATGCCCTTGTTTTCTCTTCGTGATTAACAACCAACTAACATCATGCTCAAAATGCTGCAATCACGTGTTAAACACTCACATAATGCGATTAGATACTCTCACTCTGCATCATGATTGAAATCAGATCGAAAATTTACAAAAAACTCATGCCACGATATTCTTGTAGCGCGCTCTGTGTTAAACTTTGGTGTAGCGCTACAAGAATATCTTTTAACCAAAATTTTACCAATTTTTCTAACTTTTTGCCAATTTGTCGGAGATTTTGGCAGCTATTTGGTTTAGGACATAAGTTCAACCATTCTCTAAAGTCATTGATGATTCTTCTTTTGAACATATGACTCCTTTTCAATATAAAAATTTACCAAAATCAAATGAAATCTGAAAGGACTAGGTTCAAAATTTATTCAATCACTCATAAGGTTCTTAAGAAGACAAAAACCAAAACTGAAAACCAAAAATTAACTAAGGTAGACTCAAAAAATCAAACCAAAAATGGGAAGAAAAACTAAAAATGCAGAAAAATTTACTGACTTAACAGAGTAAAAATAGATTTACTTCAAGACTGAGGACACAAATCAACAAGAAAAAATAGAAGAAGGGGAAGGGAGAAATGAAGAAGAATACCTCTAGAAGATAAGGAAACACGAAGGGAAGGAAAAACAAATTCCAGAGAAACAAGGTCCAACAATCAAGCTAGAAAACACTAGAGAAAAGGGTCGAGAAGGCTTCCTAGAAGAAATAAAAAATAGGAAATCAATAAAAGGGAATTAATATCCCAAAAAAATCCAATAATCCACAATGATCAATCGAACATATAGGAACAACCATGAAATCAGACTAGTCGATGAAGAGAAAAAATTACTAGACTAAGGAACTATCGATTGCAAACAATCATGAAACCATTGGCAGAAAGGGAAACAAAACCAAATGAGTAACAATTGAAGTTCCTAGGGATGTGGAGAAAGTTCTGACAACATATGTAGAAGCAAGAAAATGAGGAAAATGTTAGTTTACAAATTAAACTCATGACCAAAGGAAAGGACAAGGAACAAGGAGACATGACACATGCATAACTTATATCTTATGAGACAAAAGAGTACTCACAATGCACATCCAAAATGCATAACACAAACCACAAGTCTTGGTGGAAGCAATAGAATACAAAATGCACATACTAAGGGAAGAAACCTTAAGATATGAAAACCAACAAATAGGATGTTATGCCACAAAATGTTGACCAAAATGTACAAATATATGTAGAAAGTACTCAAGGCCAAAAATAAGCAAATACAAGATTTACAAGGATAGCTGACAGGACTGGAACAATTAGCAGAATGCATGTTTCCCAAAGTAAATGTACTTGCCATAAATTAGAGGACGAATAAATCTATATCTAAATGGATATAGTGATTGACACGATGAACTAGATAGAATATGGTGAATGAATAGGTAAGGAAGAAACACAAAATAATCAACAAGGTAAAATTGATAGGTCCTTGAAGGAAGGAGCACAAAAAATGCATAGGAAGTGAACAAGGTGAGTAAAATGCCTCTATATAGTATTCAAATTAATAAAGGAGGGAGAGCAAAAGAGATATGACCTGGTAGAAATTATATGCATGTCACAAGATGAGTTAGAAGAATCACTCTACCAAACATTGGAAGTGAATATGAACTTGAGGAAATGGGAACCTGAGATCTATAGTAAGGATCAATACCAATTGAGCATGTTCAAAATAGGAGTAAAGATTCCAAAACTAGTGGCATTACATCAGAACTGCGCCGAACTAAAGGACTAAGAATTGAAGCACTCCAAGCAATAGCTAAAGACCAAGAGGATTTAGGGGTGTTATTTTTCAACAAGGTAAAAGGTTTTAACCAACTAATTGAAAGTATAGAGCCTGGAATCATTCTTGAAGTAGAAATATATGAGTAGCATATAGAAAATTTCAATGTGAACAATGCAATCTAGACAAAGGAATTCATCAAGAAAACTTTGGACAAGATTGTAGTGGCCCAAGAAGCCAAATTATGCACCACGTTGCTAAATGAGGAGTTACATACAATCTATGATGGGTACACAAGATATATGGAACTCAAACCCTCCCTAGATAACATTAAGGAGGATATTAAGATTGGAAGGAAGTGGTTATAAAGTAAATGGAACAAGTAACAAGGTATAACATAGGCACCAAAGGAAGAAGCAACTATAAACACCATAGAGATTCTTGACAACAATGAAGGAACACCCTTTGAAATAGTCATAGAAGAAAAATGGGATCCAACCAACCAATGGAAATAAGAAGAATAGATTAGGAAATAACAAAAGAGTATCCAGGAGGATACCGAATGTTACAATGTCAGATAGAGGTGGAGGTACATACCACCAACTAACAATAATATTAATAGAAAAGAGGACAAGAAAGAACAAGAAGGGGACTACTTGGTTATCAAAGTAACCAAGTAAGCCCATAGACAAATATAAATATAAAAATAAACAAAATAAGTAGGATAGGTTTTTGGTGTGTTTAAAAAAGGTTAATGGAAATTATTAAGCAATTTTGTGTAAAAAGAAGACAGTGGTTTATTGGACCAGACATTGATTAAATATTGTGTGTGGGTTTTTCCCCTTAGAAGGAGAGGTTTGCCACTATAGTTTGTGTCAAATATTGGGATTTTTTCTTATGTTATTATTGTGGATGTTCTGCTATGAGTTAATCCAAAATAGAGCTTATGTTCTAAATTGTTATGAGTTAATATTTTGATGCTTTCTTTGACATGTGTATGCAACAAGTTCATGAAAAATCGGTTGTAGATAAATAAGTATCCAACACTCAACCATAATACCATACATTATCATTGTATCATGGAAAACCCTTACATGGAATAAAATTCACCATCAACGTGAATGTTTATTCTCTTAAGTTTCAAGCATATTTGCTCCATGTTCCACAACCATTTCATTCATCAACATGGCTCTTGGCCATTACACACCATCACACTAGAAACCTCATTAGGCATAAAAAATTGTGTCAGTGAAAATTTTTATTCTCTTCAAATTTAATCCACACATTCCATGGTCCATAATCATTTCATTGATCAAGATGGTTTTTTTCCATTACACAACATCATGCTCAAAGACATGTGATATGGTTTTAAAAATTTATTATATTTCATCACTTAAGTAGATCTCTCTCTCTCTCTCTCTCTCTCTCTCTCTCTCTCACACACACACACACACACACACACACACACACACACACACACACACACACACACAGGAACACACATTTCCAAGATAGAGGCCAAGACAACACATGAAGGCCTTGAAGGCACAATTTATCCTCTCTACTATTCAATTTGTTTACGGAAGAATTTTACATTCCCTCACTCACTAATATTCTCCTTTTATATCCATGTTTGCTTCATCATTTAATATTTATGAGTTTATTTGACTCATAGCTATCAAAATTCATTGTATAAAATCCATCCTCACCTTTCCCATCACCACGTTGCTCCTCATGATTTCCAATAACCTCTTCATTGTTTCTTCAACCATAGATAGCTTTCTTGGTCTTCATATTCCTTAGGATTGCTCCTTTTTGTCAATGATCCTCCTATGTCAAACTCCCTAGGTGAAATCCACATCCTCGTGGCATGTATACACACTATGTTAAGCAACAAATTCCCCAAAAGAGCATGAAAAGATTATAAATAGACCAGAAAGAGTAATCCACTCCTTAATAATGACGAAAATAGATGAATAAAAAGCCTCTTTGTACACAAGACAAGACAAGATGATATGATTCAAATGAAAAAGGTCTCCTTCCTATGTATAGGAGACAAAGAGGTACAATAGACCCAATTAGACATAATTAATATAATAATACTAATGACAATTACCACTAATAGACCCAAGTCTACATCAATAATATGTAATGAACCACAATATAGGGGGTAATGTGCCAACATTTAAGGATTAACATGCCCTGCCCCTTCAGACAAGTTTTTTCTCAATGCTTGATTAGTTGTGGATGCTTCTATATGAAGGAATCATATTCCCATGTCGAATCTTCAATTGGTATGTTCTTCCACTTGATGAGGTACTCAGTAATAGCTTGATTGTGTAGTTGTTTGGTCCTTGCTTCAGTGATTTGTTCTGGTTCCAATATGCATTTTCCTTCTTCATCAAGCTCCAGCAAGATAGTTTGAAGTGGGATATTGTCTCCTATTACCTTCTGTAAGTAAGAAATTCATGGAAAATTGGGTGTACCCTTGAAGATGAAGGGAGCTCCAATTTGTAAGCCATACTACCAATCTTATGCAACACTTTATAAGGACCATAGTACTTGGGCGCTAATTTATTGTCTTTATTTAGTTGCTGGAGGGACATCTATTTGTGAGTTTGTAGCCTTAGAAATACCCAATCCCCTTCAAAAATCCTTTCACTGCGATGTTGATCTGCTTGTTGTTTCATCTTTTTTTTGACATAGCCAGGTTGTCCTTCAATAACTAGAGAACTTCTTGCTAGTTCTCTATGTGATCTTCAAGATATTGAACTTTATATTTTCCTTTTAAGGGAGATGTGATAGATGGGGGATGGTACCCATAAAGTGACATACATGGAGACCATTTTGATGATCCTTCCAAACATTTGTTCACTATCTCAGTTTTCCCATCGAATTGAGGATGATAAGAAGAATTGTGAGCCAACCGAGTACCCAAACAAGAAAATAATTCAGCCCAAAATTTTCCTGTGAAAATTGGATCTCTATCACTTACAATAATCGTTAGGTTTCCATGTAACTTATGAACTATTTCCAAGAAGGATACAACAACTATACTTGCATTAAAAGGATGAGAGAGTCCCCAAAAGTGTGCATAATTTGTAATTCTATCGACAACCGCCATAATAACATTCTTCCCTTTTGACTTGGGTAGACCTAAGATAAAATCCATTGAAACATCCTCCTAGCACTAACAAGGTATTTCTAATGGTTGTAAAAGACCTAGGGTCTTAACAGTTTCAACCTTATTTTGTTGGAAAACAAAACATTCTACCACGAAAATTTGAAGATCATATTTAAGTTATTCCCAAAAGAATTCCTTCTTGACCTTGTGGCATTTTTGTAGGAATCCTAAGTGTCTACGTATATGAGAGGTGTGTAATTCCAAAATGATATTCTGTTTGAGTTGGGACTTCTTACATATATATAAGTGATTCATATACCATAGTGAATAATTTTTCCACAAAAAAGTATCTGATACACTGGGATCCTTTTGCATCTTTTGAAAGAGTGTCCACATAGATAGGTCATTCTTCCATTATTCCCTTGCTACTACTACCCAATTGGGTTGTATAATCGAAATCGCACAAAGTAATGCTTCAACATTCTCATCTTTTTTGGAGAGTGCATCTTCCACCACATTATGGTTCCCTTTCTTATAGATGATTTCAAATTCATATCCCAACATCTTGGGTACCCATTTTTGTTTATCTTCTAAATATAGTCTATGTTCAAATAAGTATTTAAGATTATCATGATCTATTTTGACCTTGAAGTGCCTACCTATTAGGTAAGGATTTCATTGCTTAAGTGCATGTAGTATTGTCATAATTTCCTTCTCATAAATGAGTTTCTGTAAGTTCTTTCCCTTGATTGGTCGACTTTTGGAAGCAAGGGACCGTCCTTCTTGCATAGAATAGACTTATTCCATTTCCTGGGGCATCACATTCCACGATGAAGGATTTTGTGAATTTTGGTGTGGTCAAAATAGGAGCTTTTCTCATTGCCTCTTTAAGTTGTTCAAATTCTTGAGTTTCCTATGAAGTCCATGAAAATGCTTCCTTTTTCAATAATATTGTTAGAGGTGTTTCTATTCTTCCATAGTTCCGAACAAACTTGCCGTAGTACCTTGTTAACCATAAGAATCCTCTAAGATTATTCAATTTTTTGGGAATCGGTTAGTCCATCATGGATTTAATTTTGTTAGGGTCTACCTTGACACCTTCATCACATAAAATATTACCCAAATACTCTACCTCCTTTACCCCAAAGAAACATTTGGAAGGTTTTGCATATAGTTGTTCCTCCTTTAGTAGTTGTAGCACCCTGTCATCATGTTGAACATGTTCTTCTCAAGACTTGCTATAGATTAGTATATCATCAAAAAATACTAAAATGTTTTTTCTAAGGAAGGGATTGAAAATGGAATTAATCAAACATTGAAATGTGGAAGTTGCATTCGTAAGGCCAAAAGGCATGACCAGAAATTCATAATGACCTTTATGATTACTGAATGTTTTTTTTGGGATGTCTTCTTCCTTCATTCTAATATGGTGATACCCTGAACAGAGATCCAAATTTTCGAAGTAAACTACTCCATGTATTTCATATAACAATTCATCAATGACATGAATATGAAACTTATCTTTAATGGTGATCTTGTTGAGCTCTCTATAATATGGACACATACACCATGATCCCTCCTTCATTTGTACCACTACCACTGGTGCAGAGTAAGAAATTTGGCTAGGACTAATTATGCCAGTCTCTAACATTTCTTCAACCATATGCTCAATTTCACTCTTATACCCATAGGGGTATCTGTAAGGTTTGATGTTAGGAGGAACACTTCTTGGAATTAAGTGAATAGCATGATCAAAATCTCAAGTAGTTGGAAGAACTTTTGGAATATCCTCAAATACCTTGGAGTGCTTATCAATGACCCTTTGAAGATCGAGGGGAATAGTAGGCTTATATGTTTTTACATCAAGTGAACATAATTGTGCAATTACACTTTGATGTCCTATTTTTAACAATTTTTTCATACCATTAGAGCTTACCACCTTGCTTGGATTCCTTGTGATGCACATTAATTCAAATTATTTTCCTTCCCAAGAAAATTTTATGAAAAGGTCTTGAATATTAAAAGTCAATGTTCCCAATGATTGTAATCATTGAACCCTTAAGACAACATCATCACCACCCATTGGGATAGAAATCGTAGTCCTATTCAATACATATTCCCCCATGGTAAGATTTATATTATGAAATTTCCCTAAGCAATTGATAGTTCCTCCATCTGCAATCATTACTTGAAACTTTGGTGTTGGATATATAAAGAAATTGAGAACTTTGGCTAATTTACAATGAAAGAAATTATGAGTACTACCAAAATCAATTAACAGTGTTACCTTTTTATTTTTTATGTATCCTTCTATATTGAGAGTTTAAGGAGTTCTAATTCCAACCAATTCATGACAATATATGGTGGGAGTAATCTCTTCATGAGTAATCTCTTCTATTTCTTCAGTTGGAGATAGTTATTGTTCTTTTGCTTCTTGTTATTCACAATCTATGTAGAATAATTTCTTCTCACTACACTTATGTCATTTTCTATATTTGCTGACACGATTAAAACATAGACCTTTTTCTCTTCTTTCATCCAGTTGTTGAGGTGTCAACCTTTGAGGGGGGTTAGAAGAAGTAAAATTATTATCTCTATATGTGTTGGAGGTGGTTCATATAGTAGCCATTTCCATATTTTTACTTTCAACCTTCCTTGCCAAGATGAAATCCTTCTCTAAGGATGTTGGTTCAAAGAGGCATACCTCATGTTGGATTTTATCCTTCAAGGTTGCAATAAAGAGATATAAAAATTTATCATATGATATTCCCTCCACTCCAAGACTCAACTTTTGAAACTGTTGAACATGCTTGATTACTGCACCTCTTTTCCTTAGATTTATCAATTGAGTAAAGAAGGAATTGCTCTTAACATAATCATGATATGATATGAATTCTTCTATAAAAATAGACCAATAGATTTACGATGTTCTTTTTTCATTCACAAATACATTGGTACCACACAAACTGCTCAACTTCTAAATATAAAGATGCAATAGGTACCTTTTGGAGATTTGACACTTGATGTATATCAAAAAATTGATCCATCTGGAATTCCATGTTATGGTGCCCCTTCCATAAAACTTCCTCATGTAAATATTAGGGAGTTGGATACCCCTTGGGGTGTTAGGATAACTAATACTCCATCCTTTTCCTACCTAGAATTATTTTTTTTTCCTAGTAGTTGATGATGTCATTTCCCCTGTAGTGGTGTGCATATGTCATATGGGATCCATCATACACCTAATGTTCCCTGCATGCATCATTTTAGGGCCACTTGAGTCAATTCCCTACATTTTAGGATCCAACTCGATGTTATAGTTTAGTCCACTTGAGTTAGCTAACACTTGTGGGGGGTTTATGTTCCGATAGACACTGTTTTTGGTCTCATGCACCCTTTTCTGAGTGATTTGCATGCCAAAATCACTAATGCACCCCTTTTTGTCAGTTAACTGATTGTGTCCTCATTTAACTATGATTTAGTTGAGTTTAAGTGAGCTTGGGAGCTCCGGAGCACTGATAGAGGTGACAATTCCTATGCTAGATTGACTAGGACTAAAATTATCCTCTAAGATTCGAATTATATCCATTGTAACATCATTTTTTACTATACCATTTATTGAATCGTGTGACATTATTTTTTTCTTATCTGAGTTCTCATGCATGATTAATTGTTTGCTCATTTTTACTGCAATTTTCACTGTAATTCATCTTTTATGCTCATTCTTTTTATGTGGGTTATACTCAACTCCATGACATAATGTGATTTAGAATTTCACATGGTATCAAAGCTTAGTGAGTGTAGGTGGAGTGTGAAATTCCACAGGTGGAGATCACTTTAGCTTGAACAAACCTCACAATTTCACTCAAAGAATTGCATAGAAGAAGAGAAAGAAGATGATCAAAATTCACACATGAAACTCAAAGAATGTGGAAAAATGTTGTAATGTCATTCATCAGCTGTAAGATAGAAAAAATATGAGAGTAAAATAGAATGAATTCGATATCATTGAAGGTGATTCGAATTCTCCTCATGGCATGGCTTGGACTTCATTGGAAACATCACCCAATTAGTGGTAGTGGCCACCAATAGTCAAAGGTCAGTCAAAATGAGTCCCATTGAGTCTAACTAATGCATGTGAGCACTAATATAGGGAAAGAGACTCCAAGGAGGGTGCATGAGAAGTTGTCAGTGGTCAGTAGAGCTGAACTAGTCTCTGCAAGAGTCAATCTAAGAGGTACAGTCAGTTAAATGAGCAATCAGTCCTCAAATCAAGGAACTGATCCACTAATCATGGAACTGAATGATAGAAATCCTAAATAGGTGGAAGAGGACTCATGTGTACTCCAGTGATGGAAACAAGGGTGAATATGTGGCTAGGAGGGATAATACTAAGCATAAAAAAGCTCTTCGGGGCTAAAAACTAGGGACTAGGTGCTGGGAGACTACAATACTAATGATTGGATGCATGCAGTATGTGTTAGAAAAACATGATCACAGAGCAATAAACAATAAACAAGATGCAAATACAATCACACAAACATATTACAAGAGAGACACCAATATATCGTGGTTCACCCAAGATGGGCTACATCCACACTGAAATTGCCAATCCTTATTATTATATCATCCAGCAAATAAAGGGATACAACCTGCAGAACATCCGCTGCACTTCCTCTTCACTGTATCACAGTCTCTCTTTTACAATATCAAAGCTCTTTACAATGCATAATACCTAATACATCAACCCTAGACGTATTACAATGTATTTCTTATAAAGGGGAATACCATGGGAAAATACCACGGGTTATCCAAAACCATGGGCCCGTAAAACAACCAAAAAAATTTCCTTCAGGGGCTTCGCCCCCAACTGAGGGTAATTATCCCCAGACCCCAGTGGGGGGAAGCTTTCCCCCCCCCCACACCCCCCCGCCCCCCTGCTGGGGTGAGTGTACAGTCCTTTTGCATATCATATAAATCTGGGTTACAAACATGACTGAATAATAATATCTCTGAATCTAGGAAATCAGGCTCCACAACCAACAATCTCCCACTTGGAGACTTATCACAACAACTCCACCGTTGCTGCACTTGCTAGACCTTGGACTTGGCAAATTTCTCATCTTCACCTTCATGATAGAAGGCCAACTGAAACCAAGTAGGAACTCAGTTTCTCTCTGGTCACTACCTTTGTGAACATGTCTACAGGATTCCGACTAGTATGTATCTCTTCCAGCTTCAACAGTTTATCTTCCAAAACAAAGCATATGAAATGGTACTTGAGTTGTATATGTTTAGTATTGGAATGGAATGCTGAGTTCTTTGCAATATGAATGGCACTATGGCTATCACTATACAACATGCTATCCTTATGCTTCTTACCCAATTCCTCCATAAACCTCTGCAACCAAATCATCTCTTTACTAGCCTCTGTAACAACAACATACTCTGCTTCCGTTGTTGAAAGTGCAACAACCTTTTGCAGTTTCGAAATACAACTTATTGTTGTTCCACCTATAGTAAACACATACCCTGTGGTGCTCCTCCTGCTATCCTTATCTTCTACCATATCTGCATAAACATATCCCTATAAAACAGTGTCTGAACCTCCAAAGCATAATTCCTTAGTGGTAGTACCTCTCAAATACCTGAGAATCCACTATACTACCTTCCAATGTTCTTTATCTGGATTGTTCATATACCTGCTCACAACTCCCACTGCATGTGCAATATCTGGTCTTGTGCACACCATGACATACATCAAGCTACCAATTGTTGATGAATAGGGAATCTTGGACATGTAATCTATCTCTTCCTGTGTCTTGGGACACATTTCCTTACTTAGTTTGAAATGCATGGCCAAAGGTGTACTAACTGGTTTTGCATTCTGCATTATGAACCTCTCCAACACATTTTGTATGTACTCACTCTGAGACAATGTCAATTTGCGATTTTTCTTGTCTCTTGTTATTCTCATACCAAGGATTTCATTTGCAGCACCCAAATCCTTCATCACAAATGAATTAGCTAGCTTCCTTTTGAGTACATTTATATCCTGCATGTTAAACTCTGCAACAAACATATCATCCACATACAATAACAAGATAATATATATTTCATTGTCTAGCCTCTTGAAATAAACACAGTGGTCAAAATGACATCTACTATAACCTTGTTCTGTCATAAACCTGTCAAATTTTAAATACCACTGCCTTGGAGCTTGCTTCAATCCATACAAGCTCTTCTTCAACCTGCAGACCAAATCCTCCTTCTCTTTAACCTCATACCCTTGTGGTTGTTGCATATATATCTCTTCCTCCAAATCCCCATGGAGAAAAGTTGTTTTTACATCTAACTGTTTAAGATGAAAAGATTCTACCGCCACTAGACTTAAAATAGTTCTAATTGAAGTCATCTTAACAATAGGAGAAAATATTTCATCAAAATATATACATTTCTTCTGTGCAAACCCCTTTACAAAAAGTATAGCCTTGTACCACTTCTTGCATCCTTCTTCTTCATTCAACCTGTAAAACCATTTGTTCTGTAATGCTCTTTTACCAGCAAGCAACTGAACCAAATCCCAAGTCTAGTTTCCTACCAATGAGTCCATCTCCTCATTCATTCCTTGCTCCCACTTCTTTCTAGTTTCCACCTACATTGCTTCTTCATAACTTTCTGGTTCACCAGAATCAGTCATCAATAGATAATACATTGAAGGAGAGTATCGTTCAGGGAGTCTACTTAACCTGGTAGATCTTCTTACAATTGCAAGAGTTTCAGGTACTTGCTATTGTTCTTGATTTTCTGGCACCTTTGGAACTTCATCTTCTTTAATTTCATCAAGTACTGTGTACTCTGTGTTTTTCTTTTCCTGTTTCTTTCCCTGCAATTGATCTTTATACATGACCTTTTCATTGAATATCACATCTCTACTTCTAATGATTTTGTTATTTTCATAATCTCATAAGCGATAACCAAAATCCTCAACCCCATATCCAATAAAGGTATATTTCTTGGATTTAGCTTCAAGCTTTGTTCTGTTTTCTTTATCAATATGGACAAATGCTTCACAACCAAACGTTCTCAGAAATGAGTAGTTTACATTTTTACCTGTCCACACCTCCTCTGGAATATCACCATCCAAAGCACTTGAAGGCCCTCTGTTTATTAAATAAACAACAATATTTACAACATCTACCCAAAACTATAAGGGAAACCCTGCATGCAATCTCATACACCTTGCACGCTCCATGATCGTTCTATTCATTCTTTCTGACACACCATTTTTTTTTTGGTGTTCCTAGGACTGTCTTCTCTCTACAAATCCCATGGTATGAATAGTAACCATCAAAATCCTTGCCGCAATACTCAACTCCATTATCAGATCTGAGACACTTCAACCTTTTTCTTGTCTCATTCTCAAACAAAGCTTTCCACTTCTTAAAAGTAGCAAACATATCATATTTATGTCTAATGCAATAAACCCAAGTTTTTCTAGTTGCATCATCAATAAATGTAACATAATAATGAGAGCCACCAAGAGATTGTATATGAGTCGGTCCCCATACATCTATATGCACAAGCTCTAACTTTTCATTCTTCTTATGTTTCCCAAATCCGAGAAATCTATCTCTCTTTTGTTTTCCATAAGCACAGTTCTCACAGAATTCCAAACTTACCTGCTTCAAATCTAGCAGCAACTTCCTTGAGTGGAGAATCTGCATCCCCTTCTCAATCATTTGGCCAAGCCTATGATGCCACAATGCTGTATCTGTTCTTGTGGAAGCTAAAGAGATAGAATGGTCAGTATTATGAGGACATAAATACAACATACCTACCCTGTCTCCTTTTTCTATCACCATTGATCCTTTAGTGATCTTCCACCATGTTTCTCCAAACGTAGATAGACAGCTGCCATCTCCAAACTGCCCTGTTGAGATCTGATTTATTTTCATAGCAGGAATATGCCTAACATATTTCAGCATCCATTCAGTTCCATTCTTAAATTTTATCCATACCTTACCCATTCCAACAATTTTACATGGCTCATCATCACCCAATAAGACATGTCCAAAATCACCTGGAACATAATCATGAAAATATTTCCTATGGGGTGTAGCATGACATGAAGCCTGTGAATCTACTACCCAGTAATCACTAGTATTATCTAAAGCAAGAATCAAAGCATCTTGTAACACATCGCCTGCTACATTTGCTTCCTGAGTAGTCTCCTGCTGTCCATCTCCTTTCTTCTTTAGAGATCTGTAGTCTTTCTTCAGATGTCATTTCTTTCCACAGTTCCAGCACTCTATTTTTCCCAGTCTCGACTTGGATCTGCCCATTTTAGACTTGCTGCGATTACTTTGGTTCTTTCCTCTCTCCTTTTTTCTTCCCCTTCTCTCCATGGTCAATGCATTACCTAATGTCTCACCTATGCTTTTTCTTCCCATTTCCTCGCTAAGAATAACACTAACAACATCATCAAATATCAAGGTATTTGAACCAGAGACAGAGTTACTTACAGCCATGACCAAGCCATTCCATCTTTCTAGCAATGAACACAAGATTAGAAGAGCCATAACCTCATAATCAAAGTTCACACTTACAAAACTTAGTTGATTTGTAACCGTATTAAATTCATTTAAATGCTCAACAATAGATCCACCTTCTCACATCTTCATATTAAATAATCAATTCATTAGAAATACCTTGTTGGATGCTGAGGGTTTTTCATACAGCTTACCCAATGCGCTCATCAAACGCTCCATTGTCTTTTCTTTTGAGATATTGAAAGCCACTGACGAAGCCAAGGACAGCTATATTGGTCCTAGTGCCTTTTTGTCAAGAACCTCCCATTCTTTGTCCTTCATAGTTTCCAGCTGCTTTTCTCTTCCTCCAATGGTAGGAATAGATCCTTCTGGTACATATAGTCCTCCATTTGCATCTTCCATAACTGGTAGTTTTGGCCATTAAATTTCTTGACCTTAAACTTTCCTTCTTCCGCCATTGCTCCCACTCGAACCAGAAACCCTAGTTTCCTACGGGTTTATCTGCCAAATAAACCTTTGGCTCTGATACCAATTGTTAGAAAAACAGGATCGCAGAGCAATAAACAATAAACAAAATGAAAATACAATCACACAAACATATTACAACAGAGACACCAATATATCATGGTTCACCCAAGATGGGCTACATCCACACTGAAATTGCCAGTCCTTATTATTATATTATCGAGCAAATGAAGGGATACAACCTGCAGCACATCCACTACACTTCCTCTTCATTGTCTCACAATCTCTCTTTTATGATCTCATAGATATTTACAATGCATAATACCTAATATATCAACCCTATCTGTATTACAATGTCTTTCTTATAAAGGGGAATTCCATGGGAAAATACCATGGGTTACCCAAAAGCATGGGCCCGTAAAACAACCCCAAAATTTTTTTTCAGGGGCCCGCTAGCCCCCAGACCCCAATGGGGGGAAGCTTCACCCCCCCCACTAGAGTGAGTGTACAGTCCTTTTGCATATCATATAAAGCTAGGGTACAAACACGGTTGAATAATAATATCTCTGAATCTAGGAGATCAGGCTCCACAACCAACAGTATGCATGCATGCATGCCGAATGCATTCAAATACAAATGATTATGGTGAGAATATTCCAACACCCCCCACAAACCAGAATATGAGGAAGTAAAACTAAAAAAATAGGGCCCTGGTAACCAAGACCAAAGGTCACCCTGTACAACAATCTAGATAAAAAAGTGAGGAAAGAGGGAAAATCCATTGGGAAGAAATCCCCCCCTAAATATACACTGTAATAAGATAATCAAGCATGTGCATCACCCACCCCAAGAAGGGATTAGAGGTAAGTGAACTTCTTCACCGAGAAAGACTTAGTGAAGATATATGCAATCTGCTCTTCCATAGGATAGTAGAGCAGTTTGATGGTATGATCATGCACCAATCCTCGGATGTAATGCATGTGTATCTCAATATGTTTGGTTCTTTGTCTCAAAACTGGATCTGTAGAAATCCTGATAACACTCTGATTGTCACAATAGATGATTGGTAGAGTAATGAGGTAAATCCCAAACTCTGACAAGATGCCATGCAACCAAATGCACTATCTGGCTGCATTCACTTCACCTCTGTACTCGGCCTCAGCTGAAGAAAGAGCTAAAGCAATCTGCTTTTTTCTCGACCAACAGATAGCTCCATATCCAATCATAAAAACAAAAATGGATGTAGACTTCTGATATGAGCTGTCTCCAACCCAATCTAAGTCTGTATACCCAACTAGGTTCAAAGGTGACCCAACTGCATAGTGAAGAACATGTGTCTTCGTCCCTTGCACATAATGCAATATCCTCTTTGATGCCTTCCAGTGAAGCTCACGAGGCTCTTGCATGTATCTGGAGACAACACTAACTGCGTAGGATAGATCAGGGCGAGTGTGTGTAAGAAACAAAAGAATCACAATCAACTTCCGATACAAAGTACAATCCACCAAAGGTGTGGAAGAACCATCCTCAAGGTTGATCCATGAAAGAAAAGGAAATGTTGTTGGTTTGCATTCGCTCATATGAAACCTGTCAAGTAGATCTTATGCATATTTGGACTGTGCAACCTTGATTCCTGAGTCATTCTAAGTCACTTCAAGACCAAGAAACTGTTTTAGCAATCCAAGATTTGACATAGAGAAGGATTTGTGAAAAGATTTCTTGATAGATATGATGCATGAAGAGTTGCTCCCTATAATCAACAAATCATCAACATAAAGAAAAATAAGGAGTAGGGAGTTACCATCATGTCTCATATAGACATTTGAATCAAATTTGCACCTCTAAAAATCTTGTGACAGTAAGAAGGAGTCCATCTTTGCATACCAAGCTCGAGGAGCTTGCTTGAGCTCATACAAGGACTTCCTCAATCTGCACACTAGTGAAGGATCATCAATATACCCTTTAGGTTGCTTCATGTAGATATCCTCCTCTATATCTCCATGAAATAATTCACTCTTGACATCCATGTGATGCAATTTCCAGTGCTTGGATGCAGCAAGAGCAAGAACAAGACCGATGGAATCCATCTTAGCATTAGGAGCGAATGTCTCAGAATATTCAGTCCCATGAACTTGGGAGAAACACTTTGCAACCAATCAAGCCTTGTACTTTCTTGTGACCCCATCAAAGTCCATCTTTGTTATGTATACCCACTTTCATTGAATAATATTCCCCCTAGGAGGGAGAGAAACATTCTCCAAAGTCTCATTTATTTGAAAAGATTGATACTCTTCATCCATAGTTGCTATCCATCTCGAATCTTGGGAGGCCTCGAAGAAGGTTTTTGGATCTGATCCAATCATAAGAAAGCATCTCTCAGCAAGAAATGGATCTGTGTGAGAGAGTACAATCCTTCCATACTAAAAATCAGATCTAGTGTTTCTTAGATCTAGTGAATCTCCAACAAGATCTTTGGTGGATATAGGAGTGGTGGTATCCCATCTAGCAAGAGGAACTAGACCCTTAGGTGATATATCTTCAAGCTCTTGTGGATCTAGATCTAACATTCTCTCTTTACTATTAGGTGCTAGATCTTTAGGTTCTTGTGGATCTGGATCTATCATTCGCTCTTTACTGTGAGCATTCCCTTTCTCAACCTTATGCTTTGGATGCTTGTCAATCAAGCAACTTTTATAGGTGCCTCTAGAAAATTTGATGTTGGGTAGTCCTTCAACCATTTTATTATATTGCATGTCTTGAAAGTACTTGTAGTTGAGGTGCCCAAATTTCTCATTCCAAAGTCTACTCTCTTCATTTGCATGTGTGAGAAGAGCACTTTGTTTTGAGTAAGGTAGGAAGTGAGAAAACTCATAGAGTTTCGAATGATGATCAACAACACATTTTGCAATGAGGTTACCAGTTGAGATCTCTTGTATTTCAACTTCATTAGGAGTGAAGATGACCTTCTTGGGTACTCCTGTATGAGTCATTTGGTAGACAGAAAGTAGATTTTCTACAAGAGTAGGAACATAGAGTACATCATTGAAGTACCCATGCTCAATGTTGATCCTTCCAATCCCCTCAGAGGAAACTTCATAATCATTTCCCATCAAGATTGAAGGTCCAACTATGGATTTGAAATCAGAGAAGATATTCTTGTAAGCAGACATGTGTCTTGATGCTCCAGAATCAATGACGAAGGAGGATTCATTCGAAGTTCCTTCCATGAGTGCATGACAGCTTTCCTTGTCCTCATCTTTTGGATCAACTTTTCTTCTAGCATTCATTGGTACTGGAAGATTGTTCTTCTCCAATAGTTGTTCCATTAGATCTATTGTCTTCTTCATACAAGCACTCTCCGGATTGAAGCCCCTATTGCAATAGGGGCATTTGGAATTCTCCTTTTTAGTTTTATTTCCTCTCTAAGAATTCGAAGCCCCTTCTGATTGATAGGGAGCCTCTCTTGGATTATTCTCATTCGACTTCTTTTATTTGCCTTTTTTATTCCCTTTGGCATTCACATTCTTCCCTTCTGCAGCTGCAAGAGATGAATCTATTCTTGGTTTGATCACTCCCATTTGTGCTAGCTTGTCCTGATCTTGAGAGAGAGACAGGATGAATGCTGCAAGAGTGGGAATTTTCCAATTTGGAATGGATAGTTTCGCTGACTGTAAGGTGGAGAAAAAAACTGAGTAATCAAGACCCAATTTTGACAGAATGGCAAGGATAAGTTGCTTGTCTTTTTTCTTTATTCCATATGACTTCAACTGTGAAACCAGATTTTTGAACTTGGTAAAGAACTCATTAATTGAGTCAAAACGAATGGGGCTCTGAGAGATAAGCTCATTTTCCAATTGGTTACCCTTCAAGTCATGTTTCTGCCCAAATAGAGTTTTGAGCTTGTCCCAAACTTCTTTAGAAGTTTTGAGATCAATGACATGAAAATATAGATCATCGAAAATACCGAGGAGTAGTAGTCCAACTGCTTCATCAAGTCTATCAAGATACTTTGATTTCTTAGTAGCACCAGTGGGTTCGACTATAGTCCCATTCAACACTCTAGAAAGGCTTTTGGACTTCATGAAGATGTCCATCTTTGCCTTCCATTCGAAATATTTGAAGGAGGTGATTTTTAGATCCATGGTAGCTCTTGAATTCAAATCTTCTGGAGATGGAATAACCTGCAATAAAACAAGGAAATTTGGCTAGAGGTTTGTTACAAAATCTAAAGAAAACTACTTTAGGACAGTGATCACTTTTGATGGGATCCTTCAGACCCAGCTAGACCTCACTGTATTTCTCCAGTGAATTCAATGCAATGGCACCAAGATTTGCTGTGGAAATCCAGAGGATTCTGGTGCTCTACTGAAAAACAGTTGTTCAATAAATTGCTGCAACTCGAATAGCTGTAACAAGCTCTGATACCATGTGAAATTCCACAGGCAAAGATCACTTTAGCTTGAACAAACTTCACAATTTCACTCAAAGAATTGCAGAGAAGATGAGAAAGAATATGATCAAAATTCACACATGAAACTCAAAGAATGTGGAAAACTGTTGTAATGTCATTCATCAACTGTAAGATGGAAACAATATGAGAGTAAAATAAAATGAATTCGATATCAGTGAAGGTGATTCAAATTCTGCTCACGGCATGGCTTGGACTGCATTGGAAACATCACCCAATCAGTGGTAGTGGCCACCGATAGTCAAAGGTTTGTCAAAATGAGTCTAACTGATGCATGTGAGTGCTAATATAGGGAAGGAGATTCCAAGGAGGGCGCATGAGAAGTTGTCAATGGTCAGTAGAGTTGAACTATTCTCTTTAGTAGTCAATCTAAGAGCTAAGTCAGTTAATTGAGCAATCAGTCCTCAAATCAAGGAACTGATCCACTAATCATGGAACTGACTAGTAGAACCCCTAAATAGGTGGAAGAGGGTGCATTTGTACTCTAGTTATGGAAACAAGGGTGCATATGTGGCTAGGAGGGATAATACTGAGCATAAACAGGATCATAGGGGATAAAAACTGGGGACTAGGTGTTGGGAGAATACCATACTGATGACTGGATGCATGCAGTATGCATGCATTCTGTATGCATGCATGCAAATACAAATGATGATGGTGATAACATTCCAACATTAAGCAGCTTCTTTTAGTCGTGCACCAGAATCCTCTAGATTTCCACAACAAATCCTGGTGCCATTGCATTGAATTCATTGGAGAAATCCTTTGAGGTCTATCCAAATGTGAAGGATTCGGAAAAATGTTCCTATTTTCCTAAAGCACTGCTCAGTAGTATTCTATCTCCAAAAATTGATATTTTTTTGCAGGATATTGAAATTTTTTCAGTGCAGTAGTAGCAGCGGTTCAACTTGTATTCACTCCAACAGTTCATATGGAGAATTCGAATGTTCATCTGTCTCCTAGGATCTTTACACCCTTCAATTATCTTGATTGGAGGGTTGGTATGCATATGGTATTGCACAACAAGTAACTATATAGGGTCACAATGGGAACAGAGGTCAAACCTCAAAGTAGCTGTTGAGAAGGTCAAATATTTGAATAGATTGGATGAATCATTTGGTTTCATGTGTATTCATATTTCCATAAATCTACTCTTACACCTCTATGGATTGAAGACTCCAAGAGAGGTTTGGTTGAATCTAGAGACCCTCTTCAGCAAACAAGATGTGCTGAGGCGCCATATTCTAGAGAATGAGTTAATTGCTCTTCAACCCAGCAATTTCGAAACTATACAACAATTCTTTTCTAAATTCAAATATTATGTCATGCAATGCAAGCAATGTGGCATTGAGAAGAAGGATGAGCAACTGGTGCTATCCATTCTAAGCAAGCTTGGTCTATAGTTTTATACATTTTTTCTACTTTCCATCCAGGGAGATTGTCAATCCCTGGTTGGAAAATTCCCTCCTTAGACGTATTCACTAAATCTCTCATCTAGGAACAAGAAAAATTGATTCAGATGGGAACCTTGAAGGCCTCCAAAAATCAAGCTATTATGGATGGAGAGTCAAAAAGTTCTAATGCGAAAGGGAATCAAAAAGGAAAAGAGAAGAAGAAATTTGAACCCAAGTAGAATGCCATGTCGAGTCCATCTAAAGGATCCTCTAGCTCCAAGAAGGAAAAGAAAAAATAAATTTGAGATATCCAAGTGTACATACTACATGAAGGGTAACCATCCTGAGAGTTCTTGTATGAAGAAGACCATAGATCAAATGTAAAAACTCCTAGAATAACACAACATTTCTCTCCCACAAGGCGGAAGGAATACTGATCCAGATGGAAATTCAAAAGATCATGTGAGATTCCATGCATTGAAGGTTGGATTCTCATAATCCCAAGCCTTTCTTATTGATTTTGGATTCTCCAACCACATGGTTTCCTCCAAAGAGCCATTTTATTCATTATATCTCACCGATGGCCCTAGCATACACATGGGAGTTGACTCTCAAATCTTTGTTGAAGGGAAGGGCACAATACATCTTGAGCATGGAAAGTTCAACAATGTGCTATATGTTCCCTCTATAGCAGATAATTTGTTTTCTGTTTATCAAATGACACACACAAGTTCAACAAAGAAATTAGTATTTGGACCTGACATAGTTGAGATTGCAGAGATCTCATATGGGAAGCTTATAGCCAAAGGAGTTGCAAACCATGCCTCCAAGGCATATGAGTTCTCCTAGTTATTTCCTTATTCACATCAAAGTGCTCTTTTGAATCATGCAAATGAGACAAGTAGACTCTGGAATGAAATAATCAGACACCTAAACTTCAAATACCTACAATAGTTTCACAAGGAAGAGATGGTTGAAGGTTTTTTGGACATAAATTTCTCTCAAGGAATCTGCAAAGGTTTCTTGGTAGGGAAGCACCCAAAGCAAAATTATGATGTTGGGAAGGAAAAGAGAGATTTCTTCATACTTGATATGATTCTAGTGATGTTTCAGGACTGATTCCCATTGCTTCAATGAATGGAGACATATACCTTCTGGCCTTCATTGATGACTACACTAGGTTCCTACTAGATATACTTTCTCAAAAATAAATCTGAGGTATTCGAAAGCTTCAAAGTTTTCAAAGCCTTAGTTGAGAACACTACTGGAAGGAAGATCAAAGCACTCAGATCAGATAATGGAGGGGGGTACATCAAGAAGGATTTGTAGCAGCTATGTGCTTCCAAAGGTATTCAAATGAAACATTTTGTGCCATACACACCACAACAAAATGGTGTATTAGAGAGGAAGAATAAGTCATTGAAAGAGATGGATACCTGCTTTCTTGTAGTAAGATATCTCCCATGAAATATCTGGGTACAAGCAATGAATTGTGCCACGTACATTCAGAATAGGGTACCCCACAAAACTATTGATGGGGTCACTCCATTCGAAGCATTGAAGGGACACAAACCAGATGTCTCTCACTTGAGGGTTTTTGGATCCGAGGCATGGACCAGAATCCCCTCCAACAAGAGGAAAGCACTTCAACTTTAAAGTAGTGAATGCATTCTTCTTGGATATGCAAAAGATGCAAAATCTTAAAAACTGATGGAGATTTCAACCAAGAGATTCTTCATTTAAAGAAGTGTTCAATTCAATGAGGATCCATTGCATGATATAAAACTAGTTGAAGAAAAAGGTATAACTAATTTACCTATTCCATTTTCTCCTAATGATGTTTCTACAAGTGATCCACATTCATATTCTGAATAAGAATACCAATATGATTCTGATCTATATATTGAGTATGAATATCTAGTAGATTGAGATCGAGATCGAACACTTTGTCATGTCCCAAATTTGGTATTGGGTCAAAATGGCCTAATCACATTGGCCCTTATCATTAGAGTTTGTCAAATTGATGCTAAAGGTCAAATAATTGCCAAGGAGGAAAATTACTAGTTTCCTAGGTTTGGGGTGGAAGCTTTGGGATTTGGCATAATGGGGATAATAAATGATGTTTGAACATTAGAATGGCATAAATATTTAATAAAGGAGATAAATAAATATATACAAGTGAAAATCAAAGTGGCATTTCATCATGAAGACACATGGAGGAAGTGGGACCCACATATGGCTAGATTTCCCCACTACACTTGGCATCATTCTCTCACCAATTCGAATTCAAGGTGAATGGTAACATACTTGGGGGAGTCCAAAAGGTATTATTCATTGCATTACTCATCCAAGGTCGAAATATAGAGGAAGAGTAACTCCCATGGAAGAGGAAGAGGCAAATTGGAGCTAGTGAGACACTTGGGCTAGATTCCCTAGCTCTATGACAACAATGATGAAGATGCTATGACACCTATGACACAAATCAGACCTGAAGGCTGACATATGACATATATGACATGTCAGGGCTAAAAATAGACTCCAAGAGGGCGCTCAAGGGTGTTAGGGCAGCTAAGATGCTTCCACATGTGATTTGGTGGAAGTGGGAGACTAGGAATTGTTGTACAAGTGGCGTTCTTTGGAATCTCTTCCCAACTTGAGTTGGCATGAGTCTCTTGGAAGGAATTCGACCCATGGAGGACATTAGAAGTTTATAAATGTCAATAACAAAGAATGAAACCAGCTTTTGATCATTTTTAGAATTTGCAATTGCATTTGTGAAGAGGGAGAGCTAGTGGATGACTAGTTTCTTGCCTTAGCCAATTTCGAGGGTGAAAGATTCCCATCCAAGTTGGCAATTGGAAAGGCCATTCAGACCTTTCATTTGGAGCTTTAATGGAGTCTTTATTTGCAGGTGTAAGCTACAGGGAATCTCATGGTTTCTTCTATTGCAGCTCGCTCCTTCAACCATTTCCAGTTTTGATGGCATATTCTTGATCCTTGAGGGAGGGCGTTTTTGGTGAGCTATTGTACTCTTTGGGGGAGCTTTTAATGCCCCATTTCTTTTGTAATATGAATTAAATACTTTGTTCTTCATATCCAGAAAGTTTCAGGTCTAAATTCCAAGTATAAATGTATAAATCTCATTTTTAATGGAAGAACAATGCCATTTCCCCACTACCTTGTTGTGAACCAATGTATTGATGATGATTTCGAATGAATGGATGATTCTCTGATATATTTGTGATCAATATACTTCCATGGATGTCTTCTACAAGTTTCATGTACTGTACTTGAGCATTTGAAGCATTTTTACTCAGTTTAGTTGTATTGGGAGGTGAAATAGTGCCATTTCCCCAAGGGTCGAATTGGGGATTTTTGCAGTTGAATGGGAGAGGGTGAGAACAGTTGTAATAAACCATTAATGGTTCATATGAGACCTTAATAACATACTTAACACATTACATACCTCTGTTCATAAATTTGAGTGGGTTTGGAGGCATTTGGGAAGCCATTTTCAGTACTTACCTCAAGGGGATTTGAACCCCAAATTACTAGTAAAATTGCATACTTGGTCCAGAATCTTAAGAGAGTTTGAAGAGGTCTTTTGGTGGCCATATGTTATCCCTGAACATCATATTCAATTCCTAATATCATTCATAAACCTTCCTTGAAGATTTGAAGGCATTTGGAGTCAATTTGATACCTAGAGACCAATACTAGTCAAAGGGAAATCACTAGTAAAGTTACCTACATTGACCAGAATTGAAAGAGTATTTGCAGAAGTGTTTTAAAGGTACAAAGGCATCCCTGAAACACATATTTATGTTCTAATATCATTCATATACCTTCTCAGAAGATTTGGGATCATTTGGGGCAAATTTGGGACCTAGAGATCGAAACTAGTCCAAGGTCGAACCAAGGAAAAAAGTGGAAAATTGCAATTTTAATAAAATTCCTAACAAGGGACAATACAGTGGTATCAGAGCATGATCTTGGCACCTGATGTGGTATAATATCTATTAGGAAAAGAATTTAGGTACCACCATTATATATTGAAACCAAAAGTGCTTTTGTTGAAGAGGAAAAAAAAAAGTAGGAGAAGAAGAGCAAATTTTTTGAGGGAACTATGACTAGGGATGAAAAGGGAGCCTCATATGATGGTGAGGAGCATATAAAAATTATGAAAACAATATTTGAAGATATGACCAAGCAAATTAAGGAAGGATTCGAATTGTTTTCTATCGAACTTGTGGAAAAAATTATTGATTTTAAGGAAACCAAGGGGCAAAATGCAACAGCTTGCTTGAAGGAGCAAAAGGAAGAGACATCACAAGATAGTGAAGAATATTCTATTGAAAATATGGAAGATCATTTCGAGACACCTTCTAGCTTAGACATGAACCAAAGAGCATCTACTGATGGATGCTTAAACTATGAAGGAGTACCTATTGATGGGTGCTCACACCTCTATGTTGGTGACATAGAGATCACTTTTGAAAATGTTGTTGCAAGCCCAAGTTCCATTAAGCATGATAATGAAGACCTTGCAGCAGTTGAAGAAGAACCAAGATCAACTTCCCCATCACCACTTGAGCTTCATGAAGTTGGTCCAAGAAAAAATGAAGAAGATGAGGAGGTTCATTTGCAAGAGCCTCATTTTCTTGAAGGGTCCTTAAAGATGAATGAAAAGAAGATCCAAGAGTCCCTCAGCATTCTCCATGACACTCAAGCATTGGTGTCAAATTCTTGTTGGAGAGCTACTTCATTGGAGGAAACATCATTCCTTGAAGACATGGAGAAGATTCAAAGAGCAATGTGCCACATCAAAGGTAATTTCATGTCTTTGCTTTTTGATAGAAACCATTTGTTTGAGCTTAATGAATTGTTACATGATGCATACTTGAAGAATAATGAGGATATTCATAAGCTCACAATTCAAAATGAGCAACTTCTTGAAAAGTTGCAAGATACTTGTTTTTCCTCCAATGTTTCAGATTGTCAAATGGTAGATTGTTTGGAGGATTCTCATGACATGGTGGATCATGAGAAATGTGAAAATTTGAATTTTCTTGATGTGTTTGAAGATGAACTTGAAGAGATCCAAACACTTGATGTGGTGGAAGAGGAATTTGAATTGCCTCTTGATGAAGGTTATGCAATTTTTAAAGAAGAGCATGATTCCTCTACATTGGAACCAAACTATGACAAAGAGTTCACACTTTTGAAGGAGCTGCATGATACTACCCATATGGATCCTTCCCATGATGAAACTTCTGCACTTTTTGATCATTTGGGTGAGTTAGTTCATTCTCCTACTTCCTACAATTCCATGTTTTGCAACATTAGTCTCAATGAAGTATGGGTGAAAGGGTTCTTTTTGATGGTGCCACATGAGGAGCATGGAACTCCTAGATTTAACTTTTATGATGACATGGTTGGAGCACATTCTTATCCACATTTGCAGCAGCATCATTTGTCACTTTATGATAATTCACATCTACATGGATGTACCTATGATATGGATTTGAGTCACTTGAAGACTCATGGTTTTTCTTGCTCAACACTGGGTTCATTTTATGTTAGAGGAACTTCATCCAACACTTGGGTGAATAGATTTATGATGGGAGAACATTTTTGTTGGCAGCCACATACTTTGTTACATCTTTATGATTCTCACATTCATGGATGTATGGATGAGACTTCTTTGAGTCATTTGAAGTCTCCTTGTTTTTTCTGCTCATTATTTGGTTCAGATTTTAGTGGAGATTCTTCATTCACTTCTTGGATGAAAGAATACATGGTTGAATATTTTGATGCATATCACATCCTTTTGGAGCAGCATTATAGGACATGGGATCCTCACCTATGTCATTGGAGCAGATTTGATTGGTCACTTGAAGCTTGTATGCACTTGGAAAATGGTGGTCTACTTGCTTGGAGGATGCATACAAGAAAATGGGATCCAGGAATCCTCTTAACTAATGGTGTGGGTTGGAGAGCACTCTTAATTATTGGGGTGCAATACAATCAATGGGACCCTGGAATAATTTTTATCTCATTGGTTTCAAATTTTTTGGGGAAACAAGCAGTATGGGATATGGATTTTCCCACTTAATAAAGTGATTTTTATCAGAGTAGTGCAGCAGCAAGCATGGTGGTTCCTCTCTAAAATCTTCATGGAAACTCAAAGACTCAAGGTTGGGCAATTCAATGGCAACTTCAAGAATTATACAGAAAGCAGGTTCTTCAACACCCATGTTTAAAATTGCTTGAGGACAAGCAATATTGGGAAGGGAGGATTTGTCATGTCCCAAATTTGGTATTGGGTCAAAATGGCCTAATCACATTGGCCCTATTCATTAGAGTTTGTCAAATTGATGCTAAAGGTCAAATAATTGCCAAGGAGGAAAATTACTAGTTTCCTAGGTTTGGGGTGGAAGCTTTGGGATTTGGCATAATGGGGATAATAAATGATGTTTGAACATTAGAATGGCATAAATATTTAATAAAGGAGATAAATAAATATATACAAGTGAAAATCAAAGTGGCATTTCATCATGAAGACACATGGAGGAAGTGGGACCCACATATGGCTAGATTTCCCCACTACACTTGGCATCATTCTCTCACCAATTCGAATTCAAGGTGAATGGTAACATACTTGGGGGAGTCCAAAAGGTATTATTCATTGCATTACTCATCCAAGGTCGAAATATAGAGGAAGAGTAACTCCCATGGAAGAGGAAGAGGCAAATTGGAGCTAGTGAGACACTTGGGCTAGATTCCCTAGCTCTATGACAACAATGATGAAGATGCTATGACACCTATGACACAAATCAGACCTGAAGGCTGACATATGACATATATGACATGTCAGGGCTAAAAATAGACTCCAAGAGGGCGCTCAAGGGTGTTAGGGCAGCTAAGATGCTTCCACATGTGATTTGGTGGAAGTGGGAGACTAGGAATTGTTGTACAAGTGGCGTTCTTTGGAATCTCTTCCCAACTTGAGTTGGCATGAGTCTCTTGGAAGGAATTCGACCCATGGAGGACATTATAAGTTTATAAATGTCAATAACAAAGAATGAAACCAGCTTTTGATCATTTTTAGAATTTGCAATTGCATTTGTGAAGAGGGAGAGCTAGTGGATGACTAGTTTCTTGCCTTAGCCAATTTCGAGGGTGAAAGATTCCCATCCAAGTTGGAAATTGGAAAGGCCATTCAGACCTTTCATTTGGAGCTTTAATGGAGTCTTTATTTGCAGGTGTAAGCTACAGGGAATCTCATGGTTTCTTCTATTGCAGCTCGCTCCTTCAACCATTTCCAGTTTTGATGGCATATTCTTGATCCTTGAGGGAGGGCGTTTTTGGTGAGCTATTGTACTCTTTGGGGGAGCTTTTAATGCCCCATTTCTTTTGTAATATGAAGTAAATACTCTGTTCTTCATATCCAGAAATTTTCAGGTCGAAATTCCAAGTAGAAATGTATAAATCTCATTTTTAATGGAAGAACAATGCCATTTCCCCACTACCTTGTTGTGAACCAATGTATTGATGATGATTTCGAATGAATGGATGATTCTATAATATATTTGTGATCAATATACTTCCATGGATGTCTTCTACAAGTTTCATGTACTGTACTTGAGCATTTGAAGCATTTTTACTCAGTTTAGTTGTATTGGGAGGTGAAATAGTGCCATTTCCCCAAGGGTCGAATTGGGGATTTTTGCAGTTGAATGGGAGAGGGTGAGAACAGTTGTAATAAACCATTAATGGTTCATATGAGACCTTAATAACATACTTAACACATTACATACTTCTGTTCATAAATTTGAGTGGGTTTGGAGGCATTTGGGAAGCCATTTTCAGTACTTACCTCAAGGGGATTTGAACCCCAAATTACTAGTAAAATTGCATACTTGGTCCAGAATCTTAAGAGAGTTTGCAGAGGTCTTTTGGTGGCCATATGTTATCCCTGAACATCATATTCAATTCCTAATATCATTCATAAACCTTCCTTGAAGATTTGAAGGCATTTGGAGTCAATTTGATACCTAGAGACCAATACTAGTCAAAGGGAAATCACTAGTAAAGTTACCTACATTGACCAGAATTGAAAGAGTATTTGCAGAAGTGTTTTAAAGGTACAAAGGCATCCCTGAAACACATATTTATGTTCTAATATCATTCATATACCTTCTCAGAAGATTTGGGATCATTTGGGGCAAATTTGGGACCTAGAGATCGAAACTAGTCCAAGGTCGAACCAAGGAAAAAAGTGGAAAATTGCAATTTTAATAAAATTCCTAACAAGGGACAATACAGTGGTATCAGAGCATGATCTTGGCACCTGATGTGGTATAATATCTATGAGGAAAAGAATTTAGGTACCACCATTATATATTGAAACCAAAAGTGCTTTTGTTGAAGAGGAAAAAAAAAAGTAGGAGAAGAAGAGCAAATTTTTTTGAGGGAACTATGACTAGGGATGAAAAGGGAGCCTCATATGATGGTGAGGAGCATATAAAAATTATGAAAACAATATTTGAAGATATGACCAAGCAAATTAAGGAAGGATTCGAATTGTTTTCTATCGAACTTGTGGAAAAAATTATTGATTTTAAGGAAACCAAGGGGCAAAATGCAACAGCTTGCTTGAAGGAGCAAAAGGAAGAGACATCACAAGATAGTGAAGAATATTCTATTGAAAATATGGAAGATCATTTCGAGACACCTTCTAGCTTAGACATGAACCAAAGAGCATCTACTGATGGATGCTTAAACTATGAAGGAGTACCTATTGATGGGTGCTCACACCTCTATGTTGGTGACATAGAGATCACTTTTGAAAATGTTGTTGCAAGCCCAAGTTCCATTAAGCATGATAATGAAGACCTTGCAGCAGTTGAAGAAGAACCAAGATCAACTTCCCCATCACCACTTGAGCTTCATGAAGTTGGTCCAAGAAAAAATGAAGAAGATGAGGAGGTTCATTTGCAAGAGCCTCATTTTCTTGAAGGGTCCTTAAAGATGAATGAAAAGAAGATCCAAGAGTCCCTCAGCATTCTCCATGACACTCAAGCATTGGTGTCAAATTCTTGTTGGAGAGCTACTTCATTGGAGGAAACATCATTCCTTGAAGACATGGAGAAGATTCAAAGAGCAATGTGCCACATCAAAGGTAATTTCATGTCTTTGCTTTTTGATAGAAACCATTTGTTTGAGCTTAATGAATTGTTACATGATGCATACTTAAAGAATAATGAGGATATTCATAAGCTCACAATTCAAAATGAGCAACTTCTTGAAAAGTTGCAAGATACTTGTTTTTCCTCCAATGTTTCAGATTGTCAAATGGTAGATTGTTTGGAGGATTCTCATGACATGGTGGATCATGAGAAATGTGAAAATTTGAATTTTCTTGATGTGTTTGAAGATGAACTTGAAGAGATCCAAACACTTGATGTGGTGGAAGAGGAATTTGAATTGCCTCTTGATGAAGGTTATGCAATTTTTAAAGAAGAGCATGATTCCTCTACATTGGAACCAAACTATGACAAAGAGTTCACACTTTTGAAGGAGCTGCATGATACTACCCATATGGATCCTTCCCATGATGAAACTTCTGCACTTTTTGATCATTTGGGTGAGTTAGTTCATTCTCCTACTTCCTACAATTCCATGTTTTGCAACATTAGTCTCAATGAAGTATGGGTGAAAGGGTTCTTTTTGATGGTGCCACATGAGGAGCATGGAACTCCTAGATTTAACTTTTATGATGACATGGTTGGAGCACATTCTTATCCACATTTGCAGCAGCATCATTTGTCACTTTATGATAATTCACATCTACATGGATGTACCTATGATATGGATTTGAGTCACTTGAAGACTCATGGTTTTTCTTGCTCAACACTGGGTTCATTTTATGTTAGAGGAACTTCATCCAACACTTGGGTGAATAGATTTATGATGGGAGAACATTTTTGTTGGCAGCCACATACTTTGTTACATCTTTATGATTCTCACATTCATGGATGTATGGATGAGACTTCTTTGAGTCATTTGAAGTCTCCTTGTTTTTTCTGCTCATTATTTGGTTCAGATTTTAGTGGAGATTCTTCATTCACTTCTTGGATGAAAGAATACATGGTTGAATATTTTGATGCATATCACATCCTTTTGGAGCAGCATTATAGGACATGGGATCCTCACCTATGTCATTGGAGCAGATTTGATTGGTCACTTGAAGCTTGTATGCACTTGGAAAATGGTGGTCTACTTGCTTGGAGGATGCATACAAGAAAATGGGATCCAGGAATCCTCTTAACTAATGGTGTGGGTTGGAGAGCACTCTTAATTATTGGGGTGCAATACAAGCAATGGGACCCTGGAATAATTTTTATCTCATTGGTTTCAAATTTTTTGGGGAAACAAGCAGTATGGGATATGGATTTTCCCACTTAATAAAGTGATTTTTATCAGAGTAGTGCAGCAGCAAGCATGGTGGTTCCTCTCTAAAATCTTCATGGAAACTCAAAGACTCAAGGTTGGGCAATTCAATGGCAACTTCAAGAATTATACAGAAAGCAGGTTCTTCAACACCCATGTTTAAAATTGCTTGAGGACAAGCAATATTGGGAAGGGAGGATTTGTCATGTCCCAAATTTGGTATTGGGTCAAAATGGCCTAATCACATTGGCCCTATTCATTAGAGTTTGTCAAATTGATGCTAAAGGTCAAATAATTGCCAAGGAGGAAAATTACTAGTTTCCTAGGTTTGGGGTGGAAGCTTTGGGATTTGGCATAATGGGGATAATAAATGATGTTTGAACATTAGAATGGCATAAATATTTAATAAAGGAGATAAATAAATATATACAAGTGAAAATCAAAGTGGCATTTCATCATGAAGACACATGGAGGAAGTGGGACCCACATATGGCTAGATTTCCCCACTACACTTGGCATCATTCTCTCACCAATTCGAATTCAAGGTGAATGGTAACATACTTGGGGGATTCCAAAAGGTATTATTCATTGCATTACTCATCCAAGGTCGAAATATAGAGGAAGAGTAACTCCCATGGAAGAGGAAGAGGCAAATTGGAGCTAGTGAGACACTTGGGCTAGATTCCCTAGCTCTATGACAACAATGATGAAGATGCTATGACACCTATGACACAAATCAGACCTGAAGGCTGACATATGACATATATGACATGTCAGGGCTAAAAATAGACTCCAAGAGGGCGCTCAAGGGTGTTAGGGCAGCTAAGATGCTTCCACATGTGATTTGGTGGAAGTGGGAGACTAGGAATTGTTGTACAAGTGGCGTTCTTTGGAATCTCTTCCCAACTTGAGTTGGCATGAGTCTCTTGGAAGGAATTCGACCCATGGAGGACATTAGAAGTTTATAAATGTCAATAACAAAGAATGAAACCAGCTTTTGATCATTTTTAGAATTTGCAATTGCATTTGTGAAGAGGGAGAGCTAGTGGATGACTAGTTTCTTGCCTTAGCCAATTTCGAGGGTGAAAGATTCCCATCCAAGTTGGAAATTGGAAAGGCCATTCAGACCTTTCATTTGGAGCTTTAATGGAGTCTTTATTTGCAGGTGTAAGCTACAGGGAATCTCATGGTTTCTTCTATTGCAGCTCGCTCCTTCAACCATTTCCAGTTTTGATGGCATATTCTTGATCCTTGAGGGAGGGCGTTTTTGGTGAGCTATTGTACTCTTTGGGGGAGCTTTTAATGCCCCATTTCTTTTGTAATATGAATTAAATACTCTGTTCTTCATATCCAGAAAGTTTCAGGTCGAAATTCCAAGTAGAAATGTATAAATCTCATTTTTAATGGAAGAACAATGCCATTTCCCCACTACCTTGTTGTGAACCAATGTATTGATGATGATTTCGAATGAATGGATGATTCTCTGATATATTTGTGATCAATATACTTCCATGGATGTCTTATACAAGTTTCATGTACTGTACTTGAGCATTTGAAGCATTTTTACTCAGTTTAGTTGTATTGGGAGGTGAAATAGTGCCATTTCCCCAAGGGTCGAATTGGGGATTTTTGCAGTTGAATGGGAGAGGGTGAGAACAGTTGTAATAAACCATTAATGGTTCATATGAGACCTTAATAACATACTTAACACATTACATACCTCTGTTCATAAATTTGAGTGGGTTTGGAGGCATTTGGGAAGCCATTTTCAGTACTTACCTCAAGGGGATTTGAACCCCAAATTACTAGTAAAATTGCATACTTGGTCCAGAATCTTAAGAGAGTTTGCAGAGGTCTTTTGGTGGCCATATGTTATCCCTGAACATCATATTCAATTCCTAATATCATTCATAAACCTTCCTTGAATATTTGAAGGCATTTGGAGTCAATTTGATACCTAGAGACCAATACTAGTCAAAGGGAAATCACTAGTAAAGTTACCTACATTGACCAGAATTGAAAGAGTATTTGCAGAAGTGTTTTAAAGGTACAAAGGCATCCCTGAAACACATATTTATGTTCTAATATCATTCATATACCTTCTCAGAAGATTTGGGATCATTTGGGGCAAATTTGGGACCTAGAGATCGAAACTAGTCCAAGGTCGAACCAAGGAAAAAAGTGGAAAATTGCAATTTTAATAAAATTCCTAACAAGGGACATTACACACTTACTCCCAATACAAAGCCTAAATGGGCTCAAAATATTATTGAGGAAGCTGGGACATTGTTGGATATCCATTTGACCATAGAAGAACAAGATCTCAATACCAAGATGAAAACATTTCACTTTTCCATACAGGTCCACTTCTCCCTTAGAGGTGCTTCATGATGGTGGGGTCTGATCCATAGTCTTATAGAGATGCTTTCCATGATCCGAGATGGAAAGAAGCCATGGATGAAGAATATGATTCATTGTAGAGCAATGAGACATGGGATCTTGTATCTCTTCCCCTAGGGAGGAAATGGGTTTAGTGCAAATGGATCTACAAAACAAAGCTTACATATAATGGATCTACAACCAAGTACAAGTCTCGGTTCATTGCAAAGAGGTACTCACAAGTTCAAGGTTTGGACTACAATGATACATCCGCTCCTGTAGAAAGAATGGATTTACTAAGGGTTGTTTTGTCTATTGCAACTTCGAATGCATGGGAGGTACATCACATGGATGTAAGGAGTGCCTTCTTGCATGGTGACTTAGAAGAAGAGATCTACATGAAACATCCTGAGGGGTACATTGATGATCCTTCCTTGGTATGCAAACTGCGGAGATCATTGTATGGGCTCAAGCAATCCCCAAGGGCATGGTATGCAAAGATGGATTCCTTCTTACTGTCACAAAAGTTTGAAATATGCAAATCTGATTGAAATGTTTACATGCAACATAAGGGAGGATGTCTACTATTGATTGTTTTGTATGTGGATGACTTGCTCATCACCTGTGTCTATTATATTGGGTTGAAGCACATCAAGTCTTCCTTGAACAAAGAATTTGCTATGATAGATCTAGTACTATTAAAACAATTCATTGGTCTTGAAATAGCTCAAAATGCTCCAAGGATCATGATTTTACAGTCAAGGTATGCATCTTATTTACTCACAAAGTTCCATATGGCTGATTGCAAAGCCACATCTTTTCCCTTCCTATCTAAAATTAGATTGGAAGAATGTGGTTCTACTCCCTTGGTTGATATCAATCCTTACAAACAACGGATTGGTAGTTTTTTGTATTTGACACATTCAAGACCAAATCTATCATATGATGTTGGTGTTGTCGCTAGGTACATGCAGGATCCACATGAGCTCCATTGGAAGGAAGCAAAGAGGATCTTGCACTATGTGCAAGGTACGAGAGAGTTTGGTATTCATTATTTTGTTGGTGCTCGGCTATATCTGGTTAGTTTTACTGACTCAGACTGGGATGGAGACAATACTGATAGGAAATATACTTCAGGGTACGTATTCATGTTGGGATCATGACCAATCTGTTGTTCAATCAATAAGTAAGAAACACTCGTACTTTCTTTAGCAGAGGCACAGTATAGAGGGGCTCTGAATGCAACTATCTAGGAAGTTTGGTTGCATGGGATCTTGACAGAGTTTGGAATTCACAATTCTCCTTCAATAGAACTTTTTTGTGATAATCAAATTTCCATCAAGATCTCCATTGTCTCGGTTCATAAGAAAAGGACAAAAAATATTGAGCTTCACATGCACTGAATCGGGGAGCTAGTGCACAACAAGACCATCTCATTGTATTATTTTCTTATAGAGGAGATGATTGAAGAAATATTCACTATTTTTTTCACTCAGAAGAGAGTTGTTTATCTCATATCTCTACTTGGTGTGAAAGTTGTTTGAGCTCCCCGTTGTCCTATTTTTGAAGGGGGGGGTTCCAATGAGGTTTTCCCCATTTCCTTGGTTCATGGACAGTTATTTTATTTCATCATTTATTTGATTTTATGTGTGACCTTTGGTATTAGTAACCAGGGCCCAGGATGCACGAATTTTGATTAAGGGGGGTTGTTAGGATAATTAATACTCCATCCTTGTCCTATCTATCATTATTTATTTTTTCCTAGTAGTTGATGATGTCATTTCCCCCCTAGTGTTGTGCATATGTCATCTAGGATCCATCAGCCACCTAATGCGCCTTGCAAGCATTATTTTAGGACCACTTGAGTCAGTTCCCTACATTTTAGGAGCCAACTCAATGTTCTAGTTCAGTCCACCTAAGTTAGTTGACTCTTGTGGGGGGTTTATGCTCCGATAGCCACTATTTGTGGTCTCATGTGCCCTTTTATGATTGATTTGCATTCCAAACTCAGTAATTCACCCCTTTTGGTTAATTAACTTATTGTTTCTTCATTTAACTGATATTTGGTTGAGTTTAACTGAGTTTGGGAGATCCAGGGCACTGATAGAGGTAACAATTCCTATGCTAGATTGACTAAGACTCGAATTCTCCTATGAGATTTGAATTCTCTCCATTGTAACATCATTGTTGACTATACTAATTATTGAATCACGTGAGATTATTATGTTCCCATCTGAGTTCTCATGCATGATTAATTGTCTGCTCATTTTTACTGCAATTTTCACTGTAATTCATCTTTTCTGCTCATTCTTTCTCTATGAGGTATACTCATCTCCATGATCTGCTATGATTTAGAATTTCACATGGGGAACATCTATGGTTAGTTCTATTACTAGAATCAATTCCTATTGGAATATTCTTATCCATGGAAGGTTTCTCAACATAAAAACTAACTTTATCTTCCTGAGTACCCTTGAACACATCATCACCTATAGGGAGATTTTCCCTTCAATTTTGTATAAGACTAGCAATATTTTTCATATTTTCCTCCATAATATTCTCCATATGTCCCATTATTTCCTCTAAATTAATTAAATCAACCGTTTTCACATACCCTTCAATCATATATTCCAACTTGGACATTCGAAAAGACTGGTCAAGGATGAATCTTCTAGTGGTTTAAGTGGAGTGATATTTTTTCCACTTCCTTTTGGTGGAATTTTGAACAATATAAATATATATCACACCTTGGATTCATCTTAAATACATCCTTCTACTAAAATTTATTCAAATTAAAAATCATGTACCTTTTCAAACCCATATTTGAAGACTAATTTGCTAGACAAACTTCCAATTGAGTTAACCCTAAAATTTTGGCCCCTCTAAGTATGAAATATCCTTCTTTGGTATCTTGACATGTCATGTTTCCAATGCTGTAGGTTTTGTTCAATTTGAATGTTCCAAAAAACCGTTGTGACAATTTTCCCAAAACTTGTTATTCTTTTCCTTTTCAGAAGAGTGAGAGTGTATGGCCTTCCACGTGTCCAATGTTTTGAGTCTGATTCTGAAATTGCTACCCAATATAGTGTGGTCCATATTATTTATTATGCAATAGTTCTTCCTCAATTCGGATCTTTCATGCTCCATATGTAATCATTTTTCCTAGATTGCATGTTTTAGACTAGTTTTTGGACTAGTCAAAAACCCTAACTTCCACTAGGTATAACTCCGAACATGTAATGATTCAGAATCTTAAACACAAACCACAGATATCTCGGTCTATACTCTCTATCCCTTGTGAGTTTTGTTTTCTAAAACATCCTAGAAAAAACGTTATAGCAAAAATTCCAAGATGACTCATTTTGGAAGCATTCAAGCTCTAATACCAAATGTTAAGCAACAAATTCCCCAAAAGAGCAGGAAAAGAGCATAAATAGACCAGAAAGAGTAATCCACACCTTAATAATGAAGGAACTAGATGAATAGAAAGCCTCTTCGAGGGGGACACCTTGTTATACAATGTACTAAGTACACAAGACAAGACAAGATGAGATGATTCAAATGAAAATGTCTCCTTCCTATATACACGAGAAAAAGAGGTACAATTAAAACTAACAGACCCAAGGAGACATAACTAATATAATAATACTAATGAAAATTACCACTAATAGACCGAGGCCAACATCAATAATATGTAATGAACCACAATATAGGGGGTAATGTACCAATATTTAGGGATTAACACATTGTCTTCATCTTCTAAACGTTTTATGGTTATACATTCAATGCAATTTATTCCATTTTCTCCATTTGATATCTTATTTCCAATTCACACTGTAAATCTTTCTCTCTTGCAAACTCAAATCATCCTAGCAACTCATAACAATCACCTAGAGGTGGAGTTGCATCACATCCAACTTTTCCCAACAATCTATCTTCTACTAAAGTTGTTCCTACACAACTCTAACCAACAATACTCTTCTAGTGGAGCTACTTTACACAACTCTAGCAAACACTCTTCTCAAATGTTGGCGTTGGCTTCACTACAACATCTATCCAACAAACGTTACATTTGTTGGAGCTAGCTTCATAACAAAATCTACTCAACATATAATAAATGATTCAAGATGTCTTCTTCATAGACATGATTGAACATTTTAGCCTACTTCTTCTTTGATTTCCTTCTTCTTCATTTAGACAACTTTATGTTCTTTATACTATACCTATTTCATGATTGAATGTTAGATCTTTTACAAATCTTAAGCAACATCTACTAACTCATACTACTAGAGGTGTTGAATCATCCTGGACAATTCTACCCAAAAGTTACTTTTGATGAAGTTATCTCTCTTCCTTCTTCTCAACAAATCCCTATATCAATCTCACTCTTTGTTGAAGTTGCCATACATATACAAATTGTGAAAGTATTGTTGATACAATATAGTATAAGGATTAAAGGCAAAAATCCTCACCCCTAGAGTAAAAGTGCCAATACCACAATTTAATGAACCAAACAAATCATTCATCTTGTAAGGAGCACTTGATAATAATTGAGAAACCCTAGTGATAACCATGGTTATCACAGCTTCCATGCGCTAATGGGTTTGTGTGTATTGGAATTTATTCCCACTTGCCTGAGAATTCTCCAAATTTTTAATTTTTTTATCATTACGGCTGAGCAGATGTTTAGCTATTTTTTGTTCGTCGAGTAATCTCCATACTGGTAGGATAGGTATATCATTTCTGCGGAGGCTACAGAAAAACTATCTAGACCTATCACTAAATGTTTAGCTACGATATTGTGCCAAACATGCATGACTTTCCTACCTTCGTCTCATCTCTGTGAAGAAAATACACCGCCTACAGAGAGCTTTCACCGGCCAAAACTTTGTAGCTCCAATTAGCCACCATGGATAAGATTACTGAATATCATAAATCTACTGATACGGCATTAGTAACTGGATAAGTGGACACGAATTCGATGGTTTTCTTTGGTTTGGTTTTCTTTGGCCGTTCTACGCTGGTCTTCGGTGGCCCTAAAATATCAGAAACCAGAAATGATGATGAAAAAGATGGGGCAGATTTTAAGATGTTCGCATCTATCTTTTTCCAAACTATTTTGCTTTTTGTCAATTATGGTTGACAGCCTGTGCCCAATTTATATGGATCCACAGTGTCAATTTTGACAGCCTTTGTCAAATTTGGATAAAGGTTCGATACATACGCGGTGAGTCAGTGACACAACTTGAACTTGAAGATTCTATTGATAATGAATAACCTGTCTCGAGTTGGCCTTTCTTGCTGGCCATGGGACCGGTTGTACAGCCTATTAGTGTTGGAATTTCATTTCATCTTTGTTTGTGGAACTCTTTAGACTTTTTGAACATTTTAATGTTATTGTCAGCAAAAGTTTAAAAAGGAAAAGTTGTTACAATTAAAGTGTTATTTACTTTTTGTGTGAATAAAGACTTGTGAATCATACATACAAATAAATGCAATGCCTATATTAAGTGGGCATGTGAGTTAAGAACATGTATTCCTTCCTAGGAGGTCACACGTTCAAATCCGGAGCAGGGTAGGGTATGTACACCAAGGGAGTCTCATACACCAACTTGGAGGGGGGTCCCTTGTCTCACAAACAAGGGGGTCTCACACACCAAATTGGAGGGGGGTCCCTTGTCCAACAAACAAGGGGGTCTCACACACCAAATTGGAGGGTTGTCCCTTGTCCCCCCGCAAGCTATACTATGAGGAGATAACTGAAATAAAAAATAGGGCCCTGGTGACTAAGACCAAAGGTCACCCCGTATAATCAATCTAAATAAACTAAGTGAGGAAATAGGGAAAACTCAGTGGGAAGAAAGCCTTCCCTCAAAATAGACTAAAGGATACTAATGAAGCATATCATCTCTCACCCCTAAAGGAGGTAAGTGTCCTTGTTTCTCAAAGAAGGATCAATAGTTCCGAAATGGATCAGGAATTTCACAAGGATGAATCCTTACATGTGAAAAATCTGATATGGTAGATCAGGGAGCAGTGGTTTCCCATCGAAGAAGAGGATCAGTAAAGAAAGAAAAATGAAACTTCCCATGCTGAAACTCTGATCTGGCTGATTTGGGAGCAGTGGATTCCCATCGAGGAGGAGGCCAACTAGGTGAGAGATCTTTAGGTTCTTGTGGATCTGGATCTCCCATTCTATCATCTTCATCATCAGTTGCTAGAACTTCAGGTTCTTGTCGATCTGGGTCTAGCATTCTCTCATCACCATCTCCATCTGAAATATCATGTGAAGATGCGTCATTACATCCAAAATTTGAATGTGAAATCTTATGAGGAGGAGCAAGTAAAACCGGCTCATCATCACATGCAAACTCTGAATCTGAAATTTCAAGTAAAACTAGCTCATCATCATGTGCAAACTCTGAATTTGAAATCTCATGAGGAGAATCAAGTAAAAATGGCTCATGCTCATCATCACTCGAAGGAGGAACATATCCAAAAATATTGATGTCATACAATTGTTCCAGAATATACATGTAGTCCTCTTCTGAACCAATAGAAGAGCGAGAACTAGATGATGATCGATCTTCATTAAGACCAAGGGAGGATGCAGTAGTGGATGCCCATGTTGAAATAGGAGTTGGACAAATAGGTGTTGGATCTTTAGGTTCTTGTGGATCTGGATCTAGCATTCACACTTCTTCAAGAGTTCTCTTTTTCTCAATCTCTTTTGGTGTATCCTTTCCTTTTAGGCAACTTTTGAAGGTGCCATGAGAAAAATTTCCACTTAGGAGACCATCAACCATAGTCCGAGCTAGCTTGTAGTTAAGATGAGATAGTCTACTCTCTTCATGAGTATGAGAGCGAAGAGAAGACTCCTTTGAGAGAGGTAAGAAGTGTGAAAACTCATAGAGTTTTGTCTCTTGATTTGAAACTCCTTTTGCAATGACTTCCCCTGAAATCATGTGTTGTATCTCGACTTCATATGGAGTGCAAATCACTCTTTTGGGTTCTCCAGTGTGAGTCAGTTGAAATAATGAAAGGACATTAGCTACAGGAGAAGGAACATAAAGCACATAAGAAAAGTGACCATGATCAAGATTGATTCTTCCAATCCCCTGAGAGGAGATTTCTGAATCATTTTCCAAACTGATCGAAGGGCCAATAGAGCTTTCGAAGCTAGAGAAGAGATCTTTGGAGGAATCCATATGGCTTGATGCTCCTGAATCTATGATGAAAGAAGAACCAGTTGATGCACTTGCTATGAGAGCGTTACATCTTTCTTTTCCTTCGGATCTAGAAGATTCAGTATCATGATCTTTCTTCCTTGCACATGCTAGTATAGGAAGATTGTTCTTCTCAAGTAAGTAAGCCATCAAATCTATAGTCTTCAGCATGCAAGAACTCTCAGGATGGAAACCTCTAAGACAAAAGGTGCACTTGGTCTTTCCCTTCTGAGAATGCTTGGTCTTCTTTGATTTCAAAACCCCATAAGACTAATATGGAGTATCTGTAAGCTTTGTATTATCTGATCTCTTGTCAGAAATATTTTGCTTGCCTTTACCATTCGCTCTCTTTGCAACTGTAAGGGATGAATCCAATTTGGGTTTGATCATTCCCATTGAGATAAACTTCTCTTCCTCTTGAGTAAGAGATTGGGTGAAATCATCAAATGAGGGAAACTTCCATCTTGGAATGGAAAACCTAGCTGACTGAAAAGTAGAGACAAAAAAAGAGAAGTTTGCCCCCAATTTTGTGAGAATGGCAAGTATAAGCTGTTTGTCTTATTTCACTATCTCATATCTTTTCAACTGTGATATAAATCTTTTGAACTTGGTGAAAAAGGCATTGATAGATTCAAAGCTATATGGACTCAAACATATGAGCTCATTCTCCAATTTGTGTCCTTGCATATCATCTTTCTGTCCAAAAAGGGATTCGAGCTTGTCCCAAACCTCTTTAGGAGATGTAAAATCGATGACATGGAAGTGAAGATCATTAGAAATTGAGAGAAGGAGGAGACCAATTGCTTCATTGAGCCTGTCCAAGTATTTGGACTTTTCAACTGAACTTAGAGGTTCTACCATCGTTCCGTTGAGTATTTGGGTGAAACTCTTTGATCTCATGAAGAGAGTCATTTTGGATTTCCACTCAACATAGTTGGAAGATGTAAGCTTTAGATCCATCTAAAATAGAGAAAGTTGAATAGTTGAAGAAGATTCCGAATGGGTGAATAAACCTGCAAAACAAGAAAATTTGTGTTGATGGAGAATGCTACATTTTGACTGAACACTACCTTGAGGACACTTGGAACATAGACTAAGTCCTTCACACCTAGCTAGACCTTACTAGATTTTTCCAATCTAACAAACTCACAATCTACCTCTCAAAATTATTTGCAGAGAAAAAGAAGCATGCATTTAATAATCACTCATAAACACAGAATAATGGACAATGTCAATATCATATAATGAATGTAGAGAATGTGTTACAATAATCAATGATGAGGCATCATATAGGATTCAAATTATCTAAGTAGGGCATTCAAATTCTAAGCTCAAGTCTACCATGAATAACTACGGAGACATCAACTAGTCAGCAGTATCAGTCATGAGTGGTAAGAGTCAGTCAAGTGTGTCTAACTGAGTCTAACAGAACTAACTAACCATAAATCAAGAAATGGAGACTCTAAGTGGAGTGCATGAGGCTGTCTAACTCAAAGTCTAGCTTGGATAACAATGGAGACATCATCCAGTCAATAGTATCAGTCATAAATGGTAATAGTCAGTCAAGTGTGTCTAACTGAGTCTAACAAAACCATCTAGGCATAAATCAGGGAATGGAGACTCCAAGGGGGGCGCATGAGGCTGTCAAATAGTCAAGTGGAACTCCAGAACTAGCTAACTAGGAGATACAAGCAGTCAGTATGAGCAATCAGTGGAAGAACTACTCAATCAATGCACTAACTGAATGATAACTTGCGGTAGGTGAGATAAGGCACCCTAAATGAGTGATAACTTATGGTAGATGAGTAAAGGCGTACGTTCTAACTGACAGTGGTAGGTGAGAAGGGCGCACTTGCTAAGCAGATAAATCAAGGAGGCCGCATTAGGTAGGTAGGAGGCCAAATGAGGGCTAACGACAAGGTTTGGAGAGCTAGAAGCAATCTCTAGGTGCTCGACAGACAACCATGATGATGACTGGATGCATGCAGTTGCATGCAGCATGCAGTTTTGCATGCAAGCATGCAAAATACAAAAATGATGGTGTGAATATTCCAACAAGGGTGGATAGATTTTACTTTAGATTGGGGAGACTATATGTACATGTGTACATCCGTTTTTATCCCTATGCGCCTTAATATGGATTATATATACATGATCATGCGATTTCCATAAATGTAGGATGTGACAAGTCTTTAACTTGGAAAGTGGCTTAGTGAGTAATGCCTCCTATTGAGAATATCTTATTAGCAATTACTTTCTTTAACTTAGTTGTAACTATGTAATCCATAGAAGAGATTATTGTATTCAAACAATATTCCATGGAGAAATGTATATTGTAACCACCATTTAATGTTTTTATCATGATGTTTTACAATTTGTTTCAGACATCAAAATTATGTTTTTCTAAGTAAGTTGGCCATCATAGATGACAGGCATTAAAAAATTTGGGCCCTATTTGACATTCAAATTGGTACATGACTAAAGATTTTGAATGTCAAATTCCAACCCTTCCTTGGCCTGTGTTGGGTTTCTCCAAAGGACAAAGTGACAAGTTACTAACTTTATTTGGAAGAAGATGGTGGTTGATAAATTATAACATGGACCTTCATCATATACTTAAGCAAATCTAGGTTAATGATTTTTTGGGGGGGGATAATCAATTAAGGAAAGAGGCCTCCAAAAATTAAATTTTAGATAAAGAATCTCCACTAATCTAGGATTTTTGGAAATCAACCTCATCCTACAAATATGGATACCTTGTCCATCATTGGTCCAAGTTTTATTCTCATTTTTTTTCCAGCAAGAAAAAAACTATACTTTTGTTATTCAAAAACTTGAATAAAAAAGTACATCTTCAAAATTGTTCATGAACGAACATTTTAACCCATACAGAGCTATGATTTATACTAGACAAAACTTAAAAAGGCATCACATCACACAGTTGTCTTAAAACCAAGATCCCACGGTGACTGTCAATTTCCAATAGACCTCCAAAAAAGACATACAAAGTAAATTAAACTAGGAAAATATTTAAAGACCCACTGTCAATCATGTAGAGTTTTCAAACTCTTCCCACCAAATGATACCTTCCTTCTTCAAAAGGGCCTCTTTAGAGAGAACATTTGCATCCTTTTTCAATTCTCTGTAAATATGCTTCACTTCGACTGCTGAAAAAATGAAGAAAGTAAGGATTTTGTATGCCTACACGAGTTGATCAAGGGTAAAACCTGCAGCTTATACTTTCCCAAATCATTGAACAATAACCTATGAGTCACCAAAAATTCTTATAGAATCAATCCCAAAGATTGAAGCCACCTTGCAAAGACACCACAAGGCTAACAATTCAGCCTTAGTATTAGACCCTTGACCACAGTTCATTTTTATCTTAAATATGTGATTAGTATTTAAAGTAAGTAGTACTCCTGCAACACATAATCCATTCTGGGCTACACCATAAAAAAACATGTAGTCATTCCAACAGAAATATCCTGTAATTGATGAATTTTTTTGGATCTATATTTTTTAGCACTGCTCTCATTGTATAAACCCACAATCCACCTGCAACTGTCATTCATGTTTAATTTATTATATTAAAAGATAAGTGCATTCCTTGTCTTCTAGACTCCCCAAGAGTAACAACTAGAAGCGTTTGATGTTCAGGAACCTCATTAAACCATCAATAATAATTATAATCAAAAGGAATAGTTCCCCAATTCTGGTAACTATTAAGGGATCTTCAAACTAAAGACCACAATTGTTTAGTGAAAATACAAGAGGTAAATAAGTGATCCACTGTTTCCTCTCGTTCCATACAAAGGGCACAACAGTTTGGAAAAATTCATGCCTCTACGTTTGATATTATCCAAAGTTTTTAAGCAATTTTCCAAAGCAAACCAAACCAAACATTTAAATTTAAGTTGCAGTTTCCACTTCCACAATTTCTAAAACCACCACTTTGGAACAGTCACAATGTGTTCATGTGCAATTACCCAGTATGCATTCTTTGTTGTGATATGGCCAGTGGAAGCATTAGGATACCAAATCAGAGAGTCCTTTTCCGAGTTGAGTCTAAGAACTGTTGAATTGAGCTTATCAATGTAATTGTTCCATTCATCTACCCATCTATTTCCTAATCCAAGATTTGATGTAGTTAGCCAATAGGAACTTAAATTGGGATGCCAATTTTTTTTTTTATATGTGTTAATGTAATGAAGCCCAACTCTGCCAAGTAGTCTAAAAGATAGGAGGACAAATAAAAGTTTTCCACTATCCCAATGATTGAATGTATTCCAACAAGAACATTTTTCCCATCACAAACATTCAAAGATAAGCCTCTTCCAAGCCAAGAGTAGGATTTGATAAAGCCTACCTATAAATTTGAGGAGTTTCTGTAAGTCTTAATTGGATTCCTTATCTAGGTCAAAATATTCTTTTTAATATATTTTGCATGAATCACTTCATTCCACAAACCTTTACCAAAGAGTCCATGCTAGAAGGTTTTCAAACATAAAGAAGTACTAAACTGGTAATTATTTTTGATATCCCATCCACCCCAACATTTTGAAAATATAACCTTTCCCAATTTTTCCATCTAGAGTATCTAATTGTCAACATTTCCAGACCATAGAAATATGAAACTTAACCTCTTGATCTAATGAAAAATAGTATTTGGGACATGTTCTAGAGATAGCCAATACATAGGTATTCCAAGCAAGATAGCTTTGAGTAGGTTCAATGTCCCCCCGATAGAGAGGAATCTGAAATCCTAATGGTTTGTTTTCCTCTCAAAATTTTCCACCAACCAGTACCAATCTTTTGTTCTATATCCTGCGATTTCAAGAAATAACCCAGATATTTAATTCCATCACATAAATCTTGTATGTTGAAAGGAAATAAATAGGTAATCCCCTAAATTGTGTTCAATGTCCACCTTATGAATAAAGAAACTGGATTTTTTCACTCACCTCAATTCCCGTATCTACATAGAATATTTTGATGATCTAATCAAAACATCTCCACTCATCCACAGTGCATTTTCTAAAAAGCATAATATCATCAACAAATAGTAAATGTGTTATGAAAACAGATGTAGATAATTTTATACCTTTCAACTTCACATCAATTTTAGCCAAGTTTTTCATACAACTTAATCCTTCAATAACCAATAGGAAAAGGAGGGGAGACAAGGGACAACCTTGTCTAATAACCCTGGAGCTCTTAAAGAAATATGTGGGAGTACCATTGATAAGTATAGAAAACTGTGCAGTTGTAATACACGACATAATCCAGTTGGTAACATTTAAAGGAAGGCCAATATGAAGGAGAATTAGTCTAAGGTATCCCCAATTGACATGATCATAAGCTTTCACTAAATCCATTTTTAATAGGATTGGATCAATATTCTTCAGATTTATAGAATGCATAACTGCTTGAGTAATGCCAATTGCATCCAAAATCTGTTTGTACTCCAAAAAACCAAATTGTTCTCTAGACATCTTTCTAGAGAGGAAAGGCTTAATTCTTAACAATATAACTTTTGTGATAAGATTGCAAGCCAAATTGCACAAGGCAATAGGCCTAAACTCACTGAAGGATTCAGGCTTATTACATTTTGGAATGAGAGTTAAGAATGTAGAATTTAATGCACCCGAAACAAAACCGTCATGCCTAGCAAACTCCACCATATTTAAAAGATCCTCTGCCATTTCATCTAGGAAGGCTAAGAAGAGTTCCACATTCCATCCATCTGGACCAGGATTCTTATCTTTTGCAAAAAAATTTAAAGTTGTTTCCACCTCATCCATAGTAGCTTGTTTTCCAATGTCTTCACCCTGCCCTGGCTCAAAGAAAGCAAGAATATGACTAAGCACTTTTAATTGCTGCCCAATCTTACAGTTTCTTGGATCTTTAAAGGAGTCACAAAAGTAAGATTTTTCCATATCTTTGAGGTCCTTTTGATTGTTAATCATATCCCCATTGTCATTTGTAATTTTCCATATAGCATTGTGATTTCTCCCATATGAAGCATAATTATGGAAGAACCTAGTATTATTGTGTGCAAGTGACATCCAAAGAGCACGCCTCTTTAATCACCATTCCATATCCTCTTGCTTCGGTAGAATAGATTTTTTGTTCTCTAACTCTTTTAGGGAATGTCTATCAGCTTCATTGAAGATAAGATCCTTATTTCTTAACAGAATATTCCTCATGTGTTCCTCAATTTGTAAATAATCTACCTCATTAAAAAGATTTTGAGGTAAAAAAAATGGCCTCCTAAGAGATGTACTAAAAAAGTATGAGATATATTAAAATATTATGAGTTAGGGGCAGAGAAATGTTTAAGGGGAAAATTTCACCATTTGGCTATTTTTAGGGTTTTTTTCAAAAAATCAATTTGCTATTTGGTCATTTTTAATCTCTAATATTGCCAATATTTACATAAAATATGTTTTTTATGATAATATTCGCCAAAATTTACAAGTTTTAGTAGTGAATTATATGTTTCATATTTAATATTCGTCTACCAATCTATATATATGTTTTTCCCAATCCAAAATAATCCGCCTATAATACTATACTTAAGTATACTTTTATAATCCTTAAAAAATATCCTGGTTAGGGATTTTATGAGATATGTATATATGACAAGTCACCTCCTACACTATTTTCTATGCACAATATAAATAACCATGGTTGAGTTACTTTTCAAAATTTACTATAAATAAAATTAATAAAATAACTCTACATTGATGGGATTAAGACTCATTGTAAATTCCCAAAAATTTATTGTTCTTTAACATTTATTTTTCTTGAACTTGCAAATGAAATTAAATAATAAAAAAAGTTTTTTAAGAGTTATTTTTTTAATTTATGTTGACTATTTATATTTAGTATTTTTCTCATCGATTTAATATAATGTGATTAAATTGAAAATTTATTTACATGTAAAATGTTAATAATATTATTATAATCCACATTGCATTATTATTATTATTCTTTATTCATTAAATATATATTGGTAAATTAATATCAAAATAATAAATTTTTTTGGGATATTTATTGGAAAGAAATGTTATAGTTAAGTCTCTCATAGAAAATAATATGAAAATAATATAAGACTTAATTTATTCTTAAAAATTGAGTAGTAAAAATATATAATTTTTTTTAACTATTAATATTATCTTTAGAACATTATTATTTTGTAAAACATATTTCTTTAAAGCTTTGAAAATTGTGATAAAATTGAATTTTTTAGAAATATTATATATGTTGGCATGTATTATTATTCAAATTAAATAGACAATTTGTGTATGTGTGTGTGTGTGTGTATATATATATATATATATACATAATTAACATACATTTTTCATATTAATATCATTCATGAATTTAATTTATTTTAAAAGTATATATATATATATATATATATATATATAATAGTTTGGAATTATAATATTAAATAAAATGGAGTGAATATATAATTAAAAATTAAACATGTGAAAATAATAAAAATATTATTTAATGAAAAATGTGAAAGGAATATATATATAGAACAAATTAGTTTGGCATTATAATATTAAATAGAATAGAGTGAATATATAATTTAAAATTAAAAACATGAAAATGACAATATATTATTTTATAAAAAAATGTGAAATGACCTTCTTTATGAATTATGAGTACTTTACTTGCAAATGACAATAATATTATTATATCAGAAAGTGTGAAAAGAAAAATAAGTGTGAAATGACATTTATGAGTACTTTACTTGAAAATGACAATAATATTATTTTATGAAAAAATGTTAATGGACTTTCATTATGAGTACTTTACTTTATGACTTAAAAGTACTTATACCTTGGTTAACTATGGGTTTTCATCCACCATAGAAAATTTGACAAATAAGCATTCTTAACTCATGCAATGCCACATCAACCGTGGGGGATGATGTCATCTACTAGAATGTGATTGGTTGTTTTTTATAGTACATTTTCTTTGTTTTGAGACCCATTTTTTACCTCAAAATTTCTCTAATGGATCCTTCAATCTTTGGTTTTTTTCCCATACAACAACAACCCTTTTTAAACATTTTAGCTTCCAAAACAATCTATCCACTGAGTTAAAATATTTGATTCTGGATTATAAGATTTCCATTTTTCTCTAACCAATGCACATAACTCCTCTTTTAACAACCATGCACTATTAAATTTGTAAGGGTACTTTTTACATTGATTGGTACCATCCAATTGTACAGGATAACAAGAAAATGATCAGATATAACACATTTTTCCACCCACACCCTAAATTTATGAACCTTCTCAGTCAAGTCTTGTTTCATAAGAAAACGATCTAGTCTTTTGCTAATCCCAGCTTTCCCACACCTTCTATTTGACCATGTTGGTTCCATCTTTATTGGAGAAACATCAATAAGGTTATTCCTTTGGAGAAGATTGGTGAAAAAAACTGCTAAGGAATCAATTTTTGTGGTAGCACTCCAGACCTCTGCAGAAGAAAATGTAAAATTTAAGTCCCCACCTATAATTAAATTTTGTAACCCTAAGAGACCACCATCCTCCACAGATTTCCAAAAAAAAAACTTGATCCTTATATGATCCATAACAGTTCAGGATCTAGCTAATGGCCCATCCCATGATTTGAAAGAACCCTCCATTAGGATCCCTCCACAAGTCCTATAAGGCTTAAATTCCAATAGTTTAGGATCCCAACAGGAAAGTAGTCCACCCAAGTGGCCATTTGAATCAATAGCGCACATTTCCCAATCAGGTAGCATGTTGGATATATAATTAATAGGATGAGCCTCTCAACACATAGTTTCTTGAAATAGGATCATACTTGGGTTAGTAGATTTGATGAGTTTGGTTAAGGCCCTAATCCTATCATCCCTACCCAAACCATGAAGTTTCAAGGACATAATAGACATTAAGTAACCTTCTCCATGGGCATCTTCGCTCGAAGGCTCATCAGGAGAAATATATTATGAAGCTTTAGATAGTCTAACCAAAAGGGGAATATATTGTGACTCAATATCTAGATCTTTCAGATCACTTTATTTTTCTTTTTTTTTTGTTACAAATCGTAACATTTTGAAACTTAATGGATTGTGCATGAGACACACCCAAACAATTTGAAGGATTTTTGGAATAGATCGACAAAGTAGTCTTATGGAGAGAGGAGATAACCTCATCAGTGGCATGTATAAGTATAGTACCCAAATGACACAAAGAGTCTAGGAAGGAATTTTTTGAAACTGATAATACATTTTCTCCATGAGTTCGAGATACCCCTCCCGATGGAGCAATATTATTTTGATCATCTTAAGGCATATGTGGGTAATAGGGTTTAATTCAGGATCATGTATATTCGAGGACAAAATATAACCAAAAATTAAACGATAGTCACTAGAATTTCCAGTAATTCATAGTCTTTTGTCCAATACAAATTTAATTCTTCCTTGTTAACTCCTTCATAGGGGGTTTGAGATTCACACAAGTGCATACATGTAATATGTGCATTGGAAACATCTCTATGGTTTTTTAGTGCATACATGTAATATTTGCATTGGAAACATCTCTATGGTTTTTTAATTGATGCGCGGGAGAATGTTCCAGCTTTTAACATTTACATAATAACATGTCAAAAAAAATCAATGATCATAATTTTATATAAATATAAATAATATATAAAAATCAAATTATATTAATTATAAAAAAATTAAGAATTTTGAATTTAATATAATTTTTACTATTTTTAAAGTTAATACATGCTGCTTGATATTAAACATTAATTTATATATATATATATATATAAACTAACCTATTTTAATTTGAAATTTTAACTACTTAATTATTTTTATGCTTAATATATTGAATGTAAAAAGTATGTGTCTTAATACATCGAATTAATTTAACGCTTTATATGTAAGAAATTTCAATGTTTTAAAGTTGAATTTCAACGAGATATTATCGACAAGAAATTTCAACATAATTAGGTGAATTTCAACTTAGAAAAAAGGTAATTTTGGTGAATTTCAACTAAATTCCAAACAAAATAAGACGAAAAATATACTTAGAAAAATTTGAAAAAATAAAATATTTAAACTACATCATTTTTTAAAAATAAATATTTTGTATCTAATTAAAATTATCAATATTAATTATAATTATTAAGAATAAAAGCATAACACTTTAAATTGTATAATAATTAATGAAATATTTCAAAATAAATTGAATATGATGTAAAAAATTTAAATATAATTAATATTATAAAAGTTTTAAATTATTATATATGAAAATTTTGAAAAGCCTTAAATTTCAATGTGGTTTCTTTCTATTTATTTTTTAAAAGTAGGTATTTCAAATTTTAATTATTTTTAAGGTTCTAATAAAATAATAAAAATAAAAATGATGTGGGTTTAAATAAAAAGAAAATTGATTTTTTCATTTAGAATAGTGACGAGCTTTAAATTCCAGTATTTTAGAGATATTGTAATTTTATGTAACTTTATGTAATTTAATAAAAATAAAAATGATGTCGACTTAAACAAAAAATATATTTTAATTTTTTCTTGATGTATAAAAATTCAAAAATTTAAGATAAAAAAAAATTACACATCAAAAAATTGAATAGTTCTAAATATTTGATAAATCTAGATTAAAATAAATCTGTTGGCGTTGGTATTTCCAACACTACCCGCTATCGCTGCCAGCTTGTGTGAGTGAAGCTCATACAAGAACTCTCATTTGCACAGCTGTGGCAGATATCTCTGGGTCTATTTCAGATGTATAAATACATTTCATTCTTCTTAATTTAATCAAGTACTTCTGATACTTATTCATGGTATTAGAGCGGGTACAACCCTCACACTCTCACCAGAGGGGCTGTGACCCTATGAAGGCACTTTTGCAAATCAGTCGAGGTTTTATCTTCTCAGATTGCTCAGATCCAGTTCGTTGCTCTTGGCTTTACTCCTACTAATCCATTGAACAGGACACCCTCATCTCTGCTTGCATTTGAGAAAATGTGGTTGTGAATCCTAAGCTGCCAGTTCCGGCAGCTTTCTCGGATCTTTTTTTGATTGATCTGAGATTCTTTTACGATCAACCATGGCTTGCCTAGCCCATTTGTTCCAACAAATATTTGTTGACAGCTCCAAAGAAAAATTTCAAAGCTGCAGAGAATTCAAACCTGGATCGTGCTCGACCTTCCAGATCGTGCTACTGTGTACATCGTGGCCCCTACTGGATGCAATTTTCTGGTCATTGATGAATTCTTGAAGCTTATCTGAGATCTAGAGCGGGAAACTTGACTTATGTGGATTTCTGCTGCAACTGATTGGAGGCATTGGATCACTCCTTGTTTTTTGGTGCAGAACGTGGGGTCTTTTCAGGCTCATCATATTCTAGATCTCCTAGCAAATTTTGGATCGTAGTGCCTCCTCACTGCCAGCACAATTTTGGACTGCGCTACCCCATCCGTCTATGTTTTGGTTGAATGCCCTTATTTCATGAGGCATTGCCCTCTCTAATTTTTTATTTATTTTTCAAGCTCTTGGTGACAGCCGCTCTCTCATTTTATGATCGTTGATCTCCTCTTGTTGATTGTGGGCATCCTTGTTGAGCTTGGGCATCCTTGTCTATTGCGAAGCAGTTGTGGAAGTCGTCCACAAAACCCCATTTAAAAAGATCTTTTAAGAGTTCCACATGCACTTGGAAGTGCTCAAAATTTGGACATGAATTCTCATCATAGATCCGTCAAAGGATTGGGTATCCAGATCACAGAGTACAGTGGGGGCTCAACCCATGAGGGAAGACGTGGTTGTTATCTGCAGCTATGTATATACTTATCCACATCATTATACACTCAGAGGGATCCGATTATATAGCCTACATGGAGCTCGTGTGTAGGTGATGTGGTGGAACCATGAATTAGTCGTCTAGTACCCTGTTAGAGATCAAGTGCTCCTTTTTATTTCCATCTCACCGTTGCTTCGGGTTCTCGAAGACAGATTGATCTGTTCCTGAGTTTGTGGCCCTGTGTTTTTTGGGCTGGATTACTTTTTCATATCATGGCTTGGCTCTATAACGATCTCTTCTTTTTCTTTCCCTAAGGATTTTATCCATCGTTGGCTGTCTAATCTTGTTTCTGCTGCTTGGATTTGGCCTTTTTGGGGGTTTTGCAACGTATGCCTTTGAGACATAGAGTTTGCTTGTTCCTCGAAGATGGGTAGAAGATTGCAAGAATTGCGTGAGAAGAAGGCTGTTGATCAGCTTCGTCATGAGTTCGTTTCCTTGCAGTCCACCATTGCTTTGTTACAGGCAGAGAATGCCGAACTAAAGAATCAATTGAGGATTAATTTGACTCAGAAATCCCAAAAGGTTGATATCTTGCAAAGAAACATGGAAACTTCCCTTGGAGACCTTGAAGACAAATTTCTAGGAAAGGTCGATCTTCTCAATAATCTGGAAGACGAAGTAAAAGCTCTCTCAACAATAGAACATGATGCCTTAAAGGAGCATGCTTGCATGCTGGAAGAAACTAATGCCCAACTAACTAATGAGGCTGCTCACATACACTATTCTATTGAGGAGCTTCGTGCAACAACAACTTCTCTTCAAGAAAACGATGATAGGATGTTTGATGAGTATCAAGCTTTGAAGGAAGCTCATGACTCCTTGTTGTTGCAGCTCACTGAGAAGGATGAGACAATTCAAGGGTTATTGGTTTGCAGACAGGACCTTGAGGAAAAATTCTCTCGACTGCAGAATGCTGAGATGAAGACCGTTTAGTTTCCTAGCTCACCTATTGATGATTACAGCCCACTTGGTTGTAAGGATGTTGATGTCTCTATTTCATCACATTCTTTATTATCTACTAATAGTTGTGTTTATCCTAGCTTTGAAAAAAAAACTACAGGTATTGGTTCTCGTCTGCTGAACAAAATGGGCTATACCGGAGGAGGACTTGGGAAGAATGGCAGGGAATTGTTGTTCCTATTGCCCCTGATTTGCAGACCTCAAGAGTGGGTCTTGGATATGATGTTGTTGCTCCCTCTTTGTCTTCAGTTGGCCTTGCTAAGTCAAGGAATGTTGTATTTTTTGCTGGTGGAATTCATAATGAAGAGCAACTTGTTGATGAATGTGTTGCTCAGTTGGTTGCCCATAACAAGCCAAAACTTGAGAATGTTGTTGTTGCTTCTATGAGTGAACCAGAACCTCAACCCGCTTCTTTTGTTCATCCAGAACAAAAATATGTTCCATACAGACATCCTCATAAGAATCGGAGGAATGTACCCAGGAAACAAAATTCTTGGAAGACTGGCAATTCTACTTTTCAAAATTTTCAGAAAAGATGTGAAAGACAGAACCTTGGACCAATGTCGACTATTCATTGTGGTTGGATTGTTGAATGGTCATGGAATAATTTAAATGGATGTTTTAGGACTTCTTATCGATGTGTGTCTTCGATTGTACAATGTTCCTCTTACCATTGATTTGCTTTGAGTGGTCCATTCATATTTTACCAGTGATGGCAGTTGACTGAAGCTTTGACCAGTTTGCTTCATTGATTGATATTTGATCGATATCTATTGCTGCATCCCTCAATTGTGTTTAATGGTGGAGAATTGGAGATTTGGAGGTCTTTTGGCATCACTTTTTCCTATTGTATGTAGGGGTTTTTTGGCTATATCTTTGCCATCACTACTCTTGGAGCCTTCATTTTAATGCCTTTGTTTGCAGCATTGCTCTAAGATATATGCTCTCTTTCTAAAGAGTGGTTGCACACCACATTTGTCAATGAACTGTATTGATTCCTCACTTGTAAATAGGTATCTAAAATGTCTTTGTTTCTCGGAATCCATAATGAGGATTGTTGTCCATGATGGCATATTTTGATGGTACCTCTCGTTCTACACTTTTGAGTAGTGGATTTCGGGCCACTCGTGCAGATTGTTTGTTGGAGTGTCACCAGGTTTTCGTCTCCTTGTACTGCTTTTTTTTGCAGTGTCTTGGAGCTTGCCACAATGGAGTGTTTTGTTGGACATTATTACCAGCTTCAACTAGCACCTTCATCCTTCTGCCATCAGTTGTGACATTCACTACCACCATCTTTTCCACTCAGTTCAATATTGTGGGGGGTGGTATCCAATGCTTCCTTGGGGTGGTGTGCATCAACAGTTTAGATTCTACATTTAGTAGTTCGAAACTTGATACTTGGATCTTCATTAGTTTCAGCTCCATTGCCTTTTTTCGGCATGTGTTTTTTTTCTCTCTTTTGGGGAGGAGTTTTTCCCATGAGCTTTTCTCCTTTTCTTCGTTTATGAGAGTAGTTTATACATGGGTACTTTATCAGGCCTAGTTGTTGGGACCCGTCTGTGTTTGTTATTTGTTTCCTCCCTATGTTTCGCTTATGGGGGGGTGTTGGCGTTGGTATTTCCAACACTGCCAACTATCGTTGCCAGCTTGTGTGAGTTAAGCTCACATAGGAACTCTCATTTGCACAACTGTGACAGCTATCTCTGGGTCTATTTCAAATATATAAATACATTTCATTCTTCTTAATTTAATCAAGTACTTCCAATACTTCTTCAAAATCTATATTAATTATTATTACACTTACAAAATACACGGGGGGTTCACTAGCGGGGCAATATCATATCACGTCCATTCATATTGGGGGTTTGAATACTCTTAAAAACCTCAAAAATATATTTCTATGTATTAAGGGGTCAAGGGGGGTTTTTAATTTGACATAGTAATATAAATATTGGGGGTCATTTTAATTGGGTGGGATGAGGAATAACCTCTAAATCGTGGGATGTATTCATACCTTCAAATCATGGGCTCAATTCATACTCAAATAAAACTTATGGACCCTCCATTTTTATTTGATATTGCTTATAATGATCCTAAGTTTTGCATAAATATGATAATAATGTACCAATGATAATATCGATGGAAGTCTCTTTGGATTACTAGCCTTGAGAAATCCTCATTTAATAGCTTATTTAGGCTTGGTTTGAATTGATGTTATATTGTTTTTCATCTTTAAGTTAAGATATGTAGCTAATTGGGAGTTCGAGAGTTGAACAATTGTATTGTATTTTTTGTAGGCATTTGAGTAAAAGATCTAAATCTTCATTTTTTAAGTTGGGGTTTAGGTGGGTATTGAGATTCAATCACCTTGCTCCATGAAAACCAAGAAATGTGAGATCAATCTTTCTTGTCTCACTGGAACTAAGGTGTTTGTTTTTATAGAAAGGTAAGGGAGTCCATCCATGAAAGGGTTTCAAAATTGAATTTTTATGGAGTTTAATTTATTAAGCTTATAGAAAACACATGATCTCTATATGGATATAATTGTATTTACATAATCTAAAATTGTTAGATTGGTAGGCTATGGTGTGAAACATTTGAAATTCTCATCTTTTCTAAAAATTGCACTAACTAGTGGACTATGAGTCTTTTACATTCCTTGTTATGTTAATCTCTTCACTGGGTTTCATTTTACACATTTTTCCTTCCCCAGTAGTATTTCGTTGGGTCTTCCACTATCCAACGCTACAGATTGATCAGTCGCCTTTGCAATCCTAGTGGGATCATTATTAACATTATACTATTATTTTATTTAGCATAGTTTGCTTATACTAATATGTGTTAGGGCTTCTATTTTTACAACTTGATAATATGATATAAAGGGGGTATTAAAAATGGGTTGAGAAAATGGATACCTACAATATTTGGTGAATCTAGGGGTTTTCTTAATTGGAAAGGCATATTGGGAGGGGGGATCAACAATACAATTTTAGGAGGCATTTTCCAATATTTAGTGAAAATAGGGATATTCTTTAATATCATACGAACGATCGTGCTATGTAACAAGTTCATTGAGTGAACCCCCCGTGACAAAATATAACATTTAAAAAAATTATTTAAAAAAAACATTACTAAACAAAAATGTTTATATAAAATTCATATATAACAGTTGGATACACACTCATGCTTAACTTTATCCCAATTTTAACTAGTTTATATATATATATATATATACTTGAATGTTTAAAAGATATATATACATATCATTTTAAATATAAAATTGTGGGTAGCTTGTATATACCATTTTAAATATAAAATTGTGGGTAGCTTTGTTTTAAAAGATTCACATGGTATATGATGATGAAAGATGAATCTACTAGGAAATACCATGTTTTAAATATAATAATATTTTGTATTAGAGAGGAATGTGTTTGAATTAACAATGTTTTAATAAGATTAAATTGATAATAATATAATTAAATATAAGTGATGATACATATATTTTAAATTAAGTGAAAGTGACGAAATATATTTAATTATAAATAAATTGTAAATATTATCACTTTTCATTTGACGTTCTAAAATAACAATCCCATCCAATTATTTTAAGGGACTAATCAAATAACCACAAAAAATTAAACACGTTTGATTTATATTAAATATCACTAAATTACTATATTAATATAGATTAAAATTCCCCTTCTCATCTTTCGTGTGTTGCATTATTAATAGCAAGTCCAAGTAGTGTTGTCTTTATTAATATGAGAACTACTTCAATATGAAAGAGGACTAAAAACAGATCCTCACATATTTCACCATCAATCTCAATTTTATTTGATGTAAAAATTCAGTAGAACTTTCCATATCCCAAATTCAGTAGAACTTTCCATATCCCAAAATTTTATTTGTGGTGTTTTTTAACATGTATTTGAATAAACATGTTTTCAAGTTTCGACATAAAATCTTAATTAATTGGTCCACAAATTTCATAATTGAAAAAAATGATATTTATAATTTTATTCTCAAATTGTTGCCTTACACTTATTTAAAACTGTATCTGTATCTCTCTTTATACCAAAATTTCCTCTTTGTTGTTTGAGCTTTGATGCCAACAAGGGCGGAGATGACATTACCAACTATACTCCAATCCAATGCCAGTCAATTAATTTATTTGTTCTTATGTTTTCATCTTGAACCCTTTGCCACAAAATCAAGCATGCAACTCTCGAAGTTTAGAAGTTGGACAGGCGAGTGAGCTCAAAAGATGTAAAATTTCTGAAACCATGACCTCACAATTTTTGGTTTTAATTGAGATATTTGATTTTCTAAATTTAGGTATATTTAGGTTTACATTATTGATTATCATTCAAACAAAAAAAAACAATATAGAAGTTTACTTAAAAGGATTAGGTATCCGGTTTAAAAAAATCCACTCCAAAGAAAATATAATTTTCATCAATAATAATTTTAATTTCTAATGTTTTAGAAGGCTTAAAGTATTGAGATCAAAATAAACATAAAAAGGTCTTTTCTTATGTTAAAGAAAGAAATTGCAACGAGTCTATGTCGTATGTGGCTCCACGGGTTTCTAACCAGGATGTTGGTCCTGGTCCATCTCGGTAATTTCTTATGTGTCCTTTTGTGATTCGGGTTGGTTTTGGGTTTACTTTAGAATATTATATAAGTTGTCCGTTTTTTAACTATTCCGGCTTTTTATCGAGTCTGTATAGTCTGGTAGGTGTCTTTTTGTGGTATAAGGGGCATACTATGATTTTTTGGAACGACGGTCTTTACCTGGATCTTCCTAAGACCTATTGGAGGGTAAATGGGTTTTTGTACTTTGTTCAATTGAAGTTTTGGGTCTACTCTTAGAGACAACTTTGGTTCTTTTGTCCAAGATGTCAAGAATTCGATTGTAATATTTCTTTGTATGTAATAGAATGTTTCCTTCTTTTTGCTTAAACAAAATGTTAAAGAAAAAAATCCATCTAAAACCAAAAATATTACTCATGCTTATCAAAATAATAATGAAAAAACCTTTTAGTTTAAACTCATTAATATAATGAGATAATTGCTTCCCAATAAAATTATGTAAAAATGTTGGAATAATTAAAATACTTAATATCTCCTTATTCATTTTCATAACTAAGATGAGACTAAGTTAAAATGTTGGAATAATTAAAACACTTAATATCTCCTTATTCATTTTCATAACTAAGATGAGTCTCTTTAGACCTTTTATAATAAATCATAAATATGTAAAATAATAAATTGTAAAAATGAGGAGAAATCAAGTCCAATTATTGAATTCCAATTTTGGTTTCAAATGTCTACCATAAAGGTGTAAAGATGAGAGATTGAGTGGAATTATTAAATTCCATTAAGAGGGATCTGTTTAACAAAATTAAATATAACATTATAAAAATGTAATAAACCTAAGAACCCAAACGATCAAAATCCAATGTCCTTTAAAATATCTGAAAATATGTTCAAGTCATATACTTTGTATATGTATAATTTCTTATAAACAAAAATATAAAAATTAACTTAATTTGAAAGTTAATTGAAAATAACTTTGAAAATAACTTTACATATAATCAAAGGGGAGTGGGGAACTTGTAAAATACCTCCAAATCTAGGGTTGGAATTAAGCAATTAATCTATCCTCAACATATCACACCTATCATTTCTCTATGTATGTCCAATTGATTACTTAGGACACCACCTTTATGCATAGGAGAAACTATGGTCTAACATCTACCTTGTACATAGCTGAATTTTTTATCAATTCATTTAGTCCTTCATTACGATTGATTTAATTACGTGAAAGTCGTAAGTTATGATGGGTTTCTTGATTGAACATTCAATAGATCTCACCCCATTGGTATCTAGTGCTACTATTAATCTTGCACTTGGTGTCCCAATGGGAGGGGCCAGTGACAATGATATCTACTTCGAATGTGAGTTCTATATATCATTTTCTTTCTAGGGTTAGTTCCACAATCACCTCTACCTTGTACATAGCTGGATGTTTTATCAACTCATTTACTCCTTCATTATGATTGATTTACTTAGGTGAAATTCGTAAGTTATGATGGGTTTCTTGATTGAACATTCGATAGATCTCACCCCATTGGTATCTAGCGATACTATTAATCTAGCACTTGCTGTCGCAATGGGAGGGGCCAGTGACAATGATATCTACTCAAATTTGAGTTCTATATATCCTTTTCTTTCTGGGGTTAGTTCCATGATCACCTCTACCTTGTACATAGTTGAATTTTTTATCAACTCATTTAATCCTTCATTATGATTGATTTACTTAGGTGAAAGTCGTAACTTATGATGGGTTTCTTGATGGAACATTTGATAGATCTCACCCCATTGGTAGTTAGTGATACTACTAATATTGCACTTGGTGTCCCAATGGGAGGGGCCAGTGACAATGATATTTACTTCGAATTTGAGTTCTATATATCCTTTTCTTTTTGGGGTTAGTTCCATGATCACCTCCTTTTTCTTCCTTTGTCCTTTGGGTTTCATCTAGAACTTGCATTCCATCTATGAGAGAAACAAGCTTAATACAAAAAACATTTAGAAAACAAAACAAACGAGTAGTAGATTGTTTTGATCATTTGACCCTATCCCATGACAAATAAATTCCATGAAACAAGCATCCTAGCACAAGTTATGTTAAAGATTGGATGTCATTAAGACTCTTCATATTAGGAAAGGAGCATATAAGAAAGTGTGTATATAAGTAAATGCATAGGGAGCAATTATAAGAGAAGCAATGGGGAAAAAGTCTGCTAATCGTCATTTGCATCCCTTCATTGTAACATTGCTAATAATTATAATTAATTATTTTTAACGGTTTTTCTCCCCTATATTTAATAATTCCAATATCATGGTATTTAGATCATTATCTATAGAAAAATTATGGCCCTAAGAATTGTAACACTACATAGCACGTTCTTATGAAATAGGTATACATTTTTCCAATTGATAACCATATATGGTTTCCATTATTTAACATCACCAGAAGCCTCAAAATTTTTAGAATAGCTAGCTCATTGACAGAGTTTCTCTACCATGACAAAAAAAATCAATTGATACATTCTTTTTGTAAGGATAAGGATTTATATTGCTTAGAAAAACCAATTACAACATAAAAAATGGGCCCACCCAAAGGAAAACCAAACCACTTATATAACCTGATTTTATCAAAGTTGGTATTAGATGTTTGAAACAATTTATGAAAACTGCCCACAAGTTGTTAGATTGTTGATCATTATTAAGGAAAAAGTGATAAACAAAAAAACTATAGGACTCTAAGATACCTCTAGTCCCTATCTTCATCAGAAATAGAAACAACAAGTACCTTCTCTTGAACAGAATCCTCATACTCTTTTCTTGTGATGGCCTTGATAATGAAATCCACTTTGTTGTTCATCTCATTCATCTGTAGTAGGAGTTCATTGCGCTCCTCTTTAGTATTAATTATAATTTTTCCCCAACAAGGATTTCACAATCCAATGCAATGCCATATTTCTAAAGTATTTGGTATCTCTTGAATGAGTATGACCTAAATGACTAACCCACATCTACATCTCTTTAGAAATTTCCTTAGCCTAGGTGAAATCATGTTCCTCCTTCACCCTCGTATATGCCTGGACACTTTGATCCATACTTTTTGGAGGGATATCCTACTAGTATAGCCCCTCTTCCTCCTTTGCATCGATTTGAGCCTAGGTTAGACCCCTGCTACTACTTCCCCTATTTCCTCGCCTTCCCCTTCCTCATTGGACCATTGTAATCGACACTACTTCCCACTATCAAGAGGATGATTCACTTACGAGTCTCTTCTGCATGCACTCAAGAAACTATTCCTCGGAACCCGAAAAGAACCTTGGTTGGGCCGCTCACTATCACAGAGGAGAGAAGGACCCTCCAATTCCCAAAGATAAATCTATAACTTGCTAATGACCTTCGGGTAGCCTAGCTGGAGAAGGATAATAATGGAGAGAGCATCAGCATTCCCCTCACTATTCTTGTAATATAAATTGCTAAAGAAACTTACAATTAACTACACAGAGCAACCTTCACTCGAGCAACCAGATAATTGCTAGATTAGTAAAGCCAACCTCCCCAAGAATATGTCAATTTATGCAATGATGGGAGCATGCTCAGACCTCAAGTTCAAAACATTTAGAACTCCTTGTCCCATCAATCATGTCAAGTTTTAATTGCATGCAAATAAGTGACCAAGTGGAAGAAACTCCTTCACATGGGTATCCTATATTGGTGGTGTCCTTCCATCACTTCACGCCTCCCTATCACCCCATCTGAGGACAGATTGTCGAGCTGAGGAATCCTCTGTGGAGGTTTGTGTGTCGGATTCAATTTATTGGCCAATTATTTAACTTGTTGGGATATGGAAAGAAATTCAATATTCCATTAATATAGAGGGATGTTTTCCCAAGCTGAATCAAGTCCTCCACTTTTCCTATTGACTCCCTCGTAGGAAAGCCAATCCTTACATGATCGATTTTTCCCCTTTATAGCATTGCCAATCCTTTGTATTCCATCATTCCATTTGAATGGCCTAATTAATTTCCACCTTGTTGTGATTCCATATTTTCCCTTTGTCCAAAAAGTTATTTTGAAAATTTCATTGGTTTCTTTCTTTCTAGACTTCCCAAAGCAGAAATCATGGGAATTATTTCCAAGCTCTAATTAAGGATATAGCTATGGACTACCTATTTCCTAGCTAAATCAAGGCCTCCACTTTTCTTATTGATTCCCTCATTGGAAATCCAATCCTTACATGATCGATTTTTCCCCTTTCGGGCATTGCCAATCCTCTGTATTCCATCATTCCATTTGAATGGTCTCATTAATTTCCACTTTGTTGTGATTGCATATTTTCCCTTTGTCCAAAGAGTTATTTTGAAAAGTTCATTAGTTTCTTTCTTTCTAGACTTCCTAAAGTAGAAATCATGGGAATGATTTCCAAGCTCTACTAATGCTATAGTTGTGGAATGCCTATTTCCTCCAATGACATACAATATATTTGATATTTTCCCAGTTTCTATCAGTTTTTTTGAAGAGCATTACTCGCTTGTCCCAGAGGCTGTATGCCATGATGCAGGAGTTGAAAATATGTTTTGTCAATTTAGCTTCGAGTCGGTAGAGGAAGCATATTGAGGGACCTTCATAACCTCTTTTGGTTAGCTGATCCTAGGTGAGAAAACATCCCTAAGTTACTTGCTAAAGAAAGGTAGAAATTTGGGGCCATAAGTTATGGGTCCAAATTTGCTGCCAAATCACATCCCTATTTCAGGTAGTAGAGCTGATGAGGAGTGAATAGGATTCCTTGCTAGTGAAATTCTACTCTCCTTTATTTCCCTAGCAAAGTTTATTGGGCCTTCCTTAGATTCGGTTATTCCTGTTCATTGTCATTTTAGGGGATTTCCAAGAATCAACTAGTTTAATGGAGGATACCATTGCCTCCATCTTCCTTATGAGGATCTTGAAGCCTAATACTACACCACCTTGTCTTTTTTTTGGGCTTGAAATTTTTTTTTGAGTATTTCCAATTTTAGCTAATCAACTAAGTTTGGAATTTATTGCCATGCATCTTCCTAGAACCTGGATGATTAGCCATCCTAGATCTCCCAAGAGAAGTGGATTTGAACTATTTATCTTTTATCCCAACCAGAGTTCGAGATCAATGATCCAAGTCTAACTCATATCATATGGATCAACTTAGATTCTGCAATGTCATTGCATATTTCTTCTTCCATAATTTGCCTCAAAGTGTGGTCCTGTTGTGTAGCTAGTGACACCAAAGTTTGGATCCCATAGCCACATTCTCTATTTCAGGATTTTCCATCCCATTTTGGTCTACATATTTTATGCCATGTGACCAACACCCACTTCTTGGTGGTGTTGGACCCGTGTTGGACCTACTCCATATGAATTTTCATTGAATTTTTCTGATTGCTACCAATATCTTTTTGAGGGTTGTGAGGACTAAACGGAGGTAAATAGGCATGGCTTGAAGCACATAATTTATCAAAGTTATTCTTTAGGAAATGTTGAGAAAATGAAATCACCAGTTGTCTAATTTCTTTTCCAGTTTTGCTAGTATTTCCTTCCAAAGAGAGGCTTGGCGGACTTTTTCAAAAAGGCCCCCCCTAAGTATTTGGATGGGAGGTAGATTTTCTCAAATCCTAGAAGGAAATAAATATGAATTTGAATAGAAGTATGAACATTGAAAAATAAAATATAGGATTTATCTTTATTGATGGAGTTCCCCGACTCTCCTAGAAATGTGTTAAGAATGCGTTGAACAACCTTGGATTGTTTGACCAAATGTACTCTCGTCATCATGGTGTCATATACAAATTGAATATGATATAGGGAATTCTCTGCACCATGAATTTGAAGACCCTTCAAGCTCCCATATGAAATTGTTTCCTTGGCTGAGCACCCTGGCCCCTTTTCCATCAAAATAAAGAGAAGGGGAGAAACAGAGCCTCCTTGTTTAATCCCCATGGAGGGGTCAATGTTTTTGAAGGGGACCCATTAATTAAGATTGAGAAGAAGGTTGAGGACATGAGTGCAATAATCCATATATTCCATAGAGGGAAAAAATGAAATGCAATAATCATTTGATGTATGAAGTTCCAATTTAGTCGATTGAAAGCTTTTGACATGTCTTGCTTGATTAGAATGCCTTGTTTCTTCAAGGTTTCAGAGAGTGCAATGTTTCCTAAGACATAATTATTCCATCTAAAATTTGTCTACCCTCCATATAGCCCATTTTCTCTTCTGAAATTAAGTTGGGAAAGCTTGGTTTTAGCCTATTAACAATGACTTTTGCGATGATATTATAGGTAGCATTACAAAGGGAGATTGGACAAAATTTACTAGGATAATTGGTATTGAATTCCTTTGGAATCAGTGTAATGAAGGTGGAGCTTATGGCGGGAAGGAAATTGGCTTGAAATCTCAATTACTCCACCACTACCCAAACATCCTCCTTTATGATCAACTAGTAGGAGTGGAAGAGGTTAGTTCTAATACCATCTCATCCCAGGGATTTAATCACTCCCATCTCTATGAATACTACCTCAACCTCCATCAATGTGATTGCATGAAACAATTGATGATTTTGTTCTCTAGTCACCAAAATAGGGATGTTCTTGGTGATTTGATGAATTGATGCCTCTATGTTCCCCCGTGGTCAGTTAGCAAATTCTGGTAAAAGGAAACAAGTTCTTTTTCCATATACTGATGCTTGAGAAGGATGTTTCCATGGGAGTATTTCAAGGCTCTAATTATGTTGTGGTTCTTGTGTTGTATCATGGAATGATGAAATAATTTTGAGTTCCAATCCCCCTCTTTAAGCCATCACACTCTTGAATTTTAGTGCCATAGAATTTACTTTTTCTTATAGCACTGGTCTAAGTGAGCTTGGGGTTTCCCTTCTTCTCCCTACATTTTATTAGTCTGCCTTTATAGAATTTTTTTTTTTAAGTTGTTGCATTTGTTGTTCTAAGCATTGCTTGTCTTCCTTAATATTTCCAAAAACTTATCTATTCCATGTTTTTAATTTTTCCTTAAGGTTCTTCAAGCATTGTTGGAATTGAATCATTTTAGAACCCCCATTTATTTTTTCCTCTTGACACCAAGTAAAAAATTTATCCTGGAATTCTAGATGAATCAGCTAGAATTTCTCAAACTGAAAGAACCTGTTTTGGGGTTGGTCATCCAATTTAATGGAAAGGTGAGTAGGCTAGTGGTCAGAGCCTACATAGGGAAGGATAACCACTTCCATAATTAGATTGTTTATGAATATGTCCTCCGAAATCAAGAATCAATCTAATTGAGAGGCTATCTAGTTGTTTCCCCCTTACTGTCCCATCCCCTTCCATCAATCCAACTTAAGGGAGGGAAGATGAACTAGATTCGGCTTCCAAATTTAGCCCCATCATCATTTTACGAATTCATAACAAATGAAACATATGTGCAATTATGAAACATATTTAATTATGAAACATAATCCAAATAAACACATTGGAAATAAACTCTACTACACACATCTATCATGCAATTAGCAATGTAATTATAACATGAATCAATTAAAGATGTTTCATAATTAAATACAAGAGAATACTTATCTTGAAATGAAGTTTTTCCAAGCAACTCGCTATGCAAGTGCAATGTTCCACCCAACCATAGGCCAATTGTGCTCATCAATCTCTCAACACAGCTGCCACCCCCGATCTGGGCATGATTTCCACAAGGAAAAGGGAACAACAAACTCACACATATCTAATTATACACCACATCTCATCCAAGCTAGTCCACAAATGGGTTTATCAGGATGTCAAGGTAGTAGAAGGAAAGGAATTGCTAAGGTAGTGAGCTCAAAGACAAATATATTGGTACCTATACAAGATTCAGCTAGCTTGGCACCCATAATACCTACACACCCAACACAAGGAAGGTATCCCATTAGCTTCTCCACAGTCCCTCGGGACATACCTCTCCTTCTAGGGATCTTCAAGGTGTGCATAGAAAAGTATCAAAATCCCTATCATCTTTGGTGAGGTTACACCCTTTACTAGGTTTATCAAGCCAATTCCATATCCTTGTCTACTCCTAGTTTCTTACACACAAGTTCAAGCCAAAACAAAGGATGCACATAACCCAAACCATAGAAATATCCCACACACACATTAAGACACAATTGTTGGGAATATAAAAACGTTTTAGTAGTGGGATTCAAAAAACACGATTTCCATGAGTGCTATGAATCGTGGGCACACCAAACAAATTTTTGAGAGGGGAAACATTAACTGGAAGCTATATTCGAATTCCCAATAGGTACACAAGAAATTGAATAGAAAAAATGGATATCATAGAACCCCATCTCAATTTCCCTTCTTCCCCACCTTAATGCAACTCCAAAAACGACTTTCCCAGCTAGAAAATGGAGGAAAACTCAATAAATTTGTGGAGGAAAATACCCAGCAAGCAAGCACTACGTGAGAGTTCAAAACTCATGGATGAATGAATGGAATAGAATCAATTTTGTGGGTATTTGATTTCCCAGGAATAAAAACACGATGTTCCAAAATGGTGGCCTTCCCATACACGAAAATTGGACAGCCATACTCTCCATTTCCCAAAATGATAGCTACTTCAACCACCACTTGAAAGAATTAAATGATTAGGTGCAAAATTCAACATGGGTAGTTAATGGTTCATGGGTTCTCTCATTGACACTTGGCTCGACATCATTGGCTTCATGGGTTTGAATATTTTCCCCCCTATCCTTGTAAAAATCATGCCCCTATACTCTTGTTTCCTTGCATATCTAGTTGTGGGTATTTTTTTATCAAAATATATATTTACATCATATTTATAATTTCCATCGTGTTAGGCTAACATGCGATCCACATGTATCTATTTTTAATTTTCGATACAAGAACGATAAATTGATGGTGGGGTCTTTCCCTTGATCTCCTCACCATGATTTTATAACAATATTACATCATTTATATGTTGAATGCAATGGGACCAAAAATCAGGGTATTACACTCGCCTATTATTCCAGGTGTGGACTCCATTGGCCATCTCCATGTCCACCAACTTGATATTTCATATGATGTCTTTTAGCCATTCCTTATAGGCTTCAAGTTTATGGTCCCTTCCTTTTTTATCCAACAAGGATGCAGTTCTGTTGAAATCTTCCCCAACTATATATTGCTTACCCTCTGCCAAGTCATGAATCCATTGAAAAGAGATGAGAAAAGAAGGTTTGTATTCAACTGTGGGTGGCCCATACACATTTGTAATGGTATCGATGATGTATGTCCCCAGTATGTGGAACCTAGATAATAAAATCCTAGTCATTGAGAAGTAGTATTTTGGCTCAAATTCCATTGGATCCCAAAGGAATGCATGTGATCCTCCCACAACCCCACTATCATTGAGGGTTGTAGATTGAATTCCATTCCAACAATTCTTTCCCATTCTACTAAGAGTGTCTTCACTACAGTTAGTCTCCTAAAGCATTATTACTGATGGTTGTTTCGATATAATTTTGTTTAAATAAAAAAACATGGTTTGCTTTTCCCATTGATACCTCTTATATTCCATGAAATGACCTTCATTTTTTACTGGAAGACGCCTGTGATAGAAAATTATCCGTCATTGGAGTATAAAATCCCGAGTTTATAATGTTCTCCTAGATCCTAAAGGATTTTTTCAGTTTCTTTTCAATCCTCATTTCTTCTCATCCTTGAAATGCTTGGATGGATCTTTAGGCACATTGGTTTTTATTCAAAACGTGCTAAATATCTATTGTTTCTTGGCTTCCGATCTATCCTTCTCCATCTTGGATTTATGGAGAGCTTCCTTCAGAAGTTGAATCTTCCACTCCGGGACCAATTGTGGATATTTTATTTCATGGGATTCCATGAGGACTTTAATGTTGAGGTCATTGAACACCATGTCCTCTCCATCCTCAAGGTCCATAGGGCCTTCTTCATTCATATCTGAGGGTTCCACTTGCTTAGGTATTTCTTTATCATTATATTCATCGATATACTCTAGTTTGTTGGATTCAAAAGTATTTATGTTTTAATTTTGTTGCTATGGGTTGGGATCGGGTTGTTCCTTGGTGGTAATCTCCAGATTAGGATGATGTTCTTCTATATCTTCTAATGCATCGAATCTGTTGGGAGCCTTTGATTCCTTTCCCTCAAAAAGGATTGTTGGTTGTTTCCCTTGTTTTTTTGTTAGTGACTATGGTATAACCCTTTGAGTCCGTATTCCCCTTTGATTTGGTGCTCAAAGGAGTTCTGTTAAGAATGTAATACGTGAATAAGTGCCCATGTTCATGACAATTCTAATAATGAAATGGTTATATGTGTTCATAATCGATTGTTTTTATCCAATTGTTGTCATGCTAACTTGGGCAGACATATTTCCACAGTTGTTTGGAACCATTCATGTGGACACAAATCCTAGCATATGAGGTATATCTTCCTTATTTGGTGACCCTTGAAGATTTCACATATGATCCCAAGGTATTGCTAATGTTGGCTAGGATTTCCTCTTCCCAATATTCCTGAGGTAGTGATTAAGGATGAATCTAAGCCAGATCTTGTGTAAAATCCTTTTGATATGGACCGAATTTTTTAACATAGTACCTCATGTAGAGGCCAACTTAGTTGAAAAAATATGACCCATTTTCAAAAATCCTATTTCTATCCTCTAAACTTGTGAAAATCACCATGAAGAACCGTTTCAACCCCAGTTTTAGATTGACTTGGCCCTTTGGCTTCCATTTTTGGTGGATCCACCCCTATAATGCCTTCCTAGTTGGACAAAATTCCCATAAACTTACCAATGAGTGCATGATCATATATGTACTAGATATAGGCCCCTATTTTTCTAGAAGAAATATCATACCTAGGTATTGGTGAAGCTTTGGGAATCCAACTTCATCTGGCTTGATTCATCTATCATGTCCCCACCCATGAATTCAAGCAATGATGGGGACATGAATGATTCATGGGGTTCTAAATCCCCCCCCATGACCATATTACAAAATTCATAAACATTTAAAATGCATGTGCAGATGCATAAATAAAAACACAGCGGAAATAAATCTATCCACACACACATCATGCGTATACTAACATATTCATCACAGGAATAACAATAAAAATCAGACACATTTAACAACTGGCTATGGAATTGAAACGTTCCACCTAGCCACATGCAGTCTGTACAACACTTTATCTCTCTTATGAGAGGCCACCCTCGAGCTGGGCTATGTTATCCACTAAAGGAGTAACTACGCATGCCAACTCACTCATAGTCATAGAAGCACAATCTCATGCTAAGCCAGCGCACAACTGGGTTTATCAAGAATACAGAGAGACAAAGAAGGTGAATGTTCCAGTGAGCTCAACCATAGAGCTACAAGAATCTCAATTGATCTCATCCATCCTTGAAACCTACAATACCCACCACACCCAACACAAGGAAGGTCTCCTTCTCTTCTACACAGTCCCGCATGATACCCTTCCCTCCAGTGCTATTTAGGGTGGGAATATAAAGCTCCAAGCTGCTATAATTTTAGAGATTTCTTTCCTTCACTGGATTTATCAAGCAATTCCAACCTCTAATCCCTCTAAGGATTCAATAGTCTCTTTGATTTCCTAATTCCTGGAAACACTAATTTGCAGCCACAAAATTCAATTTTTGGGCCCCCAAATATGGGTTCTCCCATGGATTTTTGGACTTTTAACACTCTCAAATTTTCCTTGGTGTTCGGGTGTATGGATCCCCCACTAGATTTCATGACTCACACAATTTTCTGGGTGTTTTTGACAGTCTAAAACATGGTTTTTTCTCAAGTTGTGATTTGTGCTATTTTTCTTACCAGGAATGCATAGCATAATCAAAATTGGTGTTCGGTTTCCAAACAACGGGATGGGAATGGAAGGAAACAAATTCCCATGAGGAAATTGACTTATGGGTACAAAAAACTTAGCCCATACCCAACCATATCAATTTTTGGGTTATGCCCATGCTCCATTAAATTCATGAGCTAATTTCTCATCTTCCTTCTTACAACATAAATAAATATCAGCATGAAAGTCCACGTAGGTAGTTTCCTACCATTTATGACACAAGAGGTTATCAATATGACACTTGGAAACAAAGTATTTGACCCCACAACCCCTCACCTCCCCTTAGTGGATACATACATCCCCCTCATTTTAGTTGATTCCATAGCCAGATCTTAGACATTTTATTTGTATTCTAAATATTTACATGTTGTTACATTTTTTCATGGTCTACTGGCACATGGCCACAGTATATAAAATACTTGTATTTTTAAGTCGAGCATTAACTAGCAGGGCCTTGGCCTTGAAATACACTCTAGGAATAATGGACCACATATTTACATTATTTATATATTAATCCAATAAATCCAAGGGTCAAAATGGGGGTGTTTCATTCCCCTCCCCCTTAGAAAAAACTGTCCTCGATGTTCTCAAAACTAAACAAAAATGGGTATGCCTCTCTCATGGAATCCTCTAGATCCCATGTAGCCTCATTGGGACCAAGGTGCTTCCGTTACACCTTTACCTATTCGATGGCTCAGTTTTGGAGCAATGTTACCTTCTTATTGAGGATGTGCATAGGTTCCACTTGGAATTATCCCTCGGGTTCCACCTGAATCACATTCCAAAAAATTATATGATTAGGACCATGTATATACTTATTAGGAAAATAAACATGGAAAAAATTATGAGCTCTCATATTAACAGGTAATGCAATCCTATATGCAACTGGTCCTATTCTATCAAGGACCTTAAATGGCCTACAATATCTTGGTGCTAATTCGGCACAACTTCCCAACTTTAGAGAAATTTTCTTTGGCTTTACTCTTAAATAAACATAATTCCCAACTTTAAATTCCTTGTGCACTCTTTTAATATTTGAGTAGCTCTTTTACCTATCGTGAGATGCCTTTAAATTCTTCCACTTCTTAACAATTTCTTGTTCCATTTCCTTGAGCATTTCTGGCCCAAGTACTAATCTCTTTACTATACTATCCCAACTCACTGGAGTTCTGCATCCTTTTCCGTGTAATGCCTCAAATGGACTCATTCCTAATGATACTTGATGTGAATTATTGTATGCAAATTATACCAAGTGTAGGTAATCCTCCCACTTGGATCATTTATCCATCAGATACATCCTCAACATATCTTCGAGAACTTGATTCACCCTCTTCGTTTGACCATTTGTTTGAGGATGATATGTTGTACTAGAGTTCAAATGATCCAAGAGGATCATCTCATCATCGATCATATTTTAAGTCTTCAAACATCACTTCAAAGGTTACCGTGGTAAATATCTCTTCGACATATTCCGTCAACGCTTGTTTCATGCGAAACGGACTCCAGATGAAGAAGTTGCCAGCATTTGAAGTTTCGTCAAGGATGGTTAAAAATGGTTTTAAAAGGTTAAATGGTTATAATTTTTGTGGTTTTGGAGCCACGGTAATTGAACCCAAGACCTTCTCCAAGGCCACCATAAAGCTCCGTTAGCAAAAAATGGTTCAAATATTACTATTATGGTTAAAAGGTTTAAATGTAAAAAATGGGGAGGGGCCAAGGGAATAGCCCTTGACCCCATGCCAACACCGAGGCCCCCATTCCAAGCTATATATTATAACCATATTATAAACCATATGTTAAACAAACGGTTGAGCCACATACCAATCCAACAAACTATATGGTATAACCACATCGAAACCATATCCAAATCAACGTGGAATACAATGCGTGCCAACATAGCATATGTTACAACCATATCATAACATGCATTATCAAATACATGCCACCATACAAAATCGCATATAGGGAGGAGAGGCCCGCAGGTTTGACCCTGATACCTCTCCCCAAATAACTCATCGTTTTACCATTGGGGCACTACCCCGCCGTTGCTTGAAAAATGACATGAAATATGTTTTAAGTTGCAAGCGCCGAGAACTTATAAAATGACCACGATTTCCAAGCCACTGTCATGTTTAGAATTTGAAGTTCAGAGTTTTACAATGCGCAGAGTTTGCACAGTAAACAAGGTAGGGTATGGGCACAGTTCCCAAGGTGCAGAGGCCATTAATGGGAACACATCCCGAGGCAAAATCCGTACATAGTTAGTACTATTTTGTCTTATTTGCAGAAGTGTTTCTCGAATTGTGTGCCAGAGGAGGTATCAAGAAAAGGTATTCAAGTTTATACTCATTTTTCTCATAATTTCGAGACGGACATAGTGGTGCAGTTTGTTTCTGCGTTTGACATACAAAACTAAGAAGTGTTTCCAGAACACTCAATTTGTAACCTTTGAAGACTTAATAAGATTGGCCTTTCCATTGGAAGTGTCCTGGAGACGTAGCCCAAGAAGGGTGAACTCCGTTATCATCTCTTGTCTTCATTTTTCTGGTGTGCATATCCCTTTCATGTGTTTATGTGCTTCAAATATGCTCTTTAAATTTATCTTTTAAGCTTCTTTAATGGATTTAGCATTTAAACATTCACATGCAAATATTGGTTATAAACATCCTGGATAATTTACAGATCAAGTTTGGTATCAGAGCAGCTTAACCATTACATTGTGAGTTTGTTTATGTTAACAAGATCTAGGCTTCAAAGAGGTGAAGGAGAGCTTGAAGAGTTTGATCCAGAGATTGGCTCAACAAGGAGAATGGCTTCAGAAAAAGGAGATGATGGGACTTCTTCAATTCCTTCTGAAGAGCATTTTCTTAAAGCTTTCATGAGGATGCAAAGTATGGTGGAAGAACTTTACCAAGATCGGAATAAGGGATAACAATGTGGTTCTTCTCATGAAAAAGGTAAATAAGAAGGAGGTGGTGAGGAACCTCCTAAATCTCCTCCATCATCACCATCTTTTCTTGATGCTTCTTTACATTCTTCACCTGAAAATAAAATTGATCTCAATATGCCTCAATTAAAGCCTTGATATTAAGTTTGAGTTACATGTTTATAATGGAGAACTTAATGGTGAAAAATTAGAATATTGGATCCGTCAGATTGAAGTCTATTGTAGGATTCAAAAGTTTAATGAAGATAGCTTGAAAATTCAATTGGCTTCTCTCCGACTTGGAGGGACCACTCTCATATGGTGGGAGAGAAGAACTCAAAAGGATTTGGCCTCAAAAGGCAATATTATATCCTCTTGGCATGAGTTCAAGTCAGCATTAAAGAAGCAGTTATATCCATTGGGTTACATACAACAAGAAATGATGGATTGGAAAATCTGAGGCAAGGTAAGGGTCAAAGTGTGCAAGATTACACACAAGAATTTCAGAAGAGAGCTTTAATACTTGGTATACCTCTCTACACTCAAGAAATTATTCTCAAGTACATAGGTGGATTACATAGTTATTTGCGTCATACAATACTTATGTTTAATCCTACTAACCTTGATGAGGTATGTGTGCAAGCTACGCACATTGAATCCAAAGGGAAGAGTGTTCACGATGTTTCTTCAAATGAATCCAATCAGCCAAAAGAAGGCAAGGCAAAAGAGAAGAGCAAGCATAAAACTACCATGAAGAAAGGGGACACAAAGCTTTCTTGTTCTCATTATCAAATAGATGGACATGATGCAGAACATTGTTGGAAGCTACATCTAGAATTGAAACCAAAGTGGTTTAAGGATCAGAAAGGGAAGCAAAAAGCTACGGTTATTGTTGAGGACCTTGGATCAGAATCCGAGAATGAAACAAAGATATCAATCATAGGTGTAAAAGGTAAAGCTATTGTTGGTAATGTTTCTAACATTGGTTCTTTATGTGCTTCTACTTCTAAAGATCGTGACAATTCTAAGGATTGAAAAAGGAATGCATTATTTCATATAAGGGTAATAAAAAAAAAAATAAGATTGACACACTCATAGATAGTGGATCTCAAGCTAATATTATTTCAAAAGAAGTAGTTAATCAATTGGGATTAACAACTAAACCACACAAGAAAACTTATCCATTAGGCTGGGTATGCAAAGATAAAAGATTACAAGTAACCAGACAATGTGATCTAAAGTTTGGAATTACATCCAAGTTTGTAGATGAAGTTGAATTTTATGTGGTTCCATTTGATATCTGTGGAATTGTGTTGGGAAGCCCGTATTTATATGATCGAAAACAAATATTATATCGAGAACATAATCAGTATCATTTGTTTAAGGAAGGAATTGAGTACTTAGTACATTCACATTCATATAAAAATGACAAATCATTGGGAACTACACAACAATTAAAAAGGGTTGTTAATGCAAGTTGGCATTTGGCACTTATATCTATGAAATGTAAGGAAGAAAATAATTGTAAGCATGAAGAGGAAGTTTTGTTGCATCACAATACACCTATTTTGGTTGATAATGTTCCATAATAAAACATAAGCATGATATGGGTACAAACTCTTTCACATGTTAAATGATGATATTCAGCTTACTACTGATCAACAATATATGGTTGGTTCCTGCAATATTGAATGAATATTTTGTTGAAAAGGGGCTTAATGTACTTAAGAATGTCTGTGCAGTGTTGATTTTTGTCATGTTGAGTCAGATGTACAGGTTCCAAGAATGGACAAGTGATACAAGACAAGTGAGACGAACATGTCTTCACTTGATTGCAGAATGATTCCATGCTTTTGGTGGTCCAAAAGATTCTTAGTGGGGAGGTTTTATCTAGGAGGATCATCTCATCATCGATCATATTTTAAGTCTTCAAACATCAGTTCAAAGGTTACCATGGTAAAGAGATCTTCGACAGCTTTCTGTCGATGCGTGTTTCGTGCGAAACGACATCCAGATGAAGAAGTTGTCAGCATTTGAAGTTTCGTCAAGGATGGTTAAAAGTGGTAAAAGTGGTTAAAAAATGGTTGGAAAAGGTTTAAAAAATGGTTTTAAAAGGTTAAATGGTTATAATTTTTGTGGTTTTGGAGCCATGGGAATCGAACCCAAGACCTTCACCAAGGCCACCATAAAGCTCCACTAGCAAACAATTGTTCAAATACTACTGTTATGGTTAAAAGGTTTAAATGTAAAATATGGGGAGGGGACAAAGGCATAGCCCTTGACACCATGCCAACACTGAGGCGCCCATTTCAAACTATATATTATAACCATATTATAAACCATATGTTAAACAAGCAGTGGAGCCACATACCAATCCAACAAACTATATGGTATAACCATATTGAAACCATATCCAAATCAACGTGGAATACAATGTGCACCAACATAGCATATGTTACAACCATATCAGAATGTGCATTATCAAATACATGCCACCATACAAACTTACGTATAGGGAGGAGAAGCCCGTGGGTTTGACCCCAGGACCTCTCCCTAAATAACTCAACGTTTTACCATTGGGAACCGCCCCACCATTGCTTGATAAATGGCATGAAATATGTTTAAAGTTGCAAGCACTGAGAACTTATAAAAAGACCATGATTTCCAAGCCACGGTCATGTTTAGAATTCAAAGTTCGGAGTTTTACAATGCGTAGAGATTTCACAGTAAATGAGGTAGGGTACATGCATAGTTCCCAAGGTGTAGAGGCCACTAATGGGCACAGATCCCGAGGTGGAATCCATACACATTCAATACCTTTTTTTATTTGCAGAAGTGTTTCTCAAATTACGTGCCAGAGGAGGTCTCAGGAAAAGGTATTCGATTTTATACTTGTTTTTCTCAGAATTTCGATACAGATGCAGTGGTGCCGTCTATTTTTTCATTTGAAAGACATAACTCATAAGTGTTTCCAGAACACTCAATTTGTAACCTTTAAAGACTTAATAAGATCGGCCTTTCCATTGGAAGTGACCCAAAGACGTAGCCCAAGAAGGGTGAACTCCATTATTAGCTCTTGTCTTTATTTTTCTGGTTTGCATATCTCTTTTATGTGTTTATGTGCTTCAAATATGCTCTTTAAATTTTTTATTTAATCCTCTTTAATGGATTTTAGCATTTAAACATTCACATGCAAATATTGGTTATAAAAATCCTGGATATTTTTTAGATCAAGTTTGGTATCAGAGCAACTTAACCATTGCATTGTGAGTTTGTTTATGTTAATAAGATCTAGGCTTCAAAGAGGTGAAGGAGAGATTGAAGAGTTTGATCCAGAGATTGGCTCAAGAAGAAGGAGAATGGATTTAGAAAAAGGAGATGATGGGACTTCTCCAATTCCTTCTGAAGGGGATTTTCTTAAAGCTTTCATGAGGATGCAAGGTATGGTGAAAGAAATTTACCAAGATCGGAAGAAGGGAGAACAAGGTGGTTCTCCTCATGCAAAAGGTAAAGAAGAAGGAGGTGGTGAGGAACCTCCTAAATCTCCTCCATCATCACCATATTTGCTTGAAGGTTCTTTACATTCTTCACCTGAAAAGAGAATTCATCTCAATATGCCTCAATTAAAGCTTGATATTAATTTTGAGTTACCTGTTTATAATGGATAACTTAATTTTGAAACATTAGATAATTGGATCCGTTAGATTGAAATCTATTGTAGGATTCAAAATTTTAATGAAGATAGATTGAAAATTCAGTTAGCTTCTCTCTGACTTGGAGGGATTGCTCTCATATGGTGGGAGAGAAGAACTCAAAAAGATTTGGCCTCAAAAGACAATATTATATCCTCATGGAATGAGTTCAAGTCAGCATTAAAGAAGCATTTCTGTCCATTGGGTTACATACAACAAGCAATGATGGATTGGGAAAATCTAAGGCAAGGTAGGGGTCAAAGTGTGCAATATTACACAGAAGAATTTCTAAAGAGAGCTTTAATACTTGGTATATCTCTCTACACTCAAGAAATAATTCTCAAGTACATAGGTGGATACCATAGTTATTTGTGTCATACAATACTTATGTTTTATCCTACTAACCTTGATGAGGTATGTGTTCAAGCTACACACATTGAATCCAAAGGGAAGAGTGTTCATGATGTTTCTTCAGAGGAATCCAGTCATCCTAAAGAAGGCAAGGAAAAAGGGAAGAGCAAGCATATAGCTACCGTGAAGAAAGGGGACACAAATCTTTCTTGTTCTCATTGTCAAAGAGATGGACATGATGCAGAACATTGTTGGAAGCTACATCTAGCATTGAAACCGAAGTGGTTTAAGGATCGGAAAGGGAATAAAAAAGATACAGTTATTGTTGAGGACCTTGTATCTGAATCCGAGGATAAAACAAAGATATCAATCGTAGGTGTGAAAGGTAAAGCTATTATTGGTAATGATTCTAACATTGGTTCTTTATGTGCTTCTACTTCTAAAGATCATGAAAATTCTAAGGATAGAAAAAGGAATGCATTATTTCATATAAGGGTAAGCACAAAACAAATTAAGATCAACACACTCATAGATAGTGGATGTCAAGGTAATATTATTTTAGAAGAAGTAGTTAAGCAATGGGAATTAACAACTAAACCACACAAGAAACCTTATCCATTAGGTTGGGTATGCACAGATAAGAGATTACAAGTGACAAGACAATGTGATATAAAGTTTGCAATTACATACAAGTTTGTAGATGAAATTGAATTTGATGTGGTTCCATTAGATATCCGTGGAATTGTGTTGGGAAGCCCATATTTATATGATCTAAAAGAAATCTTCTATCAAGAACATAATCAATATCATGTTTTTAAGGAAGGACTTGAGTACATAGTACATTCACATTCATATAAAAATGACAAAACATTGGGAACTACACAACAATTAAAATGGGTTGTTAATGCAAGTCGGAATTTGGCACTTATATCTATCCAATGTAAGGAACAAAAGAATCCTAAGCATGAAGAGGAAGTGTCGTTGCATCGCAATACACCTATTTTAGTTGATAATGTTCCTATGATAAAAACATAAGCATGATATGGGTACAAACTCTTTCACATGTTCAATGATAATATTCATCTTACTACTGATCAGTAGTATATGGTTGGTTCCTACAATATTGAATGAAGATTTTGTTGAAAAAGGGGTTAATGTACTTAACAACGTCTGTGCAGTGTTGATTGTTGTAATGTTGAGTCATATCTGTAGGTTTCAATAAAGGACAAGTGATACAGGACAAGTTAGACAAACATGTCTTCACTTGATTGCAGGATGATTCCATGCTTTTGGTGGTCGAAAAGCTTCTCAGTGGGGAGGTTTGATCTAGGAGGATCATCTCATCGTCGATCATATTTTAAGTCTTCAAACATCAGTTCAAAGGTTACCGTGGTAAACAACTCTTTGACAACTTTCCGTCGACGCTTGTTTCGTGTGAAATGGCCTCCAGATGCATAATTTGTCAGCATTTGAAGTTTCCTCAAGGATGGTTAAAAATTGTGAAAGTGGTTAAAAAATGGTTGGAAAAGGTTTAAAAAATGGTTTTAAAAGTTTAAATGGTTATAATTTTTTTGGTTTTGAAGCCGTGGGAATCGAACCCAAGACCTTCACCAAGGCCACCATAAAGCTCCATTAACGTACAATGGTTCAAATATTACTATTATGGTTAAAAGGTTTAAATGTAAAAAATGGGGAGGGGCCAAGGGTATAGCCCTTGACCCCATGCCAACACCAAGGCCCCCATTCAAACTATATATTATAACCATATTATAAACCATATGTTAAATAGACGGTGGAGCCACATACCAATCCAACGAATTATATGGTATAACCATATCGAAACCATATCCAAATCAACGTGGAATACAATGTGCGTGAACATAGCATATGTTACAACCATATCATAACGTGCATTATCAAATACATGCCACCATACAAAATCGCGTATAGGGAGGAGAGGCCCGCGGATTTGACCTCAGGGCCTCTCCCCAAATAAATCAGTGTTTTGCCATTGGGGCACCGCCCCACCATTGCTTGATAAATGACGCGAAATATTTTTTAAGTTGAAAGCGCTGAGAACTTATAAAAAGACCACGATTTCCAAGCCATGGTCATGTTCAGAATTTGAATTTCGAAGTTTTACAACGTGCATAGTTTGCATAGTAAATGAGGCAGGGTACATGCACAGTTCCCAAGGTGCAAAGGCCATTAATGGGCATAGATATGAGGCATAATCCATACACAGTCAGTACTATTTTTTCTTATTTGCATAAGTGTTTCTCGAATTGCATGCCAGAGGAGGTCTCGGGCAAAGACATTCGAGTTTATACTCACTTTTCTCAAAATTTCGAGACAGACGCAATGGTGCAGTTCGTTTCTGCATTTGACAGACAAAACTCAGAAGTGTTTCCAAAACACTCAATATATAACCTTTGAAGACTTAATAAGATTGACCTTTCCATTGGAAGCGGCCCGGAGACGTATCCCAAGAAGGGTGAACTCCATTATCAGCTCTTGTCTTCATTTTTCTGGTTTGCATATCTCTTTTATGTGTTTATGTGCTTCAAATATGCTCTTTAAATTTTTCATTTAAGCCTCTGTAATGGATTTTAGCATTTAAACATTCACATGAAAATATTGGTTATAAAGATCTTGGATAATTTTTAGATCATCAACTGAGTCCCCAATTTCTAGAATAACCCTTACCAAAAATTGGATGTGAACTTTGCATCTCGATCTAATACTATTGTTTTGGGTAACCCATGCAATTTGAATATCTCCTTCATGAAGATATTAGCTATGTCAGTTGTTTTATGAGTGGACTTGAATGGAATAAAATGAGATTATTTTGATAGCTTGTCCACCACAACCATGATTGAATCATGTTGCCTTGTTTTCATTGGAAAACCTGTTATAAAATCCATATAAATTAATTCTCACTTCCATTCCGGAATGGGAAAAGGCTGCAACAATAATGCTAGATGTTAATGCACTACCTTGACTTGTTGGAATTTTTACATCGGGAAATGTATTCCACTACATCCTTTTTCATCCCATGCCAAAAGTATTGTTTCCTTACTGATGTTATTGTCTTTTGATATTTGGGGTGTCCAGAGTATGGCATTTGACGAATTTCATCCATTACCATCTTCTTTAAATCTCCACAATTTGGAATATACAATCTTCCTTTATAAACAATAAGACCATCTTCTCCAAGCTGATATCCTTCATACTTTTCATCTAAATTTCCCTGCTGCAATTTCTCTTTCACTTGAAGGTAAGTTTCATCGTTATTTTTGGATTCAAGAACTCTTGTTTTTAAATCTGATTTGCACATACTTATGGGTGCTACATGAATTTTTCTGCTAAGAGTGTCTGCAACATTGTTTTCTTTTCCTTTCACACGTTTGATTTCAAAATCAAACTCACACAAAAATTCCATCCATCTAGATTTCTTGGCATTTACGTTTGGTTGATCAAACAAATACTTCGAACTCATGTGATCTGTCCTAAGCTCAAATATTCTTCCTAAGAAATAATGTCTCCACATATTGAGGGCATGTACTATAGTTGCTAGCCCTAAATCATGAATTGCATATAATTATTTCCATGCTCTTGACTCGTAACAAATCACAAAACCTTATTGCATAAGAACTCCACCTAATCCTTCAATGCAAGTGTCTGTGCATACTACAAAATATTTCTTTGGATCTGCAATCTTCAAAACAGGGGCACTAGTAAGTAACTTCTTCAATCACTGAAAGATTTCTTCACATTTTTCAGACCATACAAATTTTACATTCTTTCTTTGCAGTGATTTAATTGTATGATAAATCTTGGAGAATCCCTCAATCAACCATCTATAATATCCTGCAAGACCCATGAAACATCTAATATCTGTGGCATTCTTTAGAGTAGACCATATCATTATGGATTCAATATTTTCCGGATCCACTCCAATTCCTTCTTCTGAAATAATATGACCCAAATACTGTACCCTTATTTGATAGAAATCACACTTGCTTAACTTGGCATACAATTTGTGCTCTCTACGAACTTGCAATACCATTCTTAACTGATCCTCATTCTCTTATTCACTCTTTGAGTAAACACGAATTTGTCATCCAAGAACACTAACACGAACTTATCCAAATACTTGCTGAAGACGATATTCATGAGACACATGAATGTGACGGGTGCATTGGTAAGACCAAATGGCACCACCATGAACTCATAATGGCCATATCTTGTCCAGAAAGTCGTCTTGTGAATGTCTTCTTATTTTATTCTCACTTGATGATAACCGGATCTCAAGTCAATCTTTGAAAAAACTTTGGCTTCCTTCATTTGATCAAACAAATCATAAATTCTATGCAATGGGTACTTATTCTTGATTGTTACTTTATTTAACTTCCTGCAATCGATACACAAACTTAAAGTCACATTTTTTTTTTGACAAATACCATTGGTTCTCCCCAAGGAGACACACTTGGCCTGATATACTTCTTGTCCATTATTTCGTGTATCTGCATTTTCAACTCTACCAATTCTGGTGTGCTCATTCTGTAAGGATCTTTAGAAATTGGGGTTGCCCCTCGAACAAGATTGATTGTAAAATCAATGTCTCTTTTGGGTGGCAGTCCTGGCACTTCATCTGGAAACACATCTTTGATCTCTTGCAACAATCGATAATCCTCTATATTTGTGCCTTTGTCCTCTACTGAATCTGATATATCGATCGCATATAGGTGGAAACCTTTTTTTGTAGAACTTCCCCAATTGCACGGTTGAAATCTTCCTTATTGAAACTCGCTCGGGAATCCCTTTCACCACTCTTGACCTTCCTTCTTCATCAATGCATTCAAGGATCTTTTTCATAGCAATCTATCTTGGCTCTATTCTTCTCAAACCAATCCATACCAATAATAGCATCATACGATCCTATTGGTAGGATATTCAAGTTTACTTTTGTGAGGAGTTCATTCAACTCTATGGGGCACTCCATCAATACTTCACTCACTTTTCTTTTTGTTCTTATGGCTAATTGAACTAACCAAGATCTATTATGCTTCATTTTTATAAGAGGTCAAATTTCAACCATCTTTGGAGTAACATGACTATGAGTAGATCCTAGATCAATCAAAACCAAAATAGATTGCTTAGCAATATTACCTTCAACTTCCACTACTACATATTGATGGTCTACTTGATGGTTATCCAATGCTGCATAAATTCGGGGAGTTTCCCTTTCCATGTCCTCCAATGTAACTACTTCTTCTAAGTTATGAAATCCTCTAGGGTTCTCTCTTTGATGTTGGAAGTCTTTAAGCATTTGGTTTTCTCAGTTAAATATACAACATTAGGACAAATTCTCCAAACCAATATTGTGTATCCAAGATTGATCCTCCCGTATAGAGGTGAGCACTTTGATTGCCTTCCATGTAAATTTTATTCCTCCCATATAGAGGTAATTGATCAAATTAATGGTGTTGCAAAGTCTTGTTGGATAAGGTTCCAGACTTGTGTGTCAAGTCATGATTCTCATGTGAACCTTCCGTATAAAGGTATCCATGAGATGGACCTCCCATATAGAGGTGGACCTTCCGTATAAAGGTCATGCTTTACCTGTTAAAATCATTTAATGTCATGTGATGTATTATTAACCATGATCACCAATTTCCGTCGACGCTTGTTTCGTGTGAAACAACCTCTAGATGAAGAAGTTGTCAGCATTTGAAGTTTCATCAAGGATGGTTAAAATATGTGAAAGTGGTTAAAAATGGTTATAAAAGGTTTAAAAAATGGTTTTAAAAGGTTAAATGGTTATAATTTTTTTGGTTTTGAAGCCATGGGAATCGAACCCAAGACCTTCACCAAGGCCAACATAAGCTCCATTAAAAACAATGGTTCAAATATTACTATTATGGTTAAAAGGTTTAAATGTAAAAAATGGGGAGGGGCAAGGGCATAGCCCTTGAAACCATGCCAACACGAAGGCCCCCATTTCAAACTATATATTATAACCATATTATAAACCATATGTTAAACAGAAGGTGGATCCACATACCAATCCAACAAACTATATGGTATAACCATATCGAAACCATATCCAAATCAACGTGGAATACAATGTGCGCCAACATAGCATATGTTACAACCATATCATAACGTGCATTATCAAATACATGCCACCATACAAAATCGCGTATACGGAGGAGAGGCCCGCGGGTTTGATCACCTCTGAAGTGAATTACTTTTGCATATCATCCTTTGGTCTGGAATAATATAATATGATCACAACATCCGATAATTCTTCTTAGTATAATGTAATGTGATGGATAATTAAAGTTAGCACATATTGACCATGTAGTAAGAGATTAAGCATAGAGATCAAGAGAATTCAAAATTTCCCATGTAGACACTTCAACTAATTAAAGAGAACTCAAATTGTTAAAGCTTCAGCTAAGTATCAATGTATGCCTCAATCAATGCTTCAGTTAAAGCATCAGTTAAATGTATGACTCATTTAGCTAAATAACTCACAGTTGTCACTTCAAGTAAATTAATCAACATTATTTCAATTAACTAATGTTAGTTAACTAAAGTGTTTTCACTTTAGTTAAACAAAAATACGACACTTCAGTAAATCAAGGAGAACTCGAATTGATTACTACAGTGATGTTATCAAGAATCAGTTAAAGAGAGTTAACTAAGTGACAACAAAGAATATCTAGTTAACTAAGTGATGACACTTAATTTATCTACCTAACTAAGTGGGAAAGATTTCAATTAAGAGGCGAGTTCATCCTAAGTGACAACTCAATGAGATAAAGCACTGCATGAGAAGTGGGGCACACCTCTACATGCAAGATTGATACATCCAGTTTGAGGGTGAGTTCATCTTGAAGTTAGAAGATAAAAATAGAAGAGAATAATGTATAAATATGTTATGTGGAATTGATGGATCCAATGTGAAGTGTATTCTCTTTTCCTTTGAAGGCAAGGCTCTTCTCTTTGTGTGTAGGATATTATTATTGAAGGTAAGGTGTTTCTCCGATTGATCTCTCTTCTCTATAGCTTCCATATATTCACCAAGATTTTTTTGGTGATCTCTTATCTTCCAAAATCAATTTGTTATGTTGTAAAATAAATCATTCTCTGCTATCCATTATATTATACTGAGAAGAATTGCTGGGGTTTTTGTTCTCATAGTTTTGAGGATTTTCCATAACGTATATCTTGTGTTATGGTTTTATAAATTTCATGTGATTGAATTGTCTCATTGCTTCAAGTTTAGATATCTAAAATAATTAAAGATAAAATCTCAACCAAATATTAACATGGTATAATAGCTTAGGGCATGAAGGAGCTCAGTTTTGTATGCCATCTAGAGCCTACGTTGATCCTAAGAAGTTGAGCACAAGATATTAAGACTATGGCATTAATATATGTACGACCGAAAGACTGTTTTGAGGGAACCTCAAACTTCAACACTTGGAAGGATAGGATTCTCAAGATCCTAGAGGAACATGACTTGGATGGCTATGTATCCACTGTGGTGAAGGAGCCTACATCTAATGCAAAGCCCATCAAATTCAAGAAGAATCAAGCTAAGGCCAAATTAATCATCTATGATTTTGTAAAAGATAACTTGATGCTCGTGATCACACCGTTGAAGACCATGAAATAATGTTATCATACATTGACTAATCTATATGAGAAGAAGGCCCTGAGATAAAAGATTGCATTGAATAATAAGCTTCAAAACTTAAAGATGGAGATGGAAGAGGCAGTGGCCTCCTTCTTCATAAAGATATCTCAAGTAAGAGATCAACTTGCTAGTATTGGAGTAGTGGTGGATGAAGATGATCTTCTCCAAACTGCTATTGATGGTCTCCCATTCTCATGGGAGACATTCTTGGCTGCAGTAAATGGCTGAGAGGTACAACATTAGGAATCTCAGTAGAGACTAGCCTTAATTTTGAATGGAAAAACTATCTGCTCATCACAAGATGTTTAGATATTTGTAACTATATGATATTGTGACAAGCATGCATGACCTTCATACCTTCGTATCTATGAAGGAATAATGGAGAGATAAGAGAATATGTTGCCTCCATTCGCCACCATGGATACGATTATTGAATATCATAAATTACAAGTGGACACGAATTCAATGGTTTGGTTTGGTTTTCTTTGGTTGTTCTACATGGGTATTCAATGGCCCTAAAATATCATAAACCATAAATGTTGATGCAAAATATGGGGCATATTTCAATATGTTGGCATCTATCATTTTCCAAAACTATAATGCTTTTTTTTAAAGAAAAATATATTATAGTAAAAGTTGTGTCAAAATATTACATTAAGAAAACAAAAGAAAAGCTAGGTCTTCTTTATATCCCAAGGCTGAATAGATCATAATTGTCACTTTTCAAAATTTCAAAAGTCCCATAAATAGACTTCATATACATACTATTTTAGAAAAAATGAATCCATATGCAACATATTACTAATATATAAAAAATAGGTAGTGATGCCTACTCCACTACGAGTCCAAAGACCAAATGCAAGAAAACTAGCCTCTATTGAAAAAAGGGTGTTGTTCGAAGAGATAGGGGTCCCATCTCTAAATTCCACGATGAACATCCTTCCATCCATAAAAAATATAGCCTACTTAGAAAGTTGATCAACATCACAATTGAACTCCATGAAAATGTGCATGAAGTGTACATGATCAAATGATGCGATGAGAGTTTTTGTCAATTATGATTGACAGCCTGTGTCGAATTTATATGCATCCATTGTCAATTTTGAAAAACTTTGTCAAATTTGGATAAAGGTTCTATACATACAAGGTGAGTCAGTGAAGATTCTATTGATAACGAGTAACATGTGTGGAACCGGCCCCTATTGTCAGGCATGGGACCCATTGTACAACAGATTACTGTTTGAATTTCATTTCAATTTTGTCTTTCGAACTATTTTGATGTTTTGAATTCTAACTTTTTTTAAGAAAGAAAAATTATTATAAGTGATGCCATAATGAATCAGAATGGATAACTTCCTTTCTTAAAAAAATTCCATAAACAAATAGAAAAATAAATTATATTAAAGAAAAATGATACATTTTAATGGATGAAGACTTGTAAATTATACATACAAATGATTGCAATGCTCATATTAAAACATGAAAAATATAAATAAGCAATTCATTTTTAAACTTTTGTATCCATAATTAGAAAATAGAGTGGAAAGAATAACAAAGAGGTGGGACAAGTGTAACATCCCGAAAATCACAAAAATTTAAAAAATTTTCAATGTAGCATTAATTTCTAGACTTGCTATGCAGAAATATAATAAATGCTTGTTTGTTCATTTGAACGACATGGTGAAATAAAATGTTATATTGATCATGCATGTGTATTGTTTTACGATGTGCGTGAAATGTATTTTTGTCTACATTAGGATTCTATTGGATGTTTTCTTGCCTCAGTCGTGCATCCCATATTACTTATGATTACTAGAATTTGATGTCAATGCTTGATAGATTTACTTACTACTGTTTATATATGCTAACTGTGTGTTCTTCTTATTGATGATGAAGGCGTCCTATGGGCACCCTGAGGTTTACTTAGCTATTAGCTAAAGCATTTGAACGTTCTTGTCGCAGATCACAGGTAAGAGAAAAAAATAGTGTTTCGAAAGTGAAATACGGAGGTCCTAAATATCGTTAGTTAGCTTTCAAGTTTATAAAGAGAAAATAGAATAACTTGCAAAACATGTCAGGGTGAGATCCATTCCGGTTGTTTCTTCAGTTAAAATTTGTATTGAATAGTTCATATGATGTCACTCCAATCCTCAGCATTTATATTGTTTGTATTCGCATATATTGTACTATGTTATAGTAAGGAGTAATTAGTTTGGCCTTCAAGGCTAAATGCATCAAACTTCTATATTTATTATTGCTACCATGCAAAGGGTTTGTAATTTAAACTTGTGTGCTAAGGTCGCACTTCTAAATCTATGATATTTATGTAATACATGCATAACCTGGGTGATAGTATTTAACATGGCCACTATGAAAGTGTCGATGGTTATACCTACCCCTATATGCATCTAATTTTTATTACATTAATATATGCATCACGTATAAACTAGTGTTATTATAGTAAATTGAACAAAAGACTATAGTTGAGATCTTCATACACTCTCTCCTATTAATTTATGTGAGGGATGTTATAACCTATAGCATTGTAATAACGACTATAGTTATAACTATTTGTTATTTGTATTTCTTCTATAGTATATGCCATTGATAATATAATGCCTAGAGCATAATACGTATTGTAACTATACGATGGTGTTGATATAGTTTTTGGTACCAAAGTTTGATTGTGTAAATGACTTAGGAGTATTGTAACCATATTATAATATATTTGTGAGTCCCGCCATGATGGGTGGTTGATGTCTTGACCTAGGGTATGGTGCGAAATACATAGTAGCTGGATGTTGTGTTGACCTTTGGAATCCTTATGATCACATTATATTGTAATTTTCCACCATGGAAAGGCCGAGCAATAACCCAATGCATGGTTATGCTGGAAAGGTTCTACGTATTGTGGTAGCTATGGTTTAATAAAGTGCATTAAAGTGTGAATGAGTGGAGAGTCTAATGGCACCTCCGTGGCAGGTCTTCACGTGGTAGTCTTGATCTCGATGCCAACCCTAACTTCTTTGGCTTACCTTGACGATAGCACCCTTTTTGCATTCATTTGGTAAGAGTGGAGTGTTGGAGAGGCTGACAGGACAGCAGGTCTTTAGGGTTTGCTGGTAGTGCTTGAAGGCACCTCCCAGGTTTCGATACTGAGACCTGCTACTATGTAAAATTCATCTCAAAGCTCGAGAGCCGAACCATTTGCTGCGTGTGCTTAGCAGTTGAGTGGTTTCAAGGGTTTACGATGGTTATGAGGGTGCTCAGACCAGAACATGGATTCACCTTTCGAAGGTAAACTTGTATTTCTTCTCTTGTTTCCACGCAATTTATACTATTCAAATGTAACTTGTTGTTAGCGTTGTCTTCTATGATTTAACCATAATCTTGTTTGTCTGGCAGGTAACTCCTCGGTTGATGGTTTATATGTTGCAATGCAAAGTGTTGGAACAAGGTTGAAGAAGGGCTTTTAAACCGGTAAGCCTCAGTGATTACATGTGGTGCATCCTGGAAAGAGTGTCGTTTCCTTGTTTGGTTTTTAGCTTGGTCTTACCAGCATTGTAACCTTCGTTAAGCCGTAAGGAAAGGGGTTAGGGAGGATAGAATCCTCGACCTACTTCTCTGTAAACTCTTCAGGGTTTTTACTGTGTAAAATTTTGTCAAGTGTAACCACCGTGCAAAAGGGTTTGACCCTTGGCCTTTTGGTAAAATAAAAGATATTGACTGTTTACGGTTTTGGAAATAAAAGTTGTTTTAGGAACATTGTTGGGGTTTCGACCTCGTGTTGTCACTGTATGTTCCATATGTGCTGGGTTTTTGTGTGATGGTCGGTTATAGATCTTAGAACTCTCTACAGTAGTAGATGGAAACAAATTGGAACAATGCCTCTCGTTGCTTTTTGAAAAGTTAAAAAGGATTTGTTTGTTGTCTTTGTTCTGATAAAACTAGGAGAAATGGTTGAAGAATCTCTGTGGTAGAAAATGTTTGGTTTTTGTTTGCTCAATGGATAGTTATGTGGGTCGAACTCGCAACCCCATTCTGTTGAAATTCGTTTCGTATGCTTTGGTAAGTTTGTAATGTAATCTAATGGTTTGGCAGGTTTATATTGTAGGTATCCTGTGTATTAACTAAGGCAAAATGCCTTATCTGAAACTTGTTGAAATGCTAAATAAAATAGTCTAAGGTTTAAGCATCTCGGCCGTAATGGTTGGTTTCGAATCCTACCAATACTAAATGTTTTTTTTTCTTTCTTAATTGTATAAGGGTTTCGAACCCATAATTATTATGTATGAAAACATCTTCTGGGTAGTCGAACTTTGTCTTGGATAATCTATTCGATTTGCAAAAAGATGAAATTGTTTTAAAGTTAGGGTTTTGTGTTAACTAGCTAGGATTGAAACTTTTGGGACATTAGTCCGCAAACATAAATGTTTTAAATTTATAAATGGAGTATCGTATCAAGGTCTATGAAAAACTGAAGATGTATAGTATTGTACAGTAGTTCTGTTGTTTTTATTTGATAAGGTGTTGGTGATAATATAAGTGCTTGGCAGCTGTCACGTCCCCCATTTTGACCCTTATAATATTTTGGGCTATAATGTAAATAATGTATGCATATTATGTATGATTCCTAGCGTGGAGCTCAAGGCCAAGGCCCCGCTAGTGAACGCTCGACCTTTAAGAGGAAAGTATTTGAAATTATGCTACCCATGTGCTAGAGAACCATGGGAATTGTAAATATGCATTTTAATATAAATGCCCACAACTAGCTATGCAATGCAATAAGAGATGGGGGCGTGATATTACAAGGAATTGGGAGGAGGATATTCAAACCCTTGAGCCAATTGAGTCAAGCCAAGTGTCAATGAGAGAACCCATGAACCCTCAACTACCCATGTTGACTTTTGTACCCAATCATTGATTTCTCCCAAGAGTTGGTTGAGGTAGTTAATGCCTTGGGGAATGGGAGGTATGGCTGTCCAAATTCGAGTATGGAAAAGCCACCTTGCATGGAAAAACGTGTTTGGCTTCTTGGGAAAGAAAAGAGCCATGAATTGCTCCCCAAGCCCTTACCCATCAACCATCTTTGCTCTCCCACGAGTTTAGAGCTTCCTGGGCATTTCCCTCCATGAATTTCCTGTATTTACCTTCGTTTTCCTAGCTAGGAAGGGCGTTTTTGTTGTGCCTAACAGTGGGGAAGAGAGGGGAAAATATTTGGGGTTTAATTGAGGCCGTTTTGGCCCACTGAATGCTCATACATATGTGGGAATCGGTTTTCTTCCCTGGGGTTGATTCCCTCTTCCCACAATTCATTTTTGGTGTGCCCATGTTTTGGGGAAAACCCATAGACCCTATTATGTGAATCCATGGCTGAATTGTGTATCCATGCCAGTTTTGAGCTACTGTGTGTAAAAGAATGTTGGGGTTGAGATGGGTATCCATTGCTTTGGCTGTGCAGGGTTTGAGAGTCCCAAGTTCCTTGTAGATATCACGCCCAACTCGAGGGTGGCCTCTGAGTGCTGAAATAATACAGGCTGGGCAGAGACCTACGGTTGGGAGGAACGTTGCAGTGACATAGCTAGTTGTTGGGACAGCATTACATCAAGATGAGTATTTTCTTATGTAATTACTTCTGCAAATGTATTAATTTGTTGGCTGTGTTAAATTGAATGGCATCATGTAATGTGTGTGGATGAGGTTTTCATTCCGTTGTGCATGCTTAATTGATTTACATCTGCACACATGTATTTCTTTGCTTTAAAATCTAATGTATGGGCTGAGTTTATGTAAAAGCCCCCAGCATTTGCCATCATGTTCCCTTCCACGAATTGGATAGATAGGTGGGTACATGACAACAGCTCTGTAATAATAGTTATGTTTGTTTTACAGTTGTTAATTTCATAAATGTTGTTGAAAGACTATAGTGAAGTTCGGATACTATAATGTATTAAAAAGAATGATAAGAAAATGTGTAATAATTATTGGTTGTAAGGAAATAGGTAACCTATAACTAAACCCTAGGTTTTGTGCAGAATAAGAGATGTTTACTTGTTGCTATAAATATAAAAATATTATAATGTCTGCACAAATTAAGTATTGTTGTATGTTTCTATGACTGAACAACATAAGATGTTTAAATGCAAAAAGTAGACAGATTAGAAAATTACAGGAAACATGGCAGAGTTCTATCTATGATAGTTATTCAATCATTTTGTCTGTTGCATAACATCATTCTTATCTATTTTTAAACACCCTTCCATGTACTAGAGTACAGTATAAGAATAGTGCGTGGAAAAATACAGGCAAAAAATCTATTCTATCATTTCATATAATTTCTTCAATAATTTACAGAAACATAATCAATTCAGCAAATTAAATATTTACTTCTGCATAATGATAACTATCAATATGTAGCTAATAAATCCTAAATTAACAGTTACAGAAAATAAAATATAACTACTTAGGTAATGAAATAACAAGTAGAACCTGTAAATGTAGATAGGATGGACAAACACCCAAAGAGGCTTGTTCCTCCCAACCTTCTCCAGAAGAAGCAGCCAATATCACTTGCTCCTTAGGACCCCTGAGCCTATTTACTGAACCACTAGGTAGAAGTCTCTGTGTAGAAGCAAGGCACTCAGGTTGTACTTCCATCAATCAATGGAGACTTGCAATACACCTCAAAATAACTCTCTGCACCCAGCAGTAACTCTGCATTCAACAGAAGTGAAACAGACTTACACTACAACTCAAAACATAGCTTCCCCTAATCGAATCTCTTGTGTGCATACAGCAGAACCACAAGGTAAATTTTCTCGTCAGAAAAAGTGTGAGCCTCTACTCAAATTTGATGGCTTATAAAGATGCCTAGGTCTTTAGTGGTCACTTTCCAAAATAAATGAGCCTCAAGCTCTAGTCCCATCTTTCAGGGAACTTTGACCACAATTCAAGGGAGTTGTCCCATAACAATAGCTAGTTACTGAGTTCCTGATGCTACCACTTGTCCATTGCCTTCTACCCTAGATTCCATTCCACCTAGTGGGTCAGTAAACACTCTTTCAACAGTCTCTTTGGGTGAGTGTCTCCTATTTTATTTTATTAAATAATAATATTGTGCAATTACAGTCATCCTTGGCCACTTGGCCAAATATAAAACTTTACAATAAAAGTTAAGATAACGTTTTCTTCAAACATAAATTGTTTCAGCAATGCGTATGTTACAACAAGAATAAACAATACTTTCCATGTTGTTTCTACATATTCTGATCTACCAATTTCTCAATATTACCATCAATTATCTTGGTTTAAAAGTTAGTTTGAATTGAATATTCACATATCCCCTTTTGGGTTTACCTTTTGTCTTTTTAAGTTATCTTTGAACAAAAGATTCCATTCATCTTACACTTTGTTGCTAGTCCAAATGTATATGTTTTTCTTGCAATGAGAAAATGAAATGTTGGCATATTCTTTTTGTTTCATTCATTCATGAGTTTTGAAACAATATCTACCCCAATGGAAAATCACATATTAAAAATACACTATAAGACAACTTAAAAAATCAACTTATCACACAACTCTACTCAAAATACAACAAATCTTTGAAGTTTGTTTTGAACATTGTTCATTAATAAGACTCCTCATATGTTTAGTACAATGAATCCTATTTGTACTAAAAATAAATAAATTTAAATTTGACTCAATGCTCTCTTATCAACTCATGTGATAGTGAATACACTTTAAGCTCCAACTAGAGGAGATAAAAAAAACCACACCTTTCCCAGTGAGATTTTCCTCATTGTTTGAGGCCTCACCCTTATTCAAATGGACAAGCAAAATGAATATGGAGAAATATGATTTAATATGTGATTTATGAATACATAAATGAGCTCAATTAAATAAAGGACATTTACTAACCACCTTCTCCTTCATAGCTAGCCCTAGTAATATATTATTTTTCTCCTAATATATTGTATTGGGGCTAACACTATCCACCCAAGAGTAAATCGCAATGTTGCTTGGGGTAGTGTATACCGAATTGGATCCAATTCAATATACACCAACCTACAAACAATGCTCTTTAGGGTGGATAACTTTTACTTTATATTGGGGAGACTATATCTATGTGTACATCCTTTATTATTCCTTTGTGTATTAATATGGATTATATATACATGATCATGCGATTTTCATATATGTAGGATGTGACAAGTCTTTAACTTGGAAAGTGGCTTAGTGAGTAAGTGTCTTCTATTGAGAATATTTTATTAGCAATTACTTTCTTTAACTTAGTTGTAACTATGTAATCCATAGAAGAGATTGTTATATTCAAACATTTATTCCATGGAGAAATGTATAATGTAAACACCATTTAATGTTTGTATCATGATGTTTTACAATTTGTTTCAAACATCAAAATTATGTTTTTTCTAAGTAAGTTGGCCATTATAGATGACAAGCATTAAAAAGTTCGGGCCCTATTTGATGTTCAAAATGGTAGTTGACTAAACATTTTGAATGGCAAATTCCAACCCTTCCTTGGCCTATGTTGGGTTTCTCCAAAGGACAAAGTGACAAGTTACTAACTTTATTTGGAAGAAGATGGCATTTGATAACTTATAACATGTCTTCATCATATATTTCAGTAATCTAGGTTAATGATTTTTGGAGGACATAAATAGTTTTTTTTTTTAAGTTCCATAGAGAAATTATATTACTAATTAAGGAAAGAGGCCACCAAAAATTAAATTTTAGATAAAGAATCTCCAATAATCTAGAATTTTTGGAAATCAACCTCATCCTACAAATATGGATATCTCATCTACCATTGGCTTAAGTTTGATTCTCATAGTAAAACTACCTTTAACATTTACATAATAACAAGTCAAAAATATCAATCATCATAATTTTTTATAATTTTATATAAATATAAGTAATAAATAAAAATCAAAATATATTAATTATAAAAAATAAAAAAAATTGGAATTTAATATAATTTTTACTATTCTGTAAGGTTAATACATGCCGCTTGATATTAAACATTAATTTATATAAATATATATAAACTAACCCATCTTAATTTGGAATTTTAACCACTTAATTCTTTTTCTGCTTAATATATCGAATGTAAAAATAATCTTACTTGATAAATCGAATTAATTCAATGCTTTTAATAGAAATTTCAACATTTTTATGCTCAATTTCCACGAGATATTATCCTTAAGAAATTTCAACATAATTAGGTGAATTTCAACGAAGAAAAGAGGCGGTAATTCTGGTGAATTTCATTTGGGGCCTTTCTTTAAAGCCTGCGCCTTTTTTATTTTCTTCGCCTTTTGACTGGCCGTGCCAAGAGGCTTCCACGTCCATTACAGACAAAAATCTTTATGATTACAGTGGAAATTTGAGTAAAATACAGGCAGCGCCGGTGAGTTGTGGCTTTCATACGGAATTGAATCTCAAAGCTCGTAATCAATGTAGAAAAATGGTGTGGGTATACATTCCTGTATAAGGATGTTTTAAGTGAAGAAAGTAACAATGAAATAGGGATTATAGTGATTAGTTGACCATAAATAAGTTTGATTTTTATATTAATTTAAAAAAAAAAGTTTTTAAAGTTTTTAAATATTTATATATTAAATTTAATATTTTGAAAATATAAATTAATTTGTAAATAAATATAAATTTCTTATTTCAATTTTATGATTGACTAAAAGCTATGAAGTGACAAATTATCTTGATGGATGTAAAATTGTTTAAACAAAATATTAATTTAAATTTTAAATATTCAAATTTGTTCCTATATAGTCTTCGAAAGATCAAATTTGAAAGACTAATCTTAATTTCAAAAAGTTATATATATTCACTTTCAAAAAAACTAATGTAATTAATAAACCTAAACCCATATCCAAAAATAAAATAAAAAAAATATTACAATAATGCATTACCTAAAAATAATAGCTAATAATTAGATAATAACTATATTCCAATTCATATTTAAACATTCATACTATTCCAATTCATATTTAAACATTCATACTATTCCAGGTTAACTGAGGTGGAAAATGAATACATTATTCAACAATATTAATCCACAATCAAATATTATTGCACATTAAGATTTGATTGTGGATACTATTATTCAAATCAAAATATTATAAAAAATAGCAATTTGTTTTCAAAATGAAAAACGTTTTCTTGTTAACTAACTATGTTTAGAATAAAAAACTTTGTCAAAATGAAAAACATTTCATCATTAACTAAATCATAGATTATTTCAATTAACAATGTTAAAATAAAATATGTCTTCTGAATTTTTTCTTTCCATTGTTAAGGTAAGTGTAGAGAATGATAGTTGGACAGTAGCAATACTGATATCATGTACTATTTGATTCAAGATTGAATATCAATAGTATGCTTTTTTTCGCTGGAAAAAAAAGTGTATGACTTGAAGTAAGTGTTAAACTTTATATTACAATTTGGGAATTTTTACTTTCCATTGTTAAGATAAGGGTATGACAAAGTAAGTATTAAATCTTATATTACAATTTGAAAAGACAGTAAGGTTTACAGTCTTGGTCCGAATGACAAGTTTGCTTATAATCTTGAGAACATCAATGTGCATTGCATAAAGAAGGAAGCAAGCAAAGGCCGAGACTGCCTCGCATGCTCTCTGCCATAGAATCAATGAATTTTTATATATTTGAATCCTTTAAGTTAAGTGAATCCAAATTGGGGACTTAAATATCATCTTTTAGGAGTCAATGGCAACATATCATATCCAAGGAATCAAAACGAGCATTCAAATCGTGTTTAAATTTGTAATCAGTTTGTTATTAATTTGGAGTCCATTAGTTGAAGTCCAAGTCCTTTCCTATCTTAAACCTTGAATTAAAAATGATAGATTTAACTCACCATATTCAGTTAATATTGTGTCCAAAGGAACCTATTTATCATCGTATATTCGTTTAACTGTAGTAACACTCTCTTCTACTTAGTTTGTAGCAATACTCATCCACAAAGTAATAGTAACAAGGAGTTACCAAGCTGCAACCAAAAAATTTACAGTGTAAAGCTCCAATCAACACACAAACCTTAATTAAATTTGACAAAAATGGTTGCAGTGAACATTGTCTATTTTGAGAATAACCAGATGTAACGTACTCTAAATTGATTTGAAGCCAATACCAATGGAGAATTATGCATACAATATATTATATATACTTGGAGAAGACTATGTAGCCCTACATATTGAATGGCATTCGACAGGTTTGAGAGGCATTCCGCAGGTTTGAGAGAGGCTTTGCAAACACTTTGAAAATGTGGATATGTGCAAACCCTTTGTTTGGATTCCAGTTATCTATATTCGAATGGATTGTTGCAAATCTGAATGCTTAGAATATTAGATTTTGATTTGTGAATACATTGTTATTTACCAAAATCATAAGATTTACATTCACTTGAGAAGCTCTAAACCATTTCAGGTCACTTTAGATGCTCTAAACAGAGCATTCCGCAATTCCATGGATGACAATGCCATCAGGTACACACTGATTTGATAATGTCCTATCAATTTTGGTATCCTTTTGTTATCGATGAAATCAGGGAAAACTAAATTTCAATCTAGGTGAGATTACATATCAGAATTAATAGATTTTCCATTAAATTATAAACAGCAGTGGACATTCTACAATCGGATAGAATCACTACAATGAAAAAGGAATTACTACATTTCTTATAAGTAAAAAAAAAATAGGACTCTCATTTTGTTTGTTTGTTTTTTTTTTTTTTTTTTTTTTTTTCCCATTTCCATGTGGTTCACTTTAATCGGCTTAGCCGACCGCTACATCCACGAAATAATTTCCGACGGACCCGCCCCGAAGGGGTTTCCGCCCTGCGGCCGCTGCGTGCCTAACCCCAAGAGGGTCTATGAGGATGGATCCCGTGACCTCGCATGCTGGGAGGCCTAACTTCCGAGAACTCAACCGATCGAGCTAACTCTTGGGGCTTAGGACTCTCATTTTGTATTATATAGTTTATATACAATTTATTATATATGTTATAAAATTTATTACACTGATAGGTGTTTATATATTAGAATTTGGGGTGGACTACCATCTATGTTTTTCCTAGATTAAAGGAAGATGGGACAAGTCTATTGTCCATATTGATTTTATGGGTGTCATTCAAAATAAACAAATTATAAAAAGAAGAAATATAAAAAATAAGTAGTAGTTGATGCATGGATAACTTGTAGCTCATGCATGGATAACAAGTAGTGGCAGACAACCCATTTAACTAAAGAAAGTAACAGGTAGCTAAGACATAGACAACGTGTGATTACAACTAAGTATGAAGAACAAGAAATATATAACTTCTTCATTACACTTAACTTGTGACGTATCGGTGTTCCAACCACAAGTTAAGTGTTTGTGCTAGTTGTAGAAGAGTACCATGTCAAAAATTAACCACCAAATCACCGTCGTAGCATTGCCACCTATCTTGATTACATATACATATTTAAAAATGCATATAATTTCTTGAGATTTTCTATAATTAAATCCGGACACAAGAATACCAATAGTTTGGCCGTGGCATAAATTACATGAAATTTTTTAGCCAGTAACATATATGCCTCGCAAATATTAACGACTTGAGAAAGCCCTTGTAAGTACCCAAGTTTCTTTAAATTAATGACCAGTAGTTTTGGCGATCAACTGAATAATCATTGAAAGAGATATGACAGATCATTACCTATCACTCAAGTACGATCATAGAAGTCCAATTCCTATCCACATTCCCCAGGAATGTTTAATATGGTGTGAATGTGAACAATGAATCGATGATGAAGGAAAAGGTGATGAGTATATTTGTCCGACATATTAATGCCAACATCAATGGATTAATAGCATCAATGGATTAATAAATATTTGATAGGTAATTTTTTCACCTAGCACTTATGAAGAAATTTTAAGATAAATATTACACTTTTTTTAAAACGGTCAACATTAAAAATGATAATTTTTTATGACATGTAATATTTGAATAACACTTATGAGACAGGCTTAGGGCCCTTTGACGGGTTTTGACAGGTTCAATTTTGAACCATGCATGTGATCTTTGTACTAAAGGTTTCATTAATGATAATGCATATTATCATTTTTGTGCATTGTATTATTGATAATAAATACACAAGTGTCCCTTCTTATTATTACATGTCCTCTCATTCTTTAAATACAATGTACTTTGGCTTCTATATACCTTAAATGCATTTACTAATTACTAATTTTTAAAAACTTAAAAACTAAAACTAATTATTTTTATTAATATCTAAAAAAGTATTGATAGGTTGTGACGGTTTCAATTTTGTACCCCGCATGTGGTCTTTGTACTAAAGGTTTCATTAATGATAATGAATATTATTTTTTTTTGTACATTTTATTATTGATAATAAATACACAAGTGTCCCTCCTTATTATTACACTTCCTTTCATTTTTTAAATGCAATGTACTTTGGCTTCTATTTACCTTAAATGCATCTACTAATTACTATTTTTTAAAAACTTAAAAACTAAAACTAATTCTTTTTATTAATATCTAAAAAAATATCAATGTATGATTATAACAAGCCTTATTAAAAAAATTTAAAAACTAATTTTAAAATTTAAAACAACTAAAACTAAAAAGGCTAACAAACAATTATTAATTACTAAAAATATTTTAAAAAACTTAAAACTTATTTTTAAAACTTAAAAAACAAAAAAAACTAGTAAACAATTATTAATTAATTATTAAAAATCTTAATTATTAATTATTAATAAAAATGTAAATATTAATTATTAAAAATAAAATACGTTTTCCAAAACAAAAACAAAAACCATTTCCTTTCTATTCTATTGAATCAAAGAAAATGAAAACGTTTACATAAAACTACCAGTCGCCACACCTAGCACAAAAAACCTCCCATCGGAATTCTGATCTTTCAAAAAAGACTAAAACTGGACTAAATACAACCATCCCATACCCATAGAGCAGAATACATCATCTTCATAATTTACAAAAAAAAATCAAAAATCCTGCAGTGTCCAAAATTTGGAATATACAAGAGAATAACGGTCTTCCACTAAAAAATTATATAAAGTCCGTAACCCCACTACCGGTAGTAGAGCCTTCTATGACTTCTTCATAGAATAATTTTCCTTCCTCATAGTGAATAGCACTCTTTGATAGAAGATCAACTTCAGTGTTAAAAGTTCTAGCAATGTGAGAAAGAACAAATCATACCACGAACCTTGTCACACCAATAACAAAGTTGAAGTACCTAAAGATTATAATTTCCTTTTTCCCATTCAATGATACTCTTTGAATAACCAAATACTTGTATTGATTCAATCCCAATCATAGAAGCAATTTTAAGAACACACCATAAACCAATCAATTCAACTTTAGTGTTGCTTCCTTTCCCACTACCCATGAAAAACTTAAACAAATGATCCTGATTAACCATAAAAACCATACCACTGCCACAATTCCATCAAAATAACCAATTGCCAAAGAGCATGAGAGACATAGACCTGTAAGAGGTTTTGATATTTTTGTCTTCCCATCTTTATAAAACTGTCTATATAATATGATGCAATTCATGCTGCAAAGATGTATATTTAGAGAAATATTTTCAAATATAGCACAGTTCCTCATTTTCCAAACTACCCAGCAAACAAAAATAGGAAGAAGCTTGAATTTACCAGTAAAAAGATACCAATTTTTGAAACTGTCCTGAAAGTTTGAGTCTCCCCAAGAGGTATTGCAGTTTAAAAAATCACAAACCAAGGACCACACATTCTTATAGAAATCACAATCAAGGAATAAGTGTTCAACAGAATCCTTTTTTTTTTTGCAAAAAACACTATAACTCGGACCATACCAGCCTCTTCTCATCAAATTTTGCCAAGTGAGAAGTCTATTTTCAAGAGTAAGACAAAAACACGTTTAAGTTTTTGTGTGACGTGCCAATTCCATATCTTTATATGCCACCATTTCATCTCGACTTGTACCATAGAAGACACAATGGCATCATATGTTGCGTTAGCAGTAATTTTACCATTTGAAGTATCCCTGCTCCAAATTAATATGTCTTCTGAATCAACTAATTTAATGCCAACTTTCTTGAGAGAAAAAATATAAGTATCCCAAATCATAACCCATTTACCATTTAAACCAATATCATTGGAGAGAAAACAGTAATCACCAGTCTGAACAGACCACCACAGACACTTGATCTGATTAAGTGTTTTAAAACCCAAAACATCAAGATGTTCCAAAATCTCAGGTGGTAATAAATAATTACCATTATCACCTATATAACGGTCAATACCAATCTGCATACTTTTTACATCCCCTATATACCAAGAAATCCATTTTTTGATCTAGAAAAGAACTTTAATAAAATTGTTCCAGATAATAGAAGCCCCTATGCTATCAATCACCTCAGCTTTGAACCAATCATATCTAGAATTCCCTTTTAAATATTTTGTCTTTGTAACCAAGCTCCAAATACCACAATAAAAAATATTTCTCCACAAACTCTTCATGCATAAAAACGAGTTAAACCATTTTAGATTTTTAATATCCCAACCACCAATAGTTTTAGGCAAAGCTAATCTTTCCCGAGAAACCAGATGAAATTTTTGGTTCATACTTGATCCAACCCAAAGAAAATGAAATTTTTTGCTTTGGATAATATTGATAACAGAGGTGGGAATCATCACAAGTGAGAACCAGTAAACCAAAATTCCCATGAGAACAACCCGAACTAAAGTAAGTCTCCGACCCATAAACAAAGATCTATAAGCCCAATTTCCTATCTCCTTCTCAATTTTTTTGATTAACCAAAGCCAATCCTTTACCTTGTAATTGTTGGGTTTCAACATATAACCCAAATATTTAAATCCAGTCTCCATGCTTTCCACTTTGATATGAAAAAGAGAATATATCTGAGCCATCAAATCCATTGAAACTTTGTGTTGATAAAAGTAGGATTTTTCCAGGTTGATCTCCATGCCTGAAGCAGAACAAAAAATTGTAAGAATCTCATGAAGAGTCTGCCACTCCTCCAAATATACTGAACCAAATACAATCACATCATCAACAAAAAGAAGGTGTGTGATTTTCAAAGATAATGAGATTTTAATTCCATTGATTTTTCCATTCAACTTTGCTTCAACAATCATACGAATTAAGCCTTCTTTGACCAATAAAAACAGTGATGGGGATAAAGGGAACCCCTGTCAAAGACCTTTGGAGATACTAAATAAATTTGTGGGCGATCCATTTATAAGAACAACATAATTTGTAGAGGACACACAAGCTAAAATCCAATTTACCACCTCAAATGGGAGTCCAATCTGCAACAAAGCGAGTCTAAGGTAGAGACCCAATTCACCTTATCATATTCTTTTGTAAGATCCATTTTCAAAATGATAGCAATGAGTTTTTTTAACTTTAATCAAGTGTAGCAAATCTTGTGAGACCCCTATAACATCCAAAATTTGTCTATTGGATAGGAAACCAAATTGTTCTCGTGATATCATTTCTGACAGTTTTGGCTTGTTACGATTAACAATCATTTTTGTAACTAGTTTATAGACTAGATTACATAAATTTGTTGGTCTAAAGTCAGAAAAGCATCTAGGTTTACCCTTCTTTGGAATAAGTGAAATAAAAGTACAGTTAATAGCTCCAGAAATAAAACCCTGTCTTCTTGACATCTTTGCTACATTCAGTAAATCTCTACCCATTATATCAAAAAAGGAGATAAACAGTTCCACTGGCCAACAATCAGGTCCAGGGATTTTATCTTTAGCAAATTTTGATAAAAACACCTTCAATCTCCTCCAAACTAATAGGACTCACAATCTGCGTACCTTCCTCCCTTCTGAAGAAAGAGGGATAATGCCTAACCACTTTCATTTGGTTTCCAATGTCTGCCAATCCAAGATATTTAAATTGTTTACTAAAGTAATCAATAACAACCTTCTGAATGTCTTGATAATGTATCCAATCCCCATTGGAATATTTTATGTCCCACATCATATTAAGGTTCTTTCGATAGGAAGCATACCTATGAAAAAAAATAGTGTTTTATCACTTGAATGAATTCAAATCGCTCTACTTTTCAGTCTCCACACATCTTCTTCTCTTTTCAGCAAAAGATCCTTTTGACATTCCATCTCTAATATTTATCCTTCTCAACACTTGAGAGATTATTAGTAAGGTTACCCTTAAGAATTTTGTTGATTTTATCTTCGATACAAGTAACAATAAATTCATTTCATCCACCTCTTTCTTCTTAATCCACGAACAAACAATTTTTTATTTTTTTTTAGCTTGAAAAACAGATAATCCATGGCATTTAGCCCCTCCGACACATTTAGAGTAATCCAAAAATATCTGACCATTGAACAAAAATTTCCATCTTTCAACCAAGGTTGATTGAATTTAAAATGTGTGTTTGAACTGATAAACTCGCCATCCATCTACAAAGCCATAGGAAGGTGATCAGAAATATTTGAAACCATATTCTAGTATCTATGTTTTGAACATCTTTCTAATAAATATTCAGACAATGAAAAACGGTCCAATCTTTTTCCTACACCACCCTTATTCAATCTCCTATTTTTCCAAGTGGGATATAATTTATGTGGAATAATATCCACTAACATATTCCTCCTTAATAGTTGTTGAAATTATGAATCCAACGGGTTTCGTAGAGAATGAATTCCTCAATTTTCATAGCAATGCAAAGTAAAATTGAGATCACCACCAACAATCAGATTTCGAGTTTTAAGGATTCTAGAGGATTCGATATTCTCCCAGAAAAAATGTCACGTTTTTGTAGGGAGCATAAATGTTCAATATACTAATAATTTCTCAAAAACCTAATATTCTACTCTTAGGGAGGATAGCAGCACATGTTCTATAAGGAGTTAGATCACACACCTTATGATTCCAGATTGCTAAAAGACCACGTGATTGTCCAATAGCATGAGTCGCACAAACCTACTAGTCCTTCAAAATTCTCAAAAAATATTCAAAAGCCTTTTCTCCCATAGTCATGGTTTCCTAGATTATATAAACATTGGCTTTGTTTGTTTCAAAAAAAACTGAAGGGACCTAAATTTTGGGCCTCCCCCTATCCCCCTTATGTTGAAAGAAATACAATGCAATAGGTAACAACCTTAGAGGGAATCTTTGCTCTAAGGGCCCTGACATCATTCACCAAATTCATAGAGATATCTTTTGTAGCCTAAATACTAGAAGATAAAGGAAAATACTCCCCCTCCTCATTGTTTAAGTTCAATTTTTTAGCCTCATTAATACACAAATCATCCTTCTTTTTTCTTTTCTTTCTAGTTGTGAAATTTTGATGATGAATAGAATTAGTAGGGGTTTTACTAGAATTTTCAGGAGGTTTATTAACAAACAAAAAAGTCATGGGAGATTTTATTGTTTCACAAAAAAATACTTTATATTTTTTAACATTCGAATCATTCAACACCAGCCCCGTAAACTATCACAATGTTTACCTCACTAGAATGATCAATAAAATTTGGGTCATCACGGGATAATGAGTCAAAACCATCTCGAGGGAGAGACTCTATCCCAAATTTAGTCCCAATGTCACTAGGATGACGAATCAAAACATCTCCATTCACATAGTTTTGAAAATACTTACTCTAGAAGCCCTAACATCATAAACCATACTCGAAAACTAGCCCTAAAAAATATCATCAGATATATCAAAACATTCCACATTCAACCCCCGAGGAATAGTAATACTCGGATAAAAACCTAAAGAAGAAACCAACTTTAGCGATTCCACATAAATGTCACGACCAGACAAAAACCTTAATCTTCTGTCCAGATATTTTTCGACATATTTAATAAAAATTAATTCTTTGAATGATAAATATTCATATGGGGTGGGGGAAGCCACCGGTGACATACATTATGGATCTTCATCAAGACAGGGAGTTTTCTGTCGGTTATCCAAATCTTCATCGACCGAGGGAAGTTGTTGCTGGTATTCCAAAATCTTCATGGACCTATCTGTAACCCATTTAATCATCTCAACTCTGTTCATCCTTAGATAGTCGATCCTCCCTACCAGTTCCTTCCTCGATAGGATTTCTACTTTGTCCAAAGTGATGTCACGACCAACAGTAAAATCCTCCACCTCTGATTTCACCTTAAAATCCTTTAATATCCTTCTTGTGTGCGCCTTATCCCCTAAGAGTACAAACTGTTTTTTTTACTGCCAATAAAGTTAGAAAACCCTTATCTAGGTTCCATTGAACATCACCAATCTCACTAGAAACAGAAACCCTCTTTATCTTACCAGAATAATATGAAAAAACACCGCCATCTTCACATTCTGCCTTAAAACTTATCTTTGTTGTCTCATCAAGGCATTCCACCTGTCTCGAAACCAAAACCCTAGAAGCAACCGTCGAGTGTAGTACTTTGACAGATGGAATGGGACACTTGTATCCATCAGTCAACTTCTAATTAAGTATAGGATCAAAGGTGGGGCTAGGGTTAGGAACCATACTGAATTCCAGCCTATGAGGCTTCCCACCTTTCTTCTTTTTCTTAGACATAAAATTAATAATGAAAGAAACTACCAAAAACTATTATCAAACCCCCCCCCCCAAAAAAAACCACCTCAGCCAAGTAGAGGCCAAAACCAAAATAGTAGGAACACCAAAATAGAAATTACACTGAAAACCTAAAAATTGGACTATGGAGATCAGGAGAAAACCATAATGAAGACAAAATTCATTCTCATTTTTTTCTCTTGGTTGGTACTATGCCAGCCATAATGACTAGCTTAACTCCAAGTTCAATGTAGTTTTCTCCGTCACCACATAGCTAGGGTTTTCAGAGCCAAACTAGGGTTTTTCAGATTCAATAAGCTTCATCTTCATCCATAGAGACCCCACTCCCCCACATCTATTGAACACACCTTAATTCAAAAATACAAAACTTTAAAATTATGAAAAAGATTAAAAAACTAAAACTTAATTTTTAATATAATATCATCATCAATTATAAAAAAAAACAGAACATGTAATCAGAGACTAATAATTTATATAATATCATACATCAATTATACAAAAAATAACATGATCAATTTTACAAAATATAACATAATCTTATTTATACAAAACATAACATAATTTTACTCGATAATAATGTGATCAATATATTTAATTGATCGAATCCGGAAGTATTCTTTAAATCTGTTTAACAAGCTTAAACGAACAAGTGTGGTATGATGAAAACTTAGTTACAACTTGACAGGTGATTATGAGGATAACTCTTACCCTCTTTGCCTTCTGTGATTTCGTTTTTTTCTTTGCTGATACCAATATCGAGAGTTTAATAACATAGATATTTCTCGTTGCCCAAGCGGTTTTAACTATGCCAGTGATGTGATCCAGGACTGGGTTAGTTTAATACTCTATGAGCTAGTTGTGATAAAAAAAAATTAAACACAGAACATGGTAGAGTATGCTTACGCTTTCCAAACCCTAAATCCATGACGAAAAGTAATAAATGGTTGGGATGGATTTAAATATGGGTTGGGCTCCTAAATCCATTCATATAAAGAATCGAATGGGATCACATATGGTAGAAGAAGAAGTCATATGGTTAGGCTTCAAAACCATTATTATGTTTATACTCTATTCTTTGACTTTTGATATATGGTTTATTATTAAATAAATAATATAGAAATTATGGGAATGCCATAAATTATATGTTACGATGTTTATTGAGAATAAAGATTAAAAAAAACGAAAAAGAAAAAGATTATTTGACGTAAGTGTTATATTCTAAACTTTAAGAATATAAATAACATGTATCCTATATCATAGAATTAAAGTATTTATATGGTTGTAAAGGTATTTTTATTTAAAGATTTCCACGTATAGAATTTGTTATATTCTAAATTCGGAGAATATAAATAACATGTATCCTCCATCATAGAATTAAAGCATTTATATGGTTGTAAAGGTTTTTTTATTTAAAGATTTCCATGTATAAAATTTGACATATAATTGGAAAGTTTTCAATACATATCATTGTGTATAGGAAATTTATTCTAGATACATTTCTTTGTTGTAAATTATGTAGAAGTCTATGCATAGATATTTATTGTGAATTGTAAAAGAAAAGAAGTTTGGTATTAGTATGTAAGAATGTATATTCTTGGTTTAGAGTTGCATCATACCTATATTTTAAAAAGAAATGTTAAATGAGTCTTGATAGATATAATCATTATAACTTGTATCTAAATTGTTAAAAGAAAAATTGAAATTCAGGGATGTCTCACATACCATCGCTTCCATAGTGAACATTATCTTTTGCAGTAAACCTTAGTGCTCTCTAGAGAAAAGTGGTAAAGAACATTTACATTGTACTCTCCAATTGATACTTATTAAAACTGATACAAAACAAACCACAAACAATTTTTATTTGAGCTGGTGCAAGCTAATGCTGGCCACTCATGATGCGTTAATCACAATGGACTCCTGGAAAAACAGAAATCTGAACGTCAAAAAACAATATTAGAGCTACCTACACAACTTTTTGGAATATGGTGCAAGAAGATGAAACGTAGACAATCGGATCACCTTCCGGAATATATAAATATTATTTATGGAAATTAAGTATAACTCCCAAAAAATGGGGTTCTCCTAAGGTTGGTATGTTGTTTTTTTAAGAAAACATAATGAATATGTTTGCGTTAGTCCCCTGGTTTGGTATGCAAATGGTGGAATTTTGTGAAAAAAATTATATACAGTCGTAGATAACAGGCCGTTCTAGTGCAACGCAATTTTCCCATATTTATTTATGTTAATTTTATTTTTTTTTAATTAAGGAAGTCAGCCAAGCCCTAAAATGACTAGGTCGATCATTAGTCCCCGACATCATGGTCTTAACATAATCAATGAACTTTGTTTTTTTTTAGGATGTAGGTCTTTGTGTGTACTTGTGCGGGTTCTTTTTTGTTTTCAAAATAGGTGAGCCAATCAAAAGTTATAGACGAAAGAAATAACCTACTTTTTGTGTAAGATTGATGTTAGTGCAATTAAAATTAATTAAAAAATAGAAACAAATAATAGATTTAATAAAAAATTACATATTCAGAATCTGCAGACATAGTTCTACAAGTATGTACAATTTCATTAGCAGTGGACTAGTGTAGCATATGCAGAATCATGCTCGAAACAGAAGAAGTTATAGAATAAGATGTATTTTGTTATAACACAGTCCAAGCCACTTGGTTTGGCAACCTGAACCTAAAACCATAGCGTCCAAGTCATCCACCACGTTGGTGGGAAAGGAATTACCCGCCAAAACTTAAAAATTTAAATGGCACGTGCGCGTTATTTTAAATGCATGTATGCATAAATAGCGCATATGCGTTATTTAGTGCGTACGCTCTATTTAGCAAAATCAAACCAAACCATAGCTCAAGCACATATGCATCCATACAAAAATCCTATTGAATGAATGAAAACATAGGCATGTTAAGAGTGATTGTAGTGTATGCATTTATTAGTATTCACATACACCTACCTACTTAGAGGTACTAGAGTGTTTCCTACTTCCATTTCCTTGATATACATGACCTGCCCATTATTAACATTGATATTTTTCTCTCTTCATACAAAGATTGTTATGTGCTAGATAAATATCTATTGAGTCACCTTACCTTACCCTATATGCATGAATTCCTTGTGATGTCTAGTGCTTAAGTAGGGTTTGATATTGCCTCCTCTTCAATATTATAACTTTAATCATTAGTTTGACTCTACTAGACCCTTTGGGGAACCCTCCTACTTACTAGGTTTTGTCTTGGGATCCAACCTTGTGATTTGGCCCATAGTTAGTTGGAGTGCTTAATTTTGGTTCATAAACAACATAACTCTAGGAATGATTCAAAGGGGTCACTCTAGGTCAAACTTTGATTCCCTCTTCTTGATGATGATGATGATGATGACGATGATGATGATGTTGATGATCAAGATGATGATCAAGATGATGATGATGAGGATGAGGATGAGGAAGTGGGCAGTAACGATGATGATGATGACGAGGATGATGACAATGATGATGATGATGATGATGATGATGAAGATGATTATGATGATGATGAGGATGAGGATGATGATGATGATCATATTCGTCATCATCATCATCATCATCATCGTCGTCTTCATCTTCATACTCATCTTCATCATCATCCATCATCATCATCATCATCATCATCATCTTCGTCAGCATCATCATCTTCATCATCATCAACATCATCATCATCTTCGTCAGCATCATCATCTTCATCATCATCATCATCATTGATGATGATGATGATGATGAAGATGATGATGCTGACGAAGATGATGATGATGTTGATGATGAATATGATGACGAAGATGTTGATGATGATGACGATGATGAAGAAGATGATGAGGATGAGGAGGATGATGATGATGATGTTGATGATGATGATGATGACAAATATGATGATGATGATGAAGATGTTGATGATGATGATGATGATGGTGACGACGATGATGAGTATGATGATGATGATTATGAGGATGAGGAGGAGGAGGAGGAGGAGGAGGAGGAAGAGGGTGATGACGTTGACGACGACGACGATGATGAGGAGGAGGAGGAGGGTGGTGATGGTGGTGATGATGATGATGAGTATGATGAGGATCATGATGAGGAGGATGAGGAGGAGGAGGAGGAGGAGGATGATGATGATGATGACGATGATGAATCATGTTGATGATGATGAATATGATGATGATAATGAAGATGATGATGATGAATATGATGATGATGATGTTGATGATGAAGATGATGACCAAGATGATGACCAAGATGATGATGACGAGGAGGAGGAGGAGGAGGAGGAAGAGAGTGATGACGACGATGATGATGATGATGATGATGATGAGGATGATGATGATGAGGATGATGATGATGATGACGAAGATGATTATGAGGATGAGGATGAGGATGAGGATGAGGATGAGGATGATTATCATCATCATATTTGTCATTGTCATCATCATCATCTTCATCTTCGTACTCATCTTCATCATCATCCACCATCTTCATCATCATCGTCGACGTTATCATCTTCATCATCATCATTCATGATGATGATGATGAATGATGATGATGAAGATGATGATGATGATGACGAAGATGATTATGAGGATGAGGATGATTATCATCATCATATTTGTCATTGTCATCATCATCATCTTCATCTTCGTACTCATATTCATCATCATCCACCATCTTCATCATCATCGTCGACGTTATCATCTTCATCATCATCATTCATGATGATGATGATGAATGATGATGATGAAGATGATGATGATGATGAATGATGATGATGAAGATGATGATGATGATGATGATGATGATGATGATGATGAATATGATGACGAAGATGATGATGATGATGATGATGATGACGAATATGATGTTGATGATGAAGATGACGATGATGATGATGATAGTGAGGATGGTGACGACGATTACAATGATGATGATGACAATGATGCTAATGAGGAGGATGATAAGGATTATGATGAGGATATTAGTCATGATCATCATCATCATCATCATCTTGTTTAGGGAATGCAATGTAGCCTAATCATGGTATATGTATCCCTCTACATTTGCTAGAGATACCCCACAAGGGTTATGTGTGGTGGTTTGAAGATGCATTCAACATCGTATCCTAAGAAGCTTCTTGATTTGTTAGTGTTGTTCATGGTGCTTGAGCCCGAGAAGCTTCATTTAAGGCATGAGGAGCTTCTTTTTGAACATATACCTTGGTCGGACCTCGAGACCCATTTTTGGTTCACAACTAACCTAGTCATGGCACACATAACACACTTGAGGTTGACTAATACCCTATAGATTTCAAATGTGGTGGTCCAGGGACTCATTCATGGTGTTTGTGCCTAAGAAGCAAGAGTTAGTGTTGGAGGCTCTTGTTTCCCTCCACTAGCCATGGTTAAGGAGCCAAGATAAATCCTTGATGCCCAAGACATTGTAATGGCAGCAATATTCAATTCATACGCAAAAGACTCCTTGTAGAGGGATAGTGTCAGGGATTCTATGTGATATTGATGATGCTTGAGGTCTAGAATTTTCAATTAAGGCTCAAGTGGAATTCAATTGAGCTCAATATGCTTCAATAAGATCTCGAGGAGCCTGTTTTCATTCTTCGATGATGTTCAATGCTTTGCAACATATCCATGGTCTTGCATGGTAGTTTGAGGATGCATTCATGGCCTTTGATCTATACAAAATATGTTTCTTGTCAAAATGAAATTCAAATTGCCTCTTTGATGAGTCCTCCTCTATAAGACTTCATTTATTGCATGAATGTCACAGACTCACGAAAAATCTAAACAACACTCAATGGCATGCAACTACAAATAATGGCATGCAACTATAACCACAAACCAAGCAGAGGTTGATTTATGCATTGATATAGAGAGGTGGCAGTAGGCACACAATATGGAGAAGCAATGAGTTAGAAAAAACATTTGGACCAAAGTACCACAATGGTTATTAATAAAATTTAAAAAAACAATTTTTGGCTCAGGAATTGTCTTCAATTTGATGGGTGGCATGATCATGATCATGTAACCTCCCTCCGTCCTTCCAAACATATGTGGTTTATCACCACGTTTCTCTTCAACACTCGCCACCAAAATACGTATAAAAATAGCATGTCTTTACATCCTCTTCCATTTAAATCCTCATCGCATAGTCATAAATAAGGATTATTATGCATGCACATCCTCACCTTACAATATCAATTGGGTCAAGGTACATAGACAACCATAATTATCAAATGTGTCAAGATGCAAAGAGTAAGCTCCCGAGACAACTATAAGTAAGTCTTATATTAAATTTACCATATAAGTCTTTAATTGACACTATCATCTGAGATTTGACATGTTGGATTGTTGTGATCTTCTTATCACTCCTTACCAATGTGATTGTAAGGCTTCTTTGATGGTGAGGTCCATAATTTTAAGTCTTATTCCTCATTCTCATGCCTTTTAGTAAGACAACAAGGATGGCAGTGGCCCGCATTAGCATGGAAAACAGTTTCTACATAGAGGTAGATACATTATTTCTTTCATTAAATAACTTAAGTTTCATGCCAATGACTATGAATTCACCGAATCGTGGATTGGTAAAAAAACACATCGTATTTTAGAGCCTCGAGCTCTTAATTAATCATCTATCTAGAAGTTTGCAAATCAAGCCATTAACAAACTTCTTTTGTTATTCTGGTTCAATTTAAAAGGTAGGTTGTCGAGACTCAAACATGTAGCAAGTCGCAGGGCTCCAGTTGACTTAGGCTTGATTCCATTTCCCCTCCATCCCATACCTATATGTTGTTGTGACAAGTCTTGAACAACAAAATTTGATGTTGATGCCCCTATGATGCTAGCGTTGCTAACTTGCTTGGTATGGAGGTTTTGTTTTTAATGGTTTTTTGAGCTATGTATTATTTTTTCTTAGGTGCTTAATGTCCATCATTCTTGCATCTCTCAAGCTTGGATGATTGCCCTCTCTCCGATTTGAATTAAGGTTTTGGTTGGTTTTATATGTGTATTTTGGTTGTAGGTTTATTATAGCCTTGTTTTGCTTAGTGGCTTGTTTTTGTACATAGTTAATAATAAGTAATTTTCTCATGCTTCTAATTTTATTTTAAGACTATATCTAGTTGCAACGTCTTGCACTATGCATAAGATCATGCAGATGACGCATTATGGTTAGTGCGTAGTCTAAGTAGTTTTATGTACAATGAAGTGTGGTCTAACCCAAAAAAATACAACAAAACATTTGTTAATTTAATGAACTGTAAAATTAATGTTACATATATGTCAAATTAATGTGTTCAAATTCGGTTTTATTGAAAATATACCATTTTATCATGTAGATATTAAGGAGTGCTCAATTATTTAAGATTGCAAAAATTTGGATGGGCAATATTTGTTTTTTGCATTTTTTGGGCAGAAGGGTTTAGTTAATTTATACTTGTCAATTGAAGTAAAATTATTTAAATTTCCCTTCATCTTTGAAGGACTCCAAGAACAAATGCCCTTCCAATAAAATTTAAGACCCACCCTTCAAATTTCATCACCGAGTAAAAACAAATGCAAATATTTTCGAAGTGGGGGAAGGTTTGGCATTAAAAAGTGTAAATGTTGGATAATAAATGGTGTAAACGTTATACAGGGGAGTGTGCGTGTGTTTTAGTGCATGCGCACTAGTGACGTGTACACGCTACAAACACGCATGCGCGTGTTTAAGCACATGTGTGCGTGCCTGTTGCTAGTTAAAAAAAAATAGAGTTCTTTGTTCCTGGGAATTCTACCAAAAAACACGGATTTCATTTCTTTCACGGGTTTTAAGCTCTTACAGGTTGCTTATTGGATCACACTCATTGATATTTTGGACACTCATTGATCTATTGGACACAAAATCACCCTTGGAATCTAACAAACATCTTCAGTGGTCTTGGAATCTAGTGGACATTCAAGCTACCAGTTTCCATTGCAAGTGGAGATCATTTCTATAGGTATGGTGAATTGTAAATAATTCTTTTCATTCACAAGATTTGAGATTCTCCCATGCCTTTTTGTTTTTATCATATGCCTACAGCAATATCCATGCAGACAACAATGAATTTGACAAGAAGAATTCCCAAGTTCACATCTAAAAAAACTCATATGAACATTAGACAACATGAAGTATGCAATGCAAACCAATAATTATTACCATGAATATATTTTGATTTCACACAAGGATGATATGGATGAGGTTCTCTCTTGAGCCTCTTCAATTTGAATAAAATCCTAAGAAGCAATCATGAGAGAGGGTCCATATTGATTAGTTCATGAAATTTTGTCCATGCTCTCATCTTCATGCTATGTTTATTTGATGTAGAAAAACTATCAAAATATTCCCAAGGCATCTCTAGCATAAACTCTTTTCCATTTGAAAAAAATACAAATAAATGGTTTAATAAATCTCCATCTTTTACACATTGTACACCATAGCAAAACCTATAGCATAAAGTATCAAACTATTCCTCCCCCACACATTCCCATCTATGATGAGGTTCTCTCTTGAGCCTCTTCAATTTGAATAAAATCCTAAGAAGCAATCATGGGAGAGGGTCCATATTGGTTAGTTCATGAAATTTTGTCCATGCTCTCATCTTCATGCTATGCTTATCATAATGTTTCTTTAATACCGTGCCTTTGAGCTTGACTACTTGCCTCTACCTCATTGAATTCTCCTTCCTTGGGGTAATTTGCAACCTCCTCATTGTGTAATTAGTAAACTTATTCTCTTTACCTTATTTGATGTAGAAAAACTATCAAACTATTACCAAGGCATCTCTAGCCATCTATGTTGTAGGGTGTTACTACCATAATTTTTATGAATTCATGGCTAGGAAAGACACTAGTTTCTCCACTCTACACTTGACCAACCATCATCTATATTGATTGGAATTGTAAGGGATAATGATGTTTATTCGAACACAAATAAACCAACATAGTCTGTACTTGTATGTGTTAATTTGTAAAGTGGTAAGATATGTTGGAATGTGTCAAGTTCATTGTATAATGGAACTAATATCTTATTTGTTGTTTCTTTTGCAGGGGCAGGCCTGATAGTTTTGTTAAAGAGACTTTTGGAGATGGGAAACTCACACAACAGAACAAAAAAATATAGAAGGAATCTGCACATTGAAAAGGTCAATGACTTAAGAGAAAAGGCCAGGTTGGGAATGGAAAGAGTGAGACATGGTCCTATCATTGACCTGGATCTTGCCACTGATCCTAACATAGTTGTTGACATGACAACCTCTTGTTCAGAACCACCGGTAAAGCGGTCGTGTCCAACGGACCACACTCAAAATCCAACATCAACAAAATCTCCAACCAACAATCCATCAATGAGTCATGCTCAAGTTCCTCACGACACAAGAATTTTGGGAGATGTTGCATGTGTAGAGATGGACATACAAGCCTTGCTTAATTTGCAATCTCCCCAAGAAGACCACAACCATGTCAACCACACTCCCATTATGGCCCAATCTGTGAACGAAGCACCACAACAAACAAGCCCTGGTATTCATGTCTCATGTCCACCCTCCCTACCTCAACTGTCCAGTACAAGAAGAAGAACTCCTAGACGTATTCATGTGGATGAAAGTGCTATGTCATGGCTTGAAGGTAAGTTTCCAAAACGCACTATCAAATGGCAATGCAACAAAATTGTCAAGGAATATTTTGAATCCAAAGGTGATGCAGGTAAATGCCAATTATTGCTATGTTTGTTAAAGTCACATTGTTTAGCTGTTGTTAGGAGAATTTTGGGCATAAAGATAGTTAAAAGTTCAGAGGCTAGCAGTCATATTGTTAGAAATATCCATTTGCATTTAATGTGATTGGGAAGACGTCTCATACAAAATATCTTTGTGTGGTTCGTTGTGTTTTAGCGGAATTAGTTGTAAGCAAATCCACAAGGCAACATTGCCTACTATCACACACTTCTCACATACTCAAATTAAATAGAAAAACTATTAAAAAGTACTCTGTTATAAGAGAAAATCTTGACACTCCGGGTGGAAACGATTGTTGGGCTTTTGTTGGTAGGTTACCTTGTGCAGATAGGAAGCTAATTGATGTTGTTAAGGAGTTAGTACAAAATTTTTGGCATGATCATACTAGACCTTCATCAAACCAAAGAGACATGCTAAAGCTGAGAAAAGGTTCTACTAAACGTGAACCCCATGTTAAACACTTCCTTGACACCACATACACTGAACTCTATGAGATATTCAGGAATGAGCACACACAATTGAACATGGGCCAAAGGTCCTGTGAGAAAAGCAAACCATGGTGCATTCGTATATGCATTGATTGGAACACATGTTGTTGTAGATACCACGTAGAATATGAATATTATTATGACACATATAAACATATATTTTGTGATTTGTGGGTGAAAACATGAAGTTGGGAGACAATTTTGGCTTGTTTTTGACAAACAAAACTGCTAAATTTTATGTTTTTCAACTTCGACCTCTTCAAACCCATATCTCCCTTAGGAATTTAAACTTGAAGTAAACACAAAGGTTTTAGATAATTGAATTAGATTTCTACTCATATTTTTTTTAATTTCATTTATGGACATATCGTGGGACAAATTTGTTGTCAACAGACGACATATACTTGAAAATTTTAGGTATGGATAATGAGTGACCTGTGTTGACGATGGTTTTTTGATAGATGGTTATTCATTTTAGGGAAAACAATTGTAGGCTCATAATCTACACACATTACATTGGATCCTGGACTATATTTTGAGTTTGTTTAGACTAGGGAACTATTTTTTATTATTTATTGAAACAACGTATGTTCAGAAAATGGTGCATTATCGACACATGTTTTTGTCTTCATATTTTATTTCAAATGTGACTCTTATTGGAAAAACTAAAAGTACCCTTTTGAAGAGGACGAGCCAATTATGATCTCTGTGAAATTTTAAATTTTTTGGTCTTGTCTTTTGTTATGATATTGAATTTTCATTTTGGGTGATTTTCAAAGTAATAAAATTCTTAAGGGATAAGGTTTAGAAAAAAAAATAGAAAAAAATAGAAATTCAATTCGAAATGAAACAATTATTATATCATTGGAAACTAGATTCAGAGATGAATCCATTGCTACCAAGTCCGATAAAAAATATTTAGAATTTGCAGGGGTTCGAGTTTGTTGAAGTTGCAGGTTCCGGAAAGATGCCATATATTTTCCCAGGTTTGTTGACCATAAACTCTCGGTCGAAAAAATATCTTCCAAACTCTCAACCGAGAGTTTAGTTCAAACTCTCATCCGAGAGTTTTTTTTAAAATACAGCGCGGCGATTGGTTCAAACTCTCGGCCTAGAGATTTTTTAAACTCTCGGGTGAGAATTTTAAATCTCAAAACTCTCGGCCTTGAGTTTGAGGTTGACTTATTTTCGCGTGATCATCCTCCCGCACTTCGTTTTTTTCACTCCGTTTGTCACAAAAGTGTTTCCCAAGTTCGTGATTTCACCTGTCACCAACCCAAATTTCTGAGAATTATTATTTTATTTGCAAAATACTTTATGTTAAATTTAATTACAAAGTTTTGTAATTATGATCAGTTTTGATCATGGATGAATGTAATTACTGAATATTATTATTTAAATAAATTAATTAGGAGACAAACACCCAAGAGGATTGTAGAATGAGTGTTCACTGACCCACTAGGAGGAATGGAAGTTGTTTGAAGGTATGGGACACATGGCAGCAGTTGCATCACACCACTAACTGTTGGTTATGGGACAACTACCCCTAAAAATAGGGCATTATCCCCCAGGTGGAGGGAGTGAGCAGGAAGCTCATTTAATGACCCAGTAACATCTGAAAAAGTCCTAGGCAACCTATAAAGGCAAATTCGAATTGGGCAGGCAGCCCTTAATCAATATTTACGCAGAATATTTTCCTCTTGTGAATCAGGTGATTACAAGAGAGATTCGAATAAGGGAGGTTAGTGGTGACTGAAATTTAAGTCTGCATATTGCTGAGAAGAAACAGAGTTGTTGGGGCAAGTCTTTTGGACTGCTACCTATTGAAGATTTAGAAGTTAATTGCTATAGAAAGAAGAAGTCCTATCTCCTGAGTTTCTTCCTCCTGGTGGTTCAGTGAACAGGCTCGGGGGTCCTAAGACAGTACTTGACTGTTTTCAAGAGTTGGTTGGGTGGAACAGTCTTCTTGGGATGTTGTTGACCTACAGATTTTCTCAAGTTCTACAGATTTTTCAACTTATTTCCAGTAAATGATTTTTTTTCTGTTTAACTAGTATTTTCTGTTTATCTGTTTTCGAAAAAGAATCTAATCCTAGAATTGTTTTAAGTCTGAATGTTTAAGTTTAATGTTGAAGTTGAATTGATAAACCAATACCTCTATTTTTCCACATGTTGTTTGAAGCATCATACTCTAGTAGAGATAAGCAAATTAAAAATAGGTTAGAGGATAGGAAAATGCCATTGATTCGAGTAGATAAAACAGTGATCGAATTTTGTTTTCTATTCTGCCCTATATTTTCCAGTAGTAAAATTTACTATATAAAATGGTTCTAAATTACAACATTGTTTCATAAATTATAAGTATTGTTATCTTCTATGTGTATACATATTATAGTTTGTTCATTCTTTTAGTTTGTGTAGTATTCGAATGAAAATTGACAAACCATGCTTATACCATAGCATCAAATTAAAATAGTATTATCATCATTATTTACATGTTGTAAACATAAGCATTGCACAGTCATTCTATATTTCCCAGTTTTTACATTTCACATACACACACATCGTTTTCATTTCTTACTCTATCATTTTCATAAATTTACAGTTCAAATAGATAATAGAGATCATATAAATATTCTATTGCTGATAGTTATTGTATTTAGTAGATAATCGAAACTATAAGTATCTCTTTCCTCTTTGGTTTCGTTTTGCAAACTCATTACTCACAAACTTAGGATCAAACCTAAGTTACTTGAAAGTTCATTTTCAAAAACATACTTTACATAACTTATAACTAGATAGGTTCACAAACCCTAGTTTAGAAACACGACGGAAATCTGCAGCAATATATTTGCCAACTTATATGATTTTTTTTACAACATGTTTTGCAAACAAAATTACTGAGACTTTTCCATTTTCCAACCGATTGAAAGAACCCAAAATCCTCAAGTATCGACGAGTTACAACTCTAGTCAACAACATCGATTTTTAAAGAATAGAAACCAAGTATCATTTAATCAAAAGAGAGTCTCAACAACAAGAAAAATATGTTTTTAAAAACATAGCTTTGAATAAACAACCACGACGAGTCATGGCCGGACCTGCAACTCCATTCTTGAAACCCCATCAACCTTACAGAGCAGCTACGAGGGTTTATGGGAAGACCCGGAGCATACCATTGGAAAGCTTGCCAAATTCTACCAAACCATCGCCTGGAACACACTTTCTTAACCTGCAAATGACATTTAAACAAAGGTTAAATTTAGAAGACTGATATATTTTAAAAATGAGAATAGAATTACATTAAATAAATTATTCTTTCGCTACAGGAATTGTTGTTTGTTAAAGAAAACATTACCTTGTTGCAAAACTACCAAAGTTGTTCACCTTCGTCAGTTCTTTAATGACTCCACACTGGAAACGTTACGAGAAACCCTCGGTCCAGTTACACTAGGGAAAAACTTCACTCAAATTAAAACGACGACTTCCAGAACTCCAACCTTGACAGGAAAAACTAATTACACAGTTTATCAAACGACGCTGTTGCAGAAGGAAGAGCAACTGTAACCCTCTCAGGAAAGAGGTCTCGAGGTCAAACCTCTCACAAGTCTAGGCTAAAAATTTGGCAGCCTGCCGGCCACAGACCAAAAACATTGGAGACAATAACCCTCAATTACCAAACTCATAAACCAAACGTCGATCAACTTGCTAGGGTTTGATCCAACAAATATTATCCATGTTAATCAACGATCGAAATTGTGCCAATGATGCAGCAATGGGACGAGTAACCTTAGCATTTAATACAATGTCTTTTCACAAGCAGAGTGTAGGCCACAATGGATCACGATCGAATCATGTTACATTCCATCTCAGAGGAGTATCACATACAACCTTTACACAATGGTCTCAAACCCCGTCGTTTTACCGTTCTCACTTTACGTGGATTGGATTTGATCCTTGTCACCGGATTTATCATATCAAGACTTCAATGCAGGATCGATGGAAGATCTCCTGATGGCTCAACATTCGTATCACATTAATGAGCCAGCACTGTCAACCTGCCAATAGTTATTGCATGTCAATGTTATAATCCCAACGTTACATTTCAAATTCTTTTACATGACATTATAACGTTGTTTGTTATATTAAAACGAAAACCTAGGTTTGTATGGACCTTAAAGGTTACATTTCACAATTCTCATGTTAATGTTTTACTCAAATGACTATTATATAGTCCCAACCCTATCACATTTAGATTCATTGTTATTTAGATTAATAATTCAAAATTCATAAAGTTTCTAGCTATTAATTGTGTTATAGGGTTATATTTCATGTTGCTATATATAAACATTTCGAAGTGTATATAGTTTCAAATTTATTATTTGTAGACTTAATTAATAAAGGTACCACTTAGATACTTAGTTAATAGGACAACTATGGTCACATGTTGGCATAGTTTCCCTTATGTCTTCCATACAATTAGATTTAAGCCTTTGAAAAGACTATAGGTATCACCATTTGCAACATTGCAAAGTTACGGATAGAATAACCTATATATAGGAGTTTTTAATATTACTATTGGGTTGCGACCATAAGAAATTTATTATTAAAGTTATAGAAATAAATAGTCTGTTGAGTAGATTTTCCGGTGAAGCTAATGACATATTTTAGCAAAGAGACTAACGAAATGTTACCATACTTCTTCTCACAAACATCAAATGACCTTGTGATACATTTATTATATCATTGACGGAAAGATAATGATGACATTATAACTAGCTAGTACAGTAACAAAACCATTAGCAGAATGACGTATATAGATGACATTATTTAAACATCATAAAGTTGTCAGACTATAGTTTAAAATAGTAAGTGTAGCATTGAAACCCATACCTGCTCACTTCTGAAGAGTCGCAGTAGAAATTATAATATTCTATTTATTTATGACGCTGAAATTGAACTACACGTACTTCATTCTTACCTGTCGTCTTCACATAGGACATTCAATAAGCTTTAGCATTGCAGCTAAGTAAGGTCCAAGGTAACTCATAGGACACCCTTATACAACAAAGTCAGAAAGTCAATATCCTTGCAAAAGAGAAAGTGTCACATCGTTTTTCCAACTTTTGTATTTCATTGTCATCATAATCATGTTACTAGTTATGTGATAACAACTGTCATTATCTTACTGCTATTAAGAGAGAAATTAAAGCATGTTTAGTACTAACAACTGCACAACTAATGCTTTCATAATCACAATATTTATTTCCGCAATTATTATTATCTTAATTAATGTTGTTATAAAAATTTTAAATTTTTATGAAATTTCGAGATGTTACATGTGGTGTCAGAGCACAAATTTGAACTCTAGGCCTGAATGAGTTCCAAAACAAGCAGCAGAAAAATTTTATATAGTAGAAAATTGTACTAACTTGAAAATTTGATTATTATGTTATTCAAAAATTATTCTCAGTTACAGGTATGGAGAACTTAGCTGAACACTTAGGCGACAGATTTCATCCAAATAGTCACAGTTCGGGACAGCACTATGTAGAGGAAGGTCAGGGGGAAATAAATAACAGTTCGACGGAACTGTTACGTGCCTTTCAAGAATTAAAGGCAGAAATCAAATTTGTGAAGCAAGATAATGAAAGGATTCTGCAAGCACAAGAACAACTAAATCAAGTGTTGTTTGAACACAACCAAACAGAGGAATAAGAGAGAAACAATGAAGATATTTCCAAAGTTGAGGACATGCCTCACACTGATAAAAATCAGAACATAAAAATCAGCAAAGTAAAAGACAACTCAACCTCATCATGAGATGCTATTGAAGTACGCAAAAGGAAGCGTAACTATACCAGTGACAGCAGTGAAGGAGACTCCAAACCAAGAAGGAAAAATCATAAGGAATATGAGCAGATTTCTGGAGAATTCAAGAAGATAAGACCTCCAACTTTCAATGGAGAAACTGAGAAAGGTGAGACAGATGAAGCTTGGCTGTCAAGGATGAAGAAATACTTCCATATCTACAACTATTCAGAGTTCTTAAAGGCAAAGATTGCTACATATAACTTGACCGGAAAAGTGGATATCTGGTGGCAAGACATTAAAAGGGTAAAGGGCATCAAAAATAAATATGTAAGCTTGAGTGCTTTCAAACAATATTTCAAAAAGAAGTATCTATCTGAGCAATAATACGAAGAAAAATCTAAAGAATTCTACGATTTGAAGTAGGGAGGTATGAATATGAAGAAAATGAACAGTAAGTTTCTGAACTTACTGAGATATGTACCATACCTCATAGAAGAGAAACCAAAAATTCAAAGGTACTTAAGCTGTTTACCTTTCAGCATTAAAGACAGAATTGAGTATGACAGTCCTAAAACATTGGAGGAGGCTATGAGAAAGGCAGTTTTCTGTTATGATACCAATCGGAAAAGAGAAGGAATGCCAAACTGTAAAAATCATAAGCCCAATAATTTTGAGCAGAAAAAGAAAAATTTCAGATTCAATGGAAGTTCCGGATTTCAAAGGAAAAATTCTCAAAACCGGAATTATCAAGGGAACAATTCCAAAAATAACTCACTGTGGAATTCTACAGCACCCAGAAATGCACCTAATACTGCCAAAACCAGTGAGCCAAAGACATATATTAAATGTTTTGAATGTCAAGGTCCCCATTACGCATCAGAATTCCCCTTAAGGAAGCAGAAGGCAAACAACATCACCTCTATACAGACTGAACCTACTATTGGAGACGTAGCAAGGGAGATGCCAAGAATTAACGCAGCACTTGACAACAGGCAAGCAGATTATCAAATCTCTATGGTAGAGATTGAAGGTATGATACATGACCATCCTGTTACTGTTTTAATTGACCCAGGTGCTAGTTTAAGTTATATATCACTAGAGATAGTGGAAAGTCTTAAACTGAAAACTAAAAAGTTTAGTAAATCATGGCTAGTTAGACTAGCAACTGGAACAAAGAGGAAAGTATCATATTTTATAGAAAACTGTGTGTTGTCCATGAATCATTTACGAACACAAATCAAGTTGAATATTCTACCTTTAGGTTCTTATGATATTATAGTTGGAATGGACTAGTTAGAAGCCCATCATGTCATCCTGGACTGTTATGGAAAAAAGTTTTACATGCTTAAATGACGAAGGGAAAACTATATAAATAAAATGCATTCCAAGGAAGGTAACCCTTAGACAGATTTCAGCCATGCAAGTTAAGAGGGCAATTAGGAAGGGATGCCAAATGTTTGCAGTAAATGTGGTAAATGATGAGTTTATGGATAAAGAGGACAAACTAAAATTAAAGGACATACCTATCCTAAAGGATTTTAAAGATGTATTTCCTGAGGAGATTCCAGGATTACCACCCAAAAGAGATTTAGATTTTACCATAGAGTTGATAGCAGGAGCAGTACCAAACTCAAAAGCTCCGTACAGAATGAACATACTGGAGTTAAACGAATTAAAATCACAGTTGAAGGAGCTTATTGACAAGAAGTATATTAGACCTAGTGTGTCTCCTTGGGGAGCACCTGTCATCTTTGTTAAGAAGAAATACTGAACCTTGAAACTGTGCATAGACTATCGCTAGCTCTATAAGATGACAATCAAGAATAGGTATCCATTTCCCCGTATAGATGATCTATTCGATCAGCTGCGTGGAGCAACAATATTTTCAAAGATTGATCTAAGATCAGGGTATCATCAAGTAAGGGTTAAGGACGAAGATATTTTCAAGACGGCTTTCCGAACTCGATATGGACATTACGAGTTCGTAGTCATGTCGTTTGGCTTGACTAATGCCCCGGTTGTATTTATGTGTCTGATGAATAATATTTTGCATAAATACTTAGACAAGTTTGTTGTTGTGTTTATAGACGATATTTTAGTTTACTCAAAAAGTAGAGAAGAGCATGATGAACATTTAAGGATCATCTTACAAGTATTAAAACATCATCAACTATACGCCAAATTTAGTAAGTGTGACTTCCACAAAGACAAAATTTAGTATCTAGGACACATAATTTCAGCAAAAGGAATCTTGGTTGACCCCGACAAGATAAGGGCCATTAATGACTGACTCATTCCTAAAGATGTGTCGGATGTAAGATCATTTATGGGTATTACGGGGTATTACAGAAAGTTCATCGAGAATTTTTCAAAAATTCCCAACCCCATAACTTCATTGCAGAAGAAAGGGAAGAAATTTGTCTGGGATCAGAAGTGTGCTGACAGCTTTAAGAAATTAAAAGAACTATCGACGACAACACCTATCTTGAGGATAGCTGACCTCAACAAGGATTTTGTAGTTTGTACAGACACATGCAATGACGGACTCGATGGAGTCTTGCACAAGAAGGACATGCGGTGGCATATGAATCTAGAAAGATGAAAGTACATGAAAAGAACTACTCTACCTATGATTTAGAGTTATTAGTAGTTATTCATGCCTTAAAAATGTGGCGTCGTCACCTTATTGGCAGAAAGTTTACATTATTAACAGATAACATGGGTCTGGTCTGAAATATTTATTGGATTAGACAAACCTGAATGCTAGACAAGCTAGATGGTTGACGTTCTTAAGTGAATATGATTTCGAAATTCAACATATTAAAGGGAAGGAGAACAAGGTTGCAGATGCCTTGAGTCGCAAGGCAAAACTAAATTTCATTTCAACAATCAGTACTTATTCAACTAATTTGGAAAATCAGATTTTAGAAAAGGGTGAAACAGATGAAGAATACAGAAAAATGAAGGAAAAGACAGCAAACATCGGTTCAGAAAATTGTATGGCAGATTACAGAATAAAGGAAAATGGTTTATTACTGTTTAAAAACAAATTGTATGTACCAAATATACCAGAAATAAAATTTCTGATATTAAATGAGATGCATAAAAGTCACTATTCTGGTCATCTAGGTTATCAAAAGACCATTACTATGCTAAGAAAAGAATATTATTGGCCCATAATGAAAGACGAAGTAGCAGAGTACATTGCAAAATGTTTGGACTGTCAGAAGGTGAAGGTTGAACACTAGCACCCTACTGGATTGTTGCAACCATTACCAATACCAAGTTGGAAATGGGAAGTGATCACCATAGATTTTATTACTGGATAACCTAAAAATCAGAAACAACATGATTCAATCATGGTGGTTGTGGACAAACTCGGCAAGGCAGCACACTTCATACCCGTAAAGGCTACACGTAAAGCTCCAGATATTGCAGAGATCTTTATGAAACAGATTTTTAGACTACATGGTATACTGAAGGTAATAATTTCAGATCGTGACTCGAAGTTTACAGGTAACTTCTGGAGGTCACTGTTTAAAGGGTTGAACACAACTTTAAATTTTAGTATAGCATTTCATCCACAGACGGATGGTCAAATAGAAAGAGTAAACCAAGTTTTAGAAGATTTATTAAGAATGTATGTTAAGGATCAGCCTGGTAAGTGGGAATATTATCTACACTTAGCGGAATTTGCTTATAATAATCACTATCATGCATCGGCCAGGCTTAGTCCTTTTGAAATTCTTTATGGTAGGAAATTTAATACACTTGTTTCGTGGAATGATCCAATAAATAGAGTTGTTTTAGGACCTGAATTATTGCAGAAGTTAGAACTAATTGTGAAACAGGTGCAAGGACATTTAAAAGCTGCCCAAGATAGGCAAAAAAGTCAAAAAGAACTCATAAAGAGTTCCAAGTGAGTGAACATGTGTTTATCAAGGTAAGACCGAAAAAGAGTTCACTGAAATTGGGAAGTTGTGCCAAGTTAGCACCCAAGTATTGCGGTCCTTTTGAAATATAATCTAAGGTTGGAGTAGTGGCATACCAACTGGCTTTGCCACCTAACCTCAAAATACATAATGTTTTTCATATATCGTTTTTAAAGAAATATGTGCATGATACTACTCATGTTGTAAACTGGAATGATGTACAGGTGGGACAAGACGAAGATTTTCCGGTGGAACCAGATTGTATCCTCGGAAGGAGGGAAACTATTCTCCGGAATCGCAGCATCGGGCAAGTGAAGGTTCAATGGAAGCACCTTAGCCCAGAAGAGGCAACCTAGGAGTTGGAGAGTAGTATGCAGGCAGCATACCCAAATCTATTCCAGGAACACTCAAGGAGTGATTAGCCAACATCAAGAACGATGTTGAGACTTAAGGGGGGGGTGTATGTCACCTACCCAAATTTCTGAGAATTATTATTTTATTTGCAAAATACTTTATGTTAAATTTAATTACAAAGTTTTGTAATTATGATCAGTTTTGATCATGGATGAATGTAATTACTGAATATTATTATTTAAATTAATTAATTAGGAGACAAACACCTAAGAGGACTGTTGAATGAGTGTTCATTGACCCACTAAGAGGAATGGAAGTTGTTGGAAGGTATGGGACAAATGGCAGCAGTTGCATCACACCACTAACTGTTGGTTATGGGACAACTACCCCTAAAAATAGGGCATTATCCCCCAGGTGGAGGGAGTGAGCAGGAAGCTCATTTAATGACCCAATAACATCTGAAAAAGGCCTAGGTATCCTATAAAGGAAAATTCGAATTGGGCAGGCAGCCCTTAATCAATATTTCTGCAGAATATTTTCCTCTTGCGAATCAAGTGATTACAAGAGAGATTCAAATAAGGTAGGTTAGTGGTGACTGAAATTTAAGTCTGCATATTGCTAAGAAGAAATAGAGTTGTTGGGGTAAGTCTTTTGGACTGCTACCTATTGAAGATTCAGAAGTTAATTGCTATAGAAAGAAGAAGTCCTATCTCTCAAGTTTCTTCCTCCTGGTGGTTCAGTGAACAAGCTCGGGGGTCCTAAGACAGTACTTGACTATTTCCAGGATTTGGTTGGGTGGAACAGTCTTCTTGGGCTATTTGTTTCCCTACATATTTTCTCAGGTTCTATAGATTTTCTAACTTATTTCCAGTAAACGATTCTATTATGTTTAACTATTATTTTATGTTTATCTGTTTTTGAAAAATAATGTAATCCTAGAATTGTTTTAAGTCTGAATTTTTAAGTTTAATGTTGAAGTTGAATTGATAAACCAATACCTCTATTTTTCCACATGCTGTCTAAAGCATCATACTCTAGTAGAGATAAGCAAATTAAAAATAGATTAGAGGATAGGAAAATGCCATTGATTCGAGCATATAAAACAGTGATCGGATTTTGTTTTCTATTCTGCCCTATATTTTCCAGTAGTAAAATTTACTGTATAAAATGGTTCTAAATTACAGCATTGTTTCATAAATTATAAGTATTGTTCTCTTCTCTGTGTATACATATTATAGTTTGTTCATTCTTTTAGTTTGTGTAGTATTCGAATGAAAATTGAAAAACCATGCTTATACCATAGCATCAAATTAAAAGAGTATTATCATCATTATTTACATGCTGTAAACATAAACATTGCACAGTCATTCTATATTTCCCATGTTTTACATTTCGCATACACACACACTGTTTTCATTTCTTACTCTATGATTTTCACAAATTTATAGTTCAAATAGATAATAGAGATCATATAAATATTCTATTGCTGATAGTTATTGTATTCAGTAGATAATCGAAACTATAAGTATCTCTTTCCTCTTTGGTTTCGTTTTGCAAACTCATTACTCACAGACTTAGGATCAAACCTAAGTTACTTGAAAGTTCATTTTCAAAAACATACTTTACATAACTTATAACTAGATAGGTTCACAAACCCTAGTTTAGAAACACAACAAAACACGACGGCAATCTACAACAATATATCTTCCAACTTATACGATTTTTTTTACAACATTTTTGCAAACAAAATTACTGAGTCTTTTCCATTTTCCAAGAGATTGAAAGAACCCAAAATCCTCAAGTATCGACGAGTTACAACTCCAGTCGACAACATCGATTTTTAAATAATAGAAACCAAGTATCATTTAATCAAAAGAGAGTCTCGGCAACAAGCAAAATATGTTTTTAAAAACATGGCTTTGAATAAACAACCACGACGAGTCATGGTTGGACCTGCAACTCCATTCTTGAAACCCCATCAACCTTACAAAGTAGCTACGAGGGTTTATGGGAAGACCCGGAGCTTACCGTTGGAAAGCTTGCCAAATTCTACCAAACCATCGCCCGGAACACACTTTCTTAACCTGCAACTGACATTAAAACGAAGGTTAAATTTAGAAGACTTATATCTTTTCAAAATGAGAATAGAATTACATTAAATAAATTATTCTTTCGCTACAGGAATTGTTGTTCGTTGAAGCAAACATTACCTTGTTGCGAAACTACCAAAGATGTTCACCTTCATCATTTTTTTAATGACTCCACACTGGAAACGTTACGAGAAACCCTCGATCCATTTACACTAGGGCAAAACTTCACTCAAATTAAAACGACGACTTCCAGAACTTCAACCTTGATAGTAAAAACTAATTACACAGTCTATCAAACGACATTGTTGCAGAAGGAAGAGCAACTGTAACCCTCTCAAGCCATAGGTCTCAAGGTCGAACCTCTCACAAGTCTAGGCTAAAAATTTGGCAGCCTATCGGCCACAAACCGATAACATTAGAGACAATAACCCTCAATTACCAAAATCATAAACCAAATGTCAATCGACTTGCTAGGGTTTGATCCAACCAATATTATCCATGTTAATCAACGATCGAAATTGTGCCAACGATGCAACAATGGGATGAGTAACCCTAGCATTTAATACAATGTCTTTTCACAAGCAGAGTGTAGGCCACAATGGATCACGATCGAATCGTGTTACATTCCAGCTCGGAGGAGTATCACATACAACATTTACACAGTGGTCTCAAACCCCGCCATTTCAGCGTTATCACTTTACATCGATTCGATTTGATCCTTGTCACCAGATTTATCATATCAAGACTTCAATGCAGGATCGATGGAAGATCTCCTGATGGCTTAGCATTCGTATCACATTAATGAGCCAACACTGTCAACCTGCCAATAGTTATTGCATGTCAGTGTTATAATCCCAACGTTACATTTCAAATTCTTTTACATGACATTATAACGTTGTTTGTTATATTAAAATGAAAACCTAGGTTCGTATGGACCTTAAAGGTTACATTTCATAATTCTCATGTTAATGTTTTACTCAAACAACTATTATATAGTCCCAACCCTATCACATTTAGATTCATTGTTATTTAGATTAATAATTCGAAATTCATATAGTTTCTAGCTATTAATTGTGGTTATATAGGGTTATATTTCATGTTTCTATATATAAACATTTCGAAGTGTATATAGTTCCAAATTTATTATTTGTAGACTTAATTAATAAAGGTACCACTTAGATACTTAGATACTTAGTTAATAGGACAAATATGGTAACATGTTGACATAGTTTCCCTTATGTCTTCCATACAATTAGATTTAAGCCTTTGAAAAGACTATAGGTATCACCATTTGCAACATTGCAAAGTTACACATAAAATAACCTATATATAGGAGTTTTTAATATTACTATTGGGTTGCGACCATAAGAAAGTTATTATTAAAGTTATAGAAATAAATAGTCTGTTGAGTAGATTTTCCGGAGAAGCTAATGACATATTTTAGCAAAGAGACTAATGAAATGTTACCATACTTCTTCTCACAAACATCAAATAACCTTGCGATACATTTATTATATCATTGACTGAAAGATAATGATGACATTATAACTAGCTAGTACAGTGACAAAACCATCAGCAGAATGGCGTATATAGATGACATTATTTAAACATCATAAAGTTTTCAGACTATAGTTTAAAACAGTACATGTAGCATTGAAACCCATACCTGCTCACTTATGAAGAGTCGCAGCAGAAATTATAATATTCTATTTATTTATGACGCTGAAATTGAACTACACGTACTTCATTCTTACCTGTCGTCTGCACATAGGACATTGAATAAGCTTTAGCGTTGCAGCTAAGTAAGCTCCAGCGTACCTCGTAGGACACCCTTATACAGCAAAGTCAGAAAGTCAGTATCCTTGCAAAAGAGAAAGTGTTGCATCGTTTTTCCAACCTTTGTATTTCATTGTCGTCATAATCAAGTTACTAGTTATGTGATAACAACTGTCATTATCTTACTGCTGTTAAGACAGAAATTAAAGCATGTTTAGTACTAACAACTGCACAACTAATGTTGTCATAATCACAATATTTATTTCCGCAATTATTATTATCTTAATTAATGTTGTTTTAAAAATTTTAAATTTTTATGAAATTTCGAGATGTTACATCACCCTTGCATACTAACATTGTGCAGGGATGGAATGAATCCATTCTACCACTGAATGCATCAAGAGATTTTATCCACAACATCATGTTTCCAAGGCCCGAAGGACAAAAATATTATGAAAAATCGTGTCTATATGGAACATGTTCTAGGTGCAGTGGGTTTTCTCTTTTGAACCGTTGCATTCATGAAAGCAAGGAGCACAAATTTGGCGGGATGGGCATGGAGATGCAGAGCTTCAAGTATGTAGCCTATCAATTAGACTGTGCCAAGAAAAGTAAAAAGATTGCATTAGTGAAGTCACATGTACAAATGAATATTGCATATTTTTCATATTACACGTTCAATTTATGACATATACATTTTTCCAAAGCCCACATTGTAATATTTCCCTTGTTTTCATGGTAACAGGTACCGGTATGTGACTTCTTGACGGAGTTCTACAAGAAAACAAAGCAGTATGTTCAACATGTGCATGTAGCGCAATGGCAAGATGAGCATTACAGAAAATGCAGGGGCACATTTCCTATTGGAACCATAGTGTCAATTGTGGATTTTGAAGAAAATTACACCCTTCAGCCACAAAATGAAATCCAGAGTCAATACTACCATTCAAACCAAGTCAGCCACATGGTACATATTATGTATAGGCATGGGCCATAGAGCAACAATGACAAGAGGATAATACTGAAGGAGACAAACTTTTACATAAATGATGATAGAACCCATGATCTGCATTATGTGCAACATTGTTTTCGAATTTTCTACGATCAATTGAAGGAGAGAGATATACAGATGGATTAGCATTGGATATGGTCGGATGGTTGTGCGGGCCAGTTAAAAAATGCCCGAGTATTCCAATGGATGATTATTTTGCATAAGACTTATAATGTGCCGCATATCTGGAACTATTTTGAGATTGGGCACGGCAAAGGAGAGCATGATGGGGCCGGTGCATGCATCAAGACTGCACTACGAAGGGAAGAGATGAGGTTTGTCAGGGAACCTCATATCCAAGATGCAGAATCCATAGTTCAATGGTGCTCTGCAACAATGTCAGACCGAGAAAGAGATCAACAAATATCATCAGTGGCAGGGTGTGTGGTAAGAAATTTTTGGCGAGTGGTTGACATAGATCGATCGCGTTCCTATAGTTGCAACACAGTACAAGGAACATGTGGATTTCATCCAATTCGAAGCTCAAACAACCCCTTATTTGAAATATGAACGTGAAAGCTTGCATGCTTTTGTAGCCCTTGCAGTAGTGGCGAATGGGATGAATGCAAATGCATGGACTGGGTTGATGAATGGGATCATGTGTCACTTATAGTAGACCAACGTGTAGTTGTTGAAACAACCTAATTAGAGGAGGGTTAGTCAACGATTTCGACAGACTATGACCATATCTCAGATCTTGTACAACCAGGACACATATACGCAGTTGTTTCCCCGAAAGACAATGAAAGGGAAACGAATTATTGGTTGGCATAATGCATCCAAGGTAAGCAAACCCTCTACACATAATTAATCGACGATGAATGCATTGAATTTCCTATTGGCTCGATGGTGGTTAAGGGGGAATATCTTACACTAGATGGGAAGTCAAGAAATACTAGTGGGCATGTATTCATGGATTACAGACCAGGTTCATGGTGTATCACTTCACAAACCTGATCGTTGGCACAAACATCCATCTTCAGAAAATGTCAAGCAAGAGCTCAACCAAGGTATGCTACTACCTTCCTCATTCAGAGCATGAGAGATTGATGGAGACAATTAGCAACAGAGAGGATCCAGATGGATTTATTGAATGAGGCTAGTAAAATTTACAGAAGAGAAAGAATTGCATCAAAGAATGTTGTGTTCTACATCGATGTATGTGTAGTTTTATGTTATTTTGTTGGTACATGCATTTTTTGTTGATACGTACATACATACATGTCTTTGTCATACATAGAGATACATACATAGATAGAGATACATAGAGATACATAGAGATACATACATACATACATATAGATACATACATACATACATACATACATACATACTTAGTTACATGTCACTAACACTTGTCATGCTTGCCAAATTCACTTTGCTTATTTTCCTAGCCAACAACATTTGTCATGCTTCCTCCATGTCAACAAATCATCCTCATCATGCATGTCAACAACATCTGTCTTGCTTGTTTGATGTGATCTCATGCTTGCTTGATCTTTGCATCATCATATTGTTGTCCTTGTCATACTTGGCCACTTGTCATACTCCTTTTTCATCCTATCAATCTTGCTTACCTTGGCATGCTCCTTTGTTGAGTCATCAACACTTTGTCATTAATGTGTTGTCCATTGCTTGTCCTTCATGTCATCTTGTCCATCTGCCATGTCATCATTTCACCCTTTTTCATTAATGTTTAGAAACCTAATCTATCCCTAGAAACTTAGTCTAGCCCTAGAAGCACTAATATAACCCTACAAACCTAATCTAGCCCTAGAAATCCTAGAAAGCTAAACTAACCCTAGAAACACTAATTTAACACTAGAAAACTAAGCTAGAATACTATAAACCTAATCTAGTTCTAGAAACCTAAGCTAGCCCTAGAAACACTAATCTAACACTAATCTCTAGGAATCCCTCATTGGCTTCAACAACAATCTTATGTTAATCAATGTCTCCCCACTAGCTTGATTATCTTTATTAGGGTTTAAAAACCCTACCCATGTCACATCACACAAGTACACCACTAGAGAACTCAACTTATAGAATCCAAGTCTACATGTCCATCTTGGTATTTCAATCCTCAAACCCCAGGTCTTATACTCTAGCATCAAACCCTAATATGCATTTGTTTGGTGATAAGAATGAGATGATTTATCTTGGGATTGAATTATTTCAATATTTAGGCCTCTAACACCTCTGCAACTTCTTCCACTACCATGATCTCATATTTCAATGATGACAATGGCTTGTGATTATATAAATATAAATATTTCTTTTTCTTGGAACATTGGGGTACATGAAAGAGCACATGGACATGTTAATATGAGATATCTCATGCAAACCCTAGCCATGTCACATCACACAAGTACTCTAGCATCGCACAAGAGAAATCTCTACAAGAACATCCAACATGTCTATCTTTCCCTTATCTTCTCCACTGGTTATATCTTCGTGATCCATAAAATCTAACTCCTAGGGTTTACTCATTAACCCTATAATCTCCATGATAGATAATAAGTCCTCGTCAATCAATCTCATTAACCCTATGTCAATCAAGCTATCACCACTAGCATGATTCTCTTTCTTAGGGTTTACAAATAGTAGCCATGTCACATTACACAAGTACATGGCAAGACAACGCTATTGATAGCACCCAAAATCATGGTAGGCATTAGCTTCACTCTACATGTCTTCTATTAGGGAAATGACCTTAGTGTTAGAACAAGATGCTCAACTTTTGACCTAATTTGTGACTTTCTAAAAATTACTTGGAATTTCCCTTTATGAGGCCTTTTACTTGGGGTTCCCAATTACCTCACATACTCTTAGACCCTCAACCATGGGCACACAAAAAATCTCAACTCTACTCTCCATCGATGATATCACACATCTAATGTATATCAATCCTATGTCACAATCACTTTTGTGCTTTAGTGAATTTGCATGGAGCCTCACAAAAATATCCTAGTTCTTATATTAGATTTAGTTGCATTGAAAACTTGTCATGCATAAACCAAATTTGAAAACTCACTCTTACAACAATTATAGCAATAGTAAAACAACCCTTAGAAAATGCACCTAGGGTTTCATCACAAAACCCTAACCATAAACCTCCAAGGGATGTAACCCTATAATCTCATAAGGATCAAGCTCAAGCCAAGTTGTCCTCCCTATACTTCATATATCCTCCTAGGGATCTTTTCATGATCCATAGTTAATTCCTCCATGAAGCTAATTACAAATAAAAGAGTGTGATATTGATGGTATGAGAAGGAATAACTCCTTATTCTATATAGCATTGCAATTGGTGGTCTCCTCTAGCATTGACATCCAAAATCATGTTAGGTGTTAGCTCCACTCTCCATGTGTTCTACTAGGGAAATGGCCTTAGTGTTAGAACAAGATATTAGTAACCTTAGTGATCACAGGTCTTCACAAATGTGAAAGAGAGGTGATCCAATTTCGCTCAAGGGGGGCATTCCTCATCCAAAGGATCCCGGGCATGCGTGGCCACTGTGGACATGTCTGTAATGGCCATACGCACATGTGGGAGCCGACGGAACCCAAGTTTGCTTGTTGGTTTGGGTTTCGTGCCCCCGGAGAAATTCCTAAAAGTGTCCTTGAATGACCTCGGGGTGCCAGACCAAGATGCCCGCAGCACCCAAATCGTGGCTCGGATCGTGAATCCGTCGATTCCGGTGGATCTGGGTTTTAGCTAGGGGACTCCCCACAATGTGCCTCAAAGTCCCGTAAATGGTGCCAATGTGCCATCTTCGGAGCTAGGGTTTTGCTCAGTGAAGGCCATGCCAATCTTGCTCAAGGGGGCCATTTATCGTTCGAAGGCTCCCAGGCATGCGTGGCCACCGTAGACACGTCCGCAATGGCCACTTGCACTTGTGGGAGCCAACAGAACCCAAGTGCACTCATCGGTTTGGGTTTCGTGCCCCCAGAGCAAATCCTCAAAGTGTCCCTAAATGGCCGCGGGGTACTGGACCAAGATTCCAGCAACACCCAAACTGTGGATTGGATCGCGAATCCTTCGATTCCAATGGATCTAGTATGCTGGGTTTTAGCTAGGGGACCCCCCAGAGCGTGCCTCGAAGTCTCAGAAATGGTGCCAATGTACCATCTCCAGAGCTAGGGTTTTGCTCAATGAGGGCCATGCCAATCTTTCTCAAGGGGTCCATTTCTCGTCCAAAGGCTCCCCGGGGTGCGTGGCCACTGTGGACATGTCCACAATGGCCATAATCACCTGCATGAGCCGACGGAACCCAAGTCCACTTTCCGGTTTGGGTTCCGTGCCCCCAGTGCAAATCCTTAAGGTGTCCCCAAATGGCCCTGAGTTTCCAGACCAAAATGCCCACAACACCCAAACCATGGCTTGGATCGTGAATACGTCGATTCCGGTGGATCCAGAAAGTTGCGTTTCAGCTAGGGTCCCCTCCAAAGCGTGCCTCCAACCCCCGAAAATGGTGCTATTGTGCCATCTTCGAAGCTAGGGTTTTTCTCAGTGAGGGCCATGCCAATCTCGCTCAAGGGGGGCATTTCTCATCCGGAGGCTCCCGGGCATGCGTGGCCACTGTGGATACCTACACAATGGCCATACGCACCTGTGGGAGCTGACGAAACCCAAGTCCGCTCGTCGGTTTGGGTTCCGTGCTACCGGGGCAAATCCTCAAAGTGTCCCAAAATGGCCCCGGGGTGTCGAACCAAGATGCCCGCAACACCCAAACCATGGCTCAGATCGCGAATCTGTTGATTCTGGTGGATCCGGGATGCCAGGTTGCATAGTGAAATGCATACAGAATGAATTAAGAGTGGGTGGCGAGAGAAATGGTTGTGGGACGTCATATGAGAGGAAATGGCAATGGGAATTGATTGATAAGGTTAAATTAAATTCACACGGTGGTAATAAAATACACTTGTGTCTTCCATTGTCAGCTGCACTTCAAGCTTGAAGGTGGTAGCCTTGGGACTAGACATAGGTCGTAGGTTTGAACATAGGTCACAGGTTCGAAGCTTGTATTTTTTCGCTGCAAATTATATGATTTCTGCAGCAAAAAAATAACAGGGTACGAACTGAACTGAGGATATTCGAACCTGCGACCTATGTCTAGTCCCAAGGCTACCACCTTCAAACTTGAAGTGTAGTTGACAATGGAAGACACAAGACCCAATAGATCACTCCAAAATAAGTGTTGTATTTTAGTTTAACATAAGTGTCATCATGCAATAACACTTAGTTAACTAGATCTTCTTTGTTATCACTCAGTTAACTCTCTTAACTTATTATTTCTTGTCAACATCATTGTAGTGATAAATTTGAGTTCTCGTTTGATTTACTGATGTCTTCACTGGATTTTAACTATTCAAATTCTCTCTTAATTAATTCTTCTATGTTTAATTTGAATTCTCTCATATCTTGTCACATCTTATCTTTATATCTTGTCTTATATGCATGGTCCACATGTGCCAATTTCATTAATTTATCATATCAAATATACTAAGGATATTTTCCCAATGATGTGATCATATTGTTCTACTATTGTTCCAAGTGGTTATATGCTAAAGTAATTCACTTTAGAGGTGGTTGGTCTCTATAGGAGACTTAATATCTCAACCATGGTTAGTACTACATCACACACCATTCATGCTTTGACATGCAAAGCATCACCTTAGCACATGAGGCACCACCTCAATACATGAGGATCTGTCTTAACACATAAGACCTTATCCTTGACTAGAAAGGTTGTACAACATCATCACTTTGACCTACAAAGAAATTTCCTCAACACACGAAGCTTCACCATTCTTGAGTCCAACTCAATATTCTTCTCCAAGTTTCTTGAGTCCAACTCAGGCTCCTATAAGGCACTACCTCGACACATGAGGCTCAATACTGACACACAAGATTGACCTAGAGAATGACTTGTGATGTTGTAAATTTCACAAGTTAGTAAGATTTAAGGGGAAGAGAGAGAGAGAGAGAGAGAGAGAGAGAGAGAGATAGAGAGAGAGAGAGGAAATGGAAGAGGAGGAGGTGGGGGGGATAGAGGTAGGGAGAGGAGTAGGTGGATGAGAGTAGGAGAGAGAAGGGGGGTTTTAGGGGATTGGGGGATATCTAGAGAGGGTTAGGATTTATGGGTAGGTAGAAGAGTATGGGAGAGAGAGAGTGAGCAAGGAGGATAAGGGTGGAACTTGTTAAATTTACATCATCATGAGTCATTCTCCAATCCAATATTGTGCATCCACGATTGGGCCTCATGTGTTAAGGTAGGGAGCCTGAGTTGGAATCAGGAACTTAGAGTGTATTCTTGAGTTAAGTCAAGAATGACTAATCCTTCAGTTGTAAAAGGTTATTCCTCATGTGTTGAGGTGAATGCTTTGATGTATCAAAGTGATGATGTTGTACCCAAAGAAACTACTCAAAAGAATGCACCCGAAGAAAAGGAGACAAGGAGGGAATATTACCTAGTCTTAGCACTTCCAGATCTGTCATCACAAGTGAGGATACATGGTTTCTTGACATTGGCGCATCCAAACATATGACTGGTTATAAGAGTGCCATCACCAATATCAAGGAGAAAAATTTTACATGCAAGGTAGATTTGGGAGACATCACAACCTATTTGATCCAAGGAGTTGGATCCACCTCCTTCTAGTTGAGTTCAGGATATATTTACATGTGGAGGACATACTTTATTTTCCAAGCTTGAGGAAGAACCTCCTATCATTTTTGGTTCTTGAAGATAAGGTATTTTGAGTTATCTTCATGGATAATCAAGCACTATTATGGCCGAAGAACAAAGACTTGAAATATGCAGCAATGATTGGAGTTAGAAAGGGAGGTCTCTACAAGGTACTCGGGAATTACATTCAAGATATGGTTCACAACACTATCAGTCCATGCGAGCTATGGCATAGGAGGCTTGGTCACCTCCACTACAAAACGCTACTAGGATTACAACAAATGGTGAAAGGTATGCCCGTATTTGATTTTGAGCATGATAGTGTATGTAGGGGTTGTGTACTTGAGAAGAATGTTAAAAATAGTTTCTCTAGCAGTACTACTAGATCTAAAGGGATTTTAGATTTAATACATTTCGATGTATGTGGTCCCATGTCATACCCTTCCCTAAGTGGCTATTTATATTATGTACTATTTATAAATGACTTCTCTAGAAAGTCATGGATTTATTTCCTAAAGGCTAAGAGCGAAACCTTTAGGAATTTTTAGGAATTCAAATCCCTAGTTGAGAATCAGACAAGAAAGCACACCCGTGCTTTGAGATCTGACAATGGAGGAGAATTTGATTCACATGCATTTATTGAGTTCTATAGTGATGCAAGAATTTGTATACAGATAACTGTACCCTACAACCCTCAACAAAATGGGGTTGTCGAAAGGAAGAATAAAACCATATGTGAGGCTACAAAATCCATGATGCATGATCAAGACCTGTCTACCTCATTATGGGAAGAGGTGAACAATACACCAATATATATCCATAATAGAAGTCCTCATGCCATTTTGGATGAGAAGACACCTGAAGAAGTATTCACTAGTTAAAAAATAGATAGTTCACACTTGAGGATCTTTGGGAGTCTTGTATACATTCATGTGTTGAAATAAAAGAGGACAAAGATGGAGCCATCAGCAAAGAAGGGAACCTTTGTTGGTTATAGTGAATCATCCAAATCCTACAGAATATATGTGCCAAGTGAAAGACACGTCAAGTTCATTCGATATGTGACCTTCCTTGAAGAGGCATCATTCAAGCGATTGAAAGAGATTTAGTATGATACAGACGCAGAGGAGCATGAGAATCATATGATAGAGGACCCAAATACTGATTCTCCCCATTCAGATGTTTAAAGGGAGAATTGAGCAGAGTTCTCATATTCGCTAGCTCCTGATGAACCAATAGAACTAGTTGATTACCCTCTTGCCAAGAGGAGGTCTGCATGGTGCCGAGATATACTACAAGATGCAGAGAGGCATGGAGCACCATTAGGATCTTCGATAGAGCGAAAGTGATCTAAATTTTAGGGGGCATATGGTCTAAATTTGTATGTATAAGTTATAAAAACATTAAATGGAGAGGCCACCCTCTCCCATTCATCATAAAAGCATTAAATGGAGAGGCCACCCTCTCCCATTCATCATAAAACTATTAAATGCAGAGGCCACCCTCTTCCATCCATGGTTTTGGAATATTCCATGCATACCATAGTTTAGAATACACCCATCCATGGTATTTGGTATCCCATGGTTTAGTTCCATGGTATAGCTTCAAGGCACATTGTAATAATATTATATAAAGGGATTTATGTCTTCTCAATAAAACAAGCTATTATTTTTTGCATCCTACCTTTCTCTTATTTTATTGAGTTATTATTGGGTTATTGGTTCTGAGTGCATTTCTTAGTATAGTTTGAGTAGTGAGGTTCAAAGAACCCTCTTTAAGCCTCACCCCTCCATGTGTCATATTTACTCTTTGTTTCTCTATATGGGCTATTCACATCCCAGATATCGCTACTGTGTCTTTCTCACAGCTGGTCCATTATCTGCTTCGACTTTGAGGCTATCTCTTTTGCTCCTCTCTCGGCATTCAAGCCTTTTGGGTCTCAGCCCCCAAGATCCAGATTAGTGGTATCAGAGTAGGTAACCATTCCATCGGAATGATGGTTTGAGCATATTTTGGGTTCAAATATTTGCAGGAATTTCCAACCTCTTTTTGCCACTCTCAGAGTCCATTTGCTAGGCCATACACTGTAAGCATCACAGTTGGTACTCATGCACTATAGGATTTTTCTACCCTTGGATATTCATTCACCATTACAGGAGAACCATACATGGATTTCACTACATCCATTGATATATAGCATTTTTTAGAAAATTTTCAGGGTTTCTAAGTTGCAGTCAGAGGTTCCATGATCTCTACAACATCCCATGTTGTTCTACAAACCCTTGACATCCTTTGGAGGACAACCCACTTATGAAAAATTTAGAGAGATGATGTGGTCTTTATAGGAATTTTTAGAGGTCCAACTATAGCTTATTTGAAATTTATTTCCATCATCTCAAATGGGTATTTCATGGAATCCCATTTCATTTCCTGGTTTGTGCGATATGCTTGTTTGAAGAAGCACATGTTTGTATACAATGCTGACACACGTGTATCCAACTTCAAACAGGTGCCACGGACTCAAAAAAATGTTTCAAAGCTCTACCATAGAGAGGAGTAGTGGAGAGAGAGAGAGAGAGAGAGAGAGAGAGAGAGAGAGAGAGAGAGAAGGGGGGGTTAGGGGTTTGGGGAGCAGTAGGGATATTAGAGAAAAAGGGGGTTAAAGGGGAGGAGTGTGGGTGTTGGAGTTAGAGAAAGAGAGTGAGAGAGAGAGAGAGAGAGAGAGAGGGTTAGGGGTTTGGGGAGGAGTAGGTATATTATAGAGAAAGGGGGTATAGGTGAGGAGTGTGGGTGTTCGGGTTAGAGAGAGAGAGGGAGAGATAATGGAGAGACTTTGGGGGGTGGTAAGGGGTTATAAGTAGAGGGAGAGGGGGTTGTTAAGGGGTTAGAGATAGCGACATAGGGAAGTGTCAGGAGATTGGGGTTAAGTGCATCAGGGGAGAAAGAGAGTGAGAGAAGGGCTTGGTAAGGGTTAAGGATAAGAGCGGAGAGAGATAGAGAGAGAGAGAGAGAGAGAGAGAACCAATGGGGCGGTGTTGTGTTAGGGGGTTGGGGGTTGGGGGTTGGGGGTTAGGTGTAGGTGGAGAAGTAGGGGAGTGAGAGAGAATGAGAGAGGGGGTTAGTCAGGGGGAGAGGGGGGTTGAGAGAGAGAGGGGGGGGTGTTTGGGGAGGATTAGGTCAACTAGAGAGAAAGGGGGGCATAGGTGAGGAGTGTGGGTGTTTGGGTGAGAGAGAGAGAGAGAGAGAGATAAATTGTGGGGTGGTAAGGGGTTAGAGGTAGATACATAGGGGGTATTAGGAGATTGGGGGTAAGTTGATCAAATGAAAAAGAGAGTGAGACAAGGGGTTAGTAAGGGTTGGAGAGAGTAGGGAGGGTAGATGTTAGAGGCCTAGGGGAGAGACAGGGGTAGGTGGAGGGTGTGGGTGATTAGGTATAGGGGGGTGTTAGGGAGTTAGAGAAGGGGTTTTAAGGTTTGTGGGGGTGTGTTACGGGGTTGGGGGGTTTTAGTGAGTTGGAGATGGGGTGGGCGATTAAGGGTAGGGGGTGTTAGGGAGTTTGAGAGGGGGTGTTAGAGGGTTAGGGAGTTGGAGAGGGGTTGTTAGGGGGTGTTAGGGGCTGGATTTATGGAATAAAATATTCTTTACAAAACATGTATGCATTTTGGTTCTTTAAAACGCTTACGCTTTTTTCTACAAGAACATGTTTTGCAAAACATCATTTGCATCTAAAAGGTCCTCTATCTTTGTGTGAGGACCCGTAATTGCTTTATATTTATATATTAAAATTAAATCTTTTAAGCCAATTATAACTTTATTATATAATCATTTCATTTCATATTTTTTCACAATTTTATGTTTCTTAAAAGAATACTCTACCTGTTTCTTAAACTAACCATTATATTCCATATTATTTGAATTTTTTAAATTTAATTAAACATTCTATCATAATTTTATCAGTGAAATTTTATAAAATAGACATCCATTCAACATTAACTACACATGTAGGAATTGGAACAAAATCACTCACAATTTAGTATCTCAAAGATGATACACATGTAAAAATTGCCACAAAATCACTTGCAATTTAGTATGAGATAAAGATAAGATGATATACCTTGCTAACCTTAGTTAAGGGTATATACATCTCTAATCTTAATTATACATCACTACATCCCATTTCATACTTTCCTCAAAAAGATATACAACATTTTTTATTTGTAAAAGTTGAGACAAAATTACTCACAATTATTATTATTATTATTATTATTATATATATATATACTTTCAGCGAAAAAAGTGTACTATTGTTATTTATATGTATAAATCAAATAGTACAACGTTGAGCCATTCTAGCACAGATCCAGGTATAGTCCAAAACCATATCAAACTTATCAAAAAAAAACCCCGAGTTACCTTAAGAACCATATAGTATAATACAACAGACTATCAAAAGGTGACAATCCAAAAAAAGACACCATCAGTCCAAAAAGAGAACAGTACCTGAGATTCAATCTTGGAGTCCAAGAATTCCTCCCAAATCAGCATACCTTCTTCAGTATCCAAGGCCAATTTTGAAAGTTTATCCGCAATGAGTTGTTCTCCCTATAGATATGTTGCAATGAGAAGGATGGACAAAGATCAAATTCATACCGAATTCGATTGCACCAATGGAGTAAAGATGTCACCTGTAACTTATAGTCACCCATTGCCCATTTTATAATGACACAAGAGTCTCCGAAAATTTTAACATCCGCCAAACCAAAAATATTTGCCACTCTGATGAACATCCATAATGCCAAAATTTCAACCTTCATATTAGTACCTTTGCCACATTTCAGACATAATGTATAGTAATGATCTTGATTAAGGTAAATAATACCACCAGCTGCATAATGACCCAAGGCTGTAGCCCCATCAAAAAATAAAATAGGCCTATCCACCTAAAAGTTTAGAAAACCAACCTTCCTTTGCTTACTGTTTACTCGCTTCCTTTGATAAATAGCAAATAGCTTCAAGCTGGAATTGCATGCCATCGAGATGTTTGGGGAAATATCTTCAAATAGAGAAAGGTTTCTAATATGCCAAATAGTCCAGCAAATAATAACTGGGAGGATATCAAAATATTTATAGGAATTAATCCAGCTATACATACTGGAAACGACATCAGATTTTCCCCAGTCCTGATCAATATTTAGTATTTGGCACATCTTGCCCCATAAATTCCTGGAAAACTCACATTCCAAAAAAAATGTGTTATACTTTCAGCATTAACTTTGCATAGAATATAAATGTTTGGACCAATCTAGCCTTTCAAGATGAGATTATCCCAAGTTTTCAATCTGTTCTTGAACACAAACCACATAAAACATTTAAACTTTATAGGAATCTTCCATTGCTACATATTTGTATACCACCAATGTCTTGGAAATATACATTTATGCCAGATGATAGATCTGTAAGCCGACTTTGCAGTCACAACACCTCAACTCTCATTCCCCAACCAAATAATCTTATCTCTGTCTAATGTAGCTCTGCAACCAGCATCATTTAAGGACTGAATATATCTTTCACACTCATTTGTAATGTATCCAGCCATACCAAACTCTTTAGCATTATACCAATAACCAGAAACGTTATTTTTTATAATACTGTCCAATGTAAAACAGCCAAATCTTTTGACATGTTGCAAAACATCATTAGATAGGTTGTACGAGTCCTCCAAACCCACAATAGGATTCACACCAACAAAAATTTCTTTACCATCACCCATCCTTCGGCTAATACCTATAGCTAACCACTTGTAGAGTTTTAAAAAACCATTCCATATGGGCGAGACCCCTCTAGTCTTCTTATCAGAAAACCTAAACGAGTTACTAATTTTCATTTTGACATATTTCAGGTGTAATACTTCAGACCAAAGTGTATTACTGAACAGACCTCTCCATAATGATTTGAGTCTCAATGCCTCGTTGAAAGAGGATAGATGTTTTATACCCCACCCGCCAGAACTTTCAGAATTGAAATATTTTCCCACCCTGTCATCACAATAGAAGCCTTAGTCAATCCTCCTAACCAAAGAAAGTTGAAGAGCAATTTCCTCAATGAATTAATGATAGCACATGGAACCTGAAGTAATGCAAACCAATAAACTAGAATTCCAGTCAAAACTGCCTTCACCAAAATGAGTTTCCCCCTAATGGATAAAAATCTATATGACCAATGAGAAATACGGGCTTCCACCTTTCTTAGTAACCACCGCCAATCCTTAATCAGATAGCCATTCGGCTTTAAAAAGTATCCAAGATACTTAAACCCGTCCACCAGTTTGCAGGAATTATAAGGCATCACACCCTGAATAACTGTCAGCTCATTATCATCCAATAGATTATGATAAAAGAAATATTTAGAGAAACTCACCCTCATGCCTGAAGCACTACAGAATAACTTGATAATATTCTAATAATGCTCCCATTCAATGAAAAAATCTGAGCCGGCCAGCAAGACATCATCCATAAATTGAATATGCGACAGGAAAATATTTTTTGCCACTTTAAGACCCTTAATCAGACCATCATTCTTTTCTTGAGAGATTAAAAGACTCAGGCCATCAATGACCAGGAGGACCAGTAAAGGGGGCAATGAACACCGTTGACGGATACCCCTAGAGCAACTGAAGAAATCTATCGGATCCCCATTCACCAGAACCGCAATATTCATAGATTTAACATACGCCATAATCCAATTAATAGCCAATGGCGAGATACCAATTTGGATAAAAACAATTTGCAGAAAATCCCAATTCACACGATCATAAGCTTTCTCCAGATCCATCTTAAGAAGGATAGCTTTCATTTTATTAACTTTTATAGAATGTAGGAGCTCCTGAGTAATACCAACTGCATCCAGAATTTGTCTGTCCTCCAAAACACCGAACTGCTCCTTAGATATAAACCTGGACAGAATAGGCTTCAGACGCATGGCAATAATTTTTGACAAAATTTCATAGGCCAATTACATATTGCAATGGGCCTATAATCCCCAAATTGTTTAGGATCATTACATTTAGGAATTAATGTAAGAAAAGTAGCATTTAGGGAACAAGAAATGTGGCCAAATTTCCTTGAATATTCCACCATACTCAGAATTTCAGATCCCATGATATAAAAAAAGTGGAGAAACAATTCCATTGTCTATTAGAAAAATAGGATCGCAGAGCAATAACAATAAACAGAAATGAAAATATAATCACACACATATTACAAGAGAGACAAAGATATATTGTGGTTCACCCCAACTTGGGCTACGTCCACATTGGATTTTCCAGTCCTTATTATTATTACCGTCCAGCAAGGTGAGGGGATACAACCTGCAGCACAGCTGCTACACTTCCTCTTCACTGTCTCACAGTCTCTCTCCTGATCTTAGAGATCTTTACAATGCATAAAACCTAATACATCAACCCTAGCCGTATTACAATGTCTTTCTTTTATAGGGAAAATACAATGGGAAAAATACCACGGAATACCCAAGACCATGGGCCCGCAAAATAGTTGGCGAAAACAGCCCCAAAAAAATTTCTCGAGGGCGCTGCCCCTGAACCCCTAAAAATGCAGAATGGGTGTACAGTCCTTCGGGGTGCATCACTAAGACAATATCATCTATGAGACTAGAAGATCTAGCTCCACAACCAACAATCTCCCACTTGGAGACTGAACTTGCAACTCCACCACTGTTGCACTTGCTGGACTTGGACTTGGCAAATTTGTCCTCTTCACCTTCATGCTAGAAGGTCAACTGAAACCGAGCAATAACTTAGTTTCTCTCTAGTCACTACCTTTGTGAACATGTCTGCAGGATTCTGGCTAGTATTTATCTTTTCCAGCTTCAACAGTTCATCTTCCAGAACAGAGCGTATGAAATGGTACTTGAGCTGTATATGTTTAGTCCTCGAATGGAATGTTGAGTTCTTTACAAGATGAATGGCACTTTGGCTATCACTATACAACCTACTATCCTTCTGCTTCTTACCCACTTCCTCCATAAACCTCTGCAACCAAATCATCTCTTTACTAGACTCTGTAATAGCAACATACTCTGCTTCCGTTGTTGAAAGTGCAACAACCTTCTGCAGTTTCGAAATCCAGCTTACTGTTGTTCCACCTACAATAAACACATACCCTGTGGTGCTCCTCCTGATATCCTTATAACCTTCCATATCTGCATCAACATATCCCTGTAGAACAGTGTCTGAACCTCCAAAACATAATACCTGAGTGGTGGTACCTCTCAAATACCTGAGAATCCACTGCACTTCCCTCTAATGTTCTTTACCTAGATTGTTCATATATCTGCTCACAACTCCCACTGCATGTGCAATATCTGGTCTTGTGCACACCATGGCATACATCAAGCTACTAACTACTGATTGATAGGGAATCTTGGACATGTAATCTGTTTCTTCTTGTGTCTTGGGACGCATTTCCTTACTTAGACTGAAATGGCTGGCCAAAGGTGTACTAAATGGTTTAGCATTCTGCATTCTGAACCTCTCCAACACCTTTTGTATGTACTCACCCTGAGACAATGTCAATTTCTGATTTTTCCTGTCTCTTGTTATTCTCATACCAAGGATTTGCTTTGCAGCACCCAAATCCTTCATCGCAAATGAATTAGCTAGCTTCCTTTTGAGTACATTTATATCCTGCATGTTAGACCCTGCAACAAGCATGTCATCCACATACAATAACAAGATAATATATTTTTCATTGTCCAGCTTCTTAAAATAAACACAGTGGTCAGAATGACATCTACTATAACCTTGTTTTGTCATAAACCTGTCAAATTTTAAATACCATTTCCTTGGAGCTTGCTTCAAGCCATACAAACTCTTTTTCAACCTGCATACCAAGTTCTCCTTACCTTTGACCTCATACCCTTGTGGCTGCTGCATATATATCTCTTCCTCCAAATCCCCATGGAGAAAGGCTATTTTTACATTTAACTGTTCAAGATGCAAATCTTCTACCGCCACTAGACTTAAGATAGTCCTAATTGAAGTCATATTAACAACACGAGAAAATATTTCATCAAAATCAATACCGTTCTTCTGTGCAAACCCCTTTACAACAAGTCTGGCCTTGTACCGCTTATTACCTCCTCCTTCTTCCTTCAACTTGTAAATCCATTTATTCTGCAATGCTCTTTTACCAACAAGCAACTGAACCAGATCCCAAGTCTGGTTTCCTACCAATGATTCCATCTCCTCATTCATGCCTTGCTCCCACTTCTTTCTAGTTTCCGCATGCATTGCTTCTTCATAACATTCTGGTTCACCAACATCAGTCATCAACAAAGAATACATTAAAGGAGAGTATCGTTCAGGGAGTCTACTTAACCTAGTAGATCTTCTTGTAGTTGCAGGAGTTTCAGGTACTTGCTGTTGTTCTTGATTTTCTGGCACCTTTGGAACTTCATTTTCTTGAATTTCATCAAGTACTGTGTACTCTGTGGTTTCCTTTTCCTGTTTCTTTCCCTGCAACTGATCTTTATACATGACATTTTCATTGAATATCACATCTCTACTCCTGATGATTTTGTTATTTTCATAATCCCATAAGCGATAACCAAATTCATCAACCCCATATCCAATAAAGGTACATTTCTTGGATTTAGCTTCAAGCTTTGTTCTATTTTCTTTATCAATATGGACAAATGCTTCACAACCAAACATTCTCAGAAATGAGTAGTTTACCTTTTTATCTATCCATGCCTCCTCTAGAATACCACCATCCAAAGCACTTGAAGGTCCTCTGTTTATTAAATAAATAGTTGTATTTACAGCATCCGCCTAAAACTGTAAGGGCAACCCTGCATGCAGTCTCATACACCTTGCACGCTCCATGATCGTTCTGTTCATCCTTTCTGACACACCATTTTCTTATGGGGTTCCTGGGACTGTATTTTCTCTACGAATCCCATGGTATGAACAGTAACTATCAAACTCCTTGCCGTAGTACTCACCTCCATTATCAGATCTGAGACACTTCAACCTTTTCCTTGTCTCATTCTCAACCAAAGCTTTCCACTTCTTAAAAATAGCAAGCACATCAAATTTATGTCTAATGCAATAAACCCAAGTTTTCCTAGTTGCATCATCAATAAATGTAACATAATAATGAGAGCCACCAAGAGATTGTACCTGAGCCGGTCCCCATACATCTGTATGCACTAACTCTAACTTTTCATTATTCTTCTATTTCCCAACCCTGAGAAATCTGACTCTCTTCTATTTTCCATAAACACAGTTTTCACAGAATTCCAAACTTACCTGCTTCAAATCTAGCAGCAACTTCCTTGAGTGGAGAATCTGCATCCCCTTCTCACTCATGTGGCCAAGCCTATGATGCCATAATGTTGTATCTATTCCTATGGAAGCTAAAGAGATAGAATGGTCAGTATTATGAGGACATAAATACAACGTACCTATCCTGTCTCATTTTTCTATCACCATTGATCCTTTAGTGATCTTCCACCACTTTTCTCCAAATGTAGATAGACAGTCGCCATCTTTCAACTGCCCTATTGAGATCATATTTCTTTTCATAGCAGGAATATGCCTAACATATTTTAACAGCCAGTCAGTTCCATTCTTAACTTTTATCCATACCTTACCCATTCCAACAATTTTACATGGCTCATCATCACCCAATAAAACATGTCCAAAATCGCTAGGAACATACTCATCAAAGTATTTCCTATGGGGTGTAGCATGAAATGAAGCTCCTGAATCTACTACCCAATAATCACTAGTATTATCTAATGCAAGAATCAAAGCATCTTGTAACACATCACCTGCTACATTTGCTTCCTGGGTAGTTTCCTTCTGTGCATCTCCTTTCTTCTTTAGAGATATGCAATCTTTCTTCAGATGTCCTTTCTTTCCACAGTTCCAGCACTCTATTTTTTCCAGTCTGGACTTGGATCTGCCCGTTTTAGATTTACCACGATTACCTTGGCTCTTTCCTCTCTCCTTTTGTCTTCCCCTGCTCTCCATGGTCAATGCATTGCCTAATGTCTCATATGTGCTTTTTCTTTGCATTTCCTCGCTAAGAATAACATCAATAACATCATCAAATTTCAAGGTGTTTGAACCAGAGACAGACTTACTTATAGCCATGACCAAGCTATTCCAGCTTTCTGGCAAAGAACACAAGATTAGAAGAGCCCTAACCTCATCATCAAAGTTCACACTTACATAACTTAGTTGATTTGTAACCATATTAAACTCATTTAAATGATCAGTAACAGATCCACCTTTAGACATCTTCATATTAAATAAACGCTTCATTAGAAATACCTTGTTGGAGGCCGATGGTTTTTCATACAGCTTACCCAGTGTGCTCATCAAACCCTCTGTTGTTGTTTCTTTTGAGATATTGAAAGCCACCGACGAAGCCAGGCTCAGCTGTATTGTTCCTAGAGCCTTTCTGTCAAGAACCTCCCATTCTTCATCCTTCATGGCCACCGACTGCTTTGCTCTTCCTCCCAACAGTAGGGATAGATCCTTCTAGTACAGATAGTCCTCCATTTGCATCTTCCATAACTGGAAGTTTTGGCTGTTAAACTTCTCGACCTTAAACATTCCTTCTTCCGCCATTGCTCCCACTTGAACCAGAAACCCTAACTTCCTGCGGGTTTATCTGCCAAATAGACCTTTGGCTCTGATACCAATTGTTAAAAAACAGGATCGCATAGAAATAACAATAAACAGAAATGGAAATATAATCACACACACATTACAAGAGAGACACAGATATATCGTGGTTCACCCCAACTTGGGCTACGTCCACACTGATTTTTTCAGTCCTTATTATTATTACTGTCTAGCAAGGTGAAGGGATACAACCTGTAGCACAGCCGCTGCACTTCTTCTTCACTATCTCACAGTCTCTCTCCTGATCTTAGAGATCTTTACAATGCATAAAACCTAATACATCAACCCTAGCCGTATTACAATGTCTTTCTTTTATAGCAAAAATACAATGGGAAAAATACCACGGAATACCAAAAACCATGGGCCCGCAAAACAGCTGGCAAAAACAGCCCCAAATTTTTTTCTCGGGGGCGTTGCCCCGAACCCCTAAAAGTGCAGAATGGGTGTACAGTCCTCCAGGGTGCACGGCTAAGACAATATCATCTATGAGGCTGGAAGATCTGGCTCCACAACCAACACTGTCCACCCATTGATCCCTGGGCTCTTCTCCTTAGCAAATAGTTTCAAAATCTCCTCCACCTCTTCTAAAGAGACCTCCTTCACCAGGTCCATAGAGTTATTAGAGTCACAATATCTGGGATATAATCTCGCAACCTTAAGTTGATAAAAAAGATCACACTCCTTCTGGTCAGTATAGATTTTACAAAAATAATCTTTAGCCACCTCTTGTATCATCTTTTTTCCAAAAACCAAAGAACTCGATCCATTAAAAATACTCCAAATTGAGTTAAGGTTTCTCTTGTGAGAAGCATATGAATGAAAGAATTTAGAGCTCTTGTCCCCATGCTCAATCCAGATGGCCCCGAATCTTGAGCCGCCATTCCTGTTCCTCTCACTCAAGTATATCCTCCTTTTCACCTCCAATTTTTTAAGAACTTCAAAATCAACATCGTTCAAAGGCATCTCAATATTCCGACTGTGGAGTGAATGAAACTCATCTTCAAGATTAATAATATCCAATTGATCCAATTTCTTTTGCCTATGAATCCATGCAGAAACTTTTTCTTTCAACAACCTTAACTTATAACAAAAGGAATCCATCATATTCAATACAGGATCCACCTCCAAATTTAACCAATAATCACGAACCAACGAGCAAAACTCCTCCTTTGAAAACCATGAACTGTAGAACTTAAAAGGATAGTGACCATTATGAGCCACATCACTCAACTGAAAAAATATAGGCCAATGATAAAAAAATTTCTGCTTACCAACCCATGACCTATAATTTCCACCAGCCTCAAGAAATGAAGAATTAATCAGAAACATATCCAATATCTTGTGGATACCCTCCTCCCCTATACAACCATTAGTTCAAATGGGAACCATTTCAGCAGGATAGACATCCACCAGGTTATGAGTCACTAATAAATCAGAGAAGTAATCCCCCATATCATCCATGCGAGCATGGCAACCCCAAATTTCAGAAGCCCATCTAGTGAAATTCAAGTCGCCTGCAATCATAAGGTTGTTGAGATTTAATAAACCAAAAGCAACCAATGAATTCCAAAAGGAAGACCTCTCATGATGAGGCCCATAACAATTTAAAACAGTAAGCTTTAAATCATTAATTTTATAGCACTCATCAAGTAAAATCCCCCATCTAGTTTTGTAGGCTGAAAAGGAAAAATGTGAGGGTCCCAAGCAGACAATAGACCTCCAGACAACCCAAACGAATTGATTGCAGACACTTCCCAGCTAGGCAACAATCCAGAAATTTTTGACACTGCAATAGAGGCATCACACATTGTTTCTTGTAGTAGCAGAATATTTGAGCCCTGGAGTAGTATTTAATAGGTGTGATAAGGCCCTGAGCCAGGAAACCTTACCAACCCCCCTGATATTTAAAGAGCAAAAGGACATTAGGAACCCTCACCCTGGGGATGTCCTGCTCTAAGCCCCCCATCAATGGTGTGTGTCGAATCCCCAGTATCTACATTCAAAATTATGGAAGATAACGACTGATAATTCCCCTCCATAGACTGGTCAGGGATACCCTTATCTTTACCCTTCTTACGTCTAATGGTCACATTTTGAAATCTCAGAGTATTAGTATCTAGAGCTTTTAGATTTGAAGATAGGTTCTTAGAATATACCGGTAAAGGCGATAAGAAAGACTGACTCTCAGCCACCAAATAACCAGACTCCTTGAGAAGATATCATTCAGATTGTAGAAAGATTGCCCCCCTATCGGTAGTCTCAACAATAGAATCTTCCCCATCAATAGAATGTCCCCCAAAACAATTCAACCCCACTGGTAAATTATTCAAAATTGGAACACTCGGCTCAGAATGCCCATCCCCAGAACTCAAACCAAATAAATCCCGTTTAAGAGAACTTTTTCCCACACCTTCAAACATTAAGACAAGATCAACAGGCATGGAAGGGTTCGATGCAAGGTGCCCAGGATAACCCAAATTTAATTTAACTTCCCCAATAGAAATGCGGTGATCCAAAGACTTTTCCATATCTTCAATATAATTTAACTCCGTGTTTGATAAATCATTAAAGGGAAGGTCTGGGCTATTGAATGACTTACCCGAAACACCATTCGCAGCTCCTGAAGCCAATTTAGGGATTTCATGTGAAATGGGCGAATCCCGCACCAGATTCTGAACCCTTCATTGAGAACAATTCGCCCGAATATGTCCAGTCCGATGACAATCAAAACAACGAAAAGGGACTTTGAAATAGTCCAGCCGCTGCATCCACACTCAAGAACCCCATGAGATCTCAACTTCAGCCAGCAAACCTTTACTCATCACGAACTCCACCATTACCTTAGCAAATCTTCTATCACACCCATAGAGTGAATTATTGTCAACCCTGATGAACTTGTCTACAAAATTTGCAAGTCCAATCAAAATAGTTTCAGTCCATAGCTCAATGGGTAAGCCAGGGATAAGCATCGAAAGGTGCCTTCTATTCTGAATCTCTGAAATAGGGTCGAAGGCTAAATGCCACCGTTTTAACTACAACGACCCATCCTTAAAAATCCAACATTCCTTCATAATCATCTCCAAATGTTCAAGAGCTGTGAAAATGAACATAATCCACCTATTAATAAGCAGGTTCACCCTTAGAATCGAACCTATAATAGGTTGATAGCCTTTAAAGTTCTTCTGAATCGGGCCTTCACACCCCTAAGTCGATGCTGCAATAAGCCATCCCGGGAAACAAAATCCACCTGAGGAGTATCTACCCTAGAAGGGATCCCCTTCACACCAACACCAGTGAATCGTCCGCACTCCAACCCCCTAGAGCTCGAGTTAGCAAAATGGGAAGAGTAAAGGTGATCCTCACCAAAATTAGTTTCTAGGGTTTCCTTCGCATGACAAAGCCCACCTGTCCCAACCACATAGCCACCTGCCCCACTATCCACCAGGACAGATGTCCTTACCAGCAGTAAAAAGACTTGTGAGTGAAAACAACAATGGACCCCACAGTACCCACAAATGGAGAATAAATAGATAAAAAACCCCAAATCTAGAGATCCAGACAAATATGTATCAAAGAGATCTAAAAACCCCCAAAATTAGTAATAAAGGGTATTGAGGAGTTCCTGCAGAAAATACCGACAAAAATGCTGAAACAAAAGATAAAACTTCCCACTTTTTTATTCCTTGGTTAGTACTAGAGCTAACCCGCGAGCTAAGTGAACTCCAAGTTGTTTCAACGTCATTGCTAGTATTCTGCAGAAAAAAGATCCCCAAAACCCTAAGATCTCCATCACCACCCCCATAAAGACAAGATCTCAATATATATATATATAGATAATGCTGATTTTTTTGTACTCTAATTAAAATATATTAATATTTTAAATTAAGATTTATTACTTCCTTATAATATATCTCAATTTTTTCTTCAGTTTTATAAGACCACAACTTTTAACATTAACCACACATTACTATATGCTATTTCATATATTACTATGTGCCATTTCATACTTATTTGATACTTATACTTTGGTGAAAAATGCATACATCATTACTATATGAAGAGATGGGTTCCATTCCGGAGGATGTCCATTATTTTACAAGTTTACCTTTTATAGGTAAAGAGGCAATTATGGTGAGTCTCACATGATGATCGATATAGAGGTGCAATACTTGGTTATTTTCAGCATGGGTAGGAGGGAGCGCTATCGAGCTAACTGGGGAGGTATTTTTTTTAATCAGTACCCACAATTTTTTATTTAAAAAATATATATACATTTTTTAATTTAAGTACACATTACTTATAAAAATTATTTGTTTAACTTTGCTCGCATAATTTTCTTTCGTCGAAATCCCAATTTTTTACAGAATTGGGAATATCCTACGTGGACGGGACCTCTCACTCATTATTATGATTACTGGGTAGTCTCTGCATCGAATTCTCCGTGATTGCGTTTGCACGGTGATTTTTCGCATTTCTTTTTTGAATTGTAGTTCTAGGTGATGATACCACGGTAACATAGAAATATTATATTCCTATTTGTAGTGTCGTATCTTATCGGAAATATTACATAATTATCAAATGTGGTAAGCGTTTAGTGTCGTATCCTATTTGTAGTGTCGTATTAAAGCATCAGAAATATTACATAATTATCAAATGTGGTAAGCGTTTAGTGTCGTATCCTATTTGTAGTGTCGTATTAAAGCATCAGAAATATTACATAACTAACTAAATGTGGTAAGAAAGTACGGTTTAGTTTAAAACTTCTATGATTTTAAATAAAAAATAAAAATTGATTTTTCAAATTTTGATTATTGGAAATTTGGAGTTTTTGATAATGTTGTTAAATATAAATTTTATAAAATAATTTTTTTTTTAAATTTCTATAAAAACTCAATTCTAACAAAATTGTCAAATTTTATAGACAACTCATATATATATATATAATCATTTTCATTTTTTAAAAATTAATAGTATAAAAAAAAGTATGTGAATACAAATGAAAACAACAGATACATTTTAAATTTGAAGTTAAAATATTAGATCCATAGTTTCAATATATGTATTTTTTAGGGTTGACTAAAAATTGTGTTTTCAACATTTATTTAAAAAATAATAATAATAATAATAAATTTGTTTAAAATAATTAAATTAAATTTTTTTTTTTCGAAGGAATCAAGAACAGCTTGAAATACTATCATTACAATTGGGCTCAACAAGAGTATCATGGGACTTACAAGAATTGAACCTGAGTGGGGAGGGCAACAATCTTTCCTCCCAACTACCCAAGCTACAACCAATGGACAAAATAATCAAACTTATATTATTAAAGTTATATTTATTTATAAAAAAACATATAAATTAAATAATGATAAACATTTAATTATATTTCCATATAGTAATATATCTTCCGCCGTTAGTTGGTCAGAGCAGCACCTGGACCTTTAAATGAGTCCTCGAGTTTCATTGATCCTCATGGGGATCTATCCATTACTTAGTTTTATGAACTAATTATTATTATGTCGTGGTCTTATTGATAGTTATGGATCTCTATTTTTAATTGGAATATCAAGATTTTGATGATAAAAATGGATTCAACATCCTTAAAAATATCTCGAACCTTAAAAATTCTAACAATTAATAACTAGATTTTGAAAAATTAAAATTAAACTTTATAAAATCTTGTACTACAAAATTATCTATTCCAACTCAAATTGTCAATTTTTTAGTAAAAACATTCAATTATGACATTATCAATAACACGAAATAATGAGAAAGTTGTGGCAGATTTTAATATCTGCTCATCCTTTTTCTCGGATTTGACAACCTACATCAAATTTTGACGCAACTTGAGGAATCTATTGACAATGATTAGGTTGCGTGGGGCGGGTCCCAGTGGCCAGGCATGCATGGGACCTGTTGCACGCCCCATGTTGGGGTTCAAGCGTAGTTACCAGACAAATACCGCTTGTGGCAGGTTATTTAACGTAGTGGGGTTAACAGCCTGCAGCGGTCACATTAAATGGTTGGCAGTAGGTTAGATATTGATGGTCGACAAATATAAATATAGTCACGAGTTATTGACTTTATTTGAATGAGCACGATAGATTTTAGTAAATTCATGATAGATATTTTCCGGCATATTCTTCTTCATTTTTATCTAATTTGAATAATGGTAAATGATTTATTCTTGAATTTCGATAGAATAATTAAATTCATTATTATCTTAAGGAAAAAAATGTATTTTATGACTTAATATTACAAAAATTGATGTATATCAATAAAAATAATAACTTTTATATTATAAAAATAACATAATAATCAATTTAATAAAATATTTGTATATGTATTGTATATGGAATTAGTGTTCCAGCTCGTGAAAATGGACGTTCCCTGCTTACGTGCTAGAACTCGATTCGTGACGGTAAGTCCTTTCAAATATGCACGTACAAATAGCAGCTGCGGTCCCGCAGGCAGGCAGGCAAGTTTGAATAAATAATTACTTGCCAATGCTTACGCCGACATTCACATGAAGAAATAATTTCTTTTGACATTGTTTTAGCTCTATATTTTTGAAATGACAAAACCACTTTTTAAGGAAATCCAGTTTTATTTGTGAAAATTTGTTAAGAGGTATAGTATATTTTAATCTAAGTATTTTGTTAATTCTAAAATTACTTAAATTATTACATTCATTTAACTTGTGGTTGATGAATACGGATAAGTCACAAGTTAAGTGTCACAAATAAGTTACTTGTTCTTTAGTTACACTAACTATTTGTTAACAAATTGTCCAAACTGTCTATTAAATTGGTCTGACCCATTATCCATATATCAGTTACCAATTATCCATCATAGATACCTGTTATTTTTTATATTATTTTATAATAGTTTATTTCGAATTTGAAACAACTGTCATATAATCAATTTAAACAGTACACTTGTCTCATCCTCGTGCAATCTAGAAAAAACATAAGTTCTAGGCCACCCCAAATTCTAAAATAAAAACACCTATCAATATAAATATAAACTAATAAAAACATAGTAACAATGAAAACCAGTTAGATTTGTTGTTCTCAGAAATATTGGGTACCCGAGGAATTCTTTGTTTATAGACGATTGATTGGATACGGAAAAAATAGGTACTGCAAAAATCTAGTACTAAACAAATACTGAAGTAGACTCCTTATATATAATATTTTTAATCAAATAATCACAAATATAACATAAATGTAGATAGACAATTATATAATAAATCAAACATATATTTAAAAAACAAAAATATAAAATCTCAACAATGTGCCATTGTAAAAGAGGAAACTAATTATTAATAATTATTTTAATAAAAAAGTAATAAATAGAATGGCATTTTTGTTTTATACTCTTTGATTAATTAAAGTTTGTTTTTTTAATTGATTTTCATAATTTAATTGTTCACCAATAATAATTCCTATCATTATTAGACCTACATCTATTATTCCACTACTCGAGGAATTCCAATTTGATCCAAATTTCAGTACATGAAATGTCACTTAATTATACTACTATGCCACAGACAGAATATTCTTTCCTTTATTTACTCTTCAAAAATAAGTTATTCTTAAAAAATAAGTTTTGAAAAAAGGTTTAACTCTAGAAGGTTCATTAAAATATTTAACTGAGCTATCATTCTGTCAACACCTGGGGGGCTTTCTGGAAGCTTTACAGCCTTGTTGCGTGCACATTAAAATCATTGTTGATGTGAAAGTTCCTGAAAATATTTTTAAAACTTGTGATGAAGATGGGCCAAAGTTAGTCTTCATTATCCCTTTTATTTGCTTTCGCCTATTTTCACAAACAAATTATCGTTACAGACAAACAAATTATGATTAAAGTGGAAATTTGGGTGGACCGTGGAATACAAGTGCTACCTGTAAAGTTGTGGATTTCATATCATTTAAAAAAAAAAATTATGAAAACAAGTTTTCCGTATCATTTAAAAAAAAAATATACTAATTGGATCCATCCTCATGAAAGGACCAATTTGAAAGCAATTGGTATTCTTAAAACATTGAAGTAAAGAAGAAAGAATGCCATCATCAAAAGACAAAGAAAACGAAGAAACAATTATCAGTATAAATAACCGTTCCACCGACGCCATGTCGAACACATTTAGATCAAAGACAACTGTACAACCGACGCCCTGTTGAACAAATTTATTAGGAAAAAGCGATGGCAAACATTGCACCAAGAATATACTCATATTTCAAAGCATATGTAATGGGCAGTAAATCGGAAACGGTGCATTTAAAAAGTTAACTGTAACCTGCTTCTAGAAACTTTCAAAAGCATAGCATATGTATATGTAAGTAAATGCTTTTAAAGTTGTTTAATCTTATTAATGTAGCTTTTATATTTTAGAATTTGGAGTAGATTACCATTCATGTTTTTCTTAAATTGCACAAGGATGAGACAAGTGTACTTTCAAGATTGATTTTATGGTGGTTGTTCCAAATATAAAATAAACAATTATATATATATATATATATCAAAAATATATGGTAGCTATGTATGGATAACCATAGTTGATGCACATGAATAACAAGTAGCTTATGCATGAATAAGAGGTAGCTTATGCATGAATAAGAGACAATTCATGCAACTAGGTATGGAGAACAAGTATCTTGTTCGTGGCACTTAACTTGTGACCTATATGTTAGGCAATAAAAACATATGCCAGAGAAAATAAAACAAACACAAGCAATCACTAATAGCAACACCATTATTATCCTGGAAAACCCTGTAGGGTAAAACCAGCCAATAATAGATTTATTATTGGTCCTTGGCCAAACTAGGCCAAGGCCACCAAGAGCATCTATCTTGCTCACATTTGACATTATAATGGAGAATTCCAACTCTATAAATATGGTTCTTACATGCAAATAAAACTAGCAAGAAACCACAGGCTACCAAAACCGTGTGCCCGAAACCACTTACATCCTTGCTCATTCCCGAGTCAATGTTAACCCTAACAATCCCTCCTTTAAACTTGACTTTGGAAATTGTTTTGAATCTAACCCCCCCAAAAAGAGTACTTAAGAATCTCATTTACATGTAGATTACACATTGTCATCTCCATTTTTTTTTCCTTTTAATTGTTTCTATAACCATTGCTTCTTTCAACTCTCATTTCTCTCACCTTGTCTTGCCCTTCATGTGCTTCACTTCCACAAACCTTTTGTACCTGCAAATAATTCATCATTGACGTCCAAATAAAAAGGAATCCATCTACCGGAATAAATGGGTGCTCAACCGTTGTAACCACCAATTCTCTAGGAATCATTTTCTCCTATGTGGTTCATCAATACATTAAATTCTTCCTTGAGCATAACCTAGTCCCAACACTCTGAGATAAATCCATCTCACATTCTCTCCTTTAATCGAAGACTCATCCTCTTCGATTCCACATCAAACTAGCCTACGAGTACACCTACCACCCTCATAACTACCCAAGTGGTTCATTCCACAACTTGATGCCACATCCTCTTTTGCACATAAGATGGACACACCTACTCCAATACATGTAGGCCAAAAACATAGGGAATCAACTGTTACTTGGAACCAAAAACACTGCGATGCCGGTTACAACCGATAATGCACCCCTTACAACACATGCTCAATCATTTTAACATAAACTTACAAAAAATTTCAATACTTTTCTGACAAATTGCTTTAACCAATGACTCTAGCTTGATCATGCCACATATTGTCTTTATACCTTTCTATGCATTAACCAATAACCAAACCAACTATGACTTCTTCTTAACTTTCACTACTCTTCATAATTTACTCCAATTGGCCACAATTTTTACCATCCAACCTCTTTAATTTAATCCAACTGGCCACAATTTTTACCATCCAACCTCTTTAATTTACTCCAACTGGCCACAATTTTTACCATCCATCCTCTTTAAACCAGATTCAACTAGTAAAGATATACAAACATTTCGTAAAAAAAAAAAAAATCAAAGAAAACCCTTTTATAAAGAGATTCCCTTAAAAAATTTCTATTACGTGGGCAAACGATTTAATTTCTAAGCTTTCATAATCATCCAATGAAACATTTCATAAAAATGATATTTAAATACCTTATATCTCCCTTTTTATTTACGTTATGTCATCTTTATGAAATAATTCGTTTGATTTGAATACCTTCAACTTTGACAACTCTTCCTCATGAACAACGCGGCTTTCTCCTCACACATGGATTTCTCTTCAACAAGCAGATCCTTCACGATTTCTCACGTTAACTTCCAGCCGACTCTTCGTGGAAATATGTCCACAGTTCTTCGAATGACGGCTCCTCAACTGGATGAGAAGATATATATCCATAATAGAATTCTGCATGCCATTATGCATGAGAAGATACCTGAAAAAGTGTTCACTGGTGAAAAACTAGATATTTCACACTTAAGGATCTTTAGGAGTCATGTATACATTCTTGTGCGGAAAGAAAAGAGGACAAAGATGGAGCCATCAGGAAACATGGGAACCTTTGTTGGTTATAGTGAATCATCCAAAGCCTATAGAATATATGTGCCAGGTGAAAGACACATTGAGGTTAGTCGAGATGTGACCTTCCATGAAGAGGCATCATTCAAGCGATCGAAAGAGATTTAGTATGGTACAGACATAGAGGAGCATGAGACTCCTATGATGGAGGACCCAGATACTGATTATCCCCATTCAGATGTTCATAGGGAGAATCCATCAGAGTTCTCAGATTCGCTAGCTCCCGATGAATCAATAGAACTGGTTGATGACCCTCCTTCCAAGAGGAAGTCTGCATGGTGCCAAGATATACTACAAGATGCAGAGACACATGGAGCACCATTAGGCTCTTCTAGAGAGTGAAAGTGATCCAAATTTTATGGGACATATGGTCTAAATTCAAATGTATAAGTCATAAAAACATTAAATGGAGAGGCCACCCTCTCTCATTCATCATAAAAGCATTAAATGGAGAGGTCAACCTCTCCAATTCATCATAAAAGTATTAAATGGAGAGGCCACTCTCTTCCATCCATGGTTTTGGAATCTTCCATGCATACTACAGTTTATAATACACCCATCCATGGTATTTGGTAACCCATGGTTTAGTTCCATGGTATGGCTTCAAGGCACATTGTAATAATATTATATAAAGGGATTTATGTCTTCTCAATGAAACAATATATTATTTTTGGCATCCTACCTTTCTCTTATTCTATTGAGTTATTATTGGGTTATTGGTTATCAGTTCCTTTCTTAGTATAGTTTGAGTAGTAAGGTTCAAAGAACCATCTTTGGGCCTCACCCCTCCATGTGGCATATTTACTCTATGTTTCTCAGTCTAGGCTATTCACATCATAGATCTCACTACTTTGTCTTTCTCACAACTTGTCCATTGTCTGCTTCAACTTTGAGAATATCTATTTTGCTCCTCTCTCAACATTCAAGCCTTCCAGGACTCAAACCCCAAGATCTGGATTAGTGGTATTAGAACAGGTAACCATTCCATGGGAATGATGATTTGAGCATAGTTTGGGTTCAAATATTTGCAGGAATTTCCAACCTCCTTTTGCCACTCTCAAAGTCCATTTGTTGGGCCATACACTGTAACCATCACAGTTGGTCCTCAGGCACTATAGGGTTTTTCTACCCTTGGATCTCCGTTCACCATTACAAGAGAACCATAGATGGATCTCACTACATCCATTTATCTGTAGAATTTTTTAGAAATTTTTTAGGGTTTTTAAGTTGGAGTCAGAGGTTCCATGATATCTACAACAACCCATGTTGTTCTACAAACCCTTGGCATCCTTTGGAGGACAACCCACTTCTGCAAACTTTAGAGAGATGATGTGGTCTATACATGAAGTTTTAAAGGTCCAATCATAGCTCATTTGAAATTTATTTCCATCATCTCAAATGTGTATCTCATGGAATCCCATTTCGTTTCTTGGTTTGTGCGATATGTTTGTTTGAAGCAGCACATGTCTATATACAATACGTCCGCACGTATATCCAACTTCAAATAAGTGTCGTGGACTCCAAAAATCGGTTCAAAGGCTCTACCATAGCTCATTTGAAATCTATTTCCATCAGCTAAAATGGGTTTTCGCAGTTTTTCATTTGGATTTCTGGTTTGAGGGATATCATCGACTGAAGCAACATATGTCTCCAAAACAGTGCGTGCACATCTCCTAAGCTTCATCAAACATTTTCTCACTCCCTGGGCCACTAAAGAGAAAGTATGTTATATGGATGGAAATGACACTTCTATATCTCAAATGGGTCTTCAACAAAATTCAATGTCATCACATGCATCAGAATCTATGAATGGATTTGTAACAAGACATCAACTACACCAAAGATCATGAATTTTTCAATTTTTGGACTTTTATTAAATCTTATTATAATCATGATTATGGGTTAACCACACAAAACCAATAGTTATGGGTCAACCACGCAAAACCTATAGTTATGTATTGTAATCACGGTTATGGTTCAACCACACAAAACTCACGGTTATGAATTAACCACCCAAAACTCTTCTCTTCATTGTTAACTAGCACATTGTAATCATGGGTCTCTTTTTAGCATGAAATGATCGAGACCATCATTTTCTAAGGTGGGAGGTATGATCCAAATTTTAGGGGGCATATGGTTTAAATTCGGATGTATAAGTCATAAAATCATTAAATAGAGAGGCCACCCTCTTCTGTTCATCATAAAACCATTAAATGGAGATGCCACCCCCTCTCATTCATCATAAAAGTATTAAATGGAGAGGCCACTCTCTTCCATCCATGGTTTTGGAATCTTCCATATATACCACAGTTTAGAATACACCCATCCATGGTATTTGGTAGCCTATGGTTTTGTTCCATGGTATGGATTCAAGGCACATTGTAATAATATTATATAAAGGGATTTATGTCTTCTCAATCAAGCAAGCTATTCTTTTGGGCATCCTACCTTTCTCTTATTCTATTGAGTTATTATTGGGTTATTGGTTCTAAGTGCCTTTCTTAGTATAGTTTGAGTGGTGAGGCTCAAAGAACCGTCTTTGATCCTCACCCCTCCATGTGGCATATTTACTATATGTTTCTTCGTCTAGACAATTCACAACCCATATCTCGTTGTTGTGTCTTTCTCACAGCCGATCTATTATCCGCTTCAACTTTGAGGCTATCTCTTCTCCTCCTCTCTGGGCATTGAATCCTTCCGGGTCTCATCCCCCAAGATCCATATTAGTGGTATAAGAGCAGGTAACCATTCCATGGGAATGATGGTTTGAGCAGGTAACCATTCTAGGTCTCCTAAGATTCAACAAACATTTTATCGTTCATGGGCCACCAAAGAGAAAGTATTTTATATGGATGGAAAGGACTCTCCGATATCTCAAATGGGTCTTCAACATAATTCAATGTCATCACATGCATTATAAGCTATGAATGGATTTGCAGCAAGATATCAACTGCACCAAAGATCATGAATTTTTCAACTTTTAGACTTTTATTAAATCCTATTGTAATCATGGTTATGGGTTAACCACACAAAACCCACGGTTATGGGGTCAACCAAAAAAAACCCACGATTATGTATTGCGATCGCGACTATGGGTCAACCACACAAAACTCGCAATTATGGTTTAACCACACAAAAATCTTCTCTTCATTGGTAACTGACACATTGTAATCATGGGTTTCTTTTTAGCATGAAATGATAGGGACCATCATTTTTTAAGGGGGAGGTATGATTTGAATTTTAGGGGACATATGGTCTAAATTCGAATGTATAAGTCATAAAAGCATTAAATGGAGAGGCCACCCTCTCCCATTCATCATAAAAACATTAAATGGAGAGGCCACCCTCTCCCATTCATCGTAAATGTATTAAATGGACAGGCCACCCTCTTCCATCCATGGTTTTGGAATCTTCTATGCATACCACAGTTTAGAGTACACTCATCCATAGTATTTGGTATCCCATGGTTTTTTTCCATGGTATGGATTTAAGGCACATTGTAATAATATTATATAAATGGATTTATGCCTTTTCAATAAAGCAAACTACTATTTTTAGCATCCTACCTTTCTCTTATTCTACTGAGTTATTATTGGGTTATTGGTTTTGAGTGCCTTTCTTAGTATAGTTTGAGAGGTGAGGCTCAAAGTGTTGAAATATTGTAACTTCTAAGGATAATCTATTTGTAATATATTATTCCGGAGATGTTTCATTCCTCCGTCAAGACCTTATCATATATCCGGAGATGTTTATTCCTCCATCGGGATGTTGTAACTAGGGTTATTAGACCTCCCTAGTGGGGTCAGTCCCGAGTTAGATGTTTAGGGGTTATTAGACTCTCCTAGGAGAAGTCGGCCCAGTTAGGGTGAAAATTCAAGTAGGAGTAGAGTATAAATAAAGGAGGTGTGTTCCTCATTTAATTCACTCATTCACTCAATTGTGAATTGCACATAGGAGAGAGAGAGATCTGCATAGGAGGAGAAGGAACTCTTGTTTGGGGATTACATCTTTGTATTTGTTGGTCATCTATATTGAGGAAAGCTTTGCTGGGTTTTCTACCCCATGAGGGTTTCCCAGGATAAATATTTGTCTATCTTTTGTTTGTGTTTCTTTCAGTGATCTTGTTGTGAATTTATGTGAATCTTAACATGGTATCAGGGCTATCTTGAATAGGACATCTTTCAGAAGGTGAAAATACCTCTCTCCTCCGGTGAAAATTAGGGTTTCTGCAAAAGTTGGAATTTTTGGAATCTAAGAGCATGGCTGGATGCTCCTCCTCAAAAGCGAAATTTTGAGGCCTAGATCGTACTTTTTGAGTGGGTAGAACCCCAGGATAAGTCACACCCTAGTTTGACTTTTGGACCATAAATTGCAGAAAACCAAAAAACCAGAATTCTGCAGCGGGTCCGAATTTCGCAGGTCAAGTTTGAAGGGTGAAAAATTGAAGTTTTCAGAAAGAAAGTGTACCAGTCACCTCGCCTCAGTCAAGCCCATCTCTTAGTAAGGTTAGTTTTTCATTTTAAGAATTTTCAATTTTTGTGACCTCCTGGATAAGATGGCCCCAAGCACTAAGCTTGAGGACAAGCTAGAGGGTATAGAGAATTTTTGGTCATGGAAATATAGGATTGGTCCCATTCTTGAAGAGAATGATCTTGCCCAATATATCAAAGATGAGGTTGCAGAACCTGCGGAAGATGAAGCTAAAGAAAAATACAAGAAGGACTTGATTAGGGCAAAGAGAATCATTGCTGATTCTATCAAAGACCACTTGATTTCCCAAGTGGAATCCAAGAAGACCCCAAAGGAAATGTATGATGACCTATCCAGAATGTATGAAGGGAGGAACATCAATAGGAAGATGAACCTAAGAACTCAATTGAAGAGCACTAAGATGCATCAAGGAGAATCTATTCAAGATTACTTCAGAAGGGTCTCCAAGTTCAAAGAACAACTAGAATCCATTGGAAACACACTTGATGAAGATGAACTAGTCATGACTGCTCTCAATGGTCTCACTAGACCTTGGGATTCATTCATCCAAGCCATGTGTGCTAGAAAAGAAAGCATGAAGTTTGATGTGGTGTAGGAGGATTGCATTCAAGAAGAGGCTAGAGTAGCCAATAAAGAAGCCTTACTCAAAGAAGACGATCAAGCATTGGCTACCCACACCAAGAAAAGAAGGAATCAATCCAACTTCAAGAAGGATAGCCACAAGGAATCTCAACCTCCACAAAGATTTCAAAAGAAAAGAGGAACTAATAAAAGAAGTGATTACTCCTCATTTCAATGTTTCACTTGTCACAAATTAGGACACCTTGCTAGAGATTGTCCTTCAAAGAATAAGAGGAGGAAAGGCCTCAAAAGAAAAGAGCTAAAGTAGAAGAAGAAGATGCAGAAGAGTATGTTCTATTCTCTACACTCTCTGGGTCAGTAACACCTGGAGAAAATACATGGCTTATTGATAGTGGTGCTTCAAATCACATGACAGGACAAAAGAAGACTCCTTCAAGAATTGAAAAGAAGACCTCTCCACAGAAGGTATCTTTAGGAGATGACTATAAATATACCATCAAGGGAATTGGTGAAGCAAGCTACAAGCTTGATTCTAAAACTCCATTGAATATGAAGGAAATCTTATATGTACCAGGTTTGAAGAAGAACTTACTTTCTATCTCAACATTAGATAAGAAAGGTTATAGGATTGCATTCATAGATGGACAAGTAATCATGTGGCCCAAGGGAAAACCATTTAAGGATGCAGTTGTTATTGGTGAAGAGGAAAGAGGACTATATAAACTCAAGGGACATTCATAAGCATCCCTTGTTCATGAAGCCACTAGCCCAAGTGAGCTATGGCATAGGAGGCTTGCTCACATAAACTACAAAGCACTACCTCATGTGAGAAAAGTAGTTATAGGACTACCAGATTTGAAGATTGATCATGAAGGCACTTGCAAAGGATGTGCAAAAGGGAAGAATATCGAGAATCCATTTCCAAAGAGTGAAACAAAGACTAAAAGTACTTTGGAATCGATCCATTCAGATGTATGTGGTCCTATGCCCTCCACATCTTTGAGTGGTTATGAATACTACCTTAAAGTCATTGATGACTACTCAAGAAAGACTTGGATATATTTCCTAAAAGGAAAAGATGAAGTCTTTGGAAAGTTCAAGGAATTCAAAGCCTTGATAGAAAATCATTCAGAAAAGAAGATCAAGACACTCAGGACAGATAATGGTGGAGAATATACTTCAAAGGATTTTGAAGTCTTTTGTAAAGAAGCTGGAATCAAGAGGGAACTAACCACTCCCTACAATCCTCAGCAAAATGGTGTTGCTGAGAGAAAGAATAGAACCATTATGGAAGTAGTGAAGACAATGATACATGATCAAGATATACCTATGCATCTATGGGCTGAAGCATCCAGGATAACAGTCTATGTGCATAATAGACTATCTCACAGTGCCCTTGGATTCAAGACTCTAGAAGAAGTGTTCACATGGAAGAAGCCTGAGGTAAGCCACCTCAAGATATTTGGGTGCCTAGTATATATTCAGATACCAAAAGAAAAGAGAACTAAGCTGGACCCTTTCGGAAAGAAGGGAATATTTGTTGGATATTGTGAAGCATCCAAAGAATTCATAATATACATCCCATGATTCCATCATATGGAAATTAGTAGGGATGTGACATCTGATGTGTGGTCTTGTAGACCAAGAACCTACTAGTTATGAAGAGGCGGTTCATAAGAAAGAGTGGGTAGAGGCAATTACGGAGGAATACGAATCAATAATGAAGAATGATGTTTCGGATATAGTTCCCAAACCAAAGAACAAAAGTGTGGTATCCTCCAAATGGATATACAAGATAAAGCATGTTGCGAATGGTAGTATTGAAAATTATAAGGCAAGGTTTGTAGCCAAAGGATTCTCTCAGAAAGAGGGAATTGAATATGAAGAGACATTTGCACTAGTTGCAAGGTACACTTCCATTAGAACCATCATGGCACTTGCATCCATGATGAAGTGGGAATTACACCAGATGGATGTGAAGACATCCTTCCTGAATGGTGTGATTGAAGAAGAAGTGTACATAGAACAACCACAAGGATTTGAGGTTGAAGATAGAAGAACCCACGTATGCATACTGAAAAATGCATTATATGGGTTGAAGCAAGCTCCAAGGGCTTGGTATGGAAGAATTAACAGTTTCTTGACAAGCTTGAGCTTTACCAAAAGTAAGATGATCCTAATCTTTACCTCAAGGTTATGGATGATGAACCTGTCATATTATTTCTATATGTGGATGATCTATTTCTGATTGGAAATGAGAAACAGATTATCGAGTGCAAGAAGAAGCTCTCTACAGAGTTTGAGATGAAAGATCTCAGATTGATGCATTACTTCCTAGGTCTGCAAGTATGGCAAGGCCCAGAAGGAATCTTTCTCAACTAGGGAAAGTATGTTGTGGAAATCTAGAAAATATTTGATATGTTGGAATGTAAAGCCACGGCCACTCCCATGGATTCCAACTTGAAGTTGTTAGATAATGACTCATCAGAGTTAGTGGATGTAACTTTGTATAGACAGATTATTGGGTCATTAATGTATCTGACGAATACCAGGCCAGATATATGCTTTGCTGTGAACACCTTGAGTCAGTATCTGGTTGAGCCCAAACATGTTCACCTAATAGCTGCAAAGCATGTGATGAGGTACCTAAAAGGTACGATAGACTTTGGTCTATATTATCTTGGATATCATGACTTCATATTGTATAGCTGCACAATTGTTGATTGGGCAGGAAGTGTATCAAACAGGAAGAGCACATCAGGCAGATGTTATTGTCTGGGATATGCCATGATCTCTTGGTTTAGCAGGAAGCATTCTAGTGTGGCTCTCAACACAGCTGAAACGGAATATATAGATGCTTGCTCTGCTAGTGGTGAAGCGATATGGCTTCGGAAGTTGTTATCAGGATTGTTTGACTTAGAGATGGACCCCACTGTGATCCTATGTGACAACCAGAGTTGTATCAAGATGACCGAGAATCCAGTATTCCATGATAAGTCAAAGCACATAGAGATCCGATATTTTTATATACGGGATATGGTGCAGAAAGGAGCTATAAAGCTCGATTATATGAGCACTGACGTACAAGTTGTTGATATATTGACCAAACCCCTGTCTCGAGTAAAGTTTGAGTATTTCCAAGACAAGCTTGGTGTAGTTCAGAAGGACCCTCCTCTAAAGGGGGAGTGTTATGGGCGATAATGATATTTGGATACTGGTATCGATGTGGATACATGTATCGATGATGTGGATACTTGTATCGATGATGAGGACACTTGTATAGATGATGTGGATACTTGTATCAATGATGAGGACACTTGTATCGATGATGAGGTTACCTGTTCTGATGATGAGGTCGATGATGAGGTTACCTGTTCCAATGATGAGGTCGATGTATGGTCCATAGACTTTGTCTAAGTGGACAAGGATGGATTGTATCATCCCTGAACTTCGGTCCCTGAATTGATTTGTAGACAGATGTCTTCGAGAAATGGTCCCTAGTGAACGAGAGGGATTGTATCATCCATGGACTTCGGTCCCTGAATTGATTCGTAGACATATGTCTTTGAGAAGTGGTCCCTAGTGGACGAGAGGGATTGTATCATCCCTAGACTTCGGTCCCTGAATTGATCCATAGATAGATGTCTTCGAGAAGTGGTCCCTAGTGGATGCGAGGGATTGTATCATCCCTGGACTTCGGTCCCTGAATTGATCCGTAGATAGATGTCTTCGAGAAGTGGTCCCTAGTGGATGCGAGGGATTGTATCATCCCTGGACTTCGGTCCCTGAATTGATCTGTAGACAGATGTCTTCAAGAAGTGGTCCCTAGTGGACGAGAGGGATTGTATCATCCCTAGACTTCGATCCCTGAATTGATCCATAGACATATGTCTCCGAGAAATGGTCCCTAGTGGACGAGGGGGATTGTATCATCCCCGGACTTCGGTCCCTGAATTGACCTGTAGACCTATGTCTCCGAAAAGTGGTCCTTAGACTTTGTCTAAGTTGACGAGTGGACTACATCGTCCCTAGACATGATATGGTGTTTTAAATGGATAAGGATTGATCATCCCGTAAAATAGATCATGTGTGTTGCAGGGTATGCTGCTATGATGTTTTTGATCTAGAGATCCATATGATGCTGTTGATCGGGAGATCTAGACGATGAGGTTGTTGGTCGAGAGATCTAGATGATGTTGTTGATCGATAGATCCAGATGATGAGGCTATTGATCGAGAGATCCAAATGATGATATTGATCGGAAGATCCAGATGATGATGTTGTAGCTGATCAAGTGCCGCAGAAGATGAAGACTTAGTACTGAAGATGTTCCAGTATTGAAGACATTGAAGATGTTCCAGTAACTGCTTGAGTTACTAATGATGATTGAAGAAAGCTTCCAATGATTTATAGATGTATCATGTATGATGTTGATGACTCCTTGCTCCTGCAGATGTGGTTATAATTTCCTTCTCGTTAAGGGGGAATGTTGAAATATTGTAACTTCTAAGGATATTCTATTTGTACTTTATTATTCCGGAGATGTTTCATTCCTCCGTAAAGACCTTAGCATATATCCGGAGATGTTTATTCCTCTGTCGGGATGTTGTAACTAGGGTTATTAGAGCTCCCTAAGGGGTCAGCCCTGATTTAGTTGTTTAGGGGTTATTAGACTCTCCTAGGAGAATTCGACCCAGTTAGGGTGAAAATTCAAGTAGGAGTAGAGTATAAATAGAGGAGGTGTGTTCCTCATTTAACTCACTCCTTCACTCACTTGTGAATTGCGCATAGGAGAGAGAGAGAAATCTGCATAGGAGGAGAAGGAGCTCTTGTTTAGGGATTACATCTTTGTATTTGTTGGTCATCTATATTGAGGAAAGCTTTGTTGGGTTTTCTACCCCATGGGGGTTTCCCAGGATAAATCTTTGTCTATCTTGTGATTGTGTTTCTTTCAGTAATCTTGTTGTGAATTTATGTTAATCTTAACACAAAGAACCCTTTTTGAGCCCCACCCCTCCATGTGGCATATTTACTCTATGTTTCTCTGTCTAGGATATTCACAGCTCAGATTTCAGTAATGTGTCTTTCTCATAGTTGGTCCATTGTCTGCTTCAACTTTGAGGCTATCTCTTCTCCTCCTCTCTTGGCATTCAAACTTTCTAGGTATCATCCCCCAAGATCTGGATCATAAAGCAACCTGACATATATTTAGGGTATGTTGCATAGATGACTCACATCAGTGATTCAGAGCCTTTCACCTATGAAGAAGATACAAAGAAACAAGTATGGAAAGATGCAATGGTAGAGGAATACAAGTCTATTATGAAGAATGATGTTTGGGAAGTTGTTCCTAAACCTGAAGGGAAGTCCATAGTTATTTCCATACGGATTTACAAGATCAAACTTGTTTCTGATGGAAGTATTGAAAAGTATAAAGCCATATTTGTTTCCTGAGGTTTTGCTCAGAAAGAAGGAAGATACTATGAGGAGACATTTGCTCCTATGCCCAGGTACACCACTATTCGAGCTATGATCTCACTTGCATCTGTTTTAGGATGGAAGCTTCACCAAATGGATGTGAAGACAACCTTCCTCAATTGTGAGGTTGAGTAAAAGGTTTATATTCAGCAGGTTTAGGGGTTTGTGGTTCATGGGAATGAGTCCCATGTGTCCAAATTGAATAAAGCCTTGTATGGGCTTAAGCAAGCTCCTAGAGCTTGGTATTCGAGAATTGACAGCTATTTTCAGAGGTTGGGCTTCTCTAAGAGTGAAGTTGAATCAAATTTGCAGTTCAAAGTAGTGAAGAACCAACCGTTCATATTTGTTCTATATGTTGATGATTTGTTCCTTACTAGAAAGGAACAATTGATTGGTTGTTGCAAGAGGGAGCTCAATTCCAAGTTTGAGATGAAAGACTTAGGTCTTATGCACTACTTTGTTGCCCTTGATATTTGGAAAATAAATGATGAGATATTTATTTCTCAAGGGAGGTACACTGTTGATATATTGTGCATGTTTGGCATGATGGATTACAAATCCATGAGTACTCTAATGGTTTCCAATTTGAGGAAAATACATGAGTCAAATTTTGGATCGGATCGAGCAAACTCCACTTTGTATAGACAACTTATTGGTTTGTTGATGTACTTGATACACTCGAGACCAGATATATGTTATACGATTAGTATTCTGAGTCATTTTATGTCTGATCCAAGACACAGACATTGGGTTGCTACTAAGCATGTGCTTAGGTACCTTTGAGGTACGATTGCTTATGGACTCAGATATGCCTCCAGTGGAGGGGTGTTGTTACTCGGTTATACTGACTCTGATTGGGGTGGTAGCATTGAGGACCGAATGAGTACATCCAACTATTGTTTTAGCTTGGGTTCTGCTATGATCTCTTTGTCCAACAGGAAGCAGGGCTCTGTAGCCCAGAGTACCACAGAAGCAGAGTGTATTGTTGTTAGTACTGCTTTATGAGAAGCAGTGTGGCTTAGGAAGCTACTTGTTGGGTTTTTCGATGAGAAGCTTGATTCTACAGTCTTTTGGTGTGAAAATCAAAGCTTCATCAAGCTTTATGAAAATCCTATGTTTCATGATAAGCCGAAGGACATTGAAATGAAGTATCACTTCATCAAAGACATGGTCCATAAAGGTACAATGAAACTTCAATACATTAATATTGATGAGAAGATTGTAGATGTGTTAACAAAGCCTCTGTCAGTGACGAATTTTAGGTACTTCCGAGACAAGCTTGGTATGGCTGAGAAGGCCTCCCTCGCTGAGGGGGAGTGTTAAATGTACAACATCATGAGTCATTCTCCAAGCCAATCTTGTGCAGCTAGGATTGGACCTCATGTGTTTAGGTAGGGAGCTTGAGTTGGACTTAGGGGCTTGGACTAGATTATTGAGCTAGACTCAATAATGAATAAGCCTACAGTTGTAAAAGGTTACTCCTCATGTGTTGAGGTGAATGCTTTGATGTATCAAAGTGATGATGTTGTAAATTCTTGTTGGACAAGGATTAGGACTTGTGTGTCAAGTCAGATTCTCATGTGGACCTCTAGTTATAGAGGTAGACGCTTTGCATGTTGAAGCATTAATGTTGTGTGATGTATTACTAACCATGGTCATTGCTTGCTATTTAGTCTCCTTTAGATACTGGCCACCTCTAGAGTGAATTACTTTAGCATATGATCATTTGGTACGAGAGTAATATAATATGATCACAGCAACTGAAAAATATTCTGAGTATAATATGATATGCTATATAATTAAAGTTAACAGATATTGACCATGTGGTAAAGATAAGAGATAAAGATAAATGGATAGAGAAAAATAGAGTTCGAATTGCTCATGAGATGATGAAGTGAACTCGAATTGTTAAGCTTCAGTTAAAGAAACAATGTACTATGCGTCGGTTAATTAAATAACTCACAGTGGTCACTACAAGTAAATTAATTGGCATGATTTTAGTTAATACTAGTTAACTAAATGTTAATAAAGAAGGACTAGTTAACTAAAGTGTTTTTCATGATTACACTTTAGTTAAACTAAAAGACGACACTTAAGTTAACCAAAAGATGACACTTGATTTATTGCATTACAACACTTAAGTTAGCTTCCTAACTAAGTGGTCATGCAATTAGTTAGAGGGTGATTTTACTCTGGATTCGGTTAAGCATCATTTAATGTCAAGGATGAAAGGCATTGCACATATGTTATGCGGGATTGAATAAACTCATGCACAAGATAATTCTCCAAGAAGGCAATTCACAGTTTTTGCATGTGATACACCATTAACCATGCAACCATTCGTTACAGCTTGCATGGCAGTGATTCTTGCTTGTTATTAATGTGTTGGTCACATGGAAAGTTGATACAACTGATCTATATTCTCTATTTCTCAGTATTCTCTCTTATATAGCACCTGGGGAGATGAAAGCAATATGATATTTTGTAAGAGGACATTCTTTGTTATTTATCATAATTATACTATGAAGATTTGCTGGGGATTTTGATCCTCATTGTTTCGAGGGTTTTCCCCAGAGTACATCTTGTGTTATGGTTGAATGTTTCATGTGATTGAATGGTTCATTGATTCAAGTATTCAGTTTTTCCACACTTAAAGTTTTAAAGTTCAAAGATCCTCAAATTTCCTCAAAAATTAATAGGACTTGGCTTGGTGATGATAACAAATGAGAACATTAAAAATATTTGGGTGGCTACGTATATAGAATGAACATGTTTCATGACGAAAGCGAATATGATTTGGTTTGTTAGACTTGGCTTGGTGATAATTTAACATGAAAAATATTCAGATGGCTAGGTATATAGAATGACACTAAATATCAGTAAGGGTTATGGGGAAGGGGGGAAATAGAGGAGTAGAGGAGTAGGGGAGAGAGAGAGGGGGGGGGGGGCGTTCGGTTTGGGGAGGAGTAGGGAGATTAGAGAAAAAGGGGGGTATAGGTGAGGAGTGCGGGTGTTGGGGTTAGAGAGAGAGATAAAGAGTGAGATAGAGAGAGGGTTAGGGGTTTGGGGAGGAGTAGGGATATTAGAAAGAAAGGGGATATAGGTGAGGAGTGTGGGTGTTTAGGTTAGAGAGAGAGAGGGAGAGGTAAATGGAGAGACATTAGGGGGTGGTAAGGGGTTATAGGTAGAGGGAGAGGGGGTTTTCAAGGGGTTAGAGGTCACTAGTACAAAATGAGAGATAAATGACCACTTTTGAGTTGGCGACTACTAGTGGCAAATTAGCGGTCATTGATCATGCAACCAAAAAAGTGGTCATATTTAACTTGGTCATTTATAGTTTATATTTTGGTCATATATTTGGTCGTTAATTTGGATGTATATTTGGTCATTAATTGTCACAATTAATGACCATATATACAACCAATTATATGACCACAAGACAATCTATAAATGACCAAGATAAATATGACCACATTTTATGTCGTGTGATAAATGACCACTAATTTGTCACTAGTGGTCATTTATATGCGTATTTTGGTCATGTTTTTGGTCATTTATCTCTCATTTTGTACTATAATTATTCACTAATTGTTGTAGATAGGGCATGGAGGAGACGAACCACCAACCTCCTGCCTGTAAGACAGGTGCTCTTCCATTGAGCTAGTACCCTTGAAGTCCCATTAATGATTAAACTATTTGTGATCCATTCCTTAGATATTAAACTATTTGTGATCCATTAAATTATTTTTCCTATAGTAGCCCTTCACATACGTTTTAATGTTTTAGGTCTTTTAGAATTACAACATACCCTAAAGTTGAGATAGTTAACATAGTTGTTAGACCATAATAGACACTTCCTAAATCATTTATCGAGTCTCATATATCTATTAATAGTTTCTTCAAAGGTGATGAATTTATTAATATTTATAATTTCACAATTCCTAACTGGAAGTGAAAAGAAAAAACTTAGAATTGGAGGAATGAAAATAGAACCAATTTAGGGATTCTAAGTTTCAGAATTTTCCATAGGACCAACCTACTTATGCAAGAAAAAATGGATAAATGATTACCAAGAAAAACCTCTGACAACTATTGGATTTCAATGAAGGACCACAAATGATCCAATATAGGGATTCTTAGTTTTGGAACTTGCCATAGGACCAAACTACTTATGCAAGAAAAAATGGATAAATGATTACCAAGAAAAACATATGGCAACTATTTCATTTCAATGAAATACCACAAATTATCCACATGTTTCGTGACTCATTTATGGTCCTTAACAAGACCACAAATGAGCCACATGTTGCTTGTAACAACTATGTTTACCATGAGGCTTGGCACATATCAATAATGATGGGCCAAGATTTCCATGGTTGGACACCGACAAACTGATACTTTCCTTTTCCATATGCAATATAATAATAGAAAAGAATTTATGCATTAAACTATGTGAGAGATATAAAGTCTTGCTAATTTGGGTTCATTATATTAAGTTCTTCAAGTCATTACCACAAAATCTAAAAAAGATGGTCAAGGATGTTGTAGAAGTGAAAAAGCATTTGAAAGAAAAAATTGTTCCTATTACACAAACATTTACAGTAAAGAAGGAAAATATGACCCCAAGGATGTACCTAAGACCTCTTAGCATTGGAAGAGTAAAATGCATGGAAAAGCATACAAATCAAAGAATAATAGAGCGTGGTGGGAGATGATAGTGTACCTCGGAAAGAAAAATGAATAATTTGGTTCAATTCCTCTCCCTTCGGTCGAGCAGCCTAACGAAACCTCAAGATAGCATATTTGTTGAAATGTGTATTTTAAAACATGGAAAGGATTATGATTCTAGTGACAAGACAGATAAAGATAGTGAATCTCATAGTGATAAAAAGGAAAGTAGTGAAGATGAAACAAGGGCTTAAGATAAAACTTATCCACTGCTAAAATAAATTAAAATTGGAAAATCACATATTTAAATAAGAATTAAAATTGGAAAATCACATATATAATAAAGAATGTAGAAATATAAAAATGAAATAAAAATGTAAAAAATATTAACTATTTAAATGACAAGTCACAATCACAATTCTAGTTTTGCTTTCATAATTTCATATTCAAAATTAAAAATTAAATTATTCAAACATAAAAGATTTAGTCTAATTTTAAGTATACGAATAACTATAAAACATAATCAATTAAATTTTCTCAAATGAAAGAGTGAAGAATTGCAATGTTTCAGTCAAGAATATTATTTATCATTGATTAATGATAACCTTACATTGAGTTGTTTTCGTTGAAGGATCATTTTGGATTACCTATAAAGGAGGACTAGCAGTTGGTTTTATTTTATTTCTATTTTTATCCATGCATTGCTCTTATATTTGCTTCTTTAAATTAATCGGAACAACCTAACCAGGGTGCCTGCCACCCCCCACACGTGGGTCTACAATGGTTGTTGGTAAATGAATTTTTCCTCAATGTTTTTATTTACAAAGATGACAATGGTTGCCTGCAGATTTTTGGGAGATTGTGGTGCTGTGAACATCTTTAAGAATATACTAGCATGTGTGATTGGTGTTCATACAAAAACAACTATATCCACGTATTCAGGTTTTCACAACAACAAATTTTCATTTGTCATGGATCTGTGTGATCTACACTTTTATTGTGCAGCTAGTGTGCAATGGACCTAAAACCAGTGATGGTGGGAAACCATAAGAGAGGATGTATCTTGGAATGAGCATCCATGCAAACAAAAAGATCAAAAGGGATCAGTCTGGAGGTCAATCTATCTCATCTAAAGAGAAATGACTTACATAATGATAATTGTAATCAAACTGATTTTTAAAAAATGGGTATCTCACCTTTAACTGTTGTAAAGCCAGTTGGGAGTTCTCAAGCCGGTGAATGATGATTGACATCAGGAGATATGTAGTCTCATGTCTGTTGGAATAGATCATTCCTACTTATCTATTATGAAGTAGAATCAATCCACGTGAGTTGTGTGATCCTAGATTGGCGTGTGTGGTTGAGACATTTGCTCAACCTACTTTCCTATCATTGGAATAAGTTAGATCTTATAACAACCAGTGAGCTCTATATAATGAGCCACACATGTATTGTAATTATGTATTCATTTTTCATTAATTCAATTGATAGTGTTTGTTAATTTGGTATCAGAGCTGAGGGCTTGGGCCAACTCCCTCACGGGAGTGCCCAGGATCCCGATCCTGAGGGGTTCCAATTTTTTGCACAGCCCGTGAAGGAGACAGGGCCGCTGCAATTCCAATCTTCAGATCGTGGAGGCTGAAGTATTGTGGATTTCCTCCTCCTTGCATCCACATGTGAAGACCACTGTGATTTCTTCCACCGAAACAGCGATACCTGGCCCTGCCTGTTGTGAAAATTGAAGAAGAGCTGCTCCCAGGTAAAGGATGTATGCAAATCAATCCGTTTAATTGAGATTTCCTCCAATTGAAGATCGTTGCGTCCAATTGAAGAGAAGACGAGACCGTAAAGGAGGCAGATCTGAGATTTACGATTTGCTATGGGCAATCCACGAGCTGCTGTGAGCATTGTTTGTTGTTGCCGTGAATATTGTAGACGCATCTGAAATCGTGGCTAGTGTACGATTTCCTCCTCTGTCGGGATTGAAGAGCCTGATCCGTGCGAGTGTGGATGTGAAGAATTGAGTGATCTGGAGCTCGGCGCAAGCGTTGGAGGAGATCGCTGTGGAGAGCTGTGGAGCGTGGAGATCGCTGAAGGAGAAATCACAGCCGGCATTGATCGCTGTGAAAGGAAAACTATCAGACCTGTGAAAGATAAGCCACTGTGTAGAGGAGGACGTATTTCTGGGTTGAAGATTGTGTGAAGGTGAAGGTGCGGTTCTGGCCTGCTGCTGTTATGTGTGCCTGGTGGCCTGGAGTTGAGTTGTATCTCCTCCTGATGCAGAGTGAAGCCCCTTTGAAGTCAAAGGCCCTATTGTGGTGTGAAGAACGGATCGCTGTATCCATCTGTTGCTGTGAGAGCCCATTGTGGCTTGTTGTGAGAGAGCCTGATTGGCCTGTTGTTGGTGTTATTGTGAGATAGCCTGATTGGCATCCTGCCGTGAAAGCCCATTGAGGCACTCTGTGTAGAGGAGGCTGCCTGTGAACCCATTTCAGGGTGCTGTGTGAAGAAACTACTGCTGCAGCTGCATGTTTGAAGATTGTTGCCCTCACCGTGGAAACTGTTGCCCAGATCGCTGAAGTTTATTGCTGAAGCTTCCTGCGTGAAGGAGAGATCACATCATTCCTTGCAATTTGGTGATGTAAAAGCTATTTGGAGAGCTGTAATAACTCCCATCTGTCAGATTTATTGAATTGGTGTGGTTGTTGGGATGCCCAGTGGCCTACGTGAAGAGGAGGCAAGTTTGAATTCCCTATCGCGTTGGGTGCAGGAAGGAGAGCACTGTTGTTCAGATCTGATAAAATTTTGGAGAAGCCACATTGTGAAGCTGCCAAGAGGGAGAACGTTGCCTATTTTCTGCTACGATATTTCTGGAAGTGAGATCATTGATTGGGATTTGTCATTGGTGAGATCGCAAAAGACCACCGATATTGTTCACAGAATCTTGCTGGATGCAAATCGATCCTTCCTTGATAGTGGAAAGAAAAACACCGGTGAAGGTTTGCAGATGGTGAAGAGATAATGTTGCAGACAAAACTCTTGAGAGATGTGGCAGTGTCATGGATTCTCAGGCATAGTGCAGTAAATGTACCTCAGAAAATCAAAACTTATGCCAAGCATCAGGCGGCATGAGATGGAGCGGCCAGCCGAAAAGGGAAGAAAGTCTCAGTGGTGTGCTGTCCCAGAGTCTGGAGGACGCTATTTATTTGGTGTAAAGATTTATGTGCTATGAAGTGCACATTATGTTGTGAAGCAGAGATATCGCTGCCAATGGTAAATCGGATTATTGCCTGCAGTCATGTTGTTGTTTCCAAGTTGGAGTTCATTGTTCTTGGAGTCATTGCTTGGAGGTGTTATAGCGAAATGAAGTGAGGTGTACGTGCCCATTCCGTCGGACTCACACAACCTTCAATTCGAGTAAGATAGTGTGATTGAGTTGTTATTGATATTTCTTGTTTGCAAGTGTGATGATAGTTATTTTTTGTGTGAAATGGTTTTGTGTGTCTTGGTCATTAATGAAATGATGTAAAAGGGCTTTGAAGTTATGATAATTGGTGTGAGGTGTTTTATGTACCTGATTGAAATGTTGTAGGGGGTGCATGATCGGTTGTACCCGACACCCCAGGTTATGGTCCAAGTTGTAAAGCTTAGCCATGGGCAAGCTATTTCCCCATGTTGTAGTAAGACCTGTTAGAAAGGCATAAACAGGCATACATGTTGCGTAACCTAAACTTGATGAAGGTCGAAGAAGCGAAAGTCTTCGATTCAGGGGGGAAAGTTGAGATGGAAGAATCTCAGAGTATGATGGACCAAATTATGATTTTAAGGGAGAATTTTATCTATTGATGAACCACGTAGCTGAAAAGGATTCCTAGAGAACTGGCAGTTACAGCGGTTGAGCACCCATGTAGTCCGGTAGATGGATTTCTTTTCATATGGACGTCAATAATCATATGCAGGTACAAGGTGCAAGATGAAGCCCGTACTAAAGCAAGCTCAAGAAGGATTGAAGCCATGACAGAGATGAAGATATGACCATATAGATATTTAGATAAGTATTCATTAAGGGAGAGTGTTGGAATAGATAATTCCTACTTATCTATTATGAAGTAGAATCAATCCACGTGAGTTGTGTGATCCTAGATTGGTGTGTGTGGTTGAGACATTTGCTCAACCTACTTTCCTATCATTGGAATAAGTTAGATCTTATAACAACCAGTGAGCTCTATATAATGAGCCACACATGTATTGTAATTATGTATTCATTTTTCATTAATTCAATTGATAGTGTTTGTTAATTATGCCCAGCAAGCAGCATATCTAAGACCAGGATTATTTTTTCATGTCTTTCAACACTATTTCTTCCCATAAGTATATCGAGGAAATATCTTGATGGTTTATAATGTGATCCTTTCCTGGATCTTTCTTCGAATATATTCTGCACTACAGAAAATATCCTTTGTTTCGCCTAATAAAAACAAAGCAGAAAACCAAATTAGAATTGACAATGAAAAATCCTTTCCAAGATCACATAATACTAATAGTAATCCAAATTATAGAACCAGGGTGCATGTTATAATCATCCAAATCATGATATAAAATTACCTATAGTGGTTTTGCATAAGGTGCGCCTAGGATATTTAATGGCACTGACACAAGTCCTTTCATGAATTTACCAAAGTCATGAAGGATTCTAAGTGTCAATGGATTCTCAGGTTTCAAGCTCAACAGCTGCTTCACTATAACATTGAATGTGAACTGCAATATATATGATGTAACAAACCCTAATAAGGCGATTTCTATATTTATATATGACAGGCGTTCTATATAAAACAGTATGCCATTTCTTTTTATTACCTTTCTAGTTTCTTCACAGAAGATACCTTTCTAGTTTCTTCACAGATGATTACTGTCTGTTTATCCTTCCATGAATTTATTGTAAGCTCTCTTAATGAATATTAACAGCTCCTCAACTGAAATAACTGATTTCTCGTTGAGAGCTCCTGGAATGGTCCATAACTCCCTCAACGGTTCTCTATCTTGATCTGTGGAACAATTGACACATAGCCAATAGAAGTTTGATGGAAGCTGGGCTATAAAGACTTATGTTTGGTCCCCAAACTCGCCAACTCAATCTCCTTCAGTTTTTACACCATCAATCCAGAGTAAGCAGAGTTTGGAAGTGCCATACGGAACGGTTGCCTTAAACAAAGTATCAAATCAGAGTGTGAGCAGCATCAATGGCTGGAGGTATGATCCTGACGGCATACATTATTAATTCTTTTCGATTCTTTAAAAGTTTATTCCGCATGTAAAGAATCGTAATTTTCTAACATTTATTACCAACAGTGCATTTCTCTGGATGTCTGCCAGGTATTCATCTTTGGACTTTACAGTGTTTACAAGATTTAATATATGAGCACGCAGTTGTTTGTGAACATCTCCAACTACCACAAGCAGAGATGAATTTCCCAATATACCATGTACGGGCTTTGGATAACTGCATTCAAAGAGACGATTCTCATTTTGGAGTACAAAGGTATTCAGCTCCGGGTTACATCATGAAACAATGGTTGGTGATCCAAAGAGATGGGACTTAAAAACTTTTCCATACCTGCAAAATCACAGTATACATAAATGGAATTCTAATATAAAACAATCAATTTGATGGTCATTGTTCCATGCTATGATCAATACCAATCCCTAATAGGTAAAACGATAGACAGTTATGGTGAAAGCTTATGAATTATCAAAATCTTACATAATGCAATTTTATTCTTGGTTATCCCATAAATATATACGATCATAAAAGTTAAACTTAGCAGCTCACTATCTAAAATGATAAACTTGGCAGCTTACTAAAAATATACTCTCTGAAATTATAAACTTAGCCACTTACACAATTCAAATTTCAGAGAATGATAACAATTTTTGAGCTTCCGGGCATAAATGTAACTCGTCACAATAATAAGAATAATAATAATTCTTGAAGAGTTAGTGTTTGGATAAAATTAATTTCAATATGATGAATTATTACCTTTTGCAACATTCTTCCAGAAATCTTCCTCTTCTATTTGAATGGTTTTGTTTGAGGGAAGCCAATGTTTCTCCCACTGCTGGCCATCCCATGCAACCATTGGGTGCCTTTTTCATTTCTTGGATGAAAGGTAAGTAGTGGCACAAGATCATATATCCCAGTCCTACTAAAGCTGGCAGTACTACCCACCCAAAAAATCCCACCATGCTCATGCTCAAATGAATCATGTGAAATGGGTGTGTAAGTATACAACACTTATAAACAACTTGAAAACAGGAACTAGCATGTAATGTGGGAAGGGAAAATGTTTAATGTGAAATGGAAGGAGATTAGGCCAGGGCTAAGGGAGATTCCAAGATTTTCAACTTTATCCAGGAGTAGGAAATCTCATCAACTAAGAGCGAATTGAAATATGTGGAGCTGCCGATTTTATAAGTGATAAGATTATACAGGTAGTAGAAACACAAATAATCAACATCAGATATCAAATATTGTTGATAGGATAAGTTGCTAGTATGGATCGCTTCCTATATGTATAGCTGGCATGAACTATGCATGCATCAATCTACAATATCAAATCTAGACCATAATATATGTGTAAATACACAGATCAAGCATAGAGGTCACTCTCTAGACTCTGCAAACTGTTGGATTTGTAAACCACCTCAACGCAAAGGCCAAGGGAATAATTGGAGCCACCATACCACAAATGTGATGAGAGAAATAATGAATTGATTTTTTTGGTAATTGGTTGTGTTGAATTGAATCCATGGAGTGCACTCTGTATCGAAATTTGAGAGGCACATTCGGAAGAGAAATAACAGGAGGGCATAGAAGTGAGCCCCATGATGTTCCCACACAATTCCACATTGCCTGATGATTTTGAGAAGATGGATTTGAATCAATCCACAATGTAGCTACATAAGTTGAGAGGGTGTGAGAAAATATCAACAAGGATCAGATACTGATATCTGAAGAATGATCCCGCAATTTTGATATGTCCAATATCTACATGATCTCAAAAAAACAAAACAGAAGAGAAACTAAGCTTAATCTCGAATGGATCAGAAATTCTGTGATACCAATGATGTGGTTGTAGTCCATGATACTCTCACCAGACTTCTCAAAAATGTGAAATGGAGCTTTCTTTAGCATTTTGAGCTTAGGTACATGGGCATCTTTCATGGGGTCGTCCTTGTTCCAGTATTCTTCAATTCTCATCAGAATTTATGAACATCTTAAATTGCTCTTGTTCGCCAGCCGACATGGATTATTTCCAAGAGTTCCTTCTATCCAAAGAAAATGACCCACAGACTCCTGGCTATATGCTTGGAAAATTTCATAAAAATACAGGTGCAGAAATCAGTAACACCTTAAAAAATTGCAATAATAGAACCATCATAGGAATATTTTGCAATAACAATCAAGCAAGAAGAATAATTTATGTCAGAAAAGGAATTTCCTGATACAATCAAGAAAAGATAAATTACATTTCATAGAAAAATAAATTGCACAATACATTCTAAATTTTACAAGTTTAGCATCTCGAAAGGCACAAATGAGTTCTGAAGATCCACCTAATCGTTATGAATATATCGACCCAGATTAATAATAATCCTGCAAATTCTCAAGGCCGACCATTCCCTCTCGACGCATGAAACAATAATGGTGTTGTCAATGCTGACAATCAAACCTCCGTCCTCTTTAAATAAATGAAAGACGGACGAATTGAATGGAAACTTTTTCCCATTTACATAGGATGTGACTCCTCATTTATATGTTATTAATAATTCAAAACACTATAGAATACAAATTTGAATCCAATGGCACACCTAGTGGAAGAGGACTGTATCTTTTGGATGATGTTAAAACCTTAACAACCCGATCTTGGTCAATTTCTATGATCCGCACTTAAAAATATATGGGACATCAAAATTCCATTTCTCGGGACAATTATACATTTCAATAATGTATAATAAACATACATTATAATAAAGGTGATTGGGATTCTGCTGGAAAAAAAAGGTGATTGGGATTATATGACAGACCCAAGTCAAATGTTCTAAGAAAAGCTTGTGATCAGATGATTCCTCATGACGTCTCCCTGCCTCCACAACAACCTCCAGCTGATCATCTATTAGAATAATTGACTCCTTCCCTATTTTCCATGTAATAGAAGACCCTCACAAAGGTATTGTCAAATTTATATGTGCTATGATTCGCTATATGTCCAATGCTCATGGTTTTAATCCTTTACCTGCATACAAGAATTCAAGCATGTGTAAATGGCCAAACTCTTCTAGCAAAGTTTATAGTTCCTCCTGCACTCTCCATTCAAGCCACATGGTCATCCTTCTTGCAGCTTTCTCACAATATTCTCCATGACCTTTGTAACATGCACATTTTCTAAATTCCAGAACTCCGCTACTTTCCAGCATATGCATAGAACGCATGATGTTAATCCTTAAGGCCTATAATCACTAATCTAGACTATGAAACTAAAATGCAAGATAACATATATTGGCCTCAATTGACAATATATGAATGAACACACAGTATGACCTAAGAAATCTTATACTAAAGCAACATAATGCATTACAATTAAAGTGACATACCACAACATAACTGTTTTCAGAGGGTGCAAATTGCTCCATTTCTTCTGTAAGTCCAAGAACTCTGTAAAGGTATATCAAAAGTGTATCAATGCCTTCCTTCATTAAACAAGCCAAATGCTTGTTTCAGAAATACATGAGATACCTGGAGTTGTATAAACAAGACAATAATTTATATAAAAATGAAATTGTGTCAAAAAAATGTTTAGCATTAGGGGAAATTTTTTAGAAACTCAAATTGATATCTTTTATTGTGTTTGGAAGGCATAGACAATAGAACAGTTAAATATTTAAGAAGAATATAAAAAATTGTCTTTTTTCCCAAAAGGATTAAACAAAAATTCTCAAGTCTCACCTGTGAATTAATCCAAAATTTTGCTAAATGAAAAAATGACAATAGAAATCTGAAGTCTCACAGTAAATAAAGCGTTCCTTCTGCTAAATGTAAACAAAATTAAACAAAATTTGGAATCATAACAATTTTAATCCATCAAATGTTATTTTTGTGATGCTGAAATTCTTCTAGATATGGAACCAAATACACATTTTCATATTTAATGAGATGTTTACTTCCCACGATTCCATATGATTGAAATATGAAAAGGGAAAAAAACCAAAATTATTAAACCTGTGAGGCAAAAGTAAATTTCATATAAAACAATATTGTAAGTCCCTTACTCATATAAAACTATGTTTCTGTGCATTGCAACAAATATTAATGTCTTTTTTACCTGTGAAGAAAAGATTTACAACAAAAGTATAGTTGTGTTAAAAGATTGGTTTCATTTTAGTTGTGTGCTCAATGACCTGTCTGCATCTTAAAATAATATGATCATGAAATATATATGCAGAACCACGAGCTGGTTATTGGGCTGGGTGATGAACGCATTCAAGGAAAGTAATGAATGGTTGAGATCCATTGTCATAGCCGCCACAACATGCCAATTCAATGCAAGATTGCAGCATGGAGATCGGTCAAATATTTATGAAAACTATTTATGCAGAGGGCAGTTATCGATCTAATCATTGAGTAAATTTTTGTTGTATGAACATGTGACATGATACAGACCGAGGTTTGTCAAAAAGACTGAATTTTTATTGCACATAATGAAACCGAGAGGAGGTAGATCGCAGTGATATTGGCTCAATCTAATACTAGATCTGGAGACTGGTAGAACATGGGATCGGCATCACTTTATCAATGGCAGAATGTGAAGGCTGAAAATTGAAAAGGCTGAATAATTGACTTTCAACTGCTTCATGAGAATTCGTTGGCGCAATACACAATTGATTCATAGAAAATGAAGCAGCAGATCTCATAAAATAAAAATGATTGGATCTAGATTTACAAATTAGAGCCTTAAAATAGATCATTTCCATATTTACAACGTAATACACCAAGATTAATTAAAGTATTATTAAATACTTTTTGAATATTTTATGTTTATTTATTATTTTAAATATTTTTGATAAGAAGACAAAAATAAAAACAATGTAATAAATTATTATTTTATTAATAAAAATATTGAGGGGGGACAAAAATGAAATAATTGTTTGCATGAGTAATTGCTGACCCACAAGAGGAAAAGGCAAGTGGCTGAAGCTATTGAGTGAGAACTCAAGGTGTAGGAGGCATCTTCCCCAAAATCAGGTCACAACTCTTAGTTGAGTGCTAAAAAGGAGGAGGCTCATAAATGACCAAGTCCTAGGAAAAATACTATATAATAGTATGTCTATAAGAAGTAGGAGGCTAGCATTGGATGGGGATTGAATCTGATAATGCAAGAGATGGCACATTAAGTGGATTTTGCTCTTGTGGTTTGTTGGCAGGCGGTTTGATGAGTCAGCTACGCAGCATCGCAGATGCTATGCAAGGTCAAACATGTCGTGCAAGACGGAAAAGAACACGCAAATCAATAGTATTTTATGTGGTTTTGGGTCATTTGGACTGCATTACGTGGGTTTTGGGTCATTTGGACCGCATTATGTGGGTTTTTGAGTCATCATTTTTGTAGAGTTTGTTAAGAAGTAGTTAGGCGGTTGCCTAAGTGGACCACAAATGTAAAGGCACAAGCCTATAAATAGACATAACATTGTAAGTGTTGAGATATCGATGAATCGAAGAGAATTGAGTACAGATGATTTTAATTGTTGTTGTTTGTTAATCTGGGTATCCGATGGAAGAACTAAATTGTTGTATCTATGGGGTGTTGCAAAGGTTACTATGATATGATTTTGAGCAGAATTACTGTGTCTCTTTCTGTTTTTCTACTATGACTGTGATGTATAATTTGAATACATGAATGATGCAATGTTTCCCTGTTCTGAATGATGTTTTACTGCTAGATCTGCTGCGCATTAATGGTTTATTTAACAATAAGATATGTTGAATGATGATGTGGTTCTATTTAAATGCATAACTTGGAATGTTAGATCTGTTTGTGAATGTTGCAATAATTTGATAAGTGGATGCACAAGGGTCCTTCTTCATTCGGCGGAAACATGGTTCCGTCAACTCTCCCTTGAACATATCGGGTGAGACATCATCTGCTCTGCAGGTGTTGCTGGACAGGATAAAACCTATCTGGGCCGGTGCTCAGGGAGATCGCCATGGGTTGGATGTCGATAGAGTGAGGAACCCCTGTCGACTGGGTTTGTGTCAACAAATGGTTCTGTTGCTAGGACATAGCACGAACTGAAGGAAGGACATGTTGTGGCATCCGACAAGACCGGAAATTCAGGATTGGTTCGATCAAATATTGCGAGAGTTCGCTGAGAAAGAGAATCAGAACCCTGGGTTGACGACGGATTGGTGGCTGGAAAAGTACATATACGACGGTCCACACGAATATTTTTTTTGCGAATTCCCGATTATCTTATATGAATGGTTGGCACAATTGACCTTTCACAAGGTAAACTTCCAAGGCGGTGAGCCAACATCCTGGACCCCGGAGTTGATCCAGGAGTTGCAGGAGGTAAACAATAGAGCATCGTGGGATGTCGAAGTCTAGCTTGATAGCGTATTGGAGGGTTACATTGCTGAGTTTGCAGTCGATACGACGAAATCTTATAGCGAAGCTGAAAGAGAATTCTTCAATGGGCTGAGAGGTAGGTTCCTGTTGTCATTGCAATTATCCATTAAGATGTTCATATGTGAAAAGGGCATACTGAAGATGAACCTCAAGTAGAAGAACCCTGGTGGGCGAAGGCTGTGGATACCGTGCAAGAAAGGGGGAGGCGAATGGAATGATACGGGGTAGATGGGTACAAGTTATGACGAGACTATGAAGGAAGCCGAGGAAGAGAGTGGTCTTACAAGGGGAGGAGCAAGGTTTCGACAAGAGAAGAGGTAGAGGACAGGAGAAGGTCCTGCTACGATTGAAACGCAACACCACGAAGGAATACCACATGGGACGAAGCGACCTCACAGTGCCAACAAGGAAAACCAGGCTATGCCCAGGATAGAGGCATGACCAACCCCCTGCAGTAACGTACCCACACATTTGTTCACTATCTCACAATCATGAAGAAATACAACTTTGACACCGCCGTGTTCATTGTGTCAACAACACTTAATTGCTAGTGGATCAATGACTGTAGGAAGGAAGCCCAGGATGGCGGGCGAAGATGCGAAGTTACCACTGTTCCATGGAAATGGAACTGACAACCTAGAGCAATACTGGTTCTTATGTGAAGTTGTGTGGACTGTTAAACAGATTACGGATGATGAGGCCAAGAAAGGTCAATTAGTGACGACTCTTCGAGGTCGCGCACTGGACTAGTTCATGAAATTTGTACAAGTTCTTGCAGGAAGTCTAGAGAAGACATTGGATGAATTTAGGAAATGATTAATTGTAGAGTTTAGAAAACCAAAGTCTGAAGCACAATACATTACAGAACTGAAGGAGATCAAGCAGTATTTGAATGAAACTGTTTGGGACTTCGACCAAAGGTTTAAAATGCTAATGGCAAGAGTCATCTTTGAAATGAGCGATGTTCAGCATAAGGAATGGTTCATTGTGGCGTTACTACCTCATATTAGACTCTCATTGATGCAGCAAAACATTGCGACACTGAGTGAGGCTCTGGAGATTGCAATGAGGCTAGAAGCTTCACCTATCAGCGAGAATGCAACCGACATGTCTCAGATCTAGACGCAACTAGCCAGCCTAACAATTCAGTTGCAAGACCTCAAGAAGGGTAAAGAGAACCGCAAAGAGGTTTGGTGTACTCGATGTCGTGCAGAGGGACACACCAGGGATAACTACCCAGATTTCTGCAATTACCTAGTATCAAGAACACCGAACCCATTTAGTGGCGGAGGTATGCCATGGTGCCACATTTGTCAAGTCTATGGACATCGACATGAGGAGTGTCACTACATGCAGAAGATGGTCATGGAGCCGATGAATTTGTATTGTACCTTTTGCAAGTCTGTCAGGCATGAAGATAAGGACTGTCGTGCATATGGATTACTTCAGGAAAGAATGTACGAATCATACTACGTAAAGGGAGACAACCAATGTACAGTACAACAACCGCAGCTGCAGCCACAGGTGGCCCAGCGGCTACCTCAACTGCATATGCAATTTGTACCGCAGCTGCAACCACAACAACAGTTTGTGCCACAACCGCAATATAATCAAATGCAGATGGTTCTGCAGTAGCCATAGTACATTCGTCCGGTGCAGTATGTTCAGCTAGGGCAGTGTGTTCAGCTGCAACCGAATCCCTCGCAGCAACAATTTAATCAACCGCAATATCAGCAGCAAGGAGGATTCTATGGAGGATGCGGTGGAGGCTTTGGTCGAGGAGGAGGACGAGGTCACGGACCTGTGCAATGTTATAATTACTAGAGATATTTCTCGCAGTTGCAAACATAGTGTACATATTGTTTTGGTGTTGATCACATTGTTGAGAACTGTCCACAGCTGATCAGGTAGGAAACGTTCTACAGTTGCAGAACCAGAACCAAATCCAAAACCAGTTTCAGAATCAAAATCAGTTACAGAATCAACAACCAATGCAAAATCTAAACCAGAATCAGCATCAGAATCAGATCGCAACTCAAAACGTGAATCAACCTACGAACCCACCGCCGAACTAGAATCAGGGATCAACTGTTGCGACAATTTCAGCAGAACCAAGGACGCAAGATGCTACTATTGCTTTTATCACTCGCAGAGGTGCGATGACAGGAGAAGATGGTCTGCATCCACTCATCCGGTTAGCTGGGCAGAAGAAGGTGCAGTTTCATATTGATGCAGAGCGAGATACATTCTTTCAAGCACGTCATGCAATGGGAATAAATCTTGGTAAGACAATTATTTGCGACATGCCCCCTGTTTTTGACCCCACTTCAGAAGCAGGCCTATCGCGGTAGTATGGTACTTTACAAAACTTCTTTGAAAGTTGCTTATCACTGGCATGCGATCCCGATGCTCTTGCCGAGATCAAGAGTCTGTTGCATTGACTGACAAAGGGACGGAAAGAGTCTGCAATGAACTCTCTACAAAGGAAAAAGACAACAAAAGAGATGCGCATGAATGTCCATATTGGGGACTACAATGTAGATTCAGTGATTTTGGATCTAATCTTAGATGTCAATATTCTAACAAAGCAGGCATGGAAAAAAATGGGGAGCCCAACGTTGAGTTGGTCTCCCATGCAGCTACGATTGGCTAATCAGGCCAAGGTAACACCAATTGGGAGAGTTCCGTGCCTCGTTGTAGACATTGAGGGAATTAAAACCTATGTTTATTTTTACATTATCGAAGTTTTCGATGGGGTAAGCTCCTATCCCGCATTGCTGGGGATTGGATGGGCCAATGACAGTATGGCAGTAATTAATTTCAAGAAGAGGGTGATGACCTTCGAAAATCAAGACCTCAGATTCATCGCTCCACTGGATCTGACTGAAGGGCGCAGGTATGTTGAACCAATAAGGGATGAATTTTCCAGCAGATGGGATCATGCATATAATATTTCTAAAGACTACATCCATCCGACTGCCGATGACAAACTTGGTTGGTGCAGCTTTAGCTCTGTGTCTTCTGACTCTGATGATGCTTTGGAGAACTAGCAGAATCGCTTGCATGAGGTGTCGTTTCGCAAGTGTGGGTTTATCACACAATCATTATGTCGTGTCGCGACTAAGATAGTTGCATTATCAGTCTACGAAGGATTGCCCAGGTTGTTTGAATTTCTCGTAGCATTTGAAGATAAGGTGTCAGAACCACAATGATTGCTGGCGTTGGAAGAGGCGCTGAAGGCTGCTCCAGCACATTGGTGGGCAGCACATAAAAAGTCAATTATTGGGTGGTCGAAGTGTCGAAGACTGATGGTGGTTCACTTTGGTGACACAAAAATATACCACACCGGAAAGTATGATGGGTGCCATGACCCTGGTGGTCATCTGATTGAATGTCAGACTTTGTGGGCCTCGTGACCAAAGGATGAATGGGTCCATGCCTTCATCCACACTTTGGATGAAATGTCGCAATCTTGGTATGCCTCAGCTGAGTTGCACGGGGAGATTACCACTTGGTTAGAGTTGACGGTTTGCTTTACTCATACCTTCAGTTTCACGGATGCCACTCTAGATGTTCACAATGCCCTGCAGCTCATCCGCGATGTTGTTTTGAAGGTGGTTCCAGTTGCCTACCCAGTGGATCCACATACACAGTGTCAGATGCAGTCGATGATGGAATGTTATAATATTATTGGAGGGCCAGAGAATGGGGATGATCCGCGGAATATCAATATTCCGGAAACAGAAGGGAGTCAAGATGTTGTAGCACCTAATGCACCAACTGATCCGGTAACTCATCCTTTGAAGATTAGGAAGATCAACATTGGGACAAAGGAGAACCCAAGGTTTGTGAATGTTGGGGACTATTGGGACAGCGAAATGATGGCAAAGGTCATGGACTTGTTGCATGAGTTCTAAGATTTGTTCCCCACGAAGTTTTCTGAAATGAAGGGAATACTGGGGGATTTAGGGGAGATGAATATTCCATTGAAGCCAGATGCGAAACCAATCAGGCATCGACCATATCGACTGAATCCGCGACATAAGGAACGGGTCAAAATTGAACTTGATAGAATGCTGGATGCTTGCATTATTGAGCCAATCGAAGAATCAGAATAGATTAGTCCTATGGTGGTGCAAGACAAGAAGACAGGTGAGGTTTGGATTTGTGTCGACCTGCGGAAGTTGAATGATGCGTGTATGCATGATCCTTTTCCGACGCCATTCACGAATGAGGTGCTGGAAGGTGTGGGCGGGCAATAAATGTACTCTTTTACGGATGGTTTCTCCGGCTATCACCAAATCAAGATCATGAAAGAGGATCACCGCAACACAATATTTGTGACTGAATGGGGCTGTTTCCAGTGCACCATGATGCCCTTTGGGCTAAAGAACGCACCTGCGATATTCTCCCATGTTGTTGTCGCTGCATTCAAAGATTTTATTCAGAATATTTTGCAAGTCTATATGGATGACTGGACAGTTTACGGATTAATCAGTGACCATATGGAAAATCTGCGACGGATGCTAGAGCGATGCCAACAACATCAGATCTCGCTGAACTTGAAAAAATTTATTTTCTGCGCACCTTTTGGGATGTTATTGGGTCACATTATCTGCAAGCAAGGATTGGTGGTTGACCCAGCAAAGATTGCACTCATTTTGATCTTAAAACCGCTTGTAAACGTAAAGCAATTGAAAGCGATGATGGGGCACACAGGGTACTATCGTAAGTTTATCTGTGGGTACATCGCGATTACAGCTCCCATGGAAAATTTGTTGAAGAAAGATGCAATATTCTTATGGACTCCCGAATGTCAGGTAAGTTTTGACAAGCTGAAGGCTAAGATGGCTCCAGCGCCGATACTGGTCTTCCCAGACTAGAGAAAGGAGTTCCATGTCCACGTGGATGCATCATCGATTGTGCTGGGAGTAGTGCTCGTGTACCAGGGGAATGTGATCTAGATCACCCAATTGCTTTTGCAAGTTGAAAGTTGTCGTCTGCGAAAAGAAATTATACGACTACTGAAAGGGAAGGTTTGGCAATGGTATATGCGCTACAAAAGTTTTGGCATTACCTATTGGGGGTCATTTCAAAATGTTTACAAACCATTCTGCTTTGAAATACCTAGTCAATAAGCCTGTGTTGGGGGGGAAGATATGTCGCTGGCTACTTCTCTTTTAGGAGTTTGATTTTGAGGTGATTGTGAAGCCAGGTTGCTTGAATGCGGGGGCAGATCATTTATCATGAATCGAGACAGGTGAGGAGCCAACAAACATTGAAGATGGGTTTCCAGATGTGCAATTATTCCAAGTTGAGGTGGCTGACGACTACTACGAAGAAATAATTCAGTTTTTGGCAATGGGCACTGCACCAGCAGAGTTTACCATGAGTCAGAAGAAGCAATTGGTGGTTAAGGCCGCAGATTTCCAGTTGATTGCCGGACAACTTTATAAACAAGGATCGGATGATCTCTTGAGGCGATGTGTGTTACCTCATGAACAAGGGAAGATCTTGTCAGAGGCACATGCAGGAGTGGTGGGTGGACACCATGGAGGTCGAGCTACTGCTAGGAAGGTGCTTCGCGCAGGGCTTTGGTGGCCCACTCTGCATAATGATGCGACAGATTATGCGTGCACCTGCGATGTTTGTCAACGGACTAGAAAACCCTCAAGGAGGGACGAGATGCCGCTAATACCTCAAGTGACATTACAGCCATTTTCTAAATGGGTTGTGGATTTCATGGGAACTATCCACCCACCTGGAAAGCGCACTGGTGCACAGTACATATTCACAGCGACAAATTATTTGACAAGGTGGGCGGAGGCCGCACCAGTTGTAGATTGCACCACTGCGATGGAAGGGTGATTCTTGTTTGACAATATTATTACTCGGTTTGAATGCCCGAAGGTATTGATGATGATCGAGGGAGTCACTTCATCAATCGCACAATCAGCGCATTGACAACAGAGATTCAGATACAACATAAGAAGAGCACCCCATACCATCCACATGCAAATGGAATAGTGTAGGCATTCAACAAAGTCTTGGAGCATGCGCTTACCAAGGTCTGCAACGTGAAATGCGCTGACTGGTATTTGAAGACTCCAGCAGTCTTGTGGGCATATCGCACCACTTGTAAAAGATTGATGGGCCAAACACCCTTCAAATTGGTGTATGGGAAAGAGGCAGTTATGCCTATGGATTACATTGTTCCAAGTCTGTGCATAGCGGCCGCGATAGGCATGGATGATGCAGCCGTGTTAGACGAACGATTGGCATAGCTAGTACAGCTTGAGGAAGACCGCTTTATCACAGGTTTTCACCAACACGTGGAGAAGGACCGACAAAAATCTTGGCATGATCGCCATATTAAAAATAAACAGCTTCAGCAAGGAGACTTAGTGCTATTGTATGACACCAAGTTCATGAAGCATCCAGGTAAATTACAGATGCATTGGCTCGGTCCATATCGCATCAATTGCATTACTTCAGGAGGCGCAGTACAGCTGCAATGGTTAGATGGAGCGATGCTACCAAACTTGGTGAATGGTAGCAGGTTGAATCCCTACAGGATGGGCCTAGAGTCACGCGATGCTTAATCGCATTGCGGGGAAAAAAAAAGACAGGATGCTAGGTGGCAGGATGGCGCACCAGCAGGAACAAAATGCATAAGTTGGAACGATGATAGCGTGGTTAGGGAGCAATGTCGTGACAACTGCAGGGTCACGACACCGTCAAATCAGAAATAAATGCAATTAATTACCGACGCTTAGTGAAGTGATGCGTATTTATTACGGATCCAACCGTTCGATTGATAGGATCGGTGGTGGATTTGGATAATTAATGCATGATTTGGTCATAATCATCAGCGTGATTTGGTTGTAATGATGGAGGGATCGATTTGGTACTATAAGAACGGGTCGGGGCTAGTCGGAAGCCATCATTTTGCAAGGTGTGAATTGAGCCGAGTAGTGTTGCGTTGAATTGTGCAAGGTTGAGTAGAGTTGCATCGTGTTGAGCAGAGTGAGGTTGAGAAACAATTCGGCGTTGCGGGGGATGAGTGCGGCATGTAGTGTGAAGCAGACACAGTTGATATTTCCAGTGAAGTAGAATCACCAGTCCCCCCTGTCACCATTGAGGAGGAAGTCGCTAGTATATCGGTCGGGTCATCGGTGATCCTGAAGAAGAGGAGAGGGGGGCAACAAAGCTCCCCGCCGCAAGGGAAGAGGTGGACTAGATCATATACACAATTTCCAGAGGAGGGACCTTCACAAGTAAGCTCGTCGAGCTTTGGTGTTGTGGAATCAACGGCTAGAGTAGGGGTATCCGTTTCGGATATCCTTGGGTATATCCCTCCTTGTCAACCTGGTGCACCACTCCGAAAGCTGACCAAGAACCAGAGATACCCCGTCAGGATGTCGGCGCTCCCACAAGGAATTGTATGCAGCGCGAATATTGTGCCTGATCTGATACAGATTAAATACGATGACCATGAGTTGTTGGCGCTGTAGGACGTTATGATGGAACCTTTTGTGCCAAGAACAGTAAGAGAATGCGACCCTATAATAAAAATTCTATATGATTGGGTGCGTGACTTGGACAAAGCCGGACTATTGGGATTGATCAACATGCCACACTTTTGGCAGTTGACAGAGGCCAATGCCTGCGTTAAGCAACTTTTGGCCTGCTTTCATGGCGGAATTTTGTGGTTGGATAGACTAGTCACAGTCACGGTTGACCTGATTATCAAGATTACAGGGTTGTCGAAGGATGGGCTAGACCCCTCGTAGTATTTTTTAGGGGAAGAACAATGACAAGAAGCTCGCGGCGCGGTTGAGAACGCGATATGAGTTGCAATGTGACGGACGGGCATACCGCCTCGACAACATCAATGATCCAGCAGTTCACATCGGGGCACGGATCTTGGCTACTAAAATAGTCAGGAACAACTGACCCAACCAAGGCAACTCAGGGGTCATTGCTTGTGCCATGCTGTGTGCGCAAGGGGTGCAGATGAACTGGTCATTCTTTTTGTTGAACCAGTTGATGGAGGACGCGGTGAGGGTCCAGGAAGGAAAGTGGTCATTTGCATACAGCTGTCTGTTAATTTTAGTCATGCTTGTCGCTTGGATAGAGCCCGATGACTATCAAGGGATGGACGTAGAAGCAGTAAAGGTTTGCTAGGGGGAACGCTACCAGAACCTTTGGTGGGTGCAGGAACCTGAGCGACTAAAAGATTGCGCAACTCAGTTCTAGTTTTACTTGGAAGTACTGCAAGAAGCGGCTAAGCGTGTTCCGCAGTTGTCTCAAGCAGCCGTCGTGAAATATAAATGGATTTCCCTGTTTGCGATTGTCCATACAACATTCATGTGCAAGCGCAACGTGATACGAGGAAGTAGTGGTTGCAGACCCCATACAAATTGTCTGATGAGGAGCTGGATGCGATCATCGATGACTGGTCCATAGAATGGAAAGAACCAGTTGGTCAGGAAGAAGAATCGACGGGGCTACCACTGGATGCACCAGAAATGGAACAGTAGAATCACCCTGATTTAGATCAAGAGTCGTCACAAACATCTACGGACGAAGAGATAGACCGTGAGGTTGAGGATGGAAGAATGAAGGTGCGCTATGAGCGAGGTATGACCAATGGTGCAACCCCAGCAATGGAAGCGCAATTGAAATGGCTTATTGCAGCCTTAACAAATGCAATGAATGCGATAGCTAACACAATGAAAACGCAGGCGGAAGTAGGTTTCAATGAGGTAAAATCTTACCTTGATTCCTTATTTAATATTGTTTTGAAGAAGGCACTAGAGGTAGCGACTACGCAGGCAGTTGGTGCAATCTGCACTGAGCTGCGGGTTCAGAATGTGCAAATTCCCCCGACTGCGATTGCGACCGATAATGAGGCTCTCTAGGCCTCACTGCAGCAGTTACAAGGTTTGTCGATCAACATTAACACACTGTTCTCGCATACATTGGTGTAGCTACAGTCGGTTGCTAGCCAGGAAATGGCGAACAGAGAGAAGGATGTCAGCGGTCAGTTCTTGCGATCGTAGGAGAATGAAGCAGCGACCCAGAAATAAGTAGATGAATTCAAGGAGAAGGCGAGTAGCGGTGTGGGAGGTGGTCGATGAATTGGAGAATAAGTTAGAGCAGCTGATTGCTGAGAAGGCTCTGGAAATTGAGGAGTTGAAGAAGGACCAGGACCGTTTGATAGTCGAGAAAGAGACCCTCTGGGATAGCAGGGTGCAGATGGAAGAGGCCATTGTTGAGGCCTGTCAGTATGTATTCGAGCTCACCGCAGCATTGGATCCAGTTGAGAGAGCACAACGACTTGGGACCATCATTGCCAAGTTGCAGCGAGACAATGCTGACTTGCGGGCTTTGGCGCAACCAAGCACACCGTCGGAGCAGGTCGCATGATGGAAAGGCTCTATGGATAAGTTGGAAACCCAGCTAGGGAAGTTGGAGCAAGAAGCGATGAAGGTCACCGAAGTGACAGTGCAATTTTGGGGCAACGTCGTCTAGGATGAGCAGATGGAGCAACTGACCAAGCTAGTGTAGGAGGCCGAAGGACAGCTTGCTATGATGAAGGCTTCGCTGCGAGTGCTACCATTGGTGGTTCAGGTCACCAAGTCTGCGGATCTGAAGGAGTTGCAGTAGCAAGTTGCAAGGCCCCAGGAGTGTCAGTGGAAGTGCACCACGCAGTTGGATGAGTTCCAATATGTTGGAGCGCAGCATTTTGTTAAAGCATTTTCCACACTGAAGACTTTATAGGACGAAAAGAAGGCCATTGCTGATAAGTTGACTAAACATCCATCAACACAGGACGTGACAAAGTGCCAAGAGATCATTGTGACAACCAAAGAGCAAGCCCGAGAGATTAGTCAGCAGTATGAATATTTCTGACTGAAGATCAACGAGTACACCATGTCAAGCTGACGTGGCTTGAGGGCGAGCCACAAGATTTAGTTGGGGGCCTGTTGGCAGGCGATTTGATGAGGTAGCTACACAGCATCGCGGATGTGTTGATGCCTCGAAAATCATAGCATCAATCAACAAGGGATTCTCCCCGGTAAGCAATCCCAATTAGATCGCTCACCGTTTGGTGTGGGGAATCCATCCGGTTAACGGTTCCGGCTACCGTGTATGATTTAAAGATTTGTTTAAAGTTCACCGGTTGCAGCCCGAACCACCGTTTATATATTTTATTTAAAAGATGATATGCAAGTGCGTTAATCCAAGTGCATGCAATTGAAACAAAACTAATCTAAAACTGATTTAAGCAAATTTAATCTATCCTTGCAAGGAGCAAACTGAAAGTATGAGCAATAATCTGAAAGAAACATCTAAAAGATCTCACAGATAGCCATTTAATCATAAAGATGCAATTCCAACAGAAAATAGAAGATATCAAAGGTAGATTTGATTTAATTAAAACATTTCATTGCTCATTTAATATAGAAATTCTACAAAGGGAAGGAAATTATTCATAGCAGAGAACTAATTCACAATAGCTAGGAAAGATCTCACAGAAAATGTATGAAAGATGCAGAAATAGTTCAACAATTATCCAACACAATCCCAAGCAAAATGTTGTGCTGGCTTCCACAGACCAAAACGATTTTCTTATTCATGTAGCAGAAATAGTTCACGTACACAAGAAGATTGTCCTTCACCTGCCAAAACGTCCTTGTACTACCCTTTGATCATCTATATATAGCTTTACAAAATGATCCAAGAGCTGCCAAGTGTACCCTAACCTCTTGGCTTCTTCTAATTTGTCTATAGTGCCCATTTACAAAAAGGAATAAGTCCTAGAAATATTACAAAAGAAGGACGAGAGGAGAACTCCAGCTGTCATTTTAATATTTAAAAGATACATAGGAAAAAAGAAAAAGCGCTTTGTCCTTTCATTAAATATAAAAGAAAAGATTAACCCTGAGATAGCGCATTTGCTACAGTCAGTTCCTCTGATAACGCTGGTTCTTCTACTGAAACTTGTGCCCTTGCTGCTACTGATGCTTTGTCTGCTTCTGCTATATGTTTTACCCAGAGGATGGTTTCCCTTATGATGTTGGTGGTGGGTATAGGGAGCATAATTTTCAGAGATACCTCATGCTTGGCGAGCTCTTCTTCAAGGCTGATTACTTCTGTTGTTGCAACCTGGAGGCTTTGTTCAAGGAGATGTGCATGAACAGTGGCTTGGCCGATACAATGGTGGAGATCTTCCACGGTTAACACGTTCATTTTCTTTACATAGTCCATTTCTGAACTTAGCCTATCCCGTAGCTCAAACAAGTGTTGGGATTTATCTGGAAAGTCTTCTATATCTTGGGGCATCACCATCTGACAATTTTCTTGGCCAGTTCATATCTTAAGATACAAATTTCTACACTGTTCAAGAGTAACTTGGGCTACATCGTTCAACTTCACCCCACAATATTTGCAAAACACTAAAAGACGCGCATCCATCTTGAATTCAGAGACAGATTTAAGAGGGAGGTTCACAGGGAACTCCGACTTTCCTTCTCTCCACTCAATATGCTTCTTAATGTCCACACTAATGCGTGCATATTTCCTCCTGAGCCTGGTGGCTTCAGCATTGATCTCTTTGACCCTGGCTACTATTACCTCCAGCTTGCAGACTTCTTCCGTTATGAGCTCCTGAATTCCGTGGATCTTCTTTAATGTTTCACACGATTGCTCATGAAAGGGACTCAGATCATCAACCTTGTTGGCTGTGAGTTCTAATTGTTGTTCCAGCAATTCCTTACCATCTTCCAACTTCTCTATATTTTCTTTCAAATCATCCATCTGTTGAGTAGTATCAAATTTCTCGGATTCTAGCTGCAAGTTTTTACCCTCTAAGTCATTCTTTTCTCCTTCCAGGGTCCTTATTTGTATCACCAAAGCTCTCTTTTCAGCTTCTAGATGTTGAAATCTTCTGTTTAGTTCTCCTTTTTCTGACACAACGGTGTCACATTTCTCAACCATCAAATTTTTATAATTTTTTTCTTTGACCAGAGTTTGCTCCAAATGGCAAGCTTTCTTCTTCTCTAATTCTAACTCGGCCACCAACATGTAGACATTGTCTGCAGTTGCTTTAACAAAAGCTATAGAGATAGATGCTAGGAGTCCAGGAGCATTCTGGGTGCCTTGCATGACTATGGTCTCATGCTTGGTGACGATATCTTGCTAGAAAGGTCTCTTCATACTAGTCACGGTTTCCTTGACAATGGATTTTCTCTTCTTGTTATAAACAAACTTGTGCCATTGGGACACCATACTATTCTTCGATGGTGTAAAAGGGAGAAGTGGGAGTTCTCTTATGGGGAGGTCTATATCTATGGGTTTCATATTTGGGCTCTTTGGTTCAGCGTCTTCCTAATATTTGTTTTCCTCTTTCGCTTTTCTTTGAGCCTCCTCTTCTTCTTTTCTTTGTCTCTCGTCTTCTTCCAGCTTGGAAGCTTCTTCCAATCTGATTCTCTCTTGCTCTTGGACTCTTTGAGATTCTTCTTTTCGAAGTTCATCTTCCTTTGGTTTATTTTCTCTTTCATCAGCTTCTCTTTGGATTCTCTTAGCTTCTTCCTTGAGCCTTTGCTCCTCTTTGGAAAGGGCCTCAGCAGCTTCTGATGCTTCTCTTTCTTTCTGTTGATCTGCTTCTTTTGCATCATGGGGAACGGTATTGGAGCTAGAACTGGATCCGCCTTTACCGAGACGAAAAATTTGTAGTTCAGTCATGTTACTGACCCCTCTATATACTTCTTTGTCTTCATTATAATAGTGGGAATACTGAAAGTGAGCATGAATTTCCATGCAATGCTCAGCAACCTTGCCCCTCCTGCCATTCTTTTGGAAGACCCTTTCCCCAAAATGAAAATCTTTCAATTCCCTAATAAAATCTTCAACTGACAAGATCTTTGAGAACTTATAAGCTCCAACATAGAAAGGCAAAGGAGGGAAAGAGGCCTTCTTTGACCTATATAAGGTACCACCAATTTCGTCAAGGAACACCTGCCTCATTGCCTCCTTGTGGACTATGTAATCAGTACCATACCTGGGCAGGATATATGGGGGTTTGGAGCCTCCATACATCCTTATATAAGTACCTTCCTTCAAAAAATAGAAGTCATCGTAGTTCTCCATGACTTTCATGGCATTCTTAGATAAGCAGTTAGGCTCTTCATTGAACATTAGCTCATACAAAGGTATGATGAACTCTTCGCAAATGAGCTTGTAGCTCCACTTGTAATTTTGGGCCCATGACAGCTTATAAGCAGTATATATTGGGGTGTTAGCTTGATTCTAGATGCATCCTAGCTTTGGAAAAGGATGCTTTGACAAAATACAATCTATTAGGTAGGAGGACATGTAAAATTCTGACTTCTTTACCACTAACCCTTCTTGTGCAGTAGTTATAGCTGATGACAGACTATTTGAGAGAATACTTGCCCAATTTAAAACTGTTCCTCTGAATGCCACATAATGAATGATAGGGACCCATTGGAGCCTATAAACAGTCCCGTCATCCCCACCAAAGATTTTGCTCAGCATGAGGGCAATCATCCGGAAAGGAGGCCTTAGGTTTTGAACCTCGTACTCATCATTCTCCTTCTTCCTAATCTGTTTGCCTGCGATTAGTAGTTTTCTAGGCATCTCCAAATTATCCATCTCGAGTTTCCCGAGCCATTCATCGTTCAACTGCTACTGGGCATGAGGTAACTTATAAGCCCCTACTATGTAAGCTGGATGAAATGATGCAAAGGCTTCCCCCTTGCTATCGGAGAGGACTCTTGTCTCGGCATTTGCATGCTGCAAGATCCATCCAATTACTTCCGAGCAAGGGAAGAGTTCTGGATGCATGACTTCTTTAGATATGCCAGAGCTCTTGATGTTCTGGTACAAATATCCTTCCTCTAGGAGTGCCTCAAGGATGCCTTGGTCTCTTATCACGCGGTATACATCTCCCCATTTGAATTCTGGAGGAACGCCCATAGTAGATTTGGTGTCCCCGAATAGAGTTTCTACTCTTGCATCAATGCCAGCTAATTCTAGCTTGGTCCCCTTTGCCTTTCTTTTGCCACCTTTAGGCATCGTGACCTAACCTTGTTCATTTTCCATACATACATGGATATAAGATAAAATTATAACGCAAAAAATGATCATTAGACTAGCATTCTGAACATGATAAATGTGGCTTAAGTGCATTTAACAAATGAAGAGATGACAAATTTCTATAATAATCAATATGTTCTAAAAACGTAGATACGCAAGACTTGTAACCAAAACTACACATTGTTTTTTCTCAAAAACGCGGACAGACCAGCCTTGCGAGATATGATGTTCTGATTTTAGACTTGAGACGGTGGGAGCAAGGCTTGCACCGTGTAAAGTGTGAGAAGGGTGAAGGGTGCATGAAGCCGGCCGACTCAGGATACACTGGTTTGTGTGGGCTGAGGCCGGGTTGAGGTCGGCCAACAGGGTGGGATGCATGCTTAATTTATCCAAACAAACCAAAGGAAATGTGGCAAGGGTGATGACCGGACAAAAGAATCAACATATCATCACTGAAAAGACAGATAGAACCCACAAAACTACTTACCTAGCGAGTAACAAAAGGCTTGAAAGGATAGCAGTACCGCACGGCTGACTGTAATGGGGCAGCTTCTTGGCTTCGAACGGAGTTTCAACAAGACGTATTGGCCAATGAAACAATGAATAATAACAATACCCAAAATCCTACTTATAACCACTCGACATGTGTGGGCATTTAATACAGTGGTTGAAAAATTTAAAACAGATTTATGGCGCGTACGACCGAGGTCAAATCGACATGCTTGACATTAAATGTGGTCGTTAAAATCGAACAAAATCACCGGGATCATCCGCCGGTTGCGGAAAAAAATTATGAGTTTGGATCGTTGTTATGGCAAGACTGACCAAGTTCATCCCTAAGAGAGACGGGGGACTTCGCCGCAAGCGAGGCCAAGGTCGCGTTTCGGGTGAGTTAGCCAAGTTTTGGGGCCATTGTGGATGAACTGAGTGAGTGTGGGCAGAAGACTTCAGAAGACTTAGTGTAGCTCTTCCGAAACAGACTGGCGCAAGACTCAATAAATTTCCCCCCGTCCATTGCGGCCAAACATGTTGAGTTCTTCCGACTCAGCCAAAGGAAACACCGTTGTTGGAGAACTCGGTGAGATCATCCTCCGTTGCAGTTTATCTTATCCATTTTCCCATCGTTGCAGCAGAACTAGGTGAGTTCTTCCGTCGTTGCGGCTCAAAAGCAAAAAGATTTTCCCTAAAAAAAAAAAAAAAAAACTTCAAAGGAAGAAAGCAAAAAGATTTTCCCTAAAAAACTAAGTAAGGAAATGTTTTGGTGAGCTTGGGTTCTAAGCAAAACTTCTTTCTCTAAAAATAAGAGGGGGCCCCAATATTTACAAAATTTTGGGGGAAATGTTGGAGCAACAGGAATGGCGATTCGCTGGTGAACACAGATCTCTGAAAAAACTCTTCTTATGATCAGAAAACTTACAAAGTGCTAATTACATGTGCAAAAAAATGTCTTCATAGTTCAGCTTCTAAGAATGCAGTGATCACTCTTATCATAGATCATCAGGGAAAAGGCAACTTTGACTCGGAATTCCTTACAACACTCCAAGGGCCAAAATGTGAGGTTTATTTTAAGAATCTGTCTTTCAGAAGTCTCCCAATATAAGACTCCACAGGATCGTAACAATATCTCATAGACATATTCATTTGTTCCTCATTCCCATGCTATTTTGCATCCTTTTGGATGTTTCTTTTAAACAGCGGTTTTTCCGCTTTGAGCCTTCCAGAAATAAATGTCTTTGACTTTCAACATAATTGATTTTAGGTTCTTCAATCCATAATTTCATTTTGTGTGAGCGAAAGATTTGTTTGATTTTCATGCTTCACGGACGAAGAAGAACCTTGTTGGGCTGTTTTATTTGAACAACTTCTTTGATTTGAAAGTTCCTTCGCTTGTCTCAGCCATGCTTTAATTGAGGTGAGAATTTCTGGAAACTAGACTCTTTGATATATGCCTTTGGATTTTACTTGCAGCATGGGATCATTTTAAATACCACACATATGTAAGACATGCTTCCTCTCCATGGGTCTATCATAGTGAACTTCCTGAGAGAGTCATTAATGTTTGAGTGAATGGGGCCCTAATATAGTCAAAAAGAAATGCTAAATCTTAGTTATTCAACAGGGGTTATTTTGACCAAAAGAAAGAGGACCTCTGTTAGTGAAAGCGAAGTCACAGATATACATTTCCTCTATCAGTAAGTTTCTTCTTTACCAGCTTTCGAGTTTTGCTTGGAGTCTCATCTTTCAACTACGCCAAAAATTGAGCTGAGATTTATTTAAACAAAGGACTTAAACAAAGGAAAGAGAACTAACCAAAAGCAACAGATCAAGCTAACTAGCAGACTAAAAGGTGATCACAAATAACTCAAAAAGAAATGAAAAGAAACAATTAAGGAGAAGGATAACCAAAACAACGCTTTATTTATGTACAAAAGTCCACCTAGGACTTATGCAAAATATTGTTTCAAGGCGAGGCCGTTGAGAGGGTGTTTTACCTCCTCTCCTTACAGGTCTTTCAGTTTATAAGTTGACGGGCCAAGCTTTACGAAAATTTGGTAAGGGCCAAGCCATAAGTGTTGAAACTTTGTATGCATCCCCTTACCATCATGTTGGTGATCCCACTTCAGAACTAAGTCACCTACTTTGAAACTTCTCTTTCCGGACTTGTTCTTATCAAACCACCTTTTGACTATGTCTTGGTGATGGTGAAATTGGTCTTTGGCCTTCTGCCGTGACTCTTCAAGTTTTAGCAGGGTGTCAATTCTTGATTAAAGGGCTTGACTGCTAGAACCTCGGGAGGCTTGGGACAACTGCAAGGATGGGAGTAGAATATTTGGAGGGAGAATGGCTTCCTTACTGTAAACCAGGGTGAAGGGAGAAACGCCTAAGGCATTCTTGGGGGTGACTCTATCTTCCCATAGAGTGTTTGGGAGAGCTATGTGCCAGCTTCTCTGATTTTCGATCACAGTCTTTTTAAGGATTCTGATGAGATTTTTATTGGTGGACTTAGCTAATCCATTTCCTTGGGGATAGTAATTGGCTGAATATTGTAGTTTAATTCCTTTCTCATACATGAATTCATTAATCTTTATTGACGAAAAATAAGGAGCATTATCAAAGACTAGAGAAATTGGAACCCCAAACCTGGTTATGATGTTTTCTTCCAAGAACTTGATAACTGCATCTTCATTCACTTTGTGTAGCGAGACAGCCTCAGCCCATCTTGTGAAATAATATGTAGCTGTTAGAATGTACCGATGCTGCAACGAGGAGTTTGGGTTTATATCGCCAATAATATCTATGCCCCATTGTTCAAATGGTTCAGAGATGATAACTAGTTGCAAAGGACCTGTTGCTTTTGGAAATTGTCCAACACTCCTTTGGCACACATCACAATTTCTGGCATAGGCGTTAGCATCCTTGAAAAGGGTAGGCCAATAATACCCAGCTCAGAGAATTTTGTGAGTTGTAGTTTCTCCAAAATAATGTAATGTCCCCAGTTTGACCCCATGGAATTAACTTTATAAATGATGTAATATTGTTATGAAATCATGGTGAGGAGCTCAAGGCCAAGGCCCCGCCATCGATTTAGTGATGCATATGGTTTGCGTGCTAGCAATGCACATTGGAAATTCAAATATCATGTGATATGCATTTTAATAAAAATACCCACAACTAGCTATGCAATGCAACAAAGAGATGTGGGCATGATTTCACAAGGAATTGGGAGGGAAAACATTCAAACCCTTGAGCCAATCAGATCAAGCCAAGTGTCAATGAGAGAACCATCAAACCCTCAACTACCCATGTTGACTTTTGTACCCAACCATTGATTTCTACCAAGGGTTGGTTGCGGTAGTTAATGCCTTGGGAATGGAGAGGTATCGCTGTCCAAATTCGGGTATGGGAAAGCCACCCTTTATGGAAAAACGTGTTTGTCTCCTTGGGCAAGAAAAGAGCCATGAATTTCTCCCCCAAGCCATGATCCATGATCATTCTTCCTCCCTCACGAGTTTAGAGGTACCTGGGTGTCTTCCAGGCATGTTGCAGCGTTTTCTTCATTTCCCTAGTAGAGAACGGCGTTTTCTGTGTTGTATACCAGTGGGGAAGAAGGGAAATCGAATGGGGGTTCAATAGAGACCGTGTTGGGCCGTTGAAGGCTGAGATATTTGGGGAAGAAATCGTTTTTCCCCCTGTGGTTGTTTTCCCATCCCACAATCCGTTTTTTGGTTGGGAACGTTTTTGGGAAAACCCATGGCCATCTTATTTGTAAATCCCACTATCTAAAATGTGTATCCCTGCCCCCTGTTTGTGCTTACTATGTGAGAGAAGAGTATGTTGGGTATGGGTATCCATGGCTTGGGCTCGAGCTTGAGTGCGATAATCCAGGGTTCAATTGTAGCCTGATAAACCCAGCTATGGACTGGCTTGGCTCAGATGGAATGATTAATTGGTTGTGAGAGAGTGAATGTCCCCTTTTCCTTAAAGGAATCATGCCCAGCTCGGGGGTGGCCTTTGGACGGACTCAGTACAAGCTGTCGAAGAGCCTATGGCTGGGTGGAACCTTGCAGCGACATAGCTGGTTGCTTGGGCAGTTGCAAAATGAAGATAAGTGTTTTTATGCCTCTATATTTACTTCTGCACTATATTAATTCAATAACTGTTGATATGCTGTATGCATGAGTAATGTGTGTGGATATTTTAATTCCGCTGTGCATCATAATTAATTTGTTTTACATCTGCACATTCATAATTTATTTATATGAATCTAACTGATGGGCTGAGATCATGGGAAAGCCCTGAATTTGGCATCATGTACCCTGCCTTGCATTGGTTAAATGGGTGGGTACGTGACAAATAATGTCCCCCGGCAGAGCCATCATGTAATTCTTTGACCACTTTACTTGCATCTTCTTTCTCTAAACATTTGAGGAATATGCCATCATAATTCTTCCTACAGAGTACTCCTTCAATGATTTGATAAGCTGCTGATTTCAGATGGAGTGCCCTTCTTTGCTTCGAACTCTAGTGTTCTGGAAAATATCCAGATTGTAAATAGTGCACCAGGTCCCTATACCAAGACTTAGGAGCAGTGAAAATTGGACATACGTTGATCATATTCATCTCAGCTTCATTCCTCCAATCTAGCTCTCGATTAGCTGAAATTTTAGTGAGTAGCTTGCATAAACCTTGAACTTTGATAATAGTGGCTGGTTTGAATTCTAAGTCATACTCCTGAAGAGCAGTAACCCAGATTCCTCTCCTTTCTCCCAATTCCTTTTGAACGAAAATAGATATAACAGTTGGATGATGGACTATGATTTTAGTTCTATTTTTTAGAATATATGGCCTAAATTTCTTTACTACCTTGAATACTACATACGCCTGCTTATCCACCACGGGATAGTTTAGTTCAGTGCCGTGCAGACTAGTGCTCATAAAAGAAATTGGGTATTCATCTCCTAATTCTGCCTTTTGCGTGAGCACAGCTGCAAGAGAGTTATCAAAAGCGAAGTTGTACATAATAAAATATTTATCAAAGTATAGACTCCTTAAAGAAGGCGCATTAGCTATGGAAACCTTAATTTATTTAAATGCAACTTTCTCCAAGTCTATCCACTTGAATTGTACACTCTGCTTTACCATTTGTTGCAAAGGTTTAACGATCTGAGTGAAGTCTGGTATGAACCTTCGAACAAAATTAATGGTGCCCATAAATAATTGCATAGACCTTTTGTTATGGGGCATGGGAATCTTGCTGATAGCTTGCAATCTCTCTTGATCTATCGAGATTCCCTTATTTGAAATGATATGACCCAAAAGCTTTCCCTCAAGAACAGCGAAAACACTTTTCTTGGAGTTCAAAGAAATTCCATACTTCCTGCAACGATCGAAAATTTTCTTCAAGTGGAACACATGATCTTCCCTTTTCTTTGAGAACACTGTCACATCATCCAGGTAAACGACTACACATTGACCGCCCAACCCTCGGAAAGCAATGTCCATGGCTCGCTGAAACGTAGCTCCTGCATTTATCAAGCCGAATGGCATTCTTCGATATGCAAAAGTTCCCCACTTTGTAAGAAAAGTGGTTTTGAGTCGGTCTTCCTTTGCTACCAGCACTTGATTGTATCTAGAAAAATCGTCTAGGAGAGAGAAAAGCTCTGATCCTGACACCATCTGCAATATTTGCTCCATTGGAGGAACGAGATAGTTGTCTTTATCGGAAGCTTTGTTCATGTTCCGAAAATCTACACACAGTCTGATTTCTCCCAACTTCTTCCGCACAAGAACTAAATTAGCTACCCATTCAGAATGTCAGACTTTAAAAATAATCTTTGCATCCAGTAATTTTTTTAACTCTTTCTGAATTAGAGGCTCAAGTGTCGGATGCATCCTTCTTAATTGCTGCTGAAATGGCTTAACGCCTGCTTTCATTAGTATTATGTATTGAATAATGCGGGTATCATATGTTTTCAAATCGTCGTAAGTCCATGCGAAATCATCTTTATACTATTTAAAGAGCTTGATGAACCTATCCCTTTCGCCTGGCGTACAACATTTACCAAGATTAACATATTTCGGTATAGCCTCTGTGCCCAGATTTACCAATTCATGTTGCATGAAGGAGCTATGCGTTTTGACATTTGCTAGCCTCCTGAACTTGTTCTGTAGATCGAACAGTGCTTCAAGACTCCTTACCCATTTAGGCATGAAGTTCCCTTTAGCGGCATCTTTATTTTGCAAATCTGAATCGTGTTGTCCTTCATCTATTATGGCTTCTTGGAAGACATCTTCATTTGTTAAGAAACTAATAATCTGCTTATCATCATCAAATACCCTGAGATTCGTAATGTTATCCGGAATGGACGGTCTGAAAATCAATTCAATGGAGCATTTATTATTAGTAGGAACTAATCTGGAAGCAGAAGTTGCTAACAAATCAGCTGCAGCATTCTGTAGCCTAGGAATAGAATTTCTATTGAAAGCATCAAAACATGAAATTAGATTCCAAGCCTCAGACTGATAACCTTTTAAGTGTGGTGAAAGGCAATGAATTGTATCTCTCACTTGCCTGACAACTATTTTTGAATCACCAAAGACTTTCAAATATTTGACATTTAAACCAATAGCTTTCTTTAAACCATGAATCAGAGCTTCATACTCAACAATATTATTCATACATTCAAATTCTAATCTACAAGATAAAAAATGTTTATTTCTTTTGGGATCAATTAAAACAAAACCGGCTCCTGATCCTTCTTGAGTTTTGGAGCCATCAAAGTAAAGTATCCAAAAAACATTTTCTTTTTTAACTAAGTTAGTGTCATTACTATCTAAGTCAGTAACTAATCCTACTATGTCACAATCAATATCATTATTCTGTGAAAAATGAAGGAGATCGGATTGTTTTCCTGGATTAGGGCTAACATTTTCTGATTGATAATTTCAGGGTTCAATTTCCAAGAAATAATTTCCCAAAACTGAAGATGAGAAAGTCACAGCTTCATTTTTTTCTTCTAACTAGGTGACATTTTGTTTCATGTGGGGTTCTCTAAGTATTTTAATTTGGTTTTTCCTATTCTGATAAGGTAACCACAGGTGAGACCAATATGTTGCAAAGTAACCGTTTAGTTTCGTAGACCAGTCCCTACTCAATATTAAACCGTAAGCCTCAGGAATATCGACCACCATTATATCAATAAACTGACATACCCTCGGATCAGCTGACAACCTAATAAGCACGTCTTTCAATTCACCAATGAATTTGACAGCGGTTCTGTCTAACTGTATGATTTGAGATGGAGATGGGATCTATTGTCCATTAATCATTTTGCAAAATGACAAAGGCATGACATTCGAACTAGCACCCGAGTCTACCAAACAATTATGCATGTTATGATTAAATATTTTGAAAGTCAAGAGAAAAGGTAGAGTCTAAGATTTTGATTTTCTGCCAATGTTGGCTTCATTTATTTCTGGGTTTTCTTCATTGTTTTCTAATGAAGTGCTTGTTTGTGGGTCAAAGGATTCCATCGGTTTCTTCCTCTGCTGGGGCAGACTACATATATCAAAAATGGAAACATTTGCTTTTGCTTTCTTAATATCTTCGATTATGTCATAACCCATGTCACATTCTTTCTAAATTTTGGGCTGATTTTCAGCTTTGTTCGGAGGATCTTTTGGCTATTTGGATATCTCTGTGTTTGACTCTTTAGCCACTGCAGGAGTTACTACTGGGTTATTTTTAGGCTGGGGTGGGATGATAGTTATGTGCCGCTTTGGAATTTGATTTGCGAATTTAGCTTTAGGAACATCTACTATTTGATCAATTACTAGGCCTTTACTTCTGGTAGTGACATTAATCGATGTTGCTTAAACTTCATCAACGAGATTTTCAAAAGATGGTTCTTGGGTAGGGGTCTAATCCCAAAGGATCATCGTGGTATCAGGAGCGAACTCTTCCTGCTCAGGAATTTGTTCTTGCTACAGTTCCGTTTGCTCGGAAATTTGTGCATCTAACATCTAATTCATTACCAAACTCATTGAATTAATCCACTATGGACAACTCTTTTCGGAGTGCTTCTCTTGATGGAAGGTATAGAAGTGATCCATCCCTATTTCATTTAGATTTAGCACAGCGGAATTATTTACCGGAGGGGTTTGTTGTTTACCTTCTGTTGAGATATTGTAACTTCTAAGAATATTATATTTGTACTTTATTATTCTGGAGATGTTTCAATTCTCAGTGAATATCTTATTGTATATCCGAAGATGTTTATTCCTCCGTCGGAATGTGGTAACTTGGGTTATTAGACTTCCCTAGTGGGGGTCGGCCCTGTATGAGTTATGTGGGTCAAAGGGTTGTTAGACCACCCTAGTGGGGTCGGCCCAGTTAGTTGTAATGGGGTATTTAACCCAATGGTTAAATACGAGCCTACATTATTTGTGTAAAAGACAAGTCGGAGTAGTGTATAAATAGAGGAGGTGTATTCCTCATTTAAAACACACTCACTCACTTGAGAGTGGCGCACTTATGAGAGAGAGATATGCTATGGAGAAGGAGGAGGTTATGCTCAGGGTTACATCTTTTGTATTTGCTGGTCATCTATATTGAGGAAGCTTTGCTGGGTTTTCTACCCCATGAGGGTTTCCCAGGATAAATCTGTGTCTCTTGTGTTTATGCTGTGCTTGTTGTTTCTTCAGTGATCCTGTATATGCTATTATTGTGAAATGGAATGTAATGCTACTATTTTATGTCTTAGCGTATTAAATCTTAACATGGTATCAGAGCTAACCTGAAGGAAGGCAAGGTATGGCACTTATGACACTTGCTTCACTTGCGACAATTTCAAGGTTTGGGTTTTACATAGCAAAAACCAGTCATCGTGGAACTTTCGCTATAAATACATTTTGGAAAAGGTTCAGGATCTGAAACCTTTACAGGTCGTAGATAACATCCCCAGGTACCTTGTGTCCAAAGGGAACCCTCAGATTCATTGTACTTTGTGAGTTATGATCAGTACAAGTTAGGGTTTCTGTCTCTTCCAGATCTCAGTCAAAATCAGGTGACCTAGGAAAAAAGGTCATAACTTGAGCTAGGAAGATCCAAATGAAATTTCGTAAAAAGTGACAGGTAGTACACAGACTGTACTATCTCAAGAAATGTTTTTAGAGGTAGAAGCAGAACCAGTGACACATGGTAGGCTGTACAAGTTCGCTCTCCTGTTTTATCCCATAAACAGGTCACGTTGCGACACTTGGCATAAATCTCTCTCAGAAAATCCAATTGAGGTCAGACCTGTCGAGATGGAAAGATGATAGGTCAGGATACCATAGAAAACGTTTTCAGACCCTGTGGAGCGAAAAGTTCAGAGTTACAGCAGAAACAATCAGGTACATATTTTTATCAAAACAGAATTATTTTTGGAGCACCTTCATTCATGGCTACCGGAATTTAGGGTTTCGGAGAAAGTTAGAATTTTTGGAATCAGAATCCATGGCTTAATGCTACTCAGGAAAATCAAAATTTAGAGTCCAAGATCGAATTTTTTGGTTGGGTAGAAGACCGGGCTTGATCAAACCCCAATTTGGGATTTTGATCGGAAAGATGGAAAATTAGGGCTTCAGCAAAAGTTGGAATTTTTGAAGTTTGTAACCACGGCTGGAAGCTCCTTAGAAAAGTATGACTTTAGAGCCTTGGATCGAACCTTTTGATTGGGCAGAAGGGTGGGCTTCATCAAACCCTAGTTTTGGATCCTGTCTAGAAGATCCAGAAGTTTCGAAGGTAATTTTGAGGGGTCAAATTTTGGAGATTTCAAAATTGAAGTATGCTAGTTTGATCAACTCAGCAAGACACATCCTTCCATCCATTCAAAAGTGTGAAAGTCAAAGATTGAATTTTTAGGGTTTCTCTAACAAACCCTAATCAAGCTCCAGATCAAGTTTCAAGGGGAGTTGAGGCAAAGGCCTTACATAAGAAGAAGTCTCGACAGGTATGACTTAAGGAGATACAGGTATGTCTTATTCTTGATTAAGTTCATAACATGTCTATCCTCATATTATTCAGGTCAGTACAATCTCGATTAATGTTAGAATTGTCTTATCACCCTAGTGACAGTATGAATGCATGTGAATGATAGAAGACGTTCATTTATTAGGGCTATATGATTGTACTAATGCATTATGGTGTTGTATGAGGTTGATGTTGTCTGCTAACAAGATACAAGTACATCACGAAAGACAAATCAAGTTCCATGACCATGACAACATGAAGACAAAGACTCATCCATATTCTTTGTTCTACTTATGAGGTATGTGTGACTTTGTTATATTATGCTTAACCTAGGAGATATGCAGGTTCTAGCACAGGATCTCTAAATCATTGAAGAGAACAAAGAAGATATTGATTAGGTATGTTAGACATAACTAAGTAGGTATACTAATCCAGGTATGTTTTCCTATGTCATGTTAGAATCTTACCTTATGTTAGGATTGTTGGGTATGTTATATCTCTTCACATGGTCGCTGCGTGTACAACACGATCCCTACGGCACCTTCGATTCGCCTGCGCCGGGCGCGTCCGGAGGGGGGGGTTTAGAGGGGGGGGTAGCCCGACAGGGCCCACCCCCTTCGTTTCGGACCGTTAGGTTCCGAAACGACACGGAGGGGGCCGTTAGGCCCCCGGAGTCCGCGCGGAGCGCAATTTTTTTTTTGGGGTTGTTTTTTGCTTTTTCGCGATTTTCGACCCATTGTACTCTATCTAATTCCGGTAAAAGGAATTAGGGTTGTAACCTAATTCGGGTAAACGAATTAGGGTTTTTTAGATGCTGCAGAATACCATTTATTGTATTGTACATGTAAAATAAACATATAATGAAAAAGGGGCTATGCGGCTCTAAGTTTGGCTGGTTTTTCCCGGTTAAGGGTTTCCAGGTGAAAATCTCTGTGTAATGTGTGTGCCATTGTGTATTGTCTGTAAATGCTTAAGAATCGATATATGTTTGTACTTCACTGTTAAGGTTTAAAACTTACATTTGGTATCAGAGCAATTTTGGGTTCAGAGGGACGCCTTTGTTTCCAGGGGTTTGGCTCGATCTTGGATTTGTGATAAACCTGGTTTCAGTGGGAGCTTTGCAGCGGTGATTTATTCCTTGTTTAAAGAATGGCGAGCAGTTCTAGATTCGAGATTGAGAAATTTAATGGTCATAGCTTTGAGCTATGGAAGCTCAAGATGGAAGATCTTCTGGTAGATAGAGAACAATGGATCGCAGTAGATCCAGGTACCATGCCCTCTGGTGCGGTAAAAGAAGAATGGGAAAAGCTGGAAAGGAAAGCAAGGAGCACTATTCGTCTTTGCCTTGCAGATTCGGTATTGGTGAACGTATCTGGAGAAGACACTGCAAAGAAGCTATGGGATAAACTGGGAAGTCTGTATCAGTCAAAGTCCCTGGTAAATAAGTTATTTCTGCGAAAGAAATTGTACCTTCTGAGGATGACTGATGGAGACTCTGTTTCAGAGCATCTAAACGCCTTCAATACTCTGGTAAGTCAGTTGACATCTGTTGGTATTAAACTTGATGATGATGAAAAGTGTATTAGTCTGTTGTGCTCTTTGCCAGATTCATGGGATAATCTGGTCATAGCTATTGGGAGTAATGCAACCACGCTAAACTTCGATGATGTGGTTGCATCCCTACTATCGGAGGAAATGAGGCGGAAATCCATAGATAGTTCAGCCAAGGATGCCTTATTTGTAAGAGGTCGCCCTGGAGATAGATCTAAAAATAAGTCTTCAGGTGGTAGATCTAAATCTAGAGGGAGATCTAAATCTCCAGGACCTTCTGTAAGAAAATGCTGGAAGTGCGGAAAAGCTGGGCATTACAAGAAGGATTGTAAATCGAAAATTACTGATAAAAGTAGAGGACCTAATGACGCTCCATCCGCAGATGGGAAAGAATCTACAGAGGAAGGAGGAGATGTGTATCTGGCATCTTCAAGTACACATGCAGAGCATGATTCGTGGTTGATTGACTCAGGTGCGTCTTATCATATGACTCCCCACAGGGATTGGTTTTCTGAATATGAAAAGTATGATGGAGGAGATGTATTTCTGGGAGACAACTCGGTAGCGAAAATCATAGGTCGAGGAAAGGTCAAGCTACTGCTCAAAGATGGAAGGGTTAAAACTCTTCCCGGGGTTCTGCACATTCCAAAGTTGGCTAGAAACCTTATATCTGTAAGTAAAATGGATGATGCAGGTGTGAAAACTCTATTTGAAAAGAACACATGCAAAATGGTTCGAGAGTCATTGGTGCTGATGAGGGGAGTTCGGATTGGAACTCTATACAAGTTGTTGGGAAGCACCTTCAAAAATGGATGTAACAGCACTATTGTTTCTGAGGGTAAAAATGAAGGAGACAGAGTCCTTACTGTCTCTAGTGAGAAGACATCGCTATGGCATCGAAGGCTGGGACATATTGGAGAAAAGGGTCTTCGACTATTACAAGGTAAAAGTATGGCTGAAGGCATGTCTGATTTCACATTAGATTTTGATTTCTGTGAACATTGCTTATATGGTAAACAGAATCGAGTAAGATTCTCATCTGGTGTTGTAAGAGCTAAAGGAATCTTAGAGTTAATACACAGTGATGTTTTTGGACCTGTGCCTGTTCCATCACTTGGTAAATCTGTGTATTATGTTTCATTTATAGATGATTTCTCAAGGAAAACTTGGATTTATTTCCTGCGTAAGAAATCTGAGGTTTTTAATAGATTCAAAGAATTTAAGGCTCTTGTAGAGAATCAAACTGAGAAGAAAATAAAAGTACTCAGAACAGATAACGGTGGAGAATTCTGTGAAAGTGAATTTGAGGAGTTCTGTAAAACGTGTGGAATAGCAAGGCAAAAGACTACTCCATACACACCTCAACAGAATGGGGTTGCAGAAAGGATGAACAGGACATTGATGGAAAAGGCAAGGAGTATGCTCAGTGGTGCAGGGCTAGCACAACAATTCTGGGCAGAAGCTGTTGACACTGCGTGTTACCTAGTGAATAGGACACCCACATCAGCGTTGGTTGACAAGACACCTCATGAGGTTTGGACTGGTAAGAAACCCTCTCTCTCTCATCTCAGAGTGTTTGGGTGTGATGCTTTTGTACATGTTCCAAAGGAGAAAAGGAGCAAGTTGGATAATAAGGCGGAAAAATGTATCTTCATTGGTTACAAGGATGGAATGAAAGGTTACAAGCTGTGGAACCCAGTAAAAAGGCAAACAGTTTATAGTCGAGATGTGATCTTCAGAGAAGTTGAAAGCACTTCCAGGATTGAGGATGTACCAAAGGAAAAGGATTCAGAGAAGCTACACTTTGATATCAAGGATGAAAGAGGTGACTCTTTTGAGGAACCAGATTCGTCTGAATCAGATGAGGAGGCAGAATCGTCTGAATCAGATGAAGAGGCGGATCCACAGACTCCGGTATTGAGGAGATCTGACCGAGAAAGAAGGCAAGTTGAAAGGTACAGTCCCCCTGATTTTCGTTCTAATTTTGTGTTATCTATTACTGATGATGATCCTAGAACTGCTAAAGAGGCAATGGATTCAGAAGATAGTAAACTATGGAAGAAGGCCATGATAGAAGAAATGGATGCCTTGGACAAAAATGAGGCATGGGATCTGGTTGAGTTGCCAGAAGGAAGAAAGCCTATTGGAAGCAAATGGGTATTCAAGAAGAAGTTAAATGCAGCAGGTTAAGTGGAGAAGTACAAGGCTCGACTAGTTGCGAAAGGTTACTCCCAAATTGAGGGCATCGATTTTGGTGAGATTTTTTCACCTGTTGCAAAATTGACTTCTATTAGATTTCTTTTATCTATTTCTGCTGCTTTTGATCTTGAAGTAGAACAGATGGATGTAAAGACGGCTTTCCTACATGGAAATCTTAATGAAGAGATCTATATGAAGCAACCAGAACGGTTTGTGGTGAAAGGAAGAAAGGAGCTTGTCTGTAAGCTGAAAAAGTCTCTCTACGGTTTGAAACAATCTCCCAGAATGTGGTATCAAAAATTTGATACTTATATACTGGGACTTGGTTTCTCAAGAAGCAAAGCTGATCACTGTGTTTATTTTAAGCCAATTGGTGATCATTTTATTTATGTAATATTGTATGTTGATGATATGTTGCTAATTGGAAACAACAAAGAAATCATCAAGGATGTCAAGAATCAGCTGTCATCTGAATTTGACATGAAAGATCTTGGTGCTGCAAATTTCATTTTGGGCATGGAAATAAAAAGAGATCGTGAAAACAGGAAACTCTGGTTAAATCAGAGGAAATATGTTGAAACGATATTGAAGAGATTTAATATGCAGGAAAGCAAACCAGTGAAGGTGCCCATTCCTGTAGGTGTAAGGTTATCTGCAGAACAGTGTCCCACTACACAAGAAGAGGTAGAGGACATGTCTCATGTTCCATATGCTAGTGCAGTTGGCAGTCTGATGTATGCCATGGTCTGTACTAGACCAGATATAGCCCATGCAGTGGGAGTTTTGAGTAGATACATGTCAAAACCAGGAAAGGAACATTGGACTGCAGTAAAAAGGGTCTTCAGGTATTTGCGTGGCACTACAGATTCTGCAATCTGCTACCAAGGAAGACCCGGTCTAAACAGAGAGATAGATATACAAGGATTTGCTGATGCTGACTGGGCTGGAGATCTTGATCACAGAAGATCTACAAGTGGCTACGTTTTTAATCTATTTGGAGGAGCAATCAGTTGGATGAGTAGAAGACAAGCTGTAGTTGCACTCTCAACTACAGAAGCTGAATACATGGCAGCTACCCATGCAAGTAAGGAAGCTGTATGGTTGCAAAGATTGTGTTCAGGTATTGGTTTTGTTCAGAATGCAGTAAAAATTGGTTGTGATAGCTCAAGTGCAATATTTCTGGCAAAGAACCCTGCTTATCACTCGAGGACAAAGCACATTGATGTGCAGTACCATTTCGTCAGAGACATGGTTGAACAGAACAAAGTGTTGCTGGAAAAGGTTGACACTTTGGTAAATGTTGCAGACTCTTTGACAAAGTCTGTGAGTACTCAGAAGTTCTCTTGGTGCAAAGAGAACATGGGCATTGTTGCCCTGAATTGTTGAAGTCATAAATTTCTCCTGTATGTGAAGAGAACAACAAGTGGGAGAATGTTGGGTATGTTATATCTCTTCACATGGTCGCTGCGTGTACAACACGATCCCTACGGCACCTTCGATTCGCCTGCGCCGGGCGCGTCCGGAGGGGGGGGGTTTAGAGGGGGGGGGTAGCCCGACAGGGCCCACCCCCTTCGTTTCGGACCGTTAGGTTCCGAAACGACACGGAGGGGGCCGTTAGGCCCCCGGAGTCCGCGCGGAGCGCAATTTTTTTTTTGGGGTTGTTTTTTGCTTTTTCGCGATTTTCGACCCATTGTACTCTATCTAATTCCGGTAAAAGGAATTAGGGTTGTAACCTAATTCGGGTAAACGAATTAGGGTTTTTTAGATGCTGCAGAATACCATTTATTGTATTGTACATGTAAAATAAACATATAATGAAAAAGGGGCTATGCGGCTCTAAGTTTGGCTGGTTTTTCCCGGTTAAGGGTTTCCAGGTGAAAATCTCTGTGTAATGTGTGTGCCATTGTGTATTGTCTGTAAATGCTTAAGAATCGATATATGTTTGTACTTCACTGTTAAGGTTTAAAACTTACAAGGATCCCTTATATAAGTAGACCTGGTATGATTGGTTATGCTTATTCATAAAGTTAAGGGTTTATGCATATTATGTCTCTTATCTTGGTTAATGATTTAACTAACCAGATCAAACAAGAATATGTATGAGTAAAAGAAGACTTCCCTGAAACCTTGAATATTATCTATAATCATGACTATACATATTCAAGATTATTTTGAACTATAATGTTTTGATAACTTTGAAATATACTAATGAATGTATATTTGTGTATGAGATCATGAGGATGACACTTGAGCATGCACAGTGGTACAGAATGAATATAAGTTCAAAAGACATATAGAAGATCAAGCGGAGGCAACCACACAAACATAAAAGATAAGATTTAAGTTGTTATTTGAAATAGTAAATGATATTGTTTGTAATAGGTTGTATGCATATTTGTATTCCTATAATATATCATGCTGAGTGTAAACATTCATAGAGCATTGAAACAGTATACTACTAATATGCATATGATTGGTAAGTTGGACAAACATTCCATTGTTGCTTGTCTAGAATGAAACCTCTTTGCTGACATGCTGAGAGCTGTGCACACTCTCGATAGTATGTTCTGGTAGAGATGGAAGGCATCTAGATAGCCACTGTATGCATACAGGATATGGAAAAGTGTTGTGTCAAAGTATTGGTCAAGATAGTTTCATAACTATGTAAATGATATATTATGCATAATAGGTTATCATGATTTCATGATTATGAAATATTACTAATCATGTACTAATTTTGTTTTGTAGGAAAGATCATGAAGAATGATGAACACCGAACAAGTGATGGATGTTCAACAAGAAGATTTACAAATCAAACAAAATATAGAAGGCTCATGGCTAGAAGATTCTCTTAGAAAGAGGAAGAGAATCATGACAAGATGTTTGCTCCAAGTGGATAGATAAGACCATTCTCTTAATGGTGTAATTAAAGAAGAAGTGTGAATCAGGTTCTGTATGGGTACCCAGGATCGATAGTAAATTGATGAGATTAATGATCACCATGGGTGATGTGGATATCAACCTTTGCTACAAGGTTGAATATGGTTTCTATACACAGCTGACATGGATTCAAGAAGGAACTCACCACAGAGTTCGAATGATGTTGAGGCTCATATCAGTAGACCCATCTGACGAGAGATGGCACAGATAGATGGTTGTAGAAATGAAAATGAAAGATCTCATATTGATGCATTACTTTCTAGGTCTAGAAGTATGGAAAGGCTCAGAAGGAATCTTTCTCAACCTGGGAAAGCATGCCGAGAAATATTAAAAGGACTTGATATGTTAAAATGGCCACTCTCATGGATTCCAACTTGAAGCTGTTAGTGAATGACTCATCAGAGTTAGTGTATATAACTTTGTACAGACAAATTATTGGGTCACTGATGTATCTAATAAATACTAGGTCAGATATATGCTTTGCTGTGAATACCTTGAGTCAGTATCTAACTAGATGTGTTCGCTTATTAGTTGCAAAGCATGTGATCAGGTACCTAAAGGATACGATAGACTTTGATCTATGCTATCTTAGAGATCATGACTTCAGATGGCTACACAGATGTTGATTGAGCAGAAAGTGTATCAGACAGGAAGAGCACATCGAGAAGATGTTATTGTCTGGGATCAACCATGATCTTGTGGTTTAGAAGGAAGCAGTCTAGTGTGGCTCTTAGCACAAGAAGAATATATGGCTGCTTGCTCTGCTAAGTTATGAAGCAGTATGGCTTCAGGATTGTTTGACTTAGAGATAGACCCAACTATGATCCTATGTGACAAACAGAGTTGTATCAAGATGGCAGAGAATCTAATGTTCCAAGATATGGTGTAGAAAGGAACTAAAAGTTTGAATTTGTAACAAGTTGCCGATGTACTAACCAAACCTCTACCTCAAGTGAACAAGTTGCCGATGTACTAACCAAACCTCTACCTCAAGTAAAGTTTTTCGAGATAAACTTAATATAGTTCAGAAGGACCCTCCTCAAAAGGGGGAGTGATGTGATCACTTATGATGAGATTGCCTGCATCGACAGAGAGGTCGATGATGTGGTTACCTATATTGGTGATGCCAACAGAGAGGTTGGTGGATGGTCCTTAGACAGTGTCTAAGTTGACAAAAGGGATTGCATCATCCTTGAACACATGTTCTAAAAGGATCCATAGACATATGTCTCCGAGAAAGAAGAGGGATTGCATCATTCCGTAGACAGTTGTCTTCGAGAATGAAGTCCTTGGTGGACATGTAAGGATTGGATCATCCTTGGACTTCAGTCCTAAAGTGAGCCGTAGAAAATATGTCTCCGAGAATAAAATCCTGAATGAACAGGTAAGGGGATTGGATCGTCCTCGGACTTTGGTCCTATGAATTGAGCCGTAGACAAGATGTATCCAAGAATAAAATCCTGAATGAACAGGTAAGGGGATTGGATCATCCTCGGACTTTGGTCCTATGAATTGAGCCGTAGACAAGATGTCTTCGAGAATAAAATCCTGAATGAACAGGTAAGGGGATTGGATCGTCCTTGGACTTTGGTCCTATGAATTGAGTCATAGACAAGATGTCTCCGAGAATAAAATCCTGAATGAACAGGTAAGGGGATTGGATCGTCCTCGAACTTTGGTCCTATGAATTGAGCCGTAGACAAGATGTCTCCAAGAATAAAATCCTGAATGAACAGGTGAGGGGATTGGATCGTCCTTGGACTTTGGTCCTATGAATTGAGCCGTAGACAAGATGTCTCCGAGAATAAAATCCTGAATGAACAGGTAAGGGGATTGGATTGTCCTCGGACTTTGGTCCTTTGAATTGAGCCGTAGACATGAGGTCTCCGAGAATTGAATGATAGGACTGGATCGTCCTTGGACTTCGGTTCAAAAGGTACATGATAGGACTGGATCGTCCCTGGACCTCGGTTCAAAAGGCACATGACAGGATTGCATCATCCATAGACCTATGTCCTAAAGAGGGCAGGATTGATCATCCTGTAATATGATCGTGTGTGTTGGAGGGTATGCTGCTATTGTGTGAATACTTGTATTGATGATGTGTATACTTGTATTGTGTGGATACTTGTATTGATGATGTGTATACTTGTATTGTGTGGATACTTGTATTGATGATGTGTATACTTGTATTGTGTGGATACTTGTATTGATGATGTGTATACTTGTATTGTGTGGATACTTGTATTGATGATGTGTATACTTGTATTGGTGTGGATACTAATACTGTTGATCTAGATGACGATGCTGCTGGTCGTATTGATCTAGATGATGATGCTACTGATTGTGTTGATCTAGATGACGATGTTGCTGATTGTGTTGATCTAGATGACGATGATGCTGATCATGTAGATTGAGATGATCCAGATGCTATAGATCGTGATGAACCAGATGCTGTAGATCGTGATGAACCAGATGCTGTGGATCGGGATGATGTGACGATGCTGATCATGTTGATCTAGATGACGATGTTGATGATCGTGTGATGACAATGCTAATGATCATGTGATGACGATGCTAATGATCGTGTGATGATGATGCTGACGATTGTGAGGATTCAGATGTTGATGTTGCTGTAGCTGTTTGAGTGCTGCAGAAGATAAGGACTCAGTACTGAAGATGCTGATGTTCCAGCAACTGGTTGAGTTATTGATGATGTTGAGAAAGCTTCCAATGATTTATAGATGTATCATGTTGATGACTCCTTGCTCCTGCAGATGTTGTTATAATATCCTTCTCGTTAAGGGGGAGTGTTGAGATATTGTAACTTCTAAGAATATTATATTTGTACTTTATTATTCCGGAGATGTTTCATTCCTCCGTGAAGATCTTATCGTATATCCGGAGATGTTTATTCCTCCGTCGGAATGTGGTAACTCGGGTTATTAGAATTCCCTAGTGGGGTTCGGCCCTGTATGTGTTATGTGGGTCAAAGGGTTGTTAGACCAACCTAGTGGGGCCAGCCCAGTTAGTTGTAATGGGGTATTTAACCCAATGGTTAAATACGAGCCTACATGATTTGTGTAAAAGACAAGTCGGAGTAGTGTATAAATAGAGGAGGTGTATTCCTCATTTAAAACACACTCACTCACTTGAGAGTGGCGCACTTATGAGAGAGAGGTCTGCTATGGAGAAGGAGGAGGTTATGCTCAGGGTTACATCTTTTGTATTTGCTGGTCATCTATATTGAGGAAGCTTTGCTGGGTTTTCTACCCCATGAGGGTTTCCCAGGATAAATCTGTGTCTCTTGTGTTTATGCTGTGCTTGTTGTTTCTTCAGTGATCTTGTATATGCTATTATTGTGAAATGGAATGTAATGCTACTATTTTCTGTCTTAGCATATTAAATCTTAAAACCTTCATCCCTTTTCTTGTAGAAAGGCTTGAATGGTTGTCTAGAAGAGCTAGATGTCTTATCTTTCTCTAGATCAACAATTTTATTAGAAAGCTTTTGCATCATTTTTATCACACTTTCTAGATCAGCTGCTGGTTCTTCTTTATCTTTAGTTAACAAAAAAGGCTTCTTAACAGATGTTGGTTTTGCTTCTAGATCAAGAGAATGTTTAGCAATACTGTTGGCTTCTTCTTCTACCTTCTTGGCTTCTTCAAAGTTTTCTATCAAGGTAGTATTTTTCTTTCTATTTACAAACATTGCTAAAGGGGGTTTAAGAGCTGTTGTATAATATTCCACTAAACATTCTTCAGCGAGATTTGTTGCATCACTAAAGTTGTTTAACAATGTTGTAAATATTTTATTAAACCCTTGAGCCTTTTCTTTATTTTCCATTCTCATGGATAGAAATTCTTTCATAAGAGTAGCCACTGTCTTTTGATTTCCATATTTCTTTAGAAAACATTTTTCAAAATCTTCCCAACTTACTATCGAGCTAGCTTGTAGGCTAAAGTACCAGGAAGATACTTTGGGTTCAAAAGTATAAGGAAAAATGCGGCAGACTACATCTTCATGTTCTACATTAAGAAGATTCAAAGCTAAATAAAAACTTTTAAGATGATCTTCAACATAAATTCCTTTCCCAGGATCGTATTTAGGCAAAACCTTTTCTGGGTTTTTGGGTAAATCATGGAATGGTCCAACTAAATTTAATGCTTCTCTTGCTTTCCATGTAGGCACAGCCATGGCTTTAGGTGGAGAATGTGGTGGCGAATTATGAGGAGTATGTCGTGGAGTATGTGGCTTCTCTTGATTTGTAGGAGTTTTGGGTTTGACTTCGTTAAAAGGTTCAGCGATTTCTTCTAAAGATAAATCCAATAATTCTTCTAGACTCTTAACTAAAATGGAGTCTCTTGTGTACTGGGTTCCTTTCCTAGGAGCTCTTATTCTGGGCAGCAAAGGGACAGTAGTTAATCCCCCAAGGTTGCTAACATAAGATCGAGTGTGTCTTCTGAAACGATTTACTTCTTCAAAAGGGACAACATATAATGTTTCTTGTTGTTCTGTCTCAGAATTGGGATTTTCTTGTTTTCTTGATTCCAGAATGTCTGGGATAGCTGTTTCGGGTGGGTCTTCAGTAGGATTTTTTCTAACAAAAGGATCTCTTCTGCCAGCCATGCACTAGCGGCCCTCCTTCTAGCACCAAAAACTGTTGATGCCTCGAAAATCGTAGCATTAATCAGCAAGGGATTCTCCCCGGTAAGCAAGCCCAATCAGATCTCTCACCATTTGGTGTGTGGAATCCATCCGGTTAATGGTTTTGGATACCATGTATGATTTAAAGATTCATTTAAAGTTCACCGGTTGCAGCCCGATCCACCGTTTATATATTTTATTTAAAAGATGATATGCAAGTGTGTTAATCTAAGTGCATGCAATTGAAACAAATCTAATCTAAAACTGATTTAAGCAAATTTAATCTATCCTTGCAAGGAGAAAACTGAAAGTATGAGCAAAAATATGAAAGAAACATCTAAAAGATCTCACAGGTATCCATTTAATCATAAAGATGCAATTCCAACAGAAAATAGAAGATATCAAAGGTAGATTTGATTTAATTAGAACATTTCATTGCTCATTTAACACATAAATTCTACAAAGCGAAGGAAATCATTCATAGCAGAGAATTAATTCACAATAGATAAGAAATATCTCATAGAAAATGTATGAAAGATGCAGAAATAGTTCAACAATTATCCAACACAATCCCAAGAAAAATGTTGCGCTGGCTTCCATAGGCCAAAACCATTTTCTTATTCATGTAGCAGAAATAGTTTACGTACAGAAGAAGAGTGTCCTTTCACCTGCCAAAAAGTCTTTGTACTACCCTTTGATCATCTATATATAGCTTTACAAAATGCTCCAAGAGCTGCCAAGTCTACCCTAATGTCTTTGTTTCTTCTAATTTGTCTATAGTGCCCATTTACAAAAAGGAATAAGTCCTAGAAATATTACAAAAGAAGGACGAGATGAGAACTCCAGCTATCCTTTTAATATTTAAAAGATACATAGGCAAAAAGAAAAAGCGCTTTTTCCTTTCATTAAATATAAAAGAAAAGATTAACCCTAAGCTGGCGCATTTGCTATAGTCGGTGCCTCTGATAACGCTGGTTCTTCTGCTGAAACTTGTGTCCTTGCTGTTGCTGATGCTTTGTCTGCTTATGCTATATGTTTTACCCAGAGGATACTTTCCCATATGATGTTGTTGGCGGGTATAGGGAGCATAATTTTAAGAGATACCTCATGCCTGGAGAGCTCTTCTTCAAGGCTGATTACTTCTGTTGTTGCAACCTGGAGGATTTCTTCAAGGAGATATGCGTGAACAGAGGCTTGGCCGATACAGTGGTGGAGATCTTCCATGGTTAACACATCCATTTCTGCACTTAGCCCATCCTGTAGCTCAGATAAGCGTTGGGATTTATCTGGAAAGTCTTCTATATCTTGGGGCATCACCATCTGACAATTTTCTTGGGTGGTTCGTATCTTAAGATACAAATTTCTACACTGTTCGAGAGTAACTTGGACTATGGCGTTCAACTACACCCTACAATCTTTGCAAAACACTAAAAGACACGCATCCGCCTTGACTTCAGAGACGTATTTAAGAGGGAGGTTGACAGGGAACTACAACTTTCCTTCTCTCAACTCAATATGCTTCTTAATGTCCTCACTAATGCGTGCATATTTCCTCCTGAGCCTGGTTGCTTTAGCACTGATCTCTTTAACCCTAGTTACTATTACCTCCAGCTTGCAGACTTCTTCTGTTATGAGCTCCTGAATTTCGTGGATCTTCTTTAATGTTCCGCATGACTGCTCATGAAAGGGACTCAGATCACTGACCTTACTGGTTGCGAGTTCTAATTGTTGTTCTAGCAATTCCTTATACCATCTTCCAACATCTCTATATTTTCTTTCAAATCATCCATCTACTGAGTAGTATCAAATTTCTCAGATTCTAGCTGCAAGTTTTTACCCTCTAGGTCATTCTTTTCTCCTTCCAGGGTCCTTATTTGTATCACCAAAGCTCTCTTTTCAGCTTCTAGATGCTGAAATATTCTGTTTAGTTCTCTTTTTCTGACACAAGGGTGTCACATTTCTCAACCATCAAATTTTTATAATTCTATTCTTTGACCAGAGTTTGTTGCAAATGGCAAGCTTTCTTCTTCTCTAATTCTAACTCGACCACCAACATGTGGACATTGTCTACAGTTGCTTTAACATAAGCTACAAAGATAGATGCTAGGAGTCTGGGAGCATTCTGGGTGCCTTACATGACTGTGGTCTCATGATTGGTGACGATATCTGGCTGGAAAGGTCTCTTCATACTAGTCATTGTTTCCTTGACAATGGATTTTCTCTTCTTGTTATAAACAAACTTGTCCCATTGGGACACCGTACTATTCTTCGATGGTGTAAAAGGGAGAAGTGGGAGTTCTCTTATGGGGAGGTCCGTATCTATGTCTTGCATATTTGGGATCTTTGGTTCAGCGTCTTCCTGAGATTTGTTTTCCTCTTCCGCTTTTCTCTGAGCCTCCTCTTCCGCTTTTCTCTGAGCCTCCTCTTCTTCTTTTCTTTATCTCTCATCTTCTTCCAGCTTGGCAGCTTCTTCCAATTTGATTCTGTCTTGCTCTTGGACTCTTTGAGCTTCTTCTTTTCGAAGTTCATCTTCCTTTGATTTATTTTCTCTTTTATCAGCTTCTCTTTGGATTCTCTCAGCTTCTTCCTTGAGCCTTTTCTCCTAATAAAATACTCAACTGACAGGATATTTGAGAACTTATAAGCTCCAACATAGAAAGGAAAAGGAGGGAAAGAGGCCTTCTTTGACCTATATAAGGTACCACCAATTCCGTCAAGGAACACCTGCCTCACTTCCTCCTTATGGATTATGTAATTAGTAGAATACCTGGGTAGGATATATGAGGGTTTGGAGCCTCCATACATCCTTATATAAGTACCTTCCTCCGAAAAATAGAAGTCGTCGTAGTTCTCCATGACTTTCATGGCATTCTCAGATAAGCAGTTAGGCTCTTCATTGAACATTAGCTGATACAAAGGTATGATGAACTCTTCACAAATTAGATTGTAGCTCCACTTGTAATTTTGGGCCCATAACAGCTTATAAGCGGTATATATTGGGGTGTTAGCTTGATTCTAGATGCATCCTAGATTTGGAAAATGATGCTTTGACAAAATACAATCTATTAGGTAGGAGGACATCTAAAATTCTGACTTCTTTGCCACTAACCCTTCTTGTGAAGCAATTATAGCTGATGACAGACTATCTGAGAGAATACTTGCCCAATTAAAAAATGTTCCTCTGAATGCCACATAATAAATGATAGGGACCCATTGGAGCCTATAAACAATCTTGTCAGTGCTACCAAAGATTCTGCTCAGCATGAGGTTAATCATCCTGAAAGGAGGCCTTAGGTTTTGAACCTTGTACTCATCATTCTCCTTCTTCCTAATCTGTTTTCCTGTGATTAGCAGTTTTCTAGCCATCTCCAAATTATCCATCTCGAGTTTCCCGAGCCATTCATCGTTCAGCTGCTACTGGGCATGAGGTAACTTATAAGCCCCTGCTATGTAGGCTAGATGAAACGATGCAAAGGCTTCCCCCTTGTTGTCGGAAAGGACTCTCATCTCAGGATTTGCATGCTGCAGGATCCATCCAATTACTTCCGAGCAAGGGAAGAGTTCTAGACGTGTGGCTGCTTTAGATATGCCGGAGCTCCTGATGTTCTGGTACAAATATCCTTCCTCTAGGAGTGCCTCAGGGATGTCTTAGTCTCTTATCATGTGGTATACGTCTCCCCATTTGAATTCTGGAGGAACGCCCATAGTAGATTTGGTGTCCCCGAATAGAGTTTCTACTCTTGCATCAACGCCAGCTAATTCCAGCTCGGTCCCCTTTGCCTTTCTTTTGCCACCTTTAGGCATTTTGACCTAACCCTGTTCATTTGCCATGCATACATGGATATAAGATAAAATTATAACGCAAAAAATGATCATTAGACTAGCATTCTGAACATGATAAATGCTGCTTAAGTGCATTTAACAAATAAAGAACTGACAAATTTCTATAATAATCAATATGTTCCAAAAACATAGATACGCAAGACTTGTAACCAAAACTACACATTGTTTTCTCTCAAAAACGCGGACGGGCCAGCCTTGCGAGATATGATGTTCCGATTTTAGACTTGAGATGGCGGGAGCAGGGTTTGCACTATGTAAAGTGTGAGAAGGGTGACGGGTGCATGAAGGCGGGCGACTCAGGATACACTGGTTTGTGTGGGCTGAGACCGAGTTGAGGTCGGCCGACAGGGTGGGATGCATGCTTAATTTATCCAAACAAACCAAAGGAAATGCGGAAAGGGTGACGACTGGACAAAAGAATCAACATCTCATCACTGAAAAGAAAGATAGAACCCACAAAAATACTTACCTAGAGAGTAACAAAAGGCTCGAAAGGCTAATAGTACTGTGCAGCTGACTATAACGGGGTGGTTTCTTGGCTTCGAACAGAGTTTCAACAAGACGTATTGGCCAACGAAACAATGAAAAATAACAATACCCAAAACCCTACTTATAACCACTCAACATGTGTGGGCATTTAATACGGTGGTTGAAAATTTTTAAATGGAGTTATGGCGCGTACGGTCGGGGTCAAATCGGTATGCTTGACATTAAATGTGGCCATCAAAATCAAATAAACTCGGCGGGATCATCCACCGGTTGCGGCGAAAACTTGTGAGTTTGGATCGCCGTTGCGGCAAGACTGGCCGAGTTCATCCGCAAGAGAGATGGGGGGCTTCGCCGCAAGCGAGGCCAAGGTCGTGTTTCGGGTGAGTTAGCCAAGTTTTGGCATCATTGCGGATGAACTGAGTGAGTGTGGGCGGAATACTTTGGAAGACTTAGTGAAGTTCTTCCGAAACAGACCGACGCAAGACTCAATAAATTCCCCCCCGCCCATTGTGGCTAGACTTGTTGAGTTCTTCCGACTCAACCAAAGGAAACTTCGTTGCGGGAGAACTCGATGAGATCATCCACCATTGTGGTAGAACTCGTTGAGATCATCCGCCGTTGTGGTTTATCTTATCCATTTTCCCGTCGTTGCGGCAGAACTGGGTGAGTTCTTCCGCCGTTGCGGCTCAAAAGCGCGAGTTTTACTTAGGCAAAAAAAAAGAAAAAAAGGAAGAAAGCAAAAGGATTTTCCCTAAAAATCTAAGTAAGGAAAGGATTTGGTGAGCTTGGGTTCTAAGTAAAACTTCTTTCTCTAAAAATAAGAGGAGGGGGGGCCAATATTTACAAAATTTTGGGGGAAATCTTGCAGCAACAACAGGATGATGCGCAAGGTCAAAGATGCCGCGCAAGAGGGAAAACAGGGCGCAAATCAATAGTATTTTATGTGGTTTTGGGTCATTTGGACCACATTATGTGGCTTTTTGGGTCATCCTTTTTGTAGAGTTTGTTAAGAAGTAGTTAAGTGGTTGCCTAAGTGGACCACAAATGTAAAGGCACAAGCTTATAAATAGACATAGCATTGTAAGTGTTGAGATATCAATGAATCGAAGAGAATTAAGTATGGATGATTTTGCTTGTTGTTGTCTATTAATTTGGGAATAAGACAGAAGAACTAAATTGTTGTATATGTGGGGTGTTGCGAAGGTTACTATTGTTGATGTATATGTAACTTCGGAACGTATTTCATATATATTTATTGTACCCTTATATGAGATGTGTTATTCCTCTATAAGGAAGTGTCGTCATGTGGATTGACAAGTGTCGCAAGGGTGTGTACTTGCCGATGGGTTATTAGACCACCATGTGTGGGGTTATCCCTAAAATATATATTATATTGTGGATGTATCTAGATAAACAAGTCAGCCCCATAAGGTCACTAGGAAAACAGGTTAAGTATAAATAGAGATCAGGAGATCTCTATTTGGATCATTCGGAAAGACACACTTCTCTCACTCAGAAAGTGGTGCACTAGTGAGGAGGAGGATCATCTTCTCTAGGAGACTATCTCAAGTGTATTTTGGTTGTACTTTGGTTGAGCCATTGCTCTCTCTATCTCTGAGGAAGTTGTGGGGTTTTTCTCCTTAGGGTTTTCCCCACGGAAACTTTGTGTCTCTTGTCTCTCATGCTTTTGATTCTTGTGATGCTTGTCATGCTTATTGTGATTGTTATGCATTGATATACTGTATATGTTATTCTCTCAGTAAATATCCAAGAGTATTGGGAATTAATGCTCAAATTTTAACATGGTATCAGAGCTAACCTGAGAAGAAGACATTTTGCAGTGACAGAAACTTAAGTTTCTTGTTTATTGGGTTTCTCTCCATAGCTTTTGGAAAAGCAGTATAGTAGATTGACTCTACTCATCAAGGAGAATCTATCTCTCCAATCAGAATTCAATTCTGAGAATTTTCAGATTTGGCCCTAAAAAATATGGTTTCCACAAAAATAGGAATTTCTAAAATCTAAAGACATAGCTGGAAGCGCCTTGCAAAAATCGAATTTTAGAGCTTTGGATCAAGATTTTTGGTTGGGTAGATCTCCGAGAAACTCAAACCCTAATTCAGGGCTCTTCCAAGTGAACCCGGGAGGACAAAAAGGCAAATCTGAAGGGTAAAGATTTGTTGATCTCAAATTCTGACTATACTAGGCTGATCAGCTCATCAAGGCGCATCTTTCTATCCTTTCAGAAAGTTGAAATTCACATTTTAAATTTTTAGGGTTTTTTCGACAAACCCTAATCCGGGACCAGATCCAGTTTTCAACATTTCAAGTGGTAAGACCTAAATCTTTTCTATTTCATTTGAAGTACTCTTTAAGATGTCTCACCACACCAAGCTTGAGGATAAGCTTGAAGGGGCTGATAACTTCCGAGCTTGGAAGTATAGGATTGGGTTAATCCTGGGAGAGAATGAGTTGGACTCATATATAAAAGAAGACATCCCTATCCCATAGGATGAAGAGGCTAAGGTATTGCATAAGAATAACTTGGTCAAGGCAAAGAGAATCATTGCTGATTCTATCAAAGACCATCTCATACCCCATGTGTCTTCTCTAAAGACACCCATGGCTTTGTTTGACTCTTTGACTAAGCTATTTGAAGAAAAGAACATAAATCGGAAGATGACCTTGCGGAATCAATTGAAAGGGGTCAAGATGTCGAATGGAGAAACCATTCAATCCTATTTCTCCAAGGTCTCTCAGATCAAGGAACAACTTGAAGCTATAGATGAAATGGTGGAGAATGGTGAAATTGTTATGACTACTTTGAATGGCCTACCTAGGTCATGGGACTCTTTTATCCAGGGGATTTGTGCCAGAAAGAAGTTAATCTCCTTCAGCAGATTATGGGAGGAATGTTCTCAAGAAGAAGCAAGGCTTGTGGCAAGAGAAGAAAAGATGGGAAATGAAGATCAAGCTCTCACAGCTCACACTAAGAAGGGCAAGTTCAAGAGGGAGCCATCACATCACAAGAAGAAATCTTCTCATCATTTTCACAAAGACAAGAAAGATCTAAGGTGTTCCACTTGTAATGAGAAGGGTCACTTTGCTTCAAAATGTCCCAAAAACAAAAGGGACAAACACAACAACAACAACTCCAACAACAAGAAGAAGGGTAACAAAAGAAGGTACCATGCTCATGCTGCCGAAGATGATGAACCTCCAAAGAAGAAGGCTAGGACAGAAAGTGATGATAGTAATGATGACTCATCAAGTGAAGAAGAGTATGTTCTAATATCTTCTCTCATAGGTACTGTCTCCCATGGTTTTAATGATTGGTTAATTAACAGTGGGGCTTCCAAACACATGACTGGGTTTAAAGAATCCTTTGTAAATCTGTCTGAACATGAATCACCCCATAAAGTGAAACTTGGGGATGATTATCAATATCCCATCAAAGGAAGTGGTCAAGCCTCCTACAACCTAGATTCTGGAAAATCTTTGAAGATGAAAGAAGTCCTTTATGTACCTGGGCTCAAGAAGAACTTACTCTCCATATTTGCATTAGATGCAAAAGGAATGAGGGTTGCATTTTTGGATGGCCAAGTCCTAATGTGGCCAAAGGGAAAGACCATAGATGATGTAGTTGTGATTGGAGAGCAAGAGGGAGGTTTGTATAAATTAAAAGAATAACCTGAACATGCCATGGTGCATGAATCCATGGAGCCAAGTGAACTTTGGCATAGAAGACTTGCTCATATGCACTATAGGGCACTTCCAATTGCAAGCAAGGCTGTAGAGGGTCTTCCTGAAATCAAGACCAAACATGAAGGTGTTTGCAAAGGATGTGCAAAAGGTAAGAATATTAAGAAGGCTTTCCCAAGCAGTGAAAGCAAGGCAAAAGATATCCTGGAAATCATCCACTCAGATGTATGTGGTCCTATGTCATCCAGTTCTCTAAGTGGGTATGTTTACTATGTCTCATTTATTGATGACTTCTCCAGGAAGACTTGGGTATATTTCTTGAAAAACAAAGATGAGGTGTTTGATAAGTTCAAGGAATTCAAAAACTTTATGGAGAATCAAACTGACAAAAAAGATCAAAACATTCAGATCCGATAATGGTGGAGAATTCACCTCGGGTGACTTCAAGAAGCTTTGCAGTGATTCAGGGATTAAGAGGGAGTTGACTGCTCCTTATAATCCTCAACAGAATGGAGTTGCAGAAAGGAAGAACAGAACAATCATGAAAGTAGCAAGGGCAATGCTACACGACCAGGATCTACCTATGCATCTATGGGAAGAAGCAGCTAGAATAGCTGTATATGTGCAGAACAGAACACCCCACAAGATATTGGACAACAAGACACCAGAAGAGGTATTTTCTGGTAAGAAACCTAAAGTCAGCCATCTCATAATATTTGGTTGTCCAGTATACACTCATGTCCCAAAGGAAAAGAGGACCAAACTAGATCCTTCAGAAAAGAAGGGTATGTTTGTGGGTTACAGTGAAAGCTCGAAGGCTTACAGAATATACTTTCCAGGGTTCAAGAGGATTGATGTCAGCAGGGATGTAACATTTGATGAAAACTCAGCATTCATCAAATCAAGGAAGGCACCTATCGAAGTTTATGAAGAACCTAAGGAAACTAGATTTCAAGACACTACCATGACTGAAGCAATTCCAAAAGTTTTTCGTGACTTTGAAGATCCGCAAGAACCTGTAGATCCACCCCGTAAAGATAACTCTCATAAGAGGAAACCTGCATGGGCTAGAGAGCTCATTCAAGATGCAGAAAGATTTGGCATTCCATAAGAAGAACACAGAGCAAAGAAGAGAACCAGATCGCATATTAGCTATGTTGCTTTACTCTGTGACAGTATGAACAAAGAACCTTCCAGTTATGAAGAAGCAGCGGAAAAGAAAGAATGGAAGGATGCCATGGTTGAGGAATACCAATCAATAATGAAGAATGATGTTTGGGATGTTGTCCCAAGACCTAAAGAGAAGTCTGTTGTGACTTCCAAATGGATCTACAAAATCAAACATGCTGCAGATGGCAGTGTAGAGAAATACAAGGCAAGATTCGTAGCTTGTGGCTTCTCTCAGAAAGAGGGAATAGATTATGAAGAAACTTTTGCACCTGTAGCCAGGTATACTTCCATCAGAACAGTACTTGCCCTGGCTGCAGCAATGAAATGGAAAATACACCAGATGGATGTCAAGACTGCTTTCTTGAATGGTGTAGTTGAAGAGGAAGTATTTGTGGAGCAGCCACTCAGTTTTGAAATACACGACAGGGAGTCATATGTGTGCAGATTAAAGAAAGCCTTGAATGGCTTGAAGCAAGCTCCCAAAACTTGGTATGGTAGGATGGACAGTTTCCTATCTAGATTGGGCTTTACCAAGAGTAAAGCAGATTCCAACCTCTACTACAAGGTTGAGGAAGGGAATCCTATGATTCTACTCCTGTATGTGGATGACTTATTTGTAACAGGAGATGAGAGATTGATTGCAGATACTAAGAGGAAGCTTGCTGCTGAGTTTGATATGAAAGATTTGGGAATGATGCATTATTTTCTAGGTATGGAGGTGTGGCAGAATTCAGGTGGGATCTTCCTTGGTCAAGGGAAGTACACAGTAGATATTTTGAAGAGATTTGGGATGATGGATTGCAAGGCCATGGCCACACCCATGGCATCGAATCTAAAGCTTCTATGTGATGCTTCATCTGAGCCGGTTGATGTCTTTATGTATCGTCAGATGATTGGGTCCTTGATGTACCTGACGAACACGAGACCAAATATTTGCTTTGCAGTGAACACATTGAGCCAGTTCCTGATGGATCCGAGGAGTGTTCATATTGTTGCTGTAAAGCATGTTCTGAGGTACCTGAAGGGTACAGTGGATTAAGGGCTCAAGTATGAAGCGAATCAAAAGTTTAACATGCAGTGTTATGTTGATTCAGATTGGGCTGGCAGTGCTGCAGATAGGAAGAGCACATCTGGGTGCTGCTTCAGTATGGGATCAGGTGTGATCTCTTGGTTCAGCAGGAAGCAGTCCTGTGTAGCACTGAGTACAATTGAGGTAGAGTATGTTGCAGCCTGTTCAGCTAGTTGTGAGGCAGTATGGCTACAGAAGCTAATGTCTGAGTTATTTGATCTCCCATTGGATGCTACTGGTATATTCTGCGATAACCAGAGTTGTGTGAAGTTGTCTGAGAACCCAGTGTTTCATGACAGGTCGAAACACATAGAGATCAAATATCACTATATCAGGGATATGGCGTAGAGAGGAGTCATGAAGCTCCTGTATATTGCGACGGATGAGCAGATTGCAGATGTGCTAATGAAGCTACTAGCCAGGGTGAAGTTCGAGTACTTCAGGGAGAGGCTTGGTGTTCTTCAGACCGACGACACTTCGAGGAAGAAGTGATGGACACATTTGCTGAAGCCATCCCAAGCATGTTGGAAGGAGGATCCTTCACATGGATGTGGATGTAAGTGCTGGATGATGAGTATCAGGATGATGCTCCAGTTACTGCTCTGTATATGCATCATGTTAGATGCTGGATATGATCAGTTGGATCATTTATATTTGTATGTATGTATGCATCATGTTGATGCTGGATATGATTAGTTGGATCATTTATATTTGCATGTATGTACGCATCGTGTTGATGTTGGATATGACCAGTTGGATCATTTATATTTGTATGTATGTACGCATCGTGTTGATGTTGGATATGATCAGTTGGATCATTTATATGTATGTACGCATCATGTTGGATGTTGGATATGATCGGTTGGATCATTTGTATGTATTTGTATATGCATCATGTTGGATGCTTGGACCATGTATCTGTATCAAGTGGATACATTGTATGATCAGGTAGATCATGTATGTTGATATGTATCATGTATTTGTATTTGTATCAGGTGGATACACTGTATGATCAGGTGGATCATGTATGATGATATGTATCAGGTAGATACTTGGTGTGCATTAGGTGGATGGATTGTATGATCAGGTTCATCATGATGATGAGCTTCAGGATTTTGCTCCAGATGATATGTACCGGGATGGTAGAAGTGATGATGATCAGTATGATCATGGGCATCCGGATGATGCCTCGTGCTATGATGATCCGTTGGATCATGAGTACCAGGTTGATACTTGGAGGTCAGAGATGATATGTGGCAGGTTGTGCAAATAGCATGTAATCAGTCCTGGGAGACCTTTCCGGTTGTGCTGTGGCACATAAATGTTCCTGGGGTACTCTTCTGGTATTGCTATGTAGTATGTAATCAATCCTCAGATGTCCGATAGGTTGAGTTGTGTGCTCGTAATCAGTCTTGGGATGAGGTATTACTATGGAGACATGTAATCAATCCTGGAGATCCGAGAGGTTGAGTTGTGTGCTCGTAATTAGTCCTGGGATGCTCTTTAGAGATCTTGCTGGTCGTGTTGCGGAACATAAATGTTCCTGGGATTCTCTTTAAAGGTTTTTTCTATCCACATGTAATTAGTCCTAGAGATCCGAGAGGTTGAGCTGTATGCTCGTAATAAGTCCTGGGATGCTCTTTAGAGATCTTGCCGGTCGTGCTGCGGCACATAAATGTTCCTGGGATGCTCTTTAAAGGTATTGTGGAGGAGATGCATGTAATCAGTCCAGGGAGATATTGCTGGTCATGCTTAGGCACATAAATGTTCCTGGGATACTCTTTCCGGTATTGCATCCGCAGATAAAATTAGTCCTGAGAGGCCACCTCTAATAGACCGTTCGCATAGATGATGAAGACCTACAGGTGGTGGGCCTACATCCAGTATGAAAAAGGACTGGCTCTGTAGAACTTCCTATGACGAGTAGAGTCAGAGATTGGTTGAGATAGCAGCAGCAGTGATGATGATGATGACGATGATCCCGAGAAGAAGACTTATCTAGCAGAATTGTGTCAAGAAATACCTTCCTAGTTAAGAGGGAGTGTTGATGTATATGTAACTTTGGAATGTATTTCATCTATGTATTTCATATATATTTATTGTACCCTTATAAGAGATGTGTTATTCCTCTATAAGGAAGTGTCGTCATGTGGATTGACAAGTGTCGCAAGTGTGTGTACTTGCCGATGGGTTATTAGACTACCATGTGTGGGGTCGGCCCTAAAATATATATTATATTGTGGATGTATCTAGATAGACAAGTCGACCCCATAAGGTCACTGGGAAAATAGGTTAAGTATAAATAGAGATTGGGAGATCTCTATTTGGATCATTCGGAAAGACACACTTCTCTCACTCAAAAAGTGGCGCACTAGTGAGGAGGAGGATCATCTGCTCTAGGAGACTATCTCAAGTGTATTTTGGTTGTACTTTGGTTGAGCCATTGCTCTCTCTATCTCTGAGGAAGTTGTGGGGTTTTTCACCTTAGAGTTTTCCCCACGGAAACTCTGTGTCTCTTGTCTCTCATGCTTTTGATTCTTGTGATGCTTGTCATGCTTATTGTGATTGTTATGCATTGATATACTGTATATGTTATTCTCTCAGTAAAGATCCAAGAGTATTGTGAATTAATGCTCAAATTTTAACAACTATCATATGATTTTGAGCAAAATTACTATGTCTCTTTCTCTTTTCCTGCTATGACTGTGATGTACGATTTGAATACATGAATGATGCGATGTTTCCTTTCTATGGATGGTGTTTTACTGCTAGATCTGTTGCGCATTGATGGTTTATTTAACAATAAGATCTGTTGAATGATGATGCGGTTCTGTCTAAATGCATAAGTTGGAATGTTAAAGCTGTTTGTGAATGCTGCGATAAGTTGATAAGTGGATGGAAAAGGTTCCTTCTTCATTTGGTGGAAACATGGTTCTGTCAGCTCTCCCTTGAACATCTCGGGTGAGACTTCATCTACTCTGCAGGTGTTTTTGGTCAGGGTAAAACCTATCTAGGCCAGTACTCAGGGAGATCGCGGTGGGTTGGATGTCGACAGAGTGAAGAACCCCTGTCGAATGGGTTTGTGTCAACATGGTTCAGCGATAAGGATAAGGGGTTCTAGAGCAAGTGAGACTTGGCTGCTCTAGGAGTTGTTGGGAGGAACGTTTGTTTCATTTTATGTTTTCCTGAACAAGTGGTTCCATGTTCCTTGTTCTGTTTCTTACTTGTCTAAAACTTATTACAGTAGGAGTTTTTTATTTTTATTATGAATCGCATCTAACCCTTGGCATATTTTCTATTATTCATCTAAATAGAAAATGGATTTGTTTATACATCTGTGCAAACATATCTCCTATTATGTTCTCAATTTAAATATGTTGTCGCATTCATATCTAGGATCATAGAATAAGCATATTTAGTATGTAAATTTATTTCCATTATGTTCTCAATTTAATTGTTCTGTCACATTGATATCTAGTTTATAAAATAATCGTAGTTAGCATTTAGACTGCTTTTTAAACAAATCTATGTTTTCAAATTAGTATAGATTATATTTAGTTTAAGAACATAGTTAAATTATGGGTTAACTCTTATAATATAACCACTATAATATTGCCAAAACTAAGTAAATAACGATGCGGTCGAATATTCTCATCTGCATAAAACTATCAACGGCGATTACCAAAATAGTGAGAGCCGAGAGGCCTCTGCTGAATAAACTTTATTCAAACCTTTTTCATTTAGAAACCCTTATCACATATCGAGAATGCCAAACATGGCATAGTCCTGATCTAGGTTAAAGGACTATGAAATGCTACATCGAAATATACAAATTCCATAATTGAAATTTATTAATATCGTAATCCAAATCTATCAGTACCACATTTGAAGTCTAGGAAATATTTATCAATTCTATAGGTTATAATTGTGCAACTTTATTCCATATCGTAAACACTAAATAAACAAAAGAAAATATAATATACAGGATATAATCTTCAGTATTGACAGTGAATCAATTAATGCATTCATGGAAATAATACCACCATAGATGGTCGCCTTGATCCAGTAATAAGAAACTAAAAATAAATAAATAAAATTATAGCCCTGATATGGGTCCAGAACAGGAAATTTCGAGTAATATGCAGGAAAAGCTTAAGTATTACAAACATCAAATGTTAAACAAAAGGGTCCTTTAAACCCTGTGGATATAAGGCCCTGGTAATATATAACCCTAGTATTTAAATAAAATTATAGAGTTGTAAGCCATCCACGATGGAACTTGCATTAACTCCCACCCCATAATTTAAGCAAACAAAAACACACTTTAAAGCTTAAAGGAAAACACTGGAGCAGAGAGGATGTGAAGCCTCTATCCGGTAGTACATAAAACCCTAAGAGTAATACTGGTTCGTAATGCAACTTATCTTCCCAAAATATGCTACAAATGCACTCAGCAACTTATCATTCAAGCTGGTGGAATCCCGAAATTCCTTTTCTTACGGCTTCACTTTGCCCAACGTCACCTGTAGCATTTCATTTTCTTTGGGTCAGTTAATGACCGAGCTTAACTAAAAAAAAAGAACTTAATAGCATAAGTAGCTTAGAGTCTCATTGTTTACCTGGGCGTTTAAAATGCAGGCCTGGGAGAAGGTGACCTTGTCGTCGTCCTCACCAGCACTGCTTAAGCCTGCAACCACCTGGATGTTATCAGAACCATAACAATAGTTGGAAGAAATGAATAGTGTAAATATGGTATCGTTGCCTTACCTTGTACAATTCATAGAGGATTCTAGGGGTTGGATTTTCCTCGTGAACCTTATCAGTCCTCTTCCTGCAAGAAGGAACACAAGCCCCAGTGTTTACGACTAGAAAGATAACCATTTTCAATTTACCAAATTGAAAAGACAGAGAAGAACAAATTTATATTTTTACTTGGTTAAAGGCATCTCGAGGCCAACAGGATGTTTGTGCCTAGTTGCAGCAACCAGCAAAACTGTGGCGTGGCGGCCTTAAGCACCGTGATGACCTCGGGAAGAAACCAAAGAATAATGCCAACACATTACACTCAAGTTTTTACAAATCACCATGAAAATGGAAGAGCTTCTGCTCACAGATCTCGTAGACCAAAGAACAACAACAATAATGAAGGTTCAGACAATCAAATCGATACATTAAACCCTACTCTAAACCTTGCGATCTCAATACACATATGGAAGGCCAATATTCCATTCCAGTGAAGGCCATAAAAGCTTGGCTGCGCTGTCAACTCGCAGCTAGGGTGGCTCATTGAATTCGCCAACAACCGCAGTACCACCCTTAAAACATTACAATGACCAAGCCTTATCAAATACATTATACTCATAACTTTAGTTTGTTACTTGGAAAATCAAGGTTCGACTATGGTGAACCCCATAGCCCCTTTACATCAACGCTTAACCATGTATTATTAAAACCTAGCCATTGGAGCACGAAATGTATCGTTGGTTGAAACTAGATACTTATAATTAAATGGATCATAAACTATAAACCATAGCTTCCTAAGATATTGTCACATGCAACCTAAGCTTTAGTATTAGTGCATAATAGTTAAGTCTAGGATCAAAGGTTAAAGGACTTATCATAAGAGCTAGGCAGGGTCTTTGTATTCTAATAGCAAGAACTCATAAAAAGAACAAAACATCAACTGTAGGTATAACGGTGGCATGACAATAAAATCTGTAAATATCCATGATATAGCAACCTGTCAAATAAGAATTTAAGAATTGTGTAAGCAACGTCAACTTTTACTTATGTTACAACAACCATTGCATGCTAGAAAGTTTAGTGATGTTTTACATAATTATGCGGCAGAACTACTAAATGTGAACAATATAATAATATTGTTTTTATATAGTTGTTGGTATATTAAATTTTATTTATTTATGGAATTTCGAGGTACATGACATAAAGGTATCAGAGCATGGTTACAACACTTGGCCTTTACCGGCCCAACATTGCAGCTGTTAAACCAAAAAACTAATGTTTATTTATTTTTGGTTTGATTCTCTTACTAAACATGAAGAAGAGGATAACTTTATTTTTTGCAGTTTCCTATGGCAGAATTTGGAATGCCTACGGAAGAGGAATCTCCCCCTAGAATACCAGTGAACAATGAAGAGGGTGAAATATGGGTAAACTTAAATGAAAGTTGAAATGACAACCCATTAGAGTTACAAAAAACAATTAAGGATGATAACGAACGAATTATGAAAGCACAACAAGAACTAAAAAACATTCTACTGGCTAAAATACACAATAAAAAAAAAATGATAAGCCAAAAGCTACACCTTAAAAACATAAGGGAAGAAAGCTGGAATTTTTCAGTCATGGGGCTAAAACTTCCATTGAGGAACCACCAAAACACCATATAGAAGAACATCAGGATTCTAGTGACAGTAGTAACAGTCATAAAGATAAAAATAAATACAAACCCTATGAAGAGATTGTAGGGGAATTTAAGAAAATTAAACCTCCTATGTTTAATGGTGAAATCGAGAAAGGAGAAGAGGCAGAAGGTTGGCTGTCTGGAATCAAGAAAAACTTCCAAATCCATAACTATTCTGATGAATTGAAGGAAAAAATGGACATTTATAACTTAAATGGAAAAGCAAATATTTGGTGTCAAGATATTAAAAAAGTAAAAGTTATAAAAGAGCAACACGTAACCTGGAAAACCTTTAAGAAACTGTTTAAACAAAAGTATCTTTCAGAACAGTACTATGAAGAAAAAGACAGAATTCTACGAGTTAAGGTTAGGTGTTATGACCATGAAAGAACTCTGTAATAAATTCCTAAGTTTGCTTCGTTATGTACCATAGATAATATATCAAAAACCAAAAATACATCGCTTTCTCAGTTGCTTGTCTACCATGTTTAAGGAGCAGATTGAGTATGATAATCTGAAGACGATGGAAGAAGCAATGAGAAAAGCGAATTACTGTTATGATCAGAATAAGAATAAAAGAGAAAATGTACCAAATTGGAACACTAAAAGACAAGATAACTTTAAGAAGAATAATAATAATAAATTTCACAGAAATTATGGAAATAATTATAGAGGGTATTAGGGTAGTAATTACATAGGTTTCAAACCACAACACCCTGCAGCAAAAGAAAGAGAACCTCCCACTAATTTTAATAAAAGCACTGCACAGAGGGAACCCTTAAAATGTTGGGAATGTGGTGACCCACATTACTTTAAAGACTGTCCTGTAAGAAATAAAACCTTTAATAAAGTTCACTCTATTCAGGAAGCTGTTACAGTTGGAGATATGGTGAGAAGTATTCCTAGAATTAGTGTTGCATTAGAGAATCGACAATTTGACCATCAAGCTTCAATGGTCGAGATTGAAGGTATGATAAAAGTTCAACCTATTTCCATACTAATTGATCCAAGTACAAGTATGAGTTATGTATCACCCTAGGATTGTTGAATTATGTAATTTAGTACCTGAAAATTTTGAAAAATCTTGGCTGGTACAGTTAGCCACAGGTACTAAATGTAAGATCACTAGTTATGTGAAAAACTGTGAAGTATTGATGAATGAATTTAATAAGCATGTTGATTTGAATATTTTACCACTAGGTTCCTATGATATGCTGATAGGAATGGATTGGTTGGAAAAACATAGATTCATGTTGAATTTTTATGACAAAAATTTTACATGCATAGATAATATTGGAAACACAATTAAAGTAACAGAAATTCCCAGAAAGACTACAATTAGAGAGATCTCAACCTTACAAATGAAGAGATTTGTATGTAAGGGATGTAAAGTATTTTTTGTTTATGTAATTGATGATAAAGATCAAGATAAAAAAACTTAAAGTAGAAGATATACCTATATTGAAAGATTTTAAAGACATCTTTCCGGAAGAATTCCATGGACTGCCTCTGAAAAGAGACATCGAATTTACGATCGATCTGATACCGGGAGTGGTACCAACATCAAAAGCTCCTTATCGGATGAATATAATAGAACTTACATAACTTAAATCACAATTACAAGAAATAATCGATAAGAAGTATATTCGACCTAGTGTTTCCCCTTGGGGAGCACCAGTCTTATTCGTAAAGAAGAAAGACAAAACTTCAAGATTGTGTATAGACTATCGACAATTAAATAAAATGATTATTAAAAATCGATATCCTTTACCTCGAATAGATGATCTATTTGATCAGTTCTAGGGGGAGACAATCCTTTCTAAAATAGATCTAAGTTCCAGCTACCATCAGGTACGGATCAAAGATGAAGACATCTTTAAAACTTCTTTTAGAACTCGTTATGGTCATTACGAGTTTTTCGTAATTCCATTTGGATTAACAAACACACCTGTAGCTTTTATGTTCTTAATGAATAGTATTCTAAGTAATTATTTGGATAAAATTGTAGTTGTCTTCATCGACGATATACTGATTTACTCGAAGAATAAAGAGGAACACGAAGAACACCTAAAAATAGTTCTGCAAGTTTTAAGAGAACAACAATTGTTTGCTAAGTTTAGCAAATGCGATTTCTTTAAGGACAAGATTCAATATCTAGGACACGTAGTGCCTAAGGATGGAATATCTGTCGACCCCGAAAAAATTAAGGCTATCACTGAATGGCCAGTTCCTAAAAAATGTAACAGACGTAAGATCATTCATGGGGATTACAAGTTATTATCGAAAGTTTATCGAAGGATTCTCTAAGATAGCCTACCCCATAACTTCCCTACAGAAGAAAGGTAAAAATTTTGATTGGAATGAAAAGTGTATGGAACGTTTTAATAGATTAAAAAATATGTTAACCACCGCCCCTATATTAAAAATTGTTGATCCTTTTAAGGATTTCATCGTATGCACCGACGCATGTAATGAAAGATTAGGCGGGGTACTAATTCAATAAAATCATGTCATGGCTTACGAATCCATAAAATTAAAGGAACATGAAAATAATTACGCCACACACGATTTAGAACTTGCTGCAATTATACATGCATTAAAGATGTGGCGACACTACCTCATCGGAAGGAAATTTTTTCTAATGTTAGATAACATAAGTTTAAAATACTTGTTTGATCAACATAATTTAAATGCTAGAAAAGCAAGGTGGCTATCATTCTTAAGCGAATATGACTTCGAAATAAAACATATAAAATGAAAAGAAAACAAAGTTGCAGACGCTTTAAGTCGTCACAAATATTTATTATTTGCGAGCAGCAGTTACGACTCTGATTTAGAAAATGAGATTTTAAATTCAGAAAATTCTGATAAAGAATACCAAAATTTAAAGGAAAAGACTGTTGAAAATGAAAAGAACCAGATAAAAACAGATTTTAGTCTAAATGGAAGAGGATTACTGCTGCATCAAAACAGATTGTACATACCAAATACAACAGAAATCAATCTAACAGTTATGAATGAGTTACACAAACAACAGTATTCAGGACATCCTGGATACCAGAAGATTATCACCATGATTAGAAAGGACTTCTTTTGGCCTAACGTGAAGAAAGAGGTAGCAGAATACTTAACTCGCTGCATAGAGTGCCAGCAAGTCAAGGCAGAACACCAACATCCAGCCGGGTTATTGCAACCGCTACCCATTTCAAAATGGAAGTGGGAAATAATCAATTTGGATTTTATAACCGGCCTAACTAAAAATTTTAGGCAGCATGACTCAATCATGGTTGTAGTTGATAAATTATGCAAAGCAACTCATTTTATTCCGGTAAAATCTACTTATAAGGCTGTTAAAATTGCAAATATATTTACGAAAGACATTTTCAGGTTACATGGCGTACCAAAGGTAATAATCTCAGACAGAGATGTAAAATTCACAGGAAATTTATGGAAAGCTTTGTTTAAAGGGTAAGGCACTTAATTGAACTTCAGTACTGCGTATCATCGCAAACGAATGGACAAAATGAAAGGGTAAACCAAGTCCTAGAGGACATGCTAAGAATGTATGTAATGGACAAACCAAGTAAGTGGGAATACTACCTACACTTAGTAGAATTTGCTTACAATAATCATTTTCAAGTATAAGTCGGTATGAGTCCCTTTGAAATTCTATATGGACGTAAATGTAATATTCCCATTTCATGGAGCAGTCCGGTGGACCGATTAATATTAGGACCTGAATTGTTAAAAGATATGGAACTAACCATGAAGCAGGTAAAACAAAATTTGAAGGCTTCCCAAGACAGGCAGAAAAGTTATGTTGACTTAAAAAGAACTCATTGAGAGTTTCAGGTAGGTGAGCATGTGTATATCAAGGTAAGACCCAAGAAAGGCTCCCTAAGGATGGGAAGGTATTCAAAATTGGCACCCAGGTATTGTGGGCCATTTGAAATGTTGGCTAAAGTAGGACTGGTAGCATACCAGTTAGCCCTACCACCTACTATTAAAGTACATGATGTTTTTCATGTTTCCATTTTAAAGAAGTATGTTCATGACACTACTCATGTGATTGATTGGGATGTTATATACATGGAACCCGAGGGAGATTTCCAGGTGGGACCAGAGCGTATCTTCGACAAAAGAGAACTTTTACTCTGGAACCGTACCATCAGACAAGTCAAGGTGCAATGGAAGCACTTTAGTCCGGAAGAGTCCACTTGGGAATTGGAAAGTGATATGAGGGAGGCATATCCAATCCTATTCCAAGACGAAGAAATGGAAGAATAAAGACAGAAAAATAATAACAACGAGTACGGTGTTATCCTTTAAGAGGAGGTGTATGTAATACATCAGGATTAAATAAAGTATTATTAAATACTTTTTGAATATTTTATGTTTTTTTTTTTTTTTTTAAATATTTTTTACAAGAAGTCAAAAATAAAAACAATGTAATGAATTATTCTTTTATTAATAAAAATACTAAAGGGGGACAAAAATGAAATAGTTGGTGCATGAGTGATCGCTGACCCACAAGAGGAAAATACAAGTGGCTAAAGCTGTTGAGTGAGAACTCAAGGTGCAAGAGGCATTTTCCCCAAAATCAGGTCACAACTCTTAGTTCAGTGCTAAAGAGAAGGAGGCTCATAAATGACCAAGTCCTAGGAAAAATGCTATATAATAGTATGTCCATAAGCAGCAGGAGGCTAGTATTGGATGGGGATTGAATCTGATAATGCAAGAGATGGCGCATTAAGTGTATTTTTCTCTTATGGTTCAAGGATTAGGATAGGGGTTTCTGGAGCAAGTGAGACTTTGTTTCTCTAGGAGTTGGTTCGGAGGAACGATTGTTTCATTTCTGTTTTCCCGAACAAGTGGTGCCAAGTTCCTTGTTCTGTTTCTTACTTGTCTAAAACTAATTATAGTAGGAGTTTTTTATTTTTATTATGAATCGCATCTAACCCTTGGCAGATTTTCTATTATGCATCTAAACAGGAAAGAGATTTGTTTATACATCTGTGTAAACATATCTCCTAGTATGTTCTCAATTTAAATATGCTGTCACATTAATATCTAGGATCATAGAATAAGTATATTTAGTATGTAAATTTATTTCCATTATGTTCTCAATTTAATTGTTCTGTCACATTGATATCTAGTTTATAAAATAATCGTAGTTAGCATTTAGATTGTTTTTTAAACAAATCTTTGTTTTCAAATTAGTATATAATATATTTAGTTTAAGAACAGAGTCAAATTATGGGTTAACTCTTATAATATAACCATTGTAATATTTCCAAAACTAAGTAAATAATGATGCGGTCGAATATTCTCATCTCCATAAAACTATCAACGACGATTACCAAAATCATGAGAGCTAAGAGGCCTCTGTTGAATAAACTTTATTCAAACATTTTTCATTTACAACCCAGTGTCATAGATCGAGAATTCCAAACTTGACATAGTCGTGATCTAGTTTAAAGGACTACGAAATGCTACATTCGAAATCTACAAATGCCATAATTGAAATTTATTAATATCATAATCCAAATCTATCAATACCACATTCGAAGTCTAGGAAATATTTATCAATGCTATAGGTTATAATTGTGCAACTTTATTCCATATTGTAAACACTAAATAAACAAAAGAAAATCTAATCTACAGGATATAATCTTCCGTAATGACAACGAATCAATCAATGCATTCATGGTAGTAAGACCACCGTAGATGGCCTCCTTGATCCAGTAATAAGAAACTAACCAATAAATAAATAAAGTATAGCCCTGATATGGGTTCACAACAAGAAATTTCGAGTAATATACAGGAAAAGCTTAAGTATTACAAACATCAAATTTTAAACAGAAGGGTCCTTTAAACCCCGTGGATATAAGGCCATAGGTAATATACAGACCTAGTCTTTAAATTAAATTACAGAGGTGTAAGCCATCCACGATGACACTCGCATTAACTCCCAACCCATACTTTAAGCAAACAAAAAAACACTTTAAATCTTAAAGGAAAAAAATGGAGTAGAGAGGATGTGAAGCCTCTATCCGGTAGTACATAAAACCCTAAGAGTAAGATTGGTTCGTAATGCAACTTATCTTGCCAAAATATGCTGTAACCGCACTCAAAAACTTATCATTCAAGCTGGTGGAAGCCCAAAATTGCTTTGCTTATGACTTCAAACTCTGCCCAACGTCACCTGCAACATTTCATTTTCTTTGGGTCAGTTAATGACCGAGCTTAACTAAAAAAAAGAAATTAATAGTATAAGTAGGGTAGAGTCTCATTCTTTACCTGGGCGTTTAAAAACACAGGCCTAGGAGAAGGTGACCCTGTTGTCGTCCTCACCAACGCTGCTTAAACCTACAACCACTTGGATTTTATCAGAACCATAACAATTATTGGAAGAAATGAATAGTGTAAATCTGGTATCATTGCCTTACCTTGTATAATTCGTAGAGGAGGCCAGGGGTCGGCTTCTCCTCATGAACCTTATCACTCCTTTTCCTGCAAGAAGGAACACAAGCCTTAGTGTCTATGACTAGAAACATAACCATTTTCATTTTACCAAATTAAAAAGACAGAGAAGAACAAATTTATATTTTTACCTGGTTAAAGGCGGCTCGAGGCCAACAAGATGTTTGTGCCCAGTCGCAACAACCAACAAAACTGTGGCATGGTGGCCTTAAGCACCGTGATGATCTCGAGAAGCAACCAAAGAAGAATGCCAACATATTACACTCAAGTTTTTACAAATCTCCATGAAAATGGTAGAGCTTCTGCTCACAAAGCTCGCAGAACAAACAACAACAACAATAATGAAGGTTCAGACAATCAAATCGATACATTAAACCCTACTCTAAACCTTGCGATCTCAATACACAGATGGACGGCCATGATTTTGTTCCAGCGAAGGCCATAAAATCCCGGCTGCAGTATCAACTTGCAACCATGGTGGTTCATTGAATTCGCCAACAACCGCAGTACCACCCTTAAAACATTACAACAACCAAGCCTTATCAAATACATTATACTCATAACTTTAGTTTATTACTTGGAAAATCAAGGTTCGACTATGGTGAACCCCATAGCCCCATAGCCCCTTTACATCAACACTTAACCATGTATTATTAAAACCTAGCCATTGGAGCACAAAATGTTTTGTTGGTTGAAACTAGATACTTATAATTAAATGGATCATAAACTATAAACCATAGCTTCCTAAGCTATTGTCACATGCAACCTAAGCTTTAGTATTAGTGCATAATATTTAAGGCTAGGATCAAAGATTAAAGGAATTGTCATAAGAGCTAGGCAGGGTCTTTGTATTCTAATAGCAAGAACTCAGAAAAAGAACAAATCACCTGTAGGTATGACAGTGGCATGACAATAACATCAGTAAATATCCATGATTTAGCAACCTATCAAATAAGAATTTAAGAATTATGTAAGCAACGCCAATTTTTACTTATGTTACAACAACAATTTCATGCTAGAAAGTTTAGTGATGTTTTACATAGTTATGCGGCAAAACTACTAAATGTGAACAATATAATAACGTTGTTTTTATATAGTTGTTGGTATATTAAATTTTTATTTATTTATGGAATTTCAAGGTACATGACATATGAAGTAGATCCTTACTTTATATAATTTTCCTAAAATAAAAACCCTAACTTACATACTTACAAGTCAGATCCTCCATTCTCCCTCACATGCCTTGTACTAGTAATCTCCCAAGGGCTTTCTCAAACCCTAGCCAAACATGCTTAAGAAGCATTGGCCAGTGTCTTTACAGTGTCTCTACTCGGTTGTATCCATATCCACGAAATGAAAATGAAAAAAAAAAAGTTGGAGTCCATATCCACAAAGAATCAGTTCTTGGGAGGCTGGGACATTAATAGGGTTTGATAAATACTTACTTGGAAGTGCCTCTGTTAATTCCTCACCTAAAAAATTAAAATCAAAACTTGTGAATATGTGTTTCACATAGGGAGGTTGTTGTGGGATTTACCCTTATATGCTTGAAGACTGTTATTTTTGTAAGTCTCCTAGAAGGTAGTGGCATGATTTATGGTAGCGTGATTCATGCCCAACCCTTTGATAAAATATTCAGAGCATCCTCGCTTATTTTCCCCAACAAGACAAACTCAATCCTTTTTTTTTAACAATAATGTGCTTTCAAAATCTTTCCCTCTTTTCCAAGTTAATATATATATCTTTTTTAATTTATTGTTATTTGTATTAATATAATATATAAATACAAAATCATAGTATATAATTATTTATTATAATATATTTATATATATTAATATATAACTATTCTATATAATTGTATTTGAGCTTGTTCATAAAATGATATATTTGAACCATTAAAATTAGACATCTTTATTGAAAGCTTGTTGTTTATAAAACCATTTATAATAGATTAAGGCTTATAGTATATTAAATATATACTAAAAATATATATTAACATTATATAATATATTTATATGTTAAGTATATTTAGCACATGGTTGTGCATATGAAGGTCCTTTGTCCCATAAACAAGGGGGTTTAATACACAAACTTGGTGTCTAACTTGGCAGTGACCTTAAAAATACATCATAGGGATAATGATATTCATATATTAATATTATAGCATATTAATATATTAACTATAATTGAAATTGGCAATATTTAGCTAACATGATGCAAAATACATGAACTTACCAAAACTTTACTAGACTGTCAAGAGGGTCAAACAACAACGGTTTTGTTCAATCAAAATATGAACATGACCAATATGACGAGCCAAACATAATGACACTAACTTCATGATAGGACATGTGTGAGAAGAACCATGACAAATAGATGCATATAGAGAATTAATGGAGGTTGTGGATTTGACATTTTTTAGCTAACATAACACAAAATACATAAACTTACCGAAATTTTAATAGATTGCCGAGAGGGTCAAACGACCACGGTTTCGTTCAAGCAAAATATGAATGCGGCCAATATTACGAGTTGAACAGAATGAAACCAACTTCACGACATGCCAAATCCCAAAGGGAAAGACGACAAATATCCAAGATTTAACTCAACCGACACACTATGATAGCGTACACGATGTAACTTGGTGGATATGTCAAAGAGATAATACGGAAAAAATGGTGAAATAAGATATGGACATGATAAGCACATTGGATTGGATCATATTATATATTGAATCCATCTACAATGTTACAATTTACTAAATTTTAACATTGCAGGCCAATGTTACAAGTTACTTGTTATCTGGTCATATATTTTATCTTGTGACCCAATTGGTCATTTTTAGTTGGTTCACTCAAGTTTGGTCATTTAAACCTTTAAAAAACCGTGGTAACCAAATTTTTTGGTCACCTGGTCATTTATCTCTCATTTTGTACTGGTGGGTAGTGACAGAGGGGGGTGTTCGGAGATTGGGATTAAGTGCATTAGGGGAGAAAGAGAGTGAGAGAAGGGCTTAGTAAGGATTAAGGAGAACAGAGGAGAGAGAGAGAGAGAGAGAGAAAGAGAGAGAGAGAGAGAGGAGAAGGAGGAGGGGGGTTAGTAGTAGGGGGAGGCATAGGGATGTGTGTGTGTGTGTGTGTGTGTATGAGAGAGAGAGAGAGAGAGAACCAATGGGGTGGTGTTGTGTTGGGGGGGAGAAAGGGGTGGAGGTTAGATGGAGGTGGAGGAGTAGGGGAGTGAGAGAGAGTGAGAGAGGGGGTCAGTAAGATTTTTTTGTGGTTGAGAGGGGGAATTAGAGAGATAGAGAGGGGGGTGTTTGGGGAGGAGTAGGTCAAATAGAGAGAAAGGGGGACATAGGTGAGGAGTGTGAGTGTTGGGGTTAGAGAGAGAGAGAGAGAGAGAGAGAGAGAGAGAGAGACATTGTGGGGTGGTAAGGGGTTAGAGGTAGAGAGAGAGGGGGTAGTTAAGGGATTCGAGGTAGAGAGAGGGGGGTAGTTAAGGGGTTAGAGGTAGAGACATAGGGGGGTTTTAGGAGATTTGGGGTAAGTGGAGCAGAGGAAAAAGAGAGTAAGAAAATGGGTTAGAGAGAGAGAGAGAGAGAGAGAGACATTGTGGGGTGGTAAGGGGTTAGAGGTAGAGAGAGAGGGGGGCATTAGGATATTGGGGGTAAGTGGAGAAGAGGAAAAAGAGAGTGAGAGAAGGGGTTATTAAGGGTTAGGTAAAGTAGGAGAGAGAGAGAGAGAGAGGAAGTGTTAGGGGCCTGTGGGAGAGATAGGGGTAGGTGGAGGGTGTGGGCGATTAGGTATACGGGGTGTTAGGGAATTATAAAGGGGGTGTTAAGGTTTGGGGGGGTGTGTTACGGGGTTGGGGCATGTTAGTGAGTTGGAAAGGGGGTGTGGGTGATTATGGGTAGGGGGTGTTAGGGAGTTTAAGAGGGGGTGTTAGAGGGTTAGGGAGTTGGAGAGGGGGTGTTAGGGGGTTGGGCAGCGGTGTATTTACGGAATAAAATATTCTTTACAAAACATGTATGCATTTTGGTTCTTTAAAACACTTACATGTTTTGTTGTCCTAGCCTTTGTGGCATCCCACTTGGCTACCCCGGGATTTCCCATTCGTATGTTTAATAAACACGTACGTGTTGTTAAACTCTACAAGGACATGTTTTGCAAAACATCCTTTGCATCTAAAAGGTCCCCAATCTTTGTGCAAGGACCCATAATTGGTTTATGTTTATATAGTAAAATTAAATCTTTTAAACCAATTAGAAATTTATTATATAATCATTCCATTTCATATTTTTTCACAATTTTATGTTTCTTAAAAGAGTACTCTACTTTTCTTAAACTAAACATTATATTCCCTATTATTTGAATTTTTTAATTTAATTAAATATTTTATCACACAGTCAAATTTTATAAAATAGACATTCAATCGACATTAACTACACATGTAAAAATTGGAACAAAATCACTCACAATTTAGTATCTCAAAGATGATACACATGTAGAAATTGTGACAAAATCACTTACAATTTAGTATGAGATGAAGGTAAGATGATATACCTTACTAACCTTAATTAAGGGTATATACATCTCTAATCTTAATTATACATCACTACATATCATTTCATACTTTTTTAAAAAGATATAATACATTTTTTATTTATAAAAGTTTTTGAACAAAATTACTCACAATTTTATATATATATATATATAATAATTAAAATATATTATTATTTTTAATATTTTAAATTAAGATTTATTACTTCTTTATGATATATCTTCATTTTTTCTTCACTTTTATAAGACCACAACATTACTATGTGCTATTTCATACTTATAAGATACTTATACTTGGTGAAAATGCATACATCATTTTTTTTAATCTTTTTATCAGTATCCACCATTTTTTATTTAAAAATATATATACATTTCTAAATTTAAGTACACATTACTTATAAAAGTTATTTATTTAACTTTGGTCCTGGCATAATCTTTTGTCAAAACCCCAATTTTTTACAGAATTGGGAATATCCTACGTGGACGTGTACCGTGCAGTCATTATTATGATTACTAGTCTCTGCAACGAATTCTCCGTGGTTGCTTTTGCACAGTGACTTATCACATTTCTTTTTTTTTCAATAGAAAAGAATGCATACTATTGATATTTAATGGTGAATCAAATAGTATATAGTATAATGAGAGTCTCATTCAGACTGATAAAAAATTTACATTAAAAAAAAAAAATTATCGAGAAAGACTAGAAAATTTGTCCAATATATAGCAAAGACCAAAAAAGTTAAAAAAAACTAAGGCAAACTATATCTCATAGATATTTACAGAGCCATCCGCAACTCTGCAACCCTCCTGAAATTCTTCCCACAAAATGAAACCTTCATCACCAACCAAAGCCAGTTTAGATAAGATATCAGCCTCCCAGTTATGTTGAGGATAAACATGATCAAAAGTGATATTTATGAACAAACTTATCAAAGATTTGATCCGGTCACACCAATGATTAAGCTTAGCCACCTGCAATGAATACTGACCACATGCCCATTTTATAATCATCAATGCGAAAGATGTTGACCACTTTCAAAGTGCACCAAAGAGCTAAGAGTTCATCTTTCATATTTGTCCCACGACCACAGTTAAATCTGAGAGTGAAGAAATGAGCATCATTGATATAAATAACAACACCTGCTACACATAAACCATCCTTCGAAGCACCATCAAAAAAGGCAACCATCTTCTTTATCTGAAGCTGGAAAAAACACTCTCTTTGAATCTTATGAGTAGTAATCTCAGTACAATTTTTTTTCAACAGATTAAGAACCAGAATACAGGTTTTGTAAACATATGGAACCACTTCTTCAAAAATAGCTAGGTTACGGGCCTTCCAAATAGCCCAAAAAATTATAACAAGTAGCTCCAGAAAGTTTTTACAATTTCTGTTCCACTCCAAGCAGCATTTTTCAGAAAAATCCATTACAAAATTACATCAATCTTCAATTCCAAGAGGATCCTACTCCAAATACATCTAGAAAAAGCACACTCCACAAAAATATGGAAGTCCTACCCGACAGAGCATACATATACTCGCATTTGGTATCATAATGGTATGCTTATTATCTTTTTTATGTTTGACAACAGAGTAAGCTAAACTCTAGACTGTTTGCACCAAGAATCAAGCTATTTTTCCAGCGAAAATCCAGCTGAAATTGCTTAAATGACAGTTTTGGGTTGCTAGAATTGCATAGTCGGGGTGCCCCAAGGGTAATCAAGGTCGCTGAATCCATTCCTGCAACCAAAATTGCAATTCAAGCAACCCAAATCGCAGTTTCAGCAATTTCCCCTTCGCCGGATTCCGGTGAAAATCGTCGGTAAAGGTGCAAACGGTCTAGAGTTTAGCCCATTCATTTGACAACTACGCGATTTACCAAAGAGCACGACGTGCTCGCGCGTCCATAGAAACTGTGGATGCCGGAAATTATAGTTGAGAGTCCAATAAACTCCGCAAGGACAATTGTGCAAGTGTCATTTGTCACAATAGTTTCTAAAGGGATGGTTTTTTGTTCTTTTTTGAATTCTAGTTCTAGGTGATGATACCACGGTAACATAGAAATATTATATTCCTATTTGTAGTGTTGTATTAAAGCAGCAGAAATATCACATAATAATTACTTTAGCAGTAGTGTTGTATTAAAGCAGCAGAAATATTACATAATTACTTTGCTAAATGTGCTAAGAAAGTATAATTTATTTTTAAAAGTTATACGATTTCAAATAGAAAAAATTGATTTTTCAAATTCTGAAATTTTAGGTGTTCTAGGAGTCTTTGATGGTGTTATTAAAACACAGTTAAATTTAAATGTTATAAAATAAAAAAAACTCTGGATTTCTATATATATATATATAATCATTTTTATTTGGTAAAAATTAATAATATATATAAAAAATAGTTTAAAAAATATGTGGATACAAATAAAACAACATTATATAGATACATTTTAAATTTGAAGTTAAAATATTAGATTCATAGTTTCAATATATGTATTTTTTATTTAAGGTTGACTAAAAATTGTGTAACTTCAACATTTATTAAAAATATATATATACTAGCAATTGCCCCAAAAGGTGCAAAGGAAAGTCGAAAGGAAAAAAAAATGGGAAGTAAAGTAGGTGCAATGAAGCGAAAAATAAAATTTTGAAACAAATACTAGGAGGAGCTTGCTATGTGGTTTTGTCTGAGTGGTCCAAGGGTGGTTCAATCAAAGATTTTATAAGGTATGATGTTAACATCTTTACATATTTTGTTGGTGCATTCAAACTATTCAAAATGGATTGCAAGTTCATAACATATATGTTGCACAATTTAAAGCTAATGAGAAACACGCAAGGCAATGTAATACAAACCTTCAATACGGGAGAGTGGGTTGAGTACAGTCATTATGGAAAGTGTAAGTTTACTTCATTCCTCATGTCAAAGATCATATTGTTAGCCACAATTCCCTCAACTTTCTCTCTAATTGGCCACCCACTCCATGGGTACTATCATTCTCATGTTCATACATTGTGTGGATTGGGTTCTATTCTCTATTGCTAACAATCAACCAATTTGAAAATTAACCAAATTATCATTGAGAATAGAAAATTGTATACCCTTTATGATAAATAGATGGCAATAGGAGAGCATAAAGGATGAGCAAGATAAGAATTCATTACCCATTATGCAATTGTTTCTATTTGGATGCTTAAGAACCAAGTATTATTTTAGCAAGCAATTCCCATAAAGCATTACATGGATTGGACTCTTTCTTTCCAAACTAAACAACACCAGAGGGAAGAATGTCCCCAAGGAAGAAAGGGAAGATCTTCCCTGTGTTGTGTGGGGAAGTGAAAGAGAGTGTCATGGAAATTTGATGGCTTGAATGAGATGGCCTAGAATGCTTGATAATGAGAAGATTTACTAGGTATGAGAGAAAATGGGTTGGATTGAGTGAAATAGAGGTTTGTATCTTGGTTCCTCCATCTCACTTGCCTCGTAGTTCGTCTTAGGAGTGGTATTTGCACTAGATGCCTATGGTTGGGAAAAAAAAATTGTACACAGCCAATTTCTTGGACTATATTTGGTCAAAAGATAAGTGTTATGTTTTTGCTTGTGAATATGCAAATTGATGTTATTTTTATGCTATGAAATTAATATAATTTCAAGTTGTGTGTATGTTATGTTTGATAATGGACATGGGAAATTAGATGCCATGAAATCTAGTAATCCATGCATGTTTAAGTTCCAATGCATTCTAATTTACATAGTGCATGCATTTTACTTATTTATGGTCCTCTCTTGAAGACTCTCTATTGGTATTATGGAGATATTGGGAAGGGTTGTAATTTGAATACCCTATTTTGTGGCTACCCATCCCAAGACTAAGGGAAGGGATGCCACACAAGTCTGCAATCAATTGAAGCTTATCTCTTATGCACATATTCATCTTCATGCTTAATGGGAAGAATCTATGTTGCAACTTGCCACTTTGTCTCAACATCATACGTTATGGAACCATTGCATCCTGCCTTCCAATTTCTTCATGCACTCACTTTGTTGCATGCTCATCCTCCACCATTTTGCACTCGTTGTTGAATGCATGACGCTCTTCTAAGTAACAAAGCACATTTGCTACTGAGGCCTCCTTTGTTATCTTCCTCTTTTTCACTTCTTTGGTTTTCTTATTTCTCTAATGCCCTTATTCTTCTTCTTCTTATGGCTTGGATCTTTGTCTCTCTATCATTCCTCTTCACACTCTTTAATTCTTTTTTATGGTCGCTTGCATCTCTTTCCTTATCCTTTCTTTCTCTTCTTGGCTCAGTTTCCCATCTAGCTTTTCCATTTTTTCTTACATAAGAAAGCAACACATTAGCACTAATTAGTTCATGTTTGATTTCTCTATGGATTTATTTTCTCTAATACCATTTTGATGCAAAGGAAAGAGAGATGGGTCGAATTATTTATGAACTCATAAATCCATAAACAACTCCTACACACGGTGATGCAAAGAAGGTCCAATCTATAGCACTCTCGCTATCTAGAATACATAACTCTATCAACGACAAACAACTTTTGCATAGGTATCCGATAATTCCTACACAAACAAGTTAGAGACCACCTTGCTACATATGTAGGCTCCTACCATTGTGTAAAAATAACACATTAACAGCCTTGGCATCCACAATTACTGCCTTACACAACACCCTTCTAGCTTAGGCATCCCCTTTACCAATCCATGGTTCTCTTAGGCGATCCATCTTGTTGGGTGCTTCTAGTGCATGCATAAAAGAAGTCCAATTTGATATGGCTGCTATAAAACCACCCATAGCCTTGATTTGTGACTTCACAAGCACCTACAAGCAGTAGAATTCCATGGGTAAGGTTCCTAGATTTCCCCCAACCTCTTTGCCCACCTACATCCAACTGTTTTTCCTTCCAAAAACACAACTCTGCCCTCTAATTCGAATTTCTGGGTTTAACACACAGTTTTCTAATTGACATGAACAACAATGGAGAAAACTCTACGTGGAGCAACATCTTGCATGAGAGAAATGAGAATGGAATGATAATGATCAAAAGAGTGTTGAATCTAAGGATATGGGGTAAGGGTGAAAAGACAGTTGACCTCACTGACACAACCCCCATGCTTCAATAACTACATGAAGTGACTTTTCCCACCAACCTCACATGTGCAATAAATGATTGGAAAATGGTCAAAAAATGAGATAATTGGCTTATTCTCATCACATGACAGAATTTAGGGTGAGTCCTAAGGTCGACACATGGCAACATAGGATTGGGTTTCCCATAAGCCCCCTTCCTCTTCCCCTATGGTGGAATCATAACCCCTTTGGTGGTCTTTACATAACCATTATTGGACCATTCTATTAATTTTCAGCATAATATTTACATACATTTCGAATTAGGCATAAAAGCCAATAATATGGTCCAAAATAGAAATATAACATCATACATACATAAACATTCACTAGTCGGGCCTTGGCCTTGAGCTCCGCACTAGGAATTCGCACTAGAATATTTACATCACTTACATAAGTTTGGATAATACATTCCAAGTCAAAACTAGGGGTATTACATGGTTCACTAAGCCCTAGAAACACCTTGTGTAGGACCAAACCTCAATGATTTTCTTGTATTATCTAGTATTACTCAATTCTACAACAATGGAGTTGCCATGTGAGTTAAAGAATAAACTAAGCAGTAAAAATTCACCAATGTCATTGAGAATTATTAGGATATATGAACTCCCCAACAATGACACCAATTTTTATCACCTAAATCAACCAACTTTTATCACCTAAATCTGCACAAGTAGATTCACCTAATAATTGTAGGAAAACCATCCCTAGCCATAGTTGGAAGCCTCTTCATTCATATTAGTATTTTCCCAATCTCAGGGGATGTCCCTAGGGGATGTATGTTGTTATCAAACCTATAATCTACAGATAATCTCAATTGATTAGCACACCAAAGGCTCGGTCTTGAACTGTCCATTAACAATCAAGGGAGAGGATCATTTTTAAATAAAATTGAGATTGGTTGAGATTAGATCCTTAAGATAGTTATACCAACGAATTGAAAAAATGGATAAAGCGAATGTGCATCCTAGGTGAAGATAAAATAAAAGAACTGCACTCTAACTACCCCAATATTGCAATACTACTTAAACAACAAGCAACCAATACATTCAAGAAGATAGATACCAAGCATAATTGAACCAAATCAACAGTTACACCAAGAGAGTGACTACATCATAGTTAAGGACAATTGGAAAGTTGCATTCGGTCTCTTGCATGTAGTGGTATGAGGGTTTGAAAGGTGAAAGAGTGATGATCTTCTACTGCTCCAAACTATTCAAATAACAATAATGTCTAACTTCAGCTCTTCCTCCCATCCTTGCATATATAGAATGTTGATCCTAAAAGCTAATTCACCCTAACTTCTGGAGAAAAAGTAAAGTAAGCACACTAAAACCAAAAGACTTTGCATGCATACCAAGTACATTACCTTGTTGTTTAGGAAAGCCTTTTTTGCCTTTTTTATGACCTAGAGGGCATTTCTTGATATTTACTCACTACCTAGAATAACAACCTTTTCCTCTTTAATCAAATTTGTCCTATCTAAGTCAGAAGGTTGCTAACACATTAACTTCATATTTGTTGCCATATGTCTCAAGTTGTTGTTTTGACTGACCTTGCCACTATGACAGAATATTCATCGCAAACAATATGCGAATTTAATGCCGTTTGCAATATGCTTATGCATTTCCATTACAATTATGGTAACGTCAATTTAAAAAGAATCCTATTTCCATTACAATTATGGTATCGTCAATTAAAAAATATCCTATTTTTGCTTGTGTGGAAAATAGTTATTCTAAGGAAATAATTAATTCAATTTGAATGCAATCATGAAATAACATTAAATCCTAAGAAAACAGAACCGTACAACAATGGCTGAATTCGTATATGTATTCTACAACTTCTCTAGATACGAATTGAATGGATGTGAAATTTTTGAAGAGAAATTAGAGTTTGGTCTTGGCATTCGACCTTACAATTACTCTAATGCAGGTTCTAATTGTAGCCAACCAACCAGAATGCACTGGTTTGATTTTATTTGTTTATTTATATATTTTCATTTCATTATACGCACCGATAAGGATAAAAAAATGTAATATAGTAATCCCAAAAAAATCTTGTAAAACCAAAACAAAATACCACACTCTAGTGGACAAATTTCCAACACAAAATACCACACTGCCATTGAATTAATTACAAGAATATTCTGGCTCCCATAAAACTATTCAAAAAAGTACGGCACTTCTATAAAGTGAAATGACTTTTGGACTTCAAAAACTTGTGAATACAATCTGGTGCTAATTTTGGAGAAATCTTTTGACTTTAGGATGTTAAATATCACATTTCCATAAATTTAATGGAAAATATATTTTCTTTGGTAAGTAATGAAGAATTATTATTTTTGACTAACAAAATTAAGAGTATTTCATACGAACTTTGATTTGCTGGTTTTGGGATTTGTGGAAGCTACTTGTGACTTCACACATCTCAGTGAAAATAATCCATTTAAATAAATGTTTGTCAAGTTATGGACGATGTTTGTTAAGTCATTGTTTCATAGATCATTGCTCTAAATGAATATATTTTGGTAATGGCATGGTTTATTAATATAATAATATATTCATACTTTATATCACTAATTCAAATTGGAAGTCGGTATAGAGAGAGACCGCCAGGAAAACTTAAGCAACACGCCAAGAACGAGGAGACAAGCTACGGAAACTTCACTGACACGCCAGGAACGAGACTTTAATACACGTGGAACTTTTAACTCCACGAGTAGACGAGGAATCTCAGAGCAGTGTCAGAGAATCCATTCTCATAGAGGAAACGCCTATCGGCGTAAAAATAATAATAATAAATTTGTTTAAAATAATCTAACTTATATTATTAAAGTTATATTTATTTATAAAAGACATATAAATTAAATAATGATAAACATTTAATTATATTTCCATTCAGTAATATATCTTCTGCACTCATTTGGCCACAGCCGCTGGACCTTCAAATGACTCCTCGAGTTTCATTGATCCTCATCGAGATCTATCTATTACCTAGTTTTCATGAGCTTTTTATTGATAAGCTTTAATTTCATTATCATTATGTCTAATGGGATTGTTATGGATGGCTATTTTTAGCTGGAATTTTTTGTTTTTTTATTTTGCAAAAACTAAAATTTAGTTGTATTTTATTGAGATTTTGATAATCTAAATGTAAATGGATTCAGTACCCTCAAAAACACTTTGCACCCAAAAATTCTAAAAATTGACACAATTTTGAAAAATTATGTCCATTTTTTTCAAAATCTTGTACTAAAAGTTTATCTATTCCAACTTACATCATCAAATTTTTAGTAAAAACATTAAATTATTAAATTAACAATAACACGAAATGATGAGAAAGTTGAGTTGTGGCATATTTTAATATCCGCCCATCCTTTTTCTCAGATTTGACAACCTACATCAAATTTTGATTTTTTTTTTTTCAACAGAAAAAAAGTCCCCTGCTATTCATTACTTGAATCAAAGGAACTTACAAGTAGTTCTTGTCCCAAAGACATGATCAGTGGCTAACTAATCCAACAAAAAAGTACATACCTTCCTACAATACATTCGTTGTACGGAAGTAGACCATATGTGCCTATACAACTGAAAAAGAGTGGATAAACAGTAAAACTTTGGATCAAAAACATATGAACCAACCTCCTATCAACCAGTGTAACATAAGTACGACAAAAAACAAAAGAACAGAAACATGCTCTAATTAGTATAGATGCATGTGGAAACTTTCCCCCACAAGATGTTCAACATAGGGGGTGACTTGGAGAGTGCCCTCATCCAACATTAAACCCTACTTTGACAAGAAATCAACATGTTGATTAAATGCCCGAGAGATGTGCTGGAAAGAGTAATCCTGGAAATGAGTCAAAAGCAACGTAATACGCATCTTCCAATGGTGAAGTGAAGACACATTCAGGATATTTTTTCCCGTAGCCCAGCCAATTATCACATTGGAGTCACCAAAAATATGGAGAGTAGGTAGCTGCTTGGAACAAGCAAAAGATAAAATGGTCCACAAGGCCATTAGTTCCCCCCGAGTGTTGCTACCCCGCCCCCCCTCCGAGAGATAGTTCATAAAAATTATTATCGTCAATGAACAGTAAACCTCCAATGCCGACTTTACCCTCCTGTGTCGCGCCATCAAAGAAACCATATGGGCTCAAGTGTGATAGCAAAGGCACATATAAAGCATGAGTTTTTAGACTGAACTTTTTAGGGACAGCATCAATAATAATCTGCAAGATGAAGAAATAGGCCCGAGTAAAGTGGTGATCAAGGGCCTTGAAAAGAACTCGGTTCCGCCACTTCCAAATGCCCCAAACAAAATATAACAGGAGGGAGATAGTGGACCGGTGCCTATTGTGCAAGAGATGAAAAATGTCATCAAGATTTCCCCTGTTCCAGCAGAAATCTATCTTCCTGTGATGGGAGATTATGTCCCAAAGTTGAAGAGTAGTGGGACAATGCACAAAAAGGTGATCAATAGATTCGACATCCTTTAAACACAGCATGCAAACATTCGGGCCCATACCACCCCGACGCATGAAGTTATCCATAGTTAAAACCTTGTTCTTCAGTAAAAGCCAGATGAAGCACAAAATTTTAATAGGTACATTCCATTGCCAAAGAATAGTGTGCCACCACAAATGAGTTTCCACCGGCTGTGCAACAGCGTATGCTTGATAGGCCCACTTGGTAGTAAGTTCACCACCTCTGTCATGCCAATACCACCTGACACAATCCAACTAGGAATTATGTGTTATGCCCACACTTGAGAGACCGGCCATGAAAGCGTTCCACTCCATGCCATTCTGACACGTGATACCAAGCTCAGTCGTCGTGTGCCAGTAATTGCTCGAATCCGATGAAAGAGGGTTCTTTACCTGATTGAGGAAAAGAAAATCCCGGGAAGCTAAGTCCTGTACAATAGCTAGATTAAGCACATCGTTGCATCCATAAAGAGGATCAACCCCAATTCTTACTTGGAAACCGTTCCCCACTAGCCAACCAGTGAAAGAATTGAGCATAGGAAAGGAGTCGAGGAGGCCACTCCATACATTAGATGAATTCTAAGGTTTCTTGTTCGGTTTCCTGAACCATTCGATGATAGACAATCCATGGAGGTATTTATCTCGAATGACCATACCCCATAAGCCCTCATTTTTTAGAGCATGCCACAGGCTTTTTAAATGAAGAGCATGATACACCCAAAAGATATTTCTGATCCCCCAACCACCTTCAACCTTAGGACGAGCAATGGTGTGCCAAGCTGTCAGATGCATACCTGAGCGATCTTTACGAGCACTCCACAGAAAATTGAAAGAGATCCTGCGAATCTGGTGTAATACCATAGGAGGCACCTTGGCCAGAGTGAACCAGTATATGGGAAAATTTGCTAGAATAGAATTTAGCAGAATCAAACGACCTTCTAGAGATAGGCACCAGTAATACCATGAATGGATCTTTTTTTCAAACTTACCAATTATCCAGTGCCAATCCACAACCCTGTATGCATTAGGCTTGAGGTAAAACCCAAGATATTTGAAACCCCCCTCCAAAGCCTTAAACTCATAGGGAAGAATATCACTGATTTGATCACGGATCCCATCAACCATCTGGAAATAATAGAAGCATGATTTGGGAGTACTAATAATCATACCAGTAGTAGAGCAGAAGAGATCAAGTATCGCCTTATAGTGTCTCCATTCCTCGATAGAGCCGTCTCCAAAGATCAGAACATCATCCACGAATAGTAAGTGTGTGATAAAAATACGCCCTGTTGTCTTGATGCCAGTGATCAAACCCTGCGTCTTTGCCTTGTGTATGAGTCTGCTCAAACCCTCTATCACCAATAAAAAAAGTAAAGGCGATAAAGGACAGCCCTGCCTCAGGCCACGAGAACCCTTAAAAAAAGAAGAAGGTTGCCCATTGACAAGTATAGCAAAATTGACAGAAGAGATGCACCCAAGAATCCAATTAGTAATCCCCAAATTCAGCCCAACATTAAGAAGAAGAAGACGAATAAATGACCAATCCACAAGGTCATAGGCCTTCACGAGATCATGTTTAAAAACCGGAGATGATCCAGAGCTAGATTTAGCAGAATCTAAAGTTTCCTGTGCAGTCCCTATGGCATCAAAAATCAAACGTTGCTTAAGAAAGCCAAATTGTTCAGAAGAAATACCTATGGACAGACCATCACGAATGCGATCCGCTATCACCTTTGAAATGATCTTATACAATAGATTACATAGTGAGATCGAACGATAATCCTGAAAAGAAAGAGGCTCTGATATCTTAGGAATAAGTGATATAAAGGTCGAGTTCAATCCACCGCTTACCCTACCAGTAGTACGAGCCTCCTCAACCAACTTGACCAAAGCATTCCCCATCAGATCAAAAAACTGAATGTAGAACTCCACGGTCCACTCGTCAGGCCCCGGGCTTTTATCCTTTGCCATCTTCTTGAGAATGTTTGTGACCTCATCCCGAGTGACTGGTCTCCCAATATGTTCATTGTCCTCGACTGAAAATATACATGGCATGCATTGTAGAACCTCCATTTGAGCACACAGACTAAGTGCAGAAGACTTAGTATAAAGTTTTTCAAAATGATTCCTGGCCGCCCTTTCCAAGCCAGATTGAGACGAGATCCTATCCCCATTTGGCTCAACAATTTCCCAAATAGATACACGGTGACACAACTTGAGGAATCTATTGACAATGATTAAGTTGCGTCATGCAAGCCCCAGTTGCCAGGCATGCATGGGACCTGTTGCACGCCCCATGTTGGGGTTAAGTGTAGTTTTTTTCAGAGGAAGGGTTAAGTGTAGTTATCAAACAAATACGGCTTATGGCAAGTTATTTAATCCAGTGGGGTCAACAGGTTTGTAGCGGTTACATTAAATGGTGGGCAATTACAAGTTATTGATTTTATTTGAATGAATATGATGGATTTTAGTAAATTCATAATAGATTTTTTTTTACATATTTTTTTTTCATTTTTATCTTAATTTAGATAATGGTAAATAATTTATTTTTGAGTTTGAATATAATAATTAAATTCATTATTATCTTAAGGAAAAAATATATTTTATGACTCAATATTAAAAAAAAATTGATATATACCAATAAAAATAATAACTTTTATATAATAAAAATAAAAATAATAATACAATTATTATTTAATTAATAACAATCTATCAAAAATAGTTATATATGTAATAGTGTAAAAATCTAATCATAGAACACAATAACTTTAAAACTTTAATGTAATTTTTTTATTCTTATAATGTGTTTGGCATATTTTTATCTATTGAGACTATTAATGATCAGCTATTTTGATATTAAACAATTTTTTTATTATTAGAACACAAGCTTTTATGTGATTTTTTATAGTTGGAATCCGTTTGAATTATTTTTATCTATTTACACTTTTTTTGTTATTACTTTTTATCTACCCATGGTGGGTGCCAGGTGGTTTGATCCTAATCAAATTAACCTTACCTGGTTAGAGTTTTTTAAATATTTAAAAATTAAAATTAAAAAAATTTAGTATAATGGCATTTCTAGGTTTTTTTTTTAAATGTCAATCCTTAATCATTTAAATTATGAAAAAATGTCAATCCTTAATCATTTAAAATATGAAATAGAAGTAATTACATTTTTAAATTACTTAATTATTTTATTTTATTCTAATATTTTCCCAATATTTTTTATGGTTATCGTAAAATGATAATAATCCTAAAAGTAGAAGATTATTATAAATTCAAGATCTAAATGTTTATTGGTTGTAGCTTGGATGGTTGAGAGGAAAGTTGTTGTCCTCCCCACCCAAGTTCTATTCTTATAAATGATTCCACTAAAAAAATTCAATAACTCTTGAAATTTCAATTAACTGTTTGATCTGGCTCACGATCCCAGATAAACGATCTTCTTAATCATTCTCACAAAGATGTTTCATGCGGAAGTAATTTCGATATGGGCGTGTTGTTCTCAGAAATATCCGAGAAATTCATTGTTTACAGTATATTTTCTAAGAAAAATTCACTGTTTACAAGATATTTTCTAAGGAGTAAGCTAATCATCAAGTCATTTTGGGGATGAAAGCTTTATTGAAATCTAAATTTTTTATTTTTAAAATTGTATTATTATTACATAAATTTGTAATTGCAATTGTAACAATTTCAACCTCATTTTGATTAGAAAATAGCGAAAAAAATATTTCAAAAGGTAAATAGTTTAATCAATAATGGAAGATATTTCTATTAATAGGAGAAACATAATAAGTTGGGGGCAGCTTTGATGGGATGAGCAGTCAGTACTTTCTTATCATAGAGAGAATATTCTTTCCTTTATTTACACTCTTAAGAATAAGTTGCTAAATAGTTTAATTAATAATGGAAGATATTTCTATTAATAGGAGAAACATAATAAGTTGGGGGCAGCTTTGATGGGATGAGCAGTCAGTACTTTCTTATCATAGAGAGAATATTCTTTCCTTTATTTACACTCTTAAGAATAAGTTGCTGGTCATAAATACGTTTTGAAAAAAAGTTTAATTGTATAACTAGACAGTTCAGTAAAATATTTAACTGTACTTGATGGGCAAAATCTACCTGACAGAAATTATCAAGGTGAAAGACCAGCGTGTTGTATCTTTTTGTGGACACTTGGGGCTTTTTGGAAGCTTTATAGCCTGGTTGGCGTACACATTAAAAGGGCGAGTTCACTCTGGAGTTAGTTAAGCATCATTTAATGTTAAAGATGAAAGGCATTGCGCATATGTTATGTAGGATGGAAGAAACTCATGCACGAGATAATTCTCCAAGAAGGCAATTCGTAGTTTTTGCATGTGATGCATCATTACCCATGCAACCATTTGATACGGCAATGATTCTTGCTTGTTATTAATGTGCCGGGGACATGGAAAGTTGATGCAATTGATCTTTATTCTCTATTGCTCAGTATTCTCTCTTATATAGCACCTGGGGTGATGAAAGCAATATGCTATTTTGTAAGAGGACATTCTCTGTTATCTATCATAATTATAATCTGAAGATTTGTTGGGGTTTTTCATCCTCATTGATTTAAGGATTTTCCCCAAGGTACACCTTGCGTTATGGTTAAATGTTTCATGTGATTCAATGGTTCATTGATTCAAGTATTCTGTATTTCCACACTTAAAGTTTTGAAGTTCAAATCTCATCATATTTGATCAAAAATTAATAGGACTTGGCTTGGCGATGATAACAAATGAGAACATTAAAAATATTTGCATGGATAGGTATATAGAATGAACATGTTTCATGAAGAAAGCGAATATGACTTGGTTTGTTAGACTTGGCTTGGTGAGGATTTAACATGAAAAATATTTGGATGGCTAGGTATATAGAATGACACTAAATATTAGTAAGGGTTAGGGGGAAGGGGGGAATTAGAGAAAGAGAGGGAGAGAGAGAGAAAGAGAGAAGGGGGGTTAGGGGTTTGGGGAGTAGTAGGGATATTAGAGAAAAAGGGGGGTATAGGTGATGAGTGTGGGTGTTCAGGTTAGAGAGAGAGAAAAAAGAGTGAGAGAGAGAGAGAGGGTTAGGGGTTCGGGGTTTGGGGAGGAGTATGGATATTTGAGATAAAGTGGGTATTGGTGAGTAGTGTGGGTGTTCGGGTTAGAGAGAGAGAGGGAGATGTAAATGGAGAGGCATTGGGAGGTGGTAAGGGGTTATAGGTAGAGGGAGAGGGGGTTTTTAAGGGGTTATAGGTAGCTCAACAGAGGGAGATGTTAGGAGATTGGGGTTAAGTGCATTAGGGGAGAAAGAGAGTGAGAAAATGGCTTAGTAAGGGTTAAGGAGAAGAGTAGAGAGAGAGAGAGAGAGGAGGAGGAGGAGGAGGATGGTTAGTAGTAAGGGGAGGCATAGGGATGTGTGTGTGTGTGTGTGCAAGAGAGAGAGAGAGAGAGAGAGAGAGAGAGAGAACCAATGGGGCAATGTTGTGTTAGGTCGTTGGGGGAGAGAGAGGGGTGGGGGTTAGGTGTAGGTAGAGGAGTAGGGGAGTGAGAGAGAGTGAGAGAGGTGGTTAGTAAGGGGGAGAGGGGGGATGAGATAGAGAGAGGGGGGGTGTTTGGGGAGGAGTAGGTCAACTTGAAATAAAGGGGGGCATAGGTGAGGAGTGTGGGTGTTGGGGTTAGAGAGAGAGAGAGAGAGATAGATACATTATGGAGTGGTAAGGGGTTAGAGGTAGAGAGAGAGGGGGGTATTTAAGGGGTTAGAGGTAGAGAGAGAGAGGGGTAGTTAAGGGGTTAGAGGTAGAGACATAGGAGGTGTTAGTAGATTCAGGGTAAGCGGAGTAGAGGAAAAAGAGAGTGAGAGAAGGGGTTAGCAAGGGTTAGGGAAAGGGGGAGAGAGAGAGAGAGAGAGAGAAAGAGAGAGATTGTGGGGTGGTATGGGGTTAGAGGTAGAGAGAGAGGGGGATAGTTAAGGGGTTAGAGGTAGAGAGAGAGGGGGGTAGTTAAGGGGTTAGAGGTAGAGACATAGGGGGTGTTAGGAGATTGGAGGTAAGTGGAGCAGATGAAAAAGGGAGTGAGACAAGGGGTTAGTAAGGGTTAGGTAAAGGAGGAGAGAGAGAGAGAGAGAGAGAGAGAGAGAGGGGAGGTGTTAGGGGCCTGGGGGGAGAGACAGGGGTAGGTGGAGGGTGTTCGTGATTAGGTATAAGGGGGTGATAGGGAGTTAGAGAGGGGGTGTTAAGGTTTGGGGGTGTGTGTTACGGGGTAGGGGGTGTTAGTGAGTTGGAGAGGGGATGTGGGTGATTAGGGGTAGGTGGTGTTAGGGAGTTTGAGAGGGGGTGTTAGAGGGTTAGGGATTTGGAGAGGGGGTGTTAGGGGGTGTTAAGGGCTGGATTTATGGAATAAAATATTCTTTACAAAACATGTATGCATTTTGGTTTTTTAAAATGCTTACACGTTTTGTTGTCTTAACCTTTGTGGCATCCCACTTGGATGACTTGGGATTTCCTATTCGTATGTTTAATAAACACGTATGTGTTGTTGAATTCTACAAGAACGCGTTTTACAAAACATCATTTGCATCTAAAAGATCCCCACATTATTAGTTTATGTTTATATATTAAAATTAAATCTTTTAAACCAATTAGAACTTTATTATATAATCATTTCATTTCATATTTTTTCACAATTTTATGTTTCTTAAAAGAATACTTTAACTGTTTCTTAAACTAAACATTATATTCCATGTTATTTGAATTTTTTTAATTTAATTAAACATTCTATTAGTCAAATTTTATAAAATAGATATTCGTTCAACATTAACTCACCATTAACTACACATGTAAAAATTGAAACAAAATCACTCACAATTTAGTATCTCAAAGATGATACACATGTAGAAATGGCGACAAAATCACTTACAATTTAATCTAAGATGAAAGCAAAATGATATACCTAAGGTTAAGGATATATACATCTCTAATCTTAATTATACATCACTAAATACCATTTCATACTTTCCTAAAAAAGATATACAACATTTTTTATTTATAAAAGTTTGGACAAAATTTCTCATAATTTTATATATATATATACTTTTTATATATACACTTTTTATATATATATATACTTTTTATATATATATATGTACTTATTTTAATAATACATTATATAAATACATTTTAAATTTGAAGTTAAAATATTAGATTCATAATTTTAATATATGTATTTTTTTTAAGATTGACTAAAAATTATGTGACTACAACATTTATTAAAAAAAAATATAAAATAATAATAATAAATTTGTTTAAAATAATGTAACCTATATTATTAAAGTTATATTTATTTATAAAAAACATATAAATATATAAATTAAATAAAAATAAACATTTAATTATATTTCCATACCGTAATACATCTTCCGCACTTAGTTGGCCACAGCCGCTGAACCTTCAAATGACTCCTCGAGTTTCATTGATCCTCATCGGGATCTATCCATTACCTACTTCTCGTGAACTATTTTAGATAAGTTTTATTTTTATTATCATTATGTCTTGTTCTTATTGGATAGTTATGGATCGTTATTTTAATTTCGAATTTGGTGTTTTTTAATTTTGTAAAAAATGAAATTTAGTTGTATTTTATTGAGATTTTGATGATAGAAATGGATTCAACATCTTCAAAAACATCTATAATCTCAAATTCTATTCCTACTCAAATCGTCAATAATTTTTTTTTCAATAATTTTTTTTATGAAAACATTAAATTATTAAATTATCAATAACACGAAATGATGAGAAAGTTATGGCAGATTTTAATATCTGCCCATCATTTTTCTCGGATTTGATAACCTACATCAAATTTTGATACATCCACGTAACAGGGTGACGCAACTTGAGGAATCTATTGACAATGATTAAGTTGCGTCGAGCGGGCCCCAGTCGCCAGGCCTGTATGGGACCTGTTGCACGCCCGATGTTGGGGTTCAATTGTAGTTACCACACAAATATGGCTTGTGGCAGGTTATTAGTCCCTGCTCCGCAGGGATTATAGCGAGGGATTATAGCGATCGCTTGGTCGTCCAAACATGTTTGATTTTAAATTTATTTCATTTTGTCTATAATGTAGATTAAAGTGTGTAAATTGTTTTAATTAAATTTGATTTTTTAAATACATAACAAGTAATTATAAATTATTAGAAATACATTAATTTATTTTGTGATTGGTGCATTATTCAGATTTGACAATTTTCCTTTGGTGTGCAAATTAAATATTTAAAAATTAAAAATAAGGAAAAAAATCTCAAACTTGCCACGTTACTAGTAACATCATTAGTAACGATCAATAAAATATCAGTTAATTTATTAATCCAAGATACGAATAAATGTTAATGTGGTGTACAAGTACGAACATTGCTTAGGTGTCCAAAAATCCAAATAAAAATTTGGAGATCAGAATGTTTATTGCCGTGCGATTAAGTCAGTTATGCAAATATGAATTTATTGATCCAAGATACGAATAAATGTTGATGTGGTGTACAAGTACGAACATTGCTTAGGTGTCCAAAAATCCAAATAAAAATATGGAGATCGGAATGTTTATTGCCATGCGATTAAATGACTGACTTAAATGCAATTAAATGACTGACTTAATTGCAGGTTAACTACATTGATTTCCGTCAAGGAAGCTTTCTAGATATGGTGGCAGAGGAAGATGAAGGTGCTAGAAGGAGAGAAGTTACAGACAGTGAAGGTTATCAATCATTTTTCGCTGTGAAGCAAGAGAGTTTTATTAGCTGTTTACTTTGGGTGTGAAGCTGGAGTAACAAGAACCGTAACGAGAACCACTTTGATTCTGAAGGGTGAAGGGTCTGAAGAAGGAGTGACAAGCGTGACTTTGATTATGAAGCAAACTTGACTTTGATTGTGAAGCAAGCCTGGGATCGACTCAGTTCTGCGCTAAAGGTATGTAAAAAGAAATCATTTATTATTTTCTGCAAACTAATAATAGTGTTATGTCTATGATTGTTATTATTGTCTTTAAATTTACATAATTTACATAATTTTTATTTGTAGAGATTCTTGACAAGAAGCCAAAATATTGATGAGAGAGGATACTAATTGGAATTGGAAATCAAATTTTGAATAAGTGATTACCTGCCACGCCTGTAACTGGAATTTTCTTGTCCCTGTATCTGTCAAGGAACATGTCAATGGTGTCCCATAATGCTTTAAATTAAACTAAAAGATGGAAAGACTACTAATTCAATAAACAGAGTAACATGATTAGGAGGACAAAAGGACTACTCAGTCTGTACAGTCAACTTATGTTGTATATTCAAGAGGAGAGATTGACCTCTTTTTCACGGTAAAATTTAGACATATCCTGTATATATTTAGCAACCGCCAATGGATTGCCCTCATCGCCTTCGTCAATGTTAGGCACTGGAGGCATTGGGTCAATGTTAGGCAATGGGTCCTCTGCCTCGTCTATTTCCATTTCGGAGATTTCGTCTATATCCTCTTGCCATGAAATAATACACTCTGAAATCATACCATTCTGTCATGTAATGTTATTACAGTAACCTAGAGGTGTTAAGCCCTACCCTTTTCTCTGGAGCTCTTTTCTAGTAATCTCATACCAGAAGTAATCATATGCGTGAAAACGCAACCCTTAGAAGCAGATAAATACATACGTAACTGACCTTGTTCTCAACTATTGAATCCACTAACATGGCGTCATTCTCATCATTCTTTAACAATGCTGCCCGAGACCGAGTGATGATTCATGGAGGGCTGGACACAGAGTGGGGAGGGCTGGACACAGATTCTAGTACTCTGCAATCCTCCATTGACTTTTGAACATCAGGCTTGATGTTGGGTTTCTCCCTTTTGGATCCCATTGTTGGGTTTCGCTTCTTAGCTCCACATTGCACATGCTCCTCAGCTGCTGGGGCAACCTGATTACACACACAATACAGGACAAAGCCAATACTTGCCATGATAAACCTAGATTGCCTGTGGAATAACTCATTGTGAGAAGATTGAAAACGGTCTCACCTGTGCCAAGTGTTGATTTGTTGGCCAAAGCAGCAATGGATTGCCTGGCGACAAAATACACAGAATATTATCTACTCTAACATGGCGTCATTCTCATCATTCTTCAATAATGCTGCCCGAGACCGAGTGATGATTCGTGGAGGGATGGACACAGAGTGGGGAGGGCTGGACACAAATTCTAGTACTCTGCAATCCTCCATTGACTTCTGAACATCAAGCTTGATGTTGGGTTTCTCCCTTTTGGATCCCATTGTTGGGTTTCTCTTCTTAGCTCCACATTGCACATGCTCCTCAGGTACTGGGGCAACCTGATTACACACACAATACAGGACAAAGCCAATACATGCCATGATAAACCTAGATTGCCTGTGGAATAAATCATTGTGAGAAGATTGAAAACGGTCTCACCTGTGCCAAGTGTTGATTTGTTGGCCAAAGTAGCAACGGATTGCCTGGAGACAAAATACACAGAATATTATCTACTCAGGCTGACTGAAAAATATTTGAAGGTTTTGCACCCATTGCTTGAACGGGAATTAAGTCCTCACCTTGTGACCTGAAGATTGGCGACTGTAATGGATTTCTTACCACCAACGACATGGACATGGTTCCTGAAGGTCAACATATTCAAAACCCCTAAAATCTATAAACGCATCGTCAAAATATGCCAAAAATCAGCCGATCCTTGCACATTCTTCATATATTCTGAGCAGTTCCTTTTACAGGCAGTCGATTTCCTCCATGAAGAAAGTCCATGCTCACCGACTAGCTTCCATGCGCAGATGAGGGGGCTGAGATAGTGACCGTATGGGTGAGCCTGCAGGGAGAACCCCATCATAGCGAAGATGTCGTGAATGTTTTTGTGTTGTTGCGTGAAAATGGCACGTAATCTACATGCAGCACGCCTCCCTCATCCTTTCTAAAATTTGAAGGAGAACCCCATCATAGCGAAGATGTCGTGAATGTTTTTGTGTTGTTGCGTGAAGATGGCACGTAATCTACATGCAACACGCCTCCCTCATCCTTTGTAAAATTTGTAACAGGGACCCTAAAAGGCCGTGTGGCAATTGACATACTATTGGGCTGCCCGTGAGTATTGTAGTGTGTCGTGTAGCATGGAGAGCTGCTAATCAACACGTCGCGGTACTTTATCTTCCAAGATTAATAATTTAGGAAGGGAGTATTTGTTGCCTTTCTTCCACCAACGGTAAGCGAAGGGATTTCATTTATTCCCGAGCCTTGTCCAACTACACCGAACTAGCCACTCACCGGGTGAATGATATATAATTTTCCTGCTTCAACTTGCCCGAACCACAATTGGCCCTACTGTCGTAGGGCACCCTGGGAGGTATTCCGCCTGTGAATTCAACATCCTCATCTGGGCTTTTCTCATTTGGATCTACTGGCTCTTCATGGCCACGAGTATGGGGTTGATGATTTTCTTTCAGGCTCTGTTAGTATTTGATTTCTAGTTTATGAACATACTATGCTGAGAATTATGTTTATATATCTATATCTTCAGAACATTTATATTACGAAAGCATAGCCATGTAAACGAATTTCATACTGTGGATTACAACTCAAAACCCATTTGATTTTTCATGAATTGCGCTTAATATGGTATAATTTAATTTTTATATGGCATTTCCTCTTATTTGGCCTTGCCATAATTTGACCTTCCCATAATTTGACCTTCCCATAATTTGAGAGAATATTAATTAATATAGCCAGTTTACAACATTCAAATGGAAATCTTTTGCTCATGACAACTGCTAATACATGAGCATAAGCATTAGTTAAAAGGATACATGAATTGTGATGGAACAGTAACAGTATACCGTCTTCACTGTCCTAGCAAACACCTTTTGACAAATATAATTTTGTTATTGGCTTAATTAACTTAACAATATTGAGAAACATATGTAAAAATACAGTGCGTGCTTTTTACTCTTGATACTCAAATTTTGGGTGATAAATTTTAATTTATTTTGTACAACTTTCCAAGAAATTCCTCAATTTTGATATCTCTGTGTTTGACTATAAGTTTTTTATTTATATTTTAAAAATTGACTATAAGTTTTTTATTTATATTTTTAAAATTCAAAGCAGATCTAAAATAGTCTACTCCTCGTATTGTCCAAATAAAGATGTATATTTTTAATGCCTGTTCACCCATTTCAGAAGTTGACAAAAAAGAGATACAATGCATAAGCAGTACTTTCGTGAGGGGTCAAAAGAGTGTACAGTTTGAGTGGGACTAACGCTTAAGAACATATGTTTACTCCTAGGAGGTCATAGGTTCAAATCCGGAGGGGGTAGGGTATGTACACCTCTGTAGACTTTAGCAGTTACATTGCTGTGCAGAGGGGATCCCTTGTTCCACAAACAACGGTGTCTCATACACCAAATTGGTAACTTAAAAATAGATTATCATAGATGATGATGATGATTATGAGCATAAACAGAACTGTTATCCCGGGCTTGGAGGGTTCCGAGAATGCTGCTGAAAACTAGAAGGTCAAATGATATTTGTTTAACCAAAACATAATTCCTTGTTGTTTGGAATATGTCCCTCGTGGAAAGGGTATTTGCGTCCCTGGATTGAGTTTTCAATTGTAAGCATCTTGGAGTCAGTAGAGCAGCAGCCTTTGCCAATGAATCTGCCTCCTCGTTCAATTCTATGTAGATATGTTGGAAGCAGATGGCAGCAAGTCTCAGTAGTTTTTCCAAGGTGTTTCTAAACTGCCCGCTTGATGATGTGTGCAGTTTGTTTGTGATATTCCCTTTAGCCATCCTATGACTATGCTTGAATCCTGATAAACATCAATGTATCCAGTGCTATGTCCAGTAGTGTGCTGGCTGCCAGTAGTTCTGCTATGTTATTTGTTCCATACCCAATGCCAGCTTGAAAGTGAGTTTTTGCTCATTGTTAAAAAGGAGCCATCCACCAGTTCCACAGGTGCCTGGATTATCTCTTGATGCTCCTTTAAAATGCCCGAGTTCTTGATGGATCTCTTGTGGGAAGGGTAAGAACTCGAGGGGCATTGATGTTTTCTTTGCTTGGCTGGTCACCTTGCTGGCTTTTAGTTTGAAGAAAACACGTTGAAGATTTGGCCTCTTGTCTTGGAAGATTGCTTCATTTCGAGCCATCCAGATTTGATCAAATGACCTCAAGTGCTAATGAATGATCCTCTTCAACAGCTCTGTGTAGCCACATGTTAAAACCATGATTTAAATCCTCCCCTTCTAGATGACTTTGTGTACAAGAAGTCTTCTGGCTGCATCCCAATCCTCCTTGGTGAAGTGGAAATGAAGAAAAAGATAGCAGTTTGATTCCTCACATTCCTCACAGTGTGGGCATCTACCGGGTCAGTTAGTGCTACTGCTAACTAGGTGAAGAGCTTTATTCTAGGTGGCATTGAGATATTCCACATCCTGAACCATCACCATCTTTGTATTCCACCTGGTTGGAATCTGTGTGGAGTAACCCATTTTTATTGAGTAGGTGTGAATTTTGGGTTTGCCCCCCAGAGTAGCTTGTCACTCATCTACCTTATCATGACACCTACACATATCAGCTATATTGTGAAATCTGTTCATTGGATGGCCTTTACTCCCATAAGTTCAAGATCATTATGTTCCAGCCAGATTTAATCAAGGGAGTGATGTGCCAGGGGGGCAACAATGTCTAAGAGAGTTGTTACTATATTAACATTACTATATTAACATTTATTAACAATGTTATCTTTAAATAGTTTATGGATTTAAAGTTTCTCCAACCAATTTTACCAATTTTACTTTAATGTTAGATTTTTATTTTTATTTTTGAATTCTTTTTCATAATATTACATATAGCTGGATATTATTATTAGTCCCTGCTAAAGCAAATAAAATAGTTACCTAAACCTAGTTACCAATCTAATTAATGTTCAACACTTAATATTTTATTTAACATTTTTATTATGTTTTATCTACTAAATTTTTTGTAGGAATACAATTGGTAAATATATAAAACAATTATTAAAGAAATACTTTTTATTCTCGGCCACACCAACCCTAAACTGGTTGGATTTAATGAGCTAGCAAGAATTAACAATCATTTACTTAACATAAAAATTAATAATTTATTACATATAATATAACAGTATTATAACATTATTGTGAGATGTAGAACAGTTGGTGGCAGGGCATGGTTAAGACACCCCCTAAGCAGAAAGGTTGTCGGCATACCAAAAAATCCAACCATGTTAAGGGTTGTAACTTAATTTACCGTACAATACACCTTAAAAAAATTTCTTAATAATTTGTCAAATATAATGCAACATAAAAATTAATATTTTATTACATATAATAAAAAAATACAATAAATGAAACTGTAAATATTATTCTATGGCAGGGACTAGCTAGGTTGCTTAGGGTAAACTCAGTTTCAAAAAATCAAAATATCTCTAAGCAATATGAAAGCATGTGTTAAAAATTTCATTATAACAACTAATTTATGAAAGAACATGGAAGTAGGGTATATAAACCTTGCACCTGTGTCACGAAAAATGAGTGTTGAGAAGCATGTAATGCATTCTAAGCATGACTAGTTGTCCAATTGATTGTTGGTGGTTTCAAACATGTAGAAATGGAAAATAATATTTGTTTATGGTTTTGTTATGCCTATTTATTGAGTGCTATGGTTGGAGGAAAATAATGTGTGAGTTTGTTTAACCTACTATTATGCTTTCGAAATTTCTCCAAAATCCTTATGTTGTTGAACATTCTAGTTGAGAGCCCATATACTTTGTAATGGTTATTATAACCATGTGTTAATTTTTTAATAACACATTGAATGTACTTCGGAGTGTCGATTTTTTCTCCCATAAGGGTGGGAAATAATTGTCTAATGGTTTTATGTTTCTATGTTGTTTATTACTGCAATTGTGTTAAGATATAATTTTCTACTATGTTTCTTTTGCTCAACTTTTCTAAAGTAAAATTAATATTTATGTTTTTTTATTTGTATATGCAGAATAATGTCGAAAGTCAAAACCCATAAAGATGCTATTGATGTCGTTTTAGAAAAATACAACCTGTATCGCTTGGACAACTTTGCATATACCCCAGGAGATTGTTTGTTTGATGCTTTCCATGTCCTACTACATAATAGATACACATCTATAGAACTAAGAAATGGTGCAATACAACACTTCAAATATTGCTTACAAACAAATGATAAAGAAGCACTTGTATCTTATCAACACGAATTGAACACGTATTCTTTGATGGAAATACATAATGTTAATGATCCAGAGGTTTATTTGGAACAAATGTCAAAATCAGCCTCAAGTCTTCTACCATTAGAAGATAGAGGCCTCTAGGGAGACATGTTCTGCATACATTGGTTGTCAAAATGGCTCAATATACCAATAAGAGTTTGGTCAAAAACAAAAATGAAGCCGTATTTATATTTCAATTCAACATTAGTAAATAACACATATGATATCTTGTTTCATGACGAGAACCCTCTTGCTGGACATTTTGAACCATTGTTGTGCAAAAAACAAATACACATGATCAATGATCATCTGAATACTGAAAAGACTACTAGATATGAAAACATAGACCACCAATGGATTCAAATACAAAATAGGATGCTAGCAAATGGACTTGAACGCGCTTGTGGATTCAATAGTGCAGATGGTGAGACTTCATTTCAAACCATTTGCCACTTAACAGAAAATGAATATGATGCCCCTTGCTTACGACGCGTAGTGGCGCAAACGTTCTCCAATGCAATAATGCAAAATGATTCTTTTGCAATAAAATGCATAGAACATTATATCAATATTGACATATTGAAAAATGTTCCAGGAGTGGCAAACTGGCAAGCATATATTGTCAATTTGGCATTACCATATAAAAAAGGCTACATAGAAGGTGGTCCATTTGTCTACAGTTGGATATCCTACATTTGGAACATAGAAATATGCATATGGTCTGCTAAAACAACCAGCATCTTAGCTAAATTCTATCCAATAAGAAATGCATCAAAGGTTTTTAATGTCATTCAATATGAAATAGGCATGCAACGATTTCATTATGAACCATTGCAAAAAGCAATAGCAACAAACAATACGACATATACAATATTGTCTAGTAATAATATACAACTACAAGTAGAAAAAAAATTGTCTCTTCGCTCTATCAAAAAAATAATGAGAGGTAATGCTATATCTGATCCAAAAACAAAGATAGCTGATCTAGAAATAAATAGAATAGCTGCGAAAAAAAGAAATGCAAATGTTATTTGTGAACAATTTGAACCATTTAAACAAGAGAAGAAACTTAGAGTTTGGCATGAAGATGAACAAAAACAAGAAAACATACTTCCAACACTAGTTGAAAAAGCATTTATAAAACAAGCCTCTGATATCCCCATTTACAATTGTGTAGTTTGTGATTGCAACTTTTTTAGAAAAGATGTTGTAAAAACAAAAGATAAACATATAGAAAAACTAGGCATGGAAATAGAAAAAACACAATTGAAACGATACACAATTGAAAATTTAGAAAACCAATACACATGCAAACTTTGTCAAAAAGCTTTTGAACATGATGAGATTCCTAAATTTGCATGTCCACAATGTATCAGAAGAAACAAGCACATAGGTATAGTCAAGCAATTAAATGAATTAGAGGAAAGGCTAGTATCACCAAGATTGCCTTTTTTGCAAATACGAGAGCTAGGACAAAAATATAGAGGTCAACAAATGGGCCTTACTGGAGGCGTTATCAATGTTCCAACTGACATGTCTCGAATTCAATATGCCCTACCTCGTGACATAAAAGAAACCGACACTGTTGCAGTTGCAATTAAAAAAAGACTATCCTATAAAAGTGCTTATGCTTTTGGTCACATACGTGTACATCTAGTCATGAAAGCATTAAAGCGATTGTGCAAAACAATGCTCTATAAAATGGAGAAAGTTGTTATAAATGATAATTGGAAAGAAATGTTCAACCAGGCAAAGGATGCCTATGAAGCTGATACTGATAATGAAAGTGAGACTACCATCGATGAAAATACTCAGGAGCCAGTAACAAAAACACTACTCCATGGATTCACAGATTCACATAGTATATATGATCTTCAAAACAATCAAATAAACATTGCTCCTGGCGAAGGCTACATTCCGTTGGGAATTTTCCAAGATAGATATTCAGAGGAAATGAGTTTTCCTACACTATTCTATGGACAAAAACGACCAGACGATGTTACAAAAAGTTTTACTTATCAAAAAATTTCTAGATGGGAGATATTACATAAGGACCATGACTTTGCATATCACATCACAAATTTGTTTTACAAGGCAGTTCGCATTATTCTTAATCAAGTATTAAATTGTATTTGGATTAGAATAAGAAAGGGACAACTAAAGGGAAGGAAGTTACTAGCAAAAGATGTTAAGTCAAAACCAAATTTGGACCGCATACTAAAATCAGACATTGGTTACATGGATCTAAAATCAATCCGCACATCACCAGATTACCATCTAGCCATACCCAGAAACCTTTATGCAATGATACGACAGTTAGGTCCCCCGACATTTTTTGTAACATTTAGCAGTGCGGAACATCATTGGAAACCATTAATCAATGCACTAAAAGATATAAGAGCAAAAGCAAATCTTCCTGTTGAAAATGAAATACAAGATAATGAAATTGAAACATTGGTACGAAATGACCCTGTAACTTGTGTACGATACTATATAAATAGGATAAATGCGCTCCGACAACTTCTTGCTTATGACTACAAATACTATGGTTAGATAAAAGACTATTTCTTTGTAACTGAATTCCAAAACAGAGGCAGTGAACATGATCATGGATTACTATGGATAAAAGACGCACCAATATATGGTAAAAATACAAATGCTGAGATAGAAGAATTTGTAGAAAGATATTTGTCCTCTGATTCAAGATTACTTACAAATGATCTTAAAACAATTCAACAACACCATCACACAAGAACTTGCAGGAAAAATAAAAACGCCCACTGTAGGTTCAACTTCCCCATACCCCCAATGAGAAAAACAAGAATACTTGAACCAACAGAATTTAAGAATGATATAATGAAGAGAAATGCAAAAATAATTTTTGATACTTTGGAGCATACTAAATATGATGACACATATACATTTGATAATTTCTTAGAGAGCTTGAGTTTGACAGAAGACGATTACACAAATGCCATTAAATGTAGTCTAAAACAAACAACAATCCTATTAGAAAGAAGACCTGTAGACATATGGACAAACAATTTTTCCCGTCATATTCCAATAGTTTGGAATGCAAACATAGACTGCCAATATGTACTTGATTCATATGCTGTAGCTACATATTGTAGCTCTTATATGACAAAGCTCGATAGAACAATGACAGAGACATTTAAGCATATATGAGAAGAACACCAAAAAACAAAAAATGGCATTGTACAAACAATAAGTAGGCTTGGAAAAGCTTTGTTGAACTTGCAACAAATGTCTGCACAACAAGCTGTATATATTGTTCTATCTTTGCCTTTGAATACTAGTTCAAGGAAATGTGTATTCATTAATACTTCACCCAAAGACCAACGAGCATTTATATTGAAAAAACCAAAGGATTTGCAACAGGAACGCGATGATTCAGAAGATATTGCATGTGCATCACTCATTGATTGGTATCTAGATCGTCCCGCAACCATTGAACATATATGCTTGGCAGAATTTGCATCAAGTTATACAAAAAAAGGGAATAAACGAAAAAAAAGTGATATGCCATATGTGATTAGATATGTGAGATATAGTGAACATAAAGATCCTGATAATTACTACAGAGAACAATTAATGTTGTATGTTCCTTATCGACATGATGAAATCATTTTCAAGGAACAATATTCAACTTGGAATAATGCATACATGAGCTTGAAAAGTGCCATTAAAAAAAATGAACAAATGTTCACATATAGAATGGCTGAAGCATGGGGTGACATTGACGATGCATCAATCACACTAGAAACTAAAAATTATGAGGTGTTTAATAGAGACATAATTAAAGATAACCAAACAATTAGTATTGATATATTCCACAATGATTATGAGAAATATGAAGAATGTAACATTGATGCTGATGTCAAATACTACAAAGACATTAAAAACATAAAAACATCACTTGACAAACCCTATCACATTGTAAAGCAACCACATATATTAGAAAATGAAACATTTTATAACATCAGGAGACAATTGAACAAAGAGAAATCAGCTATAGTGAAAGATATATTGACTAAAAAGAAAAATGCACCAAATGAACCAATTTACTTGTTCTTGACAGGAGGCGCAGGAACAGGCAAAACATTTCTTGCAAAAGCATTATTCCAGTCACTTGTACGCATGTATAATAATATAGCTGAGTATGACCCACAAAAAATAAAGGGACTCATAACAACTTACACAGGAAAAGCAGCATTCAATGCAGGAGGTGTCACATTACACTCTGCGCTTTTCATGCCCTTCAACAAATCATAATACCTACCCCTAAATAGTGAAAAATTGGACACATTGACAAAACACTTTCAACAACTTTGTGTTTTGCTAATTGATGAGGAATCCCTTGTTGGCTCGACATTCTTGTACCAAATTGACAAACGGTTGCGCGAAATAAAGCATATGCCAACAACATACTTCGGAAATGTCGATGTTATTTTCGTAGGTGATTTGTATCAAGCACAACCCGTCAAATATTCTTTTATCTCTGAAAACCAATATTGAACAAAGAAAAATTATCATATACTTTTTGGCAAGAAAAAGTCAAATGCTATCAATTACACCTAACTATGCGTCAAAAAGATGAATACTTTATTAGAATATTAAACAAAATGAGATTGAATGAGCAATCTGATGAGGACATAGAGTACATAAATCACCATTGTTATAAACTGGCACCTGCTGATCCATTATTTCCATACTTATTTTATAGAAACAAGGATGTCCAAAGCCATAATGAAAAAATACTTTTAGAACTAGATGAAGAACTAATAAGTCTTGAAGCAATCGATGAAGCTCAGAATAGTCAACAGAACTTTCACACTTATGACAAGACGACAAATTTACCACCCAGAATACTAGTAAAAAACAATGTCCTAGTTGAATTATATGCTGGAAACTACAACATAGAAGATGGGCTTGTCAATGGTGCTGATGGAGCATTCAAGGGTTACTCAGTGCATAAAAAACAATTGGATGTTGTCTGGGTAGAATTTATTGATCCAACTGTTGGAAAATTGCAACGAGAAAAGTTTTCTGAATTCTATGACGAAAAAATTTCACCAACTTGGACACCAATATTTCGTATTGTGAAGCCATTGTCTTGGTCTGAAGGAAGAAATCAAACAATTGTACAAAAACAATTCCCAATACAATTAGCATGCGCTAGAACAATACACAGAGCACAGGGATTGACTTTAGATAGACTTGCATTTGATCCAAGTAACATTAAAACACATGGATTAGTATACACAGCTTTATCACGAGTGAAATCCATGGACTCACTATTTCTAGTTAAAAGATTAACACAAGAAAACTTCAATGTAAACAAAAACATATCAATAGAAATGAAACGACTAACTTAAGATAAAGCATGGAAATTAGACTACATGCAAAAATCAACTTCATGTTCCACTAGACTTTCAATTGCAACATTGAACACACAAAGTTTGCATGCACATATTGATGACATACTACAAGATGAGGATCTCATGAACAATATGATTCTTTGTTTTCAAGAAACAAGAACAAATTTCCCACCAAGCAAAACCAAAATTTCAAGATACAACTTCAATACATCATACTCTGTTCATGGTGTGCTCTCTTGTATAGAAAAGAACATAGACATAATTGCAAACAAAAACTTTTGCAATGAGAAAGTCGAACTTGCTATGTCAGAGCTATATATCCAACAACATATTTGCATAATGAACATATATGCTGCTCCATTTTCATCTGCTTCAACAATCATTGAAACAATCTCATCTGCGAAGGCTGAAATGCTTCATGGCAACAACATCATTTTGATAATCGGTGATTTCAATATCAACATACATGCAAATAATCAAAGAAGTAACCAACTAACAGAATACATGCACTCACAACACTTACATGAAATAACAAACAAATCTACACCAGAAACAAAAAGTCACATTGATCACATTTGGACAAATTTGCCTTCTCAACATTGTCAAGTCAACATATTAGAAGCATATTGGAGTGACCATGAAGCTATTTATGCTTTACTACAGTTGCTTTAAATTGTGTACCAGTTGGCTTCATTAAATCTCCCCAGTAAACGAATTAAAGGTACACTAACAATATTTATTCATTTTTTTTAATTAGCTTTTACATAGAACAATATCATTGTACTTGTACTTTGCCATGTATTCCATGCAATATTTTTCTACTATGATAGTAGAAGTATCCTTAGATTTTTCGTTGCTTCAATTGTAAACAATGTCTCTTGTTATATAATACAAGCAAAAATGTTTACTAATGATTGGAATTTCCATCTTTTGTCGTATAAAGACTATTTCCTAACCCATTATGTTGTCCAACAACTCTATGTTAAAGCCCTTGCTTCCTTCCATCCAATCTAATGCTGTAAGGTGATTCACTGGCATAAGCAACAACTAGAGCACTAGTAGCTTACCTTGAATACTATTTATTCACAATTATCCTGTACTCTTTTTAATGTGATGGGTTATGATCATTGAGTGGCATACATAATTTCTATATTACTATAGTGGGAATATCATCTCAAAATGATAAAGACAACAATTTTGTTATCCTCCCCACCTAGGTTCATATCTTACACGTGATCCTGATCCTTGCGAGTAAACATTGACTATCTATTGTTGTAATGAAATAAGTATTGACTATTTGACTAGATTGTATTTATGTCCATACACTTTCGTTTCAAGGTGGATGGACATACTTGTTTTACACTTTCTATTTGTTATTTCTATCGAAGTTCCTTTACACCTTATAGGACAATTGCTAGTATATATCATTTGAACATGTGAATCAAATTGCATACATAAAACATATCAATGAAAAGGGAAAAGGGAAAGAGATTTACTAACCTTGCATACAAAGAGATTTACTATTTCCACTAAACATCAGAGATTTACTATTTCCACTAAGCATCATCATACATGAAGGAATTTCCATGTTCTTTCTTTGGGTTAGGTGCTGAACAAAATGGATCTTAAACATTTACCATTCGTAATCTCCACCAAATCTTCAAAATTATGTAACCTGTGGTTCACGAGTCGGGAGAAGTCCACGGCGATTCAGTGAAGGACACAGATTGTGGATGGATGAAGGGAATTCTTACCACGGAGAAGGTCCCGCTAGCGTGGACGGGAAATTCAATATTATTATCGTGCACCGCCCTCAACGTCAATATTATTTTAAAAGAACTCAGCGATAACTGTACGTGTCATTTTGTTTCCTTCCCCTTTGGATGGCTGAATGACAGGAGATGTGATAGCTGGTATAGAAACACACCACACACCATTATTGGCAGTTGGCACCAAGTCTTCATGTGACATGTCCTTTCAAACTTTCGGGCAAATGGACCACAAGCCGTTGCCAACCAAGCTATTTTTCTTTTCCAACACGTGTCAATTGCGGGCCCTTCTCCATTGCAAGACTTTGGGTGGAATTCCCTTGAATCCCTTCGATTAAGCTAATCTCAAACCTCGTCAATTGTGTTGTTCGTAATGATAATGCTGCGGAATATGGATGGAAGAAGGGAATTTCACCAAAAGTCCTGCCATGGAAGACCACCCGTCAAGGAGAGCGGTGAAGGGAATTCCACCAAAAGTCCTGAAGGCTGCCATGCAAAAGGTGCACTTCCCTCAGCGTCCCTAATGCGTTCAGATCATCTGTACTTGTCGTTTCGTTTCCTTTCCTTTGGATGGCAGACAATGTTCACATTGTGGCCATAAACCGTATCCTTTAAACCAATAATACATGACTAAAGTTGATCATCGACACGTACTGTGAGAACCACATGTATTTCTCAGGTCATACCTTGGGTCTGTGCTCATAATGTACATATTAGAGAGAGAATGAAGCCAGACCCAGCACAACAGAAGGTATTCTTTAAAGAGGACACTTAAATGTTCCACAATATATCTATGAAAAGTATTGTGATATAGCCAAGAGAACAACCTGCCTATGAACTCGGTTGTATGATCGGCACCGCCACCACTAAGCTCCATTGGTCTAATTTTATTCATTGTGGTCTTATGATTTGAATCATTTTAGCCACAGAAATATTTTCCTAGGTCTGTAGATGCTTATCCCGGGGTTTATGCGAAGCATTTTTCAAATCCAAGCTCTAATTGATGAGTGCCTTGGGGTTCATTGACAAGAGATGTCCATGTGGTTTTATCCGTAGGTAGCTATTGCAGACGTCACGACTTCTATCATATTTAGTGTTGGTATATTTATCGCAGCACTCATGACCTCCTCCCTGCAAGCACACTAGGACACCCCATGCGCTCACTATCTCAACCCCTCATCTATGCATGCTAGTTGGTTGGCGAGGATGGGCATGGTAGCCATACCTGTGCCTCTGTCTGAAGGTAATGAATGCTCAGTGGTTGATTTGAGGACCGCTTTCTGCCTTGCAGGGCACGATGTAGCATGGAGCATTCAGAGATCTGCCGAGTATCGAAACATTGGTACCTTCGGCGAGAATGACACACACACAACATGCTCCAAATGGTAGTGCTTCATAGTATCCTTCGACCGCTCGAATACAGAATTAGTTTGATTGCTAGCTTGGCATAGAAGGTGATTCAGTCGACTTGTAAAGAAGATAAGTTTTGGGGTTAGGCCAAAGCTGAAGTCATGGCAGGCCCGCTGTGGGGTTTGTTGCTATAGTGTGGCCTTCGGCCTTTGCTTGCAGCCAAATTTTGTTTTTGTTTTCTAAATGGGAGGGGTTATCCCTCAACTCAAACCCCACCCACCGCAACATATGTTCTGCATTCTCTTTTCATTTGTTTTTCAGCTTCCATGATTCTAAATAATTTTTTCTTTATTCTCATTCATGCAGGGTTAGAAATATATATATATAAATATATACTATTAATTTATATATATTGACCTCCTAGGGTCAATATCTAATATTCAATAATATCTTAATATTTCGAATATTCAATATTTATGTATTGCATGATTGAATATTTCTCAAACCTTTATTCTCTAAATTTAAGGTATAAAGGATTCACCGATAAACTAGTTTTTTTTGTGTGTGCGGAAGTAACGTGTAGAGTAAGCAATGTATTTTCGTTTATATGGATGATGAGATTTTGACAGAATGAATGGATAATGAGGCACTTCTCACCTTCAACGTAGAGTTTGATTTATTAGCCGATAGGGCTACGTTTTTTATTTCATCAATACCTTGCCTCTCCACTCCACTTCTACAGTGTCCAAGCTTTGTTTTTACAGCTACATCTGCAAACTAAGCATTTGAAATATATCATATCCTTTTGCGGGAAGGCAAGATTAAATAATAAGGCAAGTGATAGTGATCCTTCTTCATCATCATAATAATCATCATCATTTGCTCATTCCCAAGCGGTAGCGATCAATAGTGCTCCTCCCAATCAAGAGGCAAGCGGATAGTGATTAGGGGTTTCAATCTGTTCTTCCAAGTTCATGGTTCGAAGCTCAGGTTTATTGTATGTGGGGGTGACCGCCAGGGTGATTCATTGCAGCACAAGGTCCAGGCGTACGGTCTATATCTATCTTTCCACTCAGATTTGTGCTCAAGTTCCTAGAGCAATGCCTTAAATTTACAGATAAAAAACCCTAGAAGTTCATATGTATTTTGTAATCCAAACATAACTTGTGAATAGAAACCAGCATAGAGGAAATCTCCTTCCAATCAAATTCTTTAAAAACCTCTTCTCAAAAAGTATCAATCTCCTGGTGAAATATCAACAAGAATTGTTGCAATAAGCCTCTGTAAACTTGTCAGCACTTCAACCTTTCAGAAACTCCAAAAGTGACATTATTAGCCAGACAAAGCATGCAGAACCGTTGGTAATGAATTCACACACCAGTTGTATGGTACATTGCATAAATGCCAATGGCCCTCTTTCAAAACCATAAAATTTACATTTCATGGATATGTTCCCTTTGCCTGATATTTCCAAAAGTGTAGTTCTTTTTCCTATCATGCAAATTTGATAAGGTATCTTCAGGAATTTCATGTATTAGCACAATAAATTCATCCACCATCGTCATCAATGAGCGCCTACACCTTGGTTAATAGGTTGGGCATTAAGCTTAATAGTATGAAATATTGAGTTCTGTAATAATGCCATATTGCAACAAGGTGTGAGATGTAGAAGGCTGTCACAGGGAACTAATCGATATTGCATTTTATCTTTTGATTACTATTAAGAGTCTCATCTACAGTTATGTAACTTTGTCTTTATTTGTCTATGAATCATTTGTCTACCGGTAAGATGGAGATGGCGGGATCTTCTATGATTCAATTTATCGGTTTAACTTAGCGTAAATAATTTCATATAGACTTGCTTTCCTCATTTCCTTTGATCGCCTTCTTCCAGTGCAACATCGATGTCCAGGGGAAATGAAATTGAGCGTTCAACATGTTAAGAAACATTTTTTTTTAATAGCTTGTGCTACTCTTAAATGTTTGGCAGATCCTATATTTAGAAATGATTTCTATGTAAATTATACTGCATATTTATTTAGATATTAAGGCTGAATGCATGTAGGTAACATAAATCATCATTTGAATCATGCACAGTAAATATCTTCACCGTTATATACTTGGATAAGTTAAATTAAAGAAATGTGAAAAAGCAATGTTTTGTTGAAATGAATATATCTTAGGATTGTTGTGAGCCCAGACCATCAATTCTATTATTTGTTGTTTTTTAGTGTAGATTGTATCATAGAACTATGAACAGAAATCACTACATTCGTTTTATATGACCAATCAAGTCTGTCCTAATGCAGGTATTCAATTATTATTTCCCATCCACAGCAACATGAAAAGACAGATTAAAGGTGAACAGGAAAAAGAAGTATTACAAGCAGAAGTCAAAAGGTAAACATTGTTGAAGCAAATTTCTCAAAAAGATTACCTTTGAAAAAATTACCTTTATGTTAAGCAAATTTCTGAAAAAATTACCTTTGATTCTTCTTTATCTAACTTTTGCTTGGTTTGTCTTTATATGCAAAATCATTGATTCTTCTTTAGCTAGCTTATGCTTGGTTGCTCTTTATAGGCAAAAACAAAACACATGCAACCCAATAACTATTGAAGAATTGACCAGTTACAAGATAGGAGATGTCTTCGATGGTAATGTGATTGTTACATATAAAGCAATGCTTGACAAAACAAATAAGTCAACTGAGATTATGCGATCAGATTTAACAGATTCAAAAGGATAAATGACAGTTACCTTGAATGTACGAGGCAGTTTCATTCAGCAATATGAACAAAAACTTCTTGCAGGAAAAGCGGTTCGTATAAAAAATTTCAAGATCGCACCCAAAACCAATTATGACCATGGTGAATCTGATTGTATATTGGTAGTGGACCATCATACTACCATATAAAATATAACATCTATTTTCCAGGAATACTACTTTGTACCCAACACAACCATTAGAAGACTTATACTGTCAACAGAATCGTACACACTTGGAACAATTGGTGCTATTGTGACAAGTGCCAAGAAATTAGGCATGCAACATGTCCTCGAAATCAAGGATGGAAACTCTGAAAATGACAAGGCAACGGTAAGCATATTCCTACCCATGCATGTAGTTCACAAAATATTAGTTTTTTTTATTTATTTGCTAAAAAAAAATAATAATATGTATCTTGTTATAATGTAGGTACAGTTATTTTCAAAATTTGAGGAACAGTTCGCTGAGATTGAAGATCAACTTTCAAAAAAAGAGTTTCCTATCTTGCTATTCATGAATCTGGTCAGACGAAAAGAATTTCAACCAAATATACTACGAATAGGACAATCAACATTCATCATGCCATTAAGGACACAGAAGGCATTGAATGATCTAAAAATAGTACTAAATTCCACGAGCGAGGTGAGAAACAACAACCATATGAAAATATTTTATATATAACATACCTTTTTTTTTCATATATAACATACTTTTTATAAATAGATTATGACTAACATTTAACATTGAACAATGTCAAATAGGTTCAAGGAACATTGCATGTATCAAACATATACTCCAATCCTTTTCAGCCAACATGCTCTAACTGCAATTTAGGAATAGAAAATTTTGGAACAATACAAGGGACAATGCTACATTGTGCAAAATGTAGTGCTGAAACTCCTGTCAACTATTTGCATCGGTTAAATTGTACCATAATTAACACAGCAAATGCAAAAGTACCATGTACACTAAGAGGTGACATATTAGCAAAATTATTGCCAGATTTGATAGCACTATCATATCAAGATTATCTGAAGAACAAACCTACTGTCATCTACATGTTGCGTGACTTCTTTTTTGATGGGAAGTTTATACTCAATCATGAAAATACAATTGTTGATGTGAAGACATAACTTACATAATGATAAACTACTTAAAAGGTATGTTTAAAGCCATTTTTTTCCAAAAAAAATTAGACTTTCAATTTCATAATTTACTCGATGCATTCTTACATATACCTTTATCTTGCATTGCAGATGAAAAAGCAGGTGAAAAAGCACATCAGAGAGGTGCAAGAACACTAAACTGGATAGAGTTCAAACTTTTGAATTTTGTAATGGACTTTTGTATTTCTAAAATTTTGTAATGGCCTAAACATGATAGTGAACTGATTATTACTTAACACTGTTCAAACTTTTCATGCTTTTATGAGTGACTAGAGTTCAAACTTTTGAATTTTGTGATAGACTTTCGTATTTCTAAAATTTTGTAATATTCTTAAGTGCTTAGTGTAAAGAACATACGAAAAATGTCTTTCTCTTTATTTTATGGTAAATTTCGGATAAATAATTTTTGAAATTTCTACAGTGAACTCCTTAATATGAAGGACATGTGAAATATGTCTTTTCCTTTATTTATTTTTTAAAATTTCTTATAAATAGGACTGCAACAAAGTTCTGCAGGAGTTCAACTGTGAATAGTTGCAGTGATATAGTATGCAGTTGCAAATACTTATTAGGAGTTATTGAAGTTCAACAGATACCAAGTTGACATTCTCACCAAGTGACACTATGCTGCAAGTTTCAATTCAAACATGCAATTTATTGAAATGACATTCTCTGGGTTTTTGTGCTGCAACAAGATCACAGGAATCACCTCAAATCCATTGAAGCATAAATATTTGCACAGGCCATTGAAAAATGAACCAAGCCAGTCATTCATATCACAGGAATCACCGCAAATTTGTTGAAGCGTAAATATTTGCACAGGCCGGGAAGGTAAAACTATAGTACAAAAAAGTATTCTGCGCGCTGTCATTCTGCCTGCATATTGATGGTATTAGAGCCAGTCTCCCTCATACCTGTTGTAGGTTAAACTTCTCGAGATCAAAATCTAAGGCGAGGTATGTAAGATGCAACTCCAGTATGTTTTTAGAGTAGTAAATGGAATGGCTTGGTTTATAATTTAAATACACCAGAGTTCAGTAATAGAAGCCATTTCTTGTGCGATACATACCCTGTCTTAAAGGCATGTCTTGTGCACAGAGGCCATGGCTTCTGTTTATGTTCCTATAGAGTGACTGAACAGAATTCTCAAATATGTTCCCCCTTATGTGCGATACCATGTCTTAAAGGCATGTTTTGTTAGCCTCTATTTAGTAACGGAATTCTTATTGGATTGTTGTTCAGCTAACCATGGATGATAGAGAGAGTCTTTTTTGTTACCCAAAAGTTAGTTTTCCCAGGTCTGATTATTCGCAAATTCAATTCAGAAGCTATTGAGCTATCACTTACAGTTCTTCAGCCTCAGTTTTTGAAATCTTGTTGTGTGTTTTCATGGCTCAAAACTGCTCTGAAATCTATTTGTACCACTGGAATTATGCTACAAGCTAACAACTTCTCTGTGAAAAGCAAAATCTTTTGCACATAGTATTAATCCTGTGCAGAAATTGAAATATTAACAGAGAGATAAACACGGGGATTTGAACCAGAGAAAATCCTCTTCGGGTTAAGAAACCCTAGAAATATATTATTTCAGAGAAGAATAAGATGCCTAGTTTAGTTACAAAGAAATATGGCCTTTTTGCGCTGTAATGGCCAGGATTTGCATTCTCTGGTTTCTTTTTTCATACTCTGTCACTGCACCTCTTTCCTTACTTTCATCTATTTAGGTTCCCCAATTTGTCGCCCTATTAGCGATCATAGCCCTTTATTTCGAAGGTTTTGGGTTTCGAAATCATGTTCAGTAAATGGAAAAACTTTGGCTCTGCTCTTGGGATTGGCTTCTGCTCTAGCTTCTTGCTCTTAGCATTTGTTGTTTGCTCTAACTCTTAACTGCGTTTGATATGGAGAATTCAAATAGTTTTATAGTTTTAGAAGAATTTTGTACGAAATTGCTGAAATCGTCATGTGCAGTGTTTAAATAGTCATTTTAACGAAGCCTCTTCCATGCTGTCTTCAATGTGCTCAACTTAGACGTGTGGACATAAATAGAAAATTTTCCATCGTGCATCATCCCTGAAAAACTCTTCCCAAAGCTCTACGTCGAGGGATAGGGGCCTGGTATAAAAAATATAAATGCTATTTTCAGCATCTTGCTGAGATTTGCAGGCATGCTTAAGATATGTTTAACCAAAATGCTCATGAACAATTCTTGCTCTCTAAGCAACCTCGACGGGAGGGGGCAAGAATAGCTTCAAAACAAATGACAAACCCTCAGGAGCGTTGGAGGGTAAATGCATACCCCATGATCATGACAGAAACACCACATGCTTATGAAAGTCGTGATCTGCAATGGCCTCCTCGCCTACCTATTGGAACTTGAGCTCCCTGATCCCACCACCGCCGCCCCTACGTAGCACACACCGACTGTGGAGCAGAGGCCTCACAGGCATCGATGTGGAATTTCCTGTAGGAGGCAGTGAAGGGTGCCTTTCTCCAATCGGTGGAATAGAGCTTCATTGGCTGGTTGAATGGGAACCTCACACCCCCAGGTCCTTGCTGTTCTTGAACATGCGGATTGGTACCTCGCCTACCAAAAATCTGCCCAAAATACAACACATTTGATATTCAACCAGAGTGAGGGGCATTCTAAAATTTAAAACATTTGCCTTTCGCTTTTTTACAAAGAAGAAATAACGAGAATGTCAGGGGTTGAGTATGGTGGCTTACACAATCTAGTACATGTTCCAGAGCACTGCGTAGGAATGGTAATCCTTGGTGGGGTCGAACCAGAGATATATGTGATGCTCTCTCTCACCCTTGCCTCCCGTGAATACATTGGTCTAAAGAATGTAGGGTTGCCCAGACCTATTGCCCAAGAATTCGAAGTCTATCTCGTCGTGCTCTGCAGTCTGGGAAGAAAGCTGCTCCCCCACAAAACACATACAGACAGAGTAATTAAAGTTAAACTACAGCAGCTTCAAAAGAAACCCGTAACAATTATTATGAATCTACTAACGTAGAAGGCCGTGACAGTGCCGGCCGAATCACCGGGAACCAGCTTTATCTCCATACTGAAGTGCCCAAATAAATATGTCCCCTTGGATTCAAACCCCGCACTTGTTAGCCCCATATTTCATACAACTGTGTTATACGCAGATAAACATAAAACGGCCCAGAAATATGCAGAAAGAAATGGAATGGATAATAACTTACCATACTGTTTGTTGAGGAGAAGCTCGACCTTTCGACCGCCATCAAATTCTTTGATGTGGTCTGCACCCCAGCTATAGACGTAATTGTTTTTGAAGGGCACACTCATTGGCTTCTTGGGAAAATGCGGCATTTGTCAACAACGATGGTTGCATGCGTCTAGGTGTGATATGCAATATGCAGGGGAAAATGTGGCATTTGTCAATAGCGATGGTTGCATTGCCTTTGATAAACCATCTACTTGTGTTTTTTTCAAAATAATATAAACAGTTCACATGCGTTTCAGAGCTTAAATGCATGGACTTTAACTCTTCATGCCTCCGAAATAGTTTCATGCTTAGCATGGGGTGGCCTTTTAAAAGTTTTCAAAGGTGAAAGTGGTAGCGTTTTAAAGGTTTTCAAAGGTGAAAGCTCACGTTATGACCCATTGATCACGATAATTCATTACTGTTAGATATTTTGGAGGAGCTATTTCTATGCATTTTAACTTTCCCACATGTACATGGGTTAAGAACATAATTTGACAAGGGTCATCATTGGTTAAATCAATAGGTTCAAATATGAGTCGAGACTTGTAACTTCTGAAAAGTGAATCTACTTCATTATAAAACGTGATTTCATCTTCATCAATATGAGATAGGCAATGAAACTTAGAGATTGTAAAATCAATATTTTGTACAATTACAAATTTCTCCATAACTTTAAAATTTAATCAAAATATCAAGATTAAATAGAGATTATAAAATCAATATTTTGTACAATTATAAATTTATCCATAACTCTAAAATTTAATCTTGATAATTTTTTAATAGATATGTTTATCAAATCAAATGAAATTAATATAAACTATATTATGTTTATACATGCTCACTAGAGATTATAGAGATTATAACAACTAATGCCTAAATAAATATAACTATTAAAATAAAATAAGTAATCTACTACTATTATATTAAAACATTTAAAAAAATATAATGAATAATTTTATTACTATTTTTAATATTATATAATATATTTTTAAATTTGATATTATAATTTTATTACTACTATTATATTAAAACATTTAAAAATATATAATAAATAGTTTTATTACTATTTTTCATATTATATAATATATTTTCAAATTTGATATTATAATTTTATCTATTGTATACATATGTTATTATTAATTTATATGATATGAATTTTTTTTGGTTAATGAAAGATAAAAGGTGGTTTTTTATTGGTATAAATATTCAATATAGTTGTAATTAGTTTAATAAAGCAATTTCATTTTTAAATAATTAGTATTGTAATAATTTTTTTATCTAAAAGTTATATATTAAATTAATTATTAAAAATTAATTTTAAAATTTTGAGTGTATATATTTTATTTAATGATTGGTTTATATTTTAAAGTAATTAATTTTAAGTGCATTGTTGTGGTAGTTTTTAAAGTGAGGGTGTTCACATCTAATATGTTCGGTATAATTGCATTTGATCACTCTTCTTTCTTATAGATCTTTACCTCTAAGTTATAATAATTTATCTTCCTTGTAGATCTTTAACTTTATTATTTCAAGTTCTCTTTCTTGTAGATAATTATCTTTAATGTTGCATTCTATAGATTTAAATATATCTACTAATTACTCATTTTTAAAACTTAGAAACAAAAACTAATTCTTTGTATTAATATTTAAAAAGTACCAATATATAATTACAATAAGCCATTATTAAAAAATAAAAAAACTAATTTTAAAATTTAAAACAACTAAAACTTTATTAATTATTAATTAAGTATTAAAAATATTAAAAAAACTAAAAACTAAAAACTTATTTTTTTAAATATTAAAAAAACTAGTAAGCAATTATTAATTAATTACTAAAAACCATTAATTATTAATAAAAATTTAAATATTAATTATTAAAATTAAAAAACTTTTAAAAGTATGAAAAAGATTAAAAACTAAGACTTAGTTTTTGATCAAGTATCATTATCAATTATATAAAATAATTTTAAAAATGTCATACATCAATATATATTAAATAATTTCTAATATTTTTTTAAAATTCTCATAAACAATTAAATAAATTATAAACATTATTTTAAAGCAAGGACTAGTTGCTTTGCAGCTATTTTTAAAAGTATATGGTTTATGTTTTAAACAATTAAATAAAATATTGAGATATAATGATAAGAAGACGAAGAACCGTTCTTTCGAAAGCTCTTATTTTGTCATCCAAACCTATGGGATTTTTGGAGACATCGAGGACTCTTTTGGGAAGTTTATCCAACACCCGGTCCACAACTTTTTTAAGGAGTTGCATATCGTAACTACATCTTATGTAGAATCAATTTATTCGTAAGAAACTACAGATTGTATAAAAACAATTAAGACAAACGGTCTAAAAAGAAGTAGGGGTCCTTACCTGTTACACGCTCCTCTTTCACCTCCAAACCCATAGCATGCAGATTTCGATGAAATGAATGAATTTTAACTGAGGGACTAAAACCCCAAGGCTCTGAGCTTACCTTTTTCTTATGATAGGATACGATACCGATAAAAAATATTTTTAAAAATTTAGATAAACTGATACAATTATTCAAAAATATTATCTAAGTCCTTCATAAAATTATTATGTTTTTAATTCTAAATGTTATTGAATAATAATATAATATAAAATTGCAATGTAAAATATAAATGTTATAATAGAAAATGTATACAGTGCAAAGAAGATAGATCCGAACGAGTTCTACAAAATTTATATGTTGCTCAATATCTTTTTAATGGCTTTAGTGATTATTGATGATCTAAATTGTTTGTAAAAGTGTTAAAATTTTATATCAGTGACAATGTCAAATTTTGGAAAAATTATATAAATTTTGGTAGTATTATATATATATAATAATAATGATAATAATGATAATTGTTTTTTAATATAATTATATGAAAGACATTTTATAAAAAAAAATTAAAGTGCCTAATCCTATATATAAAAATATTTAAAAATATAAAAATATAATTAAATTTCTCGCACGTAAATGGTCATTAATAACACTCTCGAGTGCTCATAAAAAGTGAGCCAGCTAATCATGAAAATAAATATTCTCATTAAAAACACTGCCATCCGCTCATTAGAAATGTTGCCCGCTATCCTTTGCTCATATATCTACATGGTCCTCGATTGACCATTCATGTGTGATAATGGAACGAGAGAAAATGGAATCGTATGTTCACTTCCATTGTTTTTTGATCCAAACATTGTCAAAGGAAGTAGAAGTAGTATGGGGTCATTGAAAACATGTACCTATGTTCCCACCAAACTTTCGTATTTCTAAAATTTGGTGATAGACTTTCGTATTTCTAAAATTTTGTAATGTTCTGAAGTGCTTAGTGTAAAGAAAACGTGAAAAATGTCTTTTTCTTTATTTTTTGCTAAATTTTGGATAAATAATTTTTGAAATTTCTGCATTCAACTCACTGAAATATGTCTTTTCCTTTATTTATTTTTTAAAATTTCCTATAAACAATTTTTGAAATTTCTATAATGTGTAATATGCCTTTTCCTTTACCTTGTTTTGCTAAATTTCCTATAAATAATTTTTGAAATATAAATAATTTTTCAAATTTCTATAGAACATCTGTAATATGTCTTTTCGTTTACTAATTTGTCGAATACATGTCTTTCCCTTGTAAATTTCCTATAAATAATTTTTGAAATTTCTATAGAACATCTGGAATATGTCTTTTCGTTTACTAATTTGTGGAAAATGTCTCTTTGGTTACTAATTTGTCGAATATATGTCTTTAGTTTGTAAATTTCCTGTAAATAATTTCAAAACTTTTATAGAACATCTGAATATGTCTTTTCTTTTACTAATTTCTATAGTACACTTGAAATAAGTCTTTTTGTTTACAACTTTTGCTAAATTTAAATAAGAATATATTTAAATTTTTTATAAGCAACATGTGAAATATGGAAATTTTGAAATTTCCTATAAATAATTTCTGAATTTTTGAAAATTCTACATAACACGTAGAATATGTCTTTTGTTGACTAATTTCTATAATTTCAATAGAACACTTGAATATGTATTTTTGTTTACAACTTTTATAATTTCAAAACCATTACAAACACTAACATGTATTCAATTCTCTTCTCCATTTGAAATTCAAATTTATTACAATTTTTTTGGAAAAGACATCAAACTTCAGTACTCTTAGGATTTCAATCTTTTTCTTTAAAGTTCAAATTGATTCAACAACATACCCACCTTCAATGCTAATAGGATCTTCATACTATTCTCCAAGATCAAATTGATTTTGCAATATATCAACCTTCAAAGCTGCTATTCTACATCTCATAACCATGTTGTTAGTCCTCCCAATCCCAATGAAAAAACCTATAAAGAAAATGTAGAAATTAAACTACAAACAAATTGTCATAACCATATTGTTAGTCTTGCCAATCCTAATGAAAAAACCTATAAAGAAAATGTAGAAATTAAACTACAAGCAAAATGTCTAAATGCTTCCTCACCATGGCATGCAATGTTTGATGATTGATAAAAGTCTCAAAGACTTTTTCTCTTACAACTACATGAGACCGAATTTTTGGGATCTAATGTCAAAACTTTGGTGATCAAATATTAGGATCAAAGTACTGCTCAAACTTAAAACACCAAGTCCAACTTATCTTCTAATGCACTTTGCATTAAATGCAATAAATAAAAAGAAAATTTGAATGTTCTACTTCAAATAATGAAACCATTCAAATGTTCTATATTAGATATGAAGCAATTGTGAACACCTAACTAAATTTTTCTAATAATTAAAAAAAAAAAATTATAACCAATTATACAAATTATAAACATTATTTTGGAGCAGGGACTAGCTGCTTTGCAGCTATTTTTCTTGTTTAATGTAGTGGGGTTAATAGCATTAGGTTGGATATTGATCGTCGACAAATATAGTCACAAGTTATTGTTGAATTTAAATGAATGAGCACGATGGATTTTAGTAAATTCATAATAAAAAAATTTCGGCGTATTCTTCTTCATTTTTATCTAATTTGGATAATGGTAAATGATTTATTCTTGAATTTGGATAGAATAATTAAATTCATTATTATCTTAAGGTAAAAAATGTATTTTATGATTTAATATTTAAAAATTTGATATATACCAATAAAAATAATAATTTTATATAATAAAAATAAAATAAAAATAAATTTATTATCTAATTAATAACCATTTAAATGTAATAGTGTGAAAATCTAATCATAGAACACAAAATTTTTAAAAATTTAATGTAATTTTTTTATTCTTTTGTTTGGCATATTTTTAAGTTATTTGGATATTAAACACTTTCTTTTATGACTAGAACACAAACTTTTATGTAATTTTTTTTATAGTTGGAATCTATTTAACATATTTTTATCTACACATTTTTTTTATCTCCCCACAATATTAATGATGGGTGGTTTGATACTAAACAGATTAATCTTACCTGGTTAGAGTTTTTTTAATATTTAAAAATTAAAATTAAAAAATGTTTAGTATAATGGCATTTCTAGGTTTTTTTTAAATGTCAATCCTTAATCATGTAAAATATGAAATAATGTATATCCTTAATCATGTCTTGATGATGAGCCAAGAAATGGCTCTAAACGTTGACAGCATGAATTTACTTACCGCAGATTCTCCACAAGATGCCATTAATTCTCACTGCAGATTCTCAGCCATTTCTTTAAATTCTTTGTCTTTGATTACATTTGTTGTTAACTCTATGAGCATAATAACCATTGGGCACAATGTAGCTGGACTGTGGCTGCCATTAACCTGGGAAAATCAATAATGCTAATTAAACTCATATTAAAATGAAAAGGATAGTGTGCAAATTAAGAGAAATTTCATTTAACTACAACAAAATATAAATTGACAAACTGTTTCATTTCATTATCTTTATTACAATTTAAAGGACACCAAACTCCTTGCGAATATGTCCAAGGTTGAAACCAAACATGCAAACCTAAAAAACATTGTTTTAGTTGTAACATATGTACATAGAAACAAAAACTTAAAAATCTTGAACCAAAATATTAAAATAAAAGATTCCATACTAAGGGCTAGATCACCATATGTTTTCACATCATTGAGCTTGTTAAAAAGCCATAGAGCAACTCAATTGCGTCGATGCCCCCATTATTTTGTCTTTAATGAAATCTAGTGTTAACTCTATGAACATAGTAACAATTGAGCACAAGATAGACACATTTTTTATATTGGGGTTGTGGATTCCATTGACCTGAAAAAATTAGTATTGGTAAGTAAACTCACATATTAAAATGAAAAGAATAGTGTGCAAAAAAAATATCATATAACTACAACAAAATCCCAAATGACAAAGTGCTCCATTTCATATCTTTAATAGAATTTGATGCATGCCAAAATCCCTGTCAATATGTTGAAAGTTGAAACCAAACATCCAACCTTGAAAGACATTGTTTTAGCTACATATGTACATAGAACCAAATATTATCATGAAATTTTTCCATAATAAGGGCTAGATCACCATATGTTTGTACATCATTGAAATTGTTAAAAAACCATACAAGAACTCGATTGTTTCAATGACCCCAATTCTTGTATTTTATTACCTTCGTTGCTAACTCTAAGAGCATAGTAACAGTTAGGCTTAGGGTAGCCACCTTGTTTATATTGGGTATGTCTATGAAATTAACTTGAAAAGAATCAGTAATACTAAGTAAAATCACATATTAAAATGAAAATAATAGCTTGCAAATAGAAATGTCATATAATTACAACAAAATTCTAAATGACAAAGTGTTACATTTCATACCTTTATTGGAATTTAATAGATGTCAAACTCCTTGTGAATATGTTGAAAATTGAAACCAAACATGCAAACCTGAAAGATATTGTTTTAGATACATATGTACATAAAACAAAAAACTTATCTTGAAACAAAATCTAAAAAAAGGACATACTAAGAGCTAAATCACCATATGTTTGCACATCATTGAGCTTGTTAAACAACCACACACCAACTCAATTGCTTTAATGCCCCCAAATTTTCTCTCTAATTATGTCTATTGTCAAATCTATGAGCATAGTAATAGTTGGGCACTTGAGTATCCACCTTGTTTGCATTGGGACTATGGATTCCATTAACCTAAACAAATCAATAATGCTAAGTAAACTCTCATATTGAAATGAAAACAATTGTGTGCAATGAGAAATGTCATATACTATAACAAAATACCAAATGACAAAGTGACCCATTTCATACCTTATTTGAATTTAATGGATGTCAAATGCCTTGTGAATATGTTGATGGTTGAAACCAAACCTGCAAGTCTCCTTGAGGAAATGAATGGATAGGACGATTTTTCCACTTTCTATTCAATTAATATTGGGCATATAGATTTGCTGTATTCCAAGTAATAGGTAGATTCTACCAATGTTGTGCAATGTGTGGTGTAGAGTTCCATTGTGCAAACACGAAAATAATGATTATTATAATGAGGACGTGTTACTTTGGGAAACTGACCCATGAAACTTATATAATCATACCAAAAGACTTATTGGTTGTCACATATATAAAGAAGCTAGGTGATCCCTTATCCATTACATGACTATGGAAAGATATTATTCTAATATAGATAGAAAAAATATGATTTTATATGTAATCGATAATAATGATCTATTATAACCCAAGTAGGTTGTCCATCCCACGTGATAGCCGAAGTAATGACACTCATCACTTGATGATGGAGAATAGAATAATGGAGGAACATGTGGAAGTAGTGGATGGACAGATGGCCACCCACGAGACAAATGAGGATACATAAGTCTAATTCACCATTTGCATGTTAGATAGCATAAGGAGGATAGTGTTGGAACGAGATTAGTCCATAGGAAGTGTGGAAGCCGACAAACTGCGAAAGGGGCAATCCGCAGAAGAAAGGGTCATTCGCAGATATCGCGGAAGCGCGAAAGTAGTTAATTAGTTAGACAAGGGTCATGTGGACCATTTTGTAACCACCAAGTTTTGTATGAATGGGTGAATGATTGTAAGCCTAAGGGCATGGCATGGATGTAATTGAAGATCTGTTGATAAAACTATTGACTTTGTGAGTTTTGGTCTGTTTTGTATTCGTAATATGATGTATTGACTGTTCCTGCAAAGGTCATTCCGCAGATTTTAATGAATGCATGAAGATGTTCGATTATGGTTCCATTTCTGTCTCTGTCTCTGTGAGATAATGAATGTGAATGTTTGCAACATGTTTAATACTCCGTGGGTTGAATGATTACTGTTGATGGGAATAAGTAGATTAAATATGTTGTTGTGAATGTTTATTATCCGTTGAATCTGCGAATGGTCTAATGTGCAAATAATGAGTTCATAGTTTACTGTGGAAGATATAATCTCTGGTTTATACAAAGGTAATGTGTGTTGGATGCATGTCCTCAACTCCACTGCGGAAACTTGGTTCCTGCAGCCCCCTTGTGCATCTCGGGTGAGACTTCATTTGATCTGCGAGTGTTGCAGGAAGGGTTAACACCTTTCTGGGCCGGTGCATAAGGGAGTTTGGGTTGGTGTTTGTTGGCAACAGTGTGAAGTGAACCCCTGTCGATAGACGCTGTGTTAACAAATGGTTCCATTGACGGGACCTTGAAGAAGAAAATAAGAGGATATGCTGTGGCATCCGATGAAACCAAAGATCCAAGAGTGGTTTGACAGAAAGATAGAAGAATTCGCAGAAGGGGAGAAGCAAACCCTAGACAGACAGTAAGCAGTTGGTTGCAGAAATACATTTATTTAGATATCTACCAGATATTTTTCTGTGAATTCCCAGTACTATTGCACGAGTGGTTAGCACAACTAACATTCCAGAAGCACCATTTTCAAGAGACTGAACCTGAGCATTGGATGCCAAAACTGATTCGAAAGCCGAAACATGTTGACAACACAGTATCAAGGGCTGTTGATTTCTGGGTGGATAGTATCCTAGAGGGATATATCACTGAGTTCGCAGTAGACACGATCAAGTCTTATAGCGACGCAGAGATAAATTTCTTCAGGGGACCAAGGGGAAGGTTTTTTTTGTTGCTAAAACTGTGGATTAAGATGCTCGTGTGCGAAAAGGGCATTTTGAGAATGACTTCCAATGAGTAGAAATATCAGTGTGCAGAGGTTGTAGGTGTCTCGTGAATGCGGATCCAATAGAAAGATGATGGGTAGATGGACATGAGCGACGACAAGTTTGTATGGGAAGCTGACGAAGAGTGTGGTACCTTGAGGAGTGGAGCGATATTTCGACGTCCTCAGAAGAAGAGGAGGACTGAGAGAAATTCTCCTGAGAGGACTGGAGCAAAAGGCTACGAAACAGGACCACAAAGGAGAAAGCGACCCTATTGCAACGAGGACGGTGACCAGGCTACCCCAGAAGCAGAAGAGACACGGATCGTAAGTTACAACATACCTGCAACCCCGCGCACTACCAAGCATTTCACAGGAGGAAACCCAAGCTATTTGCAGAGTTTCCCTATGTGCAGCGGTAAAAGTAGCGTATCAGGGCCCTTGCACGAAGTTGAGGGACCCTTTTCATGCAATCGTGCATTCGCAAAACGCGTGAGAATTGCGTAAATCCAAAATGCACGAGTGTTACTTAAAACTAGGCATGGGTGGACTCCGACCCTGCCATGTCAATTGACATGTAGGCTAGGAGTCCAAAATGCACGCACGTTATAGTGATACAAAACCCGCATGCATTTTGGTTAATATAAACGAAAAAAAAAATTGTCCGCACACTGCAGCACTATTTTACCCACTGTCTCTTCAAAACCTGAATGCTCGAGCATTTTGTCTTGCAAAAAACGCATTGGAGAAGCTCAACGTGGGATATTTGGAAGCTCAACGAGGTAAATTTCATCTTGCACGGAGGATTGGAAAGGTAAGCATCCAAATCCTTGCCTCATTTTATCATTAAAAATATAAATTTTGATGTTGCCCTAAACTAGAAATCTTTGTAATGAAATACCAAAACTAAAAATTATAAATTTTTTTATTTAACATATCTTAATTCCTCTCTACTATCAATCCCTTAATGAATTTTACATCCACCCTGTTACATACAATGGCTCACTTCAATATCATATTCATCCATGAATTATGTACCATTCACATGCCATTCATCAAGTAAACACATCAACACATTGCACAAGAGACACAAGATATAATCTTTGTAATTTTTTAATTTTTTAATTTTGTTTCCATAATTTCCTCATCAAATAGGAAGCCGACTTGTCAATATTAAAATCAAATTTGAATTTGATTTCCATAAACACCTCATAAATTATATATATATATAATTATATATTTATTTAGACTTTCTTTTTCCCACCTAAACGTGGTCTTCATACCCACATCATCACCATTTTCTTTTGCTTCCAGCATGCCCACACTAGCTTGTAACTCATGCCCACAAGGGCCATATTTATGCCTTTGAACATGCCTGTAGCTAGACCTTCTTCAATTTCCCACATGGGGGTCTTTGGCATGCCTCCAGGATGCCCACAACTTCCACAAACATGCCCGCATATGCATCTTCAAGATGCCCGCATGTCACCTTGTCCACATGCCCGCATGTCCATCAGCTTCATTCCTGGATGCCTACATATGCCATAAGGGATGCCCCCAATCTCCTTGCTAAGTGTCAACTTCAAGCTTCTTTGTTCACTTCATGCTTCTTTGTTCATGTCACTTGTTATCTCCAAGTCATCCTTGTCCAGGGTATTAGGACCAACTCCAAATGACCACAGTATGGGTCATTTGGCTCATTAGGTGTGCCAATTCCCATCACCTTGTCTTTTGTCTTGTCTTTCCCATCCTTAACTAATAAAAATACATATCTTTGCAACATCATCATGGTCTTTTTTCTTGCATGGTCTCCACCCTTATGCCCAGAAGGACCCATAATGTATGCCTGCAATGGTCATATGAAATTATATTTATGTTTGCAATGTATTCGTTCTTGCACAAAGTTTGTACATTTTTCATTTTTGAGAGATGTCATTATAGCACATGTATACGTTTTTAATTATTTGTTTTTTTAATTTTTTGATTGCAGTGATGACCATGGATGCACACTCAGACATCCAAAGAGAAATCCATAGGCTCAGAGAAATTCAAGCCTCAATTACTATTGTTGATGATAGACATCTTATGCTTGCATCCAATTTGGATGCAATGATAGAGACCTTTAGTAGGTATGATGGTGCACTGGAAGATATTGCCACATTCAGAGAAAGAAAGAGGCAACAATATCATGATGGACTTAGCTACAAAGAAGTTAAGAAGTTGAAAATCTCAAAACAACATATATTTTTCCTCTTTAGAGATCCAAGGACGGGTGAAATCTCGAATGCAAACAAAAGGCACATTTATATCGAGTGGTGTACATATCAACCATTCATAGATAACTGGATTGACCGATGGTACATGGTGTTTGATGCACCACCACACAACAATAGGGAAATGCCCCTATATTTTTTGAGAAAGATGTATGCAGAATTTGTGATGGGGAAGCATGTTAACTATTTTGATATCTTGGAGTACCAGGGCGTTGGGATGGGGATGCCTCAGCAACGTCCCAATGCGAGGCATATAGATCCCAATATCCTAGTAGCTCCACCTCGTAGGAAGCTACCCAGGCTAGATGTGTTGCCTGCACATCAGTTGGTCCCAAAGACATGGGAGTCCCTCCTACTATTAGCACAGGCAGTTGTTCGCCATAGCACGCATCTTCAAGGTACGTACTGAGAGGGGCCATTAGAGCCACCATCTATGGGTGGAGTAGACCGGCCACCTGTCGGTGGGGTAGAGCCACCACCTTCCAGTGGTGGAGGAGCATCTAGTAGTGGCCCTATACCTTTACATCATGAGCACAGCCAAGAGTCGCATCCATGCACACTATGCAGCCATCCTTTCTTTGGTCCCGCCCAAATAGATGATACCTTTACCAGATACTTTACACAGGTAAGTAAGTGGTTAATAATTTAGTGTCATTTGTAAATTATTTTTCCTTACTATACACATATATATAGATTGCTAATATTTTTGATGATTTGAAAATTTGTAGTTGCTACAAGAAGGGCACGAGATTGAAGACCTTTCCACCGATGATGCAGAGCATAGTCCACAGGTTCATGCACCAGTACTAGAAGGGCCTGAGGGGCAAGAGGGGAAAGAGGCTCATGTAGTAGCACCGCTCGATGATGATGATGTTGTCATACTTTCAGCGACAACATCTTACGCCGAGGTAACTATTTCAACATGACATTATTTTAATACATGAGTAAATCCAATTAACAATTTAGTGCCATTTGTAAATTATTTTTCCTTACTATGTACACATATATAGATTGCTAATATTTTTAATGATTTTAAAACTTGTAGTTGCTACCAAAAGGGCATGAGGGGCAAGAGGCTCATGTAGCAGAACCTTCTGAGTTACAAGATGTTGTCATACCTTTAGCGATAACATCTCATGCCGAGGTAACTATTTCAACATGACTTTATTTTAATACATGTTAGTTTGTTATCACATGTTACTTAATTTATGCTACACGGTCTAATATTTACAATTTTCTAAATTGTAGGTTGTAGATCCCCGTCAGAGGGAAATGATTTCATCTAGTGATGTCCCCCTAGTGGGGAGACAATCACTACACAGCCCATAGAAGATCTACAAGTGGCAGAACATTTATTATAGTTGATTGATGTATACAGTACATCGGTATGTATTTCACCATTGTCATTTTGTTAATACATGGTATTTCATTGACCAATGCATTTCTAACTACGTCAGTATTGGTGATTGTATCCACCAGCCTCTATACTTCATAGACTGTCAGCAGTTGGATCTCCTCGTAGTCCAAATGTGAAAAAGGAACAAGTGTATAAGAGAGGCTCCACTCCTAGAAAGGGTGTGGATGTCCTCTATAGCAGACACATGAGAGATCCATCTACCCCTCACCTAACAAGGGTCATTGATGCTGCAGTTAGTGCCGCATCTGCAATAGGCACAAGTCATACAGAGGTAACTATTTCAACAATCACAATGCATAGTATTTAACCATGTTACTATATTGGTTATTCATGCATGTCTAAGTATTTCCCCATTTGGTGATTGCATCCATTAGCAGCAGAAGTGCCTGGCCCCTCTGCTCAATCCATTGTTCTGACCGGGTCTCCTCTTGTGGTGAGATGTTCATTAATGACCAAGTTTTTTTATTCAATTTACCCAAACATGTTGATCCGTGTTGAATTGTTGAATTAATTGAGATATGATCTTGTATTTGCAGAGCACAACTATAGAGAGGCCTTCCATGAGCACACCGCTCACATCTATACCCCATGAGGAATTGGTGAGTGTTTGTCATAAATAATTTGGCCATAAGTTAATTTTTTAAGTTTGCTAATGGTAGGGTATTAGTGCAGTTATTTGATAAAAATAATTTTTTTTTTTGCAAACTCCTGAGATGCAGAGCGATCCTAGGGAGATGGTCGATAGAGGAAAGTCGGGGAAAAACAAGCAAAAGATTGATTTTTGATGTTGCATAGTCTTGTTTATATGTATTTTGACATGTACATGTACACATTGTTGTACTTAGGGATACATGTACATTGACAAGCCATTTGAGGGCCGACTACTTTGCCATATTTTGTATTACAAACATTCGATTATCAATGCATGATACAATATATTTCATATTTTCTCTTGAGTTTCCACTTGTGCGAGTGATGATTTATCTCTTCCACAAATTGAAAAATTATGCTATTGAAATTTATATAATTACATTTTAAGCAATATTTATTCTCTTACATTTATTGCATTGATCAAGTAACATCTCACCATTGTGTTGTGAAAACATTATCTTAATGGAAAAAACTAATAATATCTTTCAACAGTTCAATGAACTTAGCAGATGCATGCTAATTTGATATCTAAACCAAAATTGTGTTTTTTGTGAACTCCAAGGGTTCATCTTTGGATTATTCATCTTGATACAATCAACACCTACAACCATCAACCTATGTGTCTGTGCATCCTCATGTTATTGGATTACTCAGCTCGTGCATCCTCATGTGTGCATCCATTTTCCACTCGCCATAATGCAAAAGTAATCATATAGAATCCATGGAAAATGAAATACCTAACTAGTTTAATGATATTCCTTGATAATGTTGTTTTGATGAAGGAAAATAAGATGTTCATGGTCCTATGTTTGTAAAATGGGTGGATTATCCTCATATGAAAATGTATTTAAAATTGAATGTTCTTGATTGATACAAACGATGATGTAATGGTTGTTCATTGTGATTTGGAGCTGACCTTGATTCAATTTATTCTTTCTTTATTTATTTTTAATTTCATATGCATGCCCACATTGTCACAAGTTTGGGCTTCCACACCAAATTTCAAGGGTTTAAAGAAGGGATCCATGTCATCAAAATCAATCATGTGCACCAAGCTACAATATGCCATGTCATCATTCAAGTTTTTTAAAGGTATAATGGATTTACCATAATGAGTTAGGGCTTATCATGTTCATGGGCTTCTTCAAATCTTGTGGGATTCAACAACATTATGACCACAATATGTAGCATGTAAAGGTTGCAAGACCACAAACACCACCAAATGTCCAAGGGCCCCATTTCGTCAAGACAAAGACTTCATTAAAGTCATGAGCATGTTTGAAGGCTTCTTCAAAATTTGTGCAGGCTTCATGACCCCATTAAGCCACAAATGACCAAAGAATGGGTCATTTGGCCCATTAGGTGTTCCAATGGCTCCAATGCCCACAAATGTGCCTTGTCATCAATGTTGGCTTATCATGCTTGCTTGTCTTTAAGTCCTCCATGCTTTCTACTTGCCAGTATGTCACCAATGCTTTGTCATCAATGCATCGTCCATATTATCAAGCCATGTCACCATCATACTAATCAATGTCTTCAAACTTGTCCATTGTCTTTTCCAACATCTTTCCATTGTACCTGTTGGGTTCCAACCTATTGGTTTAAATTAGACCTTAAGTTTATGTCAATCCGGAGTTTGTAAGACTTCGAGGCATATCCCAAATATAGAGACTCGGAGCTAGACTTAACTGGAAATTCAGTTACTCATAAAATAAATCTAATAGATGCTAGAATGCTGCAAATAAGAACACCAAAACCTTCCTTACAGAAGTGACTGCATTTGATTTCTTAATTTAACTAGCAATTCATTCATGGAATACTCTGAAATTAAAATCAAATTAAAACCTAGATCTTAATGAATGTGTAGCAGTGCCTAGTACATTACTGTTGGAAACAATCAACCACTGATTTCTTTTACAAGAAAAACAATTCGAAATGTCTAGCTATTCTCAACAGTTTTGATATCAGACTTAGAAATAAAATTGAAACTGCTCCTACAATGTTTAACCATTCAACTGAACAAAACTTGTAACCCTATGCTGTAGTGAAATCCAGTGCATACATCTAATTGAACTCAAGCTACAATATATGAATTAATAACTAATAACGATTTCTACAAAATATGATTAAACATACCAGTGCGCAGAAATGAAAAATGTGTGCAGGTTTGGCAATGGGGGCCCTCCAATGCTTCACTCACACACACGAAAGGAAGATTCACAAACTTCTAATACTTAATCGCTTTCATCACACAGAAATGGTCATACACAATAAAATCACCAAAATCTCGAGTCTTTATTTCAAAAGCATATGTTCATCATCCAGAAGTCGTTTCCCTCCTCCAAATCAAATATTTATACAACTTGTTTTTAAAAACTGAAACACTACATCTATGGAAGATTAATAACGATATCTCAAATAAAATCTTTCTATATTCGAAATCGTCCATCATCTCTAGGAAAATAGGCCAAATCAGTACAAAAATCGAACTGCCCTGTTCTTGTGCTAGATGGAAGCATAGGTGGTCACCTTTGACTAGCATTGACTCGCCACCTGTAGAAACCATATCATAAGTTTGTTAGAAATTTAACCACCCTTGGACATTGAGGATCTTCTTCCACTCTTCAGTTTGTGTCCAGCTGGCATGCAAGTATCCAACTTGGGAGGAATTACGGGAAGTTAGCAAATCCTGTAATTCACATCAAAACCTTAATTTAAATGTTTTAAAAGCCATATAATTCGATTTATTAAAAAGCAACAACAGTTATACCTCTAACCAAGGTTTTATGACTGAAATCAAGGTTTTATGAATGGAGTGTGAAGATTTATGGAGAAAACTGGAAGGTTTTTATATGGCAAAATAGGTGAAAAATGGTGCCCAACATCTCCCCCAAGAGGAAGCAGTTGCATGTCCTCATGCACAAAAAGTATTTCCAAAAATTTGACCTTGCTTATATCATGAACAAAATTTTGTTGCTGAACCTCTGCTTCTAATCCTCTGATGTACCTCCTGTTTGAGATGATGCATCTGTAGAAGTTCGAGATGCATAAAGGACTTTCAATTTTTCATACTTGGTTTTGTAAGTCTTCTTTTGTTTATGCCATTTATATGCATTCTTGGAGATTCGTGCCCTTTGAACTTTAAGCTTCCTGTTCTTTTCTTTTAACTTTTCATTCCTCAGTTCTAATTCTCTTACTTCCAGTTTCAACTTCTTAATCTTTTTACTAATTTTGGAAGTTTTCTTCTTTTCCATCTTCATTGAAGGCTGCTCAGAATTAGTGTCCATCCCCAATTCTTCATTCTCTTGCACTGAATCTTCCTTCTTTCCTTTTTCTATAGTTTGTTGCTCCAAGAAAGGAGAAGCTTGATCATCGGAAATTTCCTGTCCTGGATGCTTTTTCTCTTCTTTTTCTTGTTGTTCCAAGAAAGGAGAAACTTTATCTTCTGCATTTTCCTGTTCTGGATACTTTTTCTTTTCTTTTTCTTGCTGATCAAAGAAAAGATTAATTTTTTTAATCTGTTTTGTCTCTTCATCTGGAATCTTTTCAGTTTCTTGGGTAACTTTTTCTTCATGGATTTTCCCTATCTCACCTGCTAGACTTTCCTCTTGACTTTCCAAGGATTGAATGTATGCATATTGTTTTTTCCGACTCTCATCATCTTCTTCTAGTGGTGGCTTTTTCTGCGCCTGCTGACGTTTCCTAGACTTTTTCTCATAAGTGCTAAAGATTTTATCTGCTTCTTGGAATTTTCTTTCTTCTTTCACCATGCTTCTGGTTCTTATCCTTCTCTGAAGCTATTTTGAGCTTGCTACCTCAGAGTTATCTTCATCATCTGTTATCATCAACACCTCATTTTTTTTCTTTTCCCCCTTAAGCAGTTTTGAACTTGTTGCTTCAGGGCTCTGTTCTTCATCCTTGGTGTATGTTATCATCAACAATTTATCTTCTTTCAAACTTTCTTCAGGCAGCTCTTCTAGCTCTTCAAACTGATTATGAATTATAAATTCTTGCCATGTCAGATTTTGCTTTTGTAACTCATATGTGATGATTATTTTGATGAGCCCACAATGGAAAAGGCTTGTTAGCTTATATTTTTCACGCTTTTGAACATCCTTAGCCATCTTGGAAAGGATTTGTAATAGAAAATGGGGCATGTTGATCTCACAATCACCCCTCAGATGCTGCAATATCTTGATGTGATAAAGATATACAATGCTAAATCTCCCTTCACAAGTGATGAATCTTTGGATGATATATACTATTTCATCCTAGGAATGAACCAACCAACTCCTTGGTACTCCCTTCTTCCATTTCACTGAACCTGCTCTTGACCTACATAGAAAGGGTGTCCATGCCTTCTCCTTGAATTGTTTTGTTTTAAAGAATCTCTCTCCCTGCTATGGTAAGCCAATGATCTGTTCCAAAATATCTTCAGACAGTCTGAAATTCAAATTTCCTACTGTAGCTCTCTCGCCATCAAATGAACCAACAAAGGCTAGGCTAACATTGTCACTATGCCCATCAAACTTTTCAAAAAAAGACACCCACTGTTTCTTTTCAAAAATTTCCATGCATTTATCATGAATAACAGTGGGATCGAATTTCTTTGGTTCCAATATAGATACCATTTTATGAATTGAACAACAACAAAGCTCTTATTTTATGCACTAGAAGAATTCCAAACAACTTTTAACCCTAGCTTGCAATTCCTATTTCAGATTCTAAACCCTGTAGAAATTTTTTTATTTTTTTTTCAAATTATTTCTTTTGAAGTTTGAATTGCTAGCTAAAAGCAGGGTATCAACTTACCTAGCCTACGTGGTTTCTTGATTTGAACATTCTGTATGTAGTATGCATTCTCATTCTCATATTTCTCCTCCTGTAATGCAAATGGTGGTTCTTTTCACCATACTAACTGAAAATTCGTGCAGTGAAGAAGAATGCTTCGAGCTTCTGATTTAAGAGATTGTGCTCTTCTCCTCTGTACTATGATAGGCTCTTTCTTAGATTAATTAAAATCTAACATTATTCACTATCATGGATATGGAGTTTGGAACAAAGTAAGTCGACTCAGACAACCTGCTGATATATAGGAAATATCACTTCACCGAATTGGATTTTGCAAAATTGTGCTTCTCTATGTAATGACAGGCTACGTGGGAGGTAAAATCTATGATTCCCTCCTTTTTATGTAATGATATCTTGAACAGGGGCTTTAATCCTTTTGATTTTCCACTTAACCCAAATTCCGATGCCTCCTTTCATATACTAAAAAAAAAGAATATATATAATCTCAGAGTATATATAAAAGAAATATTTAAATTTCCTTTAATAAACAAAATATATAATCTCTTTGATTCCTGTTTAAAAATGCCTTCCTGTAGAATGCAGTTTCTTTTAGGTTTTGACCATGCAAATTGCTCCTGAGATTGATTATGGCCACCATTTGACACCTAGGACAGGATGATGAGGAGTGAATGGACAGCTGGCAAAGATTGTGAAAGTGCTCGAGTAGACAGTCAGGTGTGTGAGGATAGGTAGGTATTTTTTTTGTCATTACTTCAAAAATAAAGAATTATGCAAACTTTTAAAACATTTAAAAATTAAAATCCCTTACAGACTTTGTTTGATATTCCCTTGTGCTTTTCTTGCCGTTTGATGTAGCTTGTCTGCTTGCCTATTGAGAAGAAAATTTGCAATTTGTTTTTGGTTCACACATGTCCTTCTGATGTCTTCTCTTAAAAATGTCTACCATCTCAGGTCCCTGTGCAAAAATTTCAATAGAAATGTGCTTCGTTTTAGGTCCCTTCTGCTGTATTCTGATGCAATGTCTCAGATTCCTTCTGCAAGACTGGAAGTCAGGTCCCTCTGCTAGGATTGAGATATGTGAAATAGAGCTTCATGCCAGAATGAAATTCTAGCATTTGGAGAAGGCTTGGAGGGTTTCAAAAAAATAGAAAGCATGAAATGCTTATCCCTCGTAGGCCTATTTATTGACTTGTCCTCAAGTCAAACAAAAGTTTTATTTTGCTGATAGAAACTAAAAAACTGCTTAGGAGCCATGAAAGAACTGATGCTTGAAAGTGAAAATGTTTTTGTGAATTTTCAATGGCCAAGTAAACTTGGTTTTCCAAGGAAAATACGAGTTTATGTTGTGCCAGTTGCCTGGTTTTCACAACTAAACTCCCTCTCTTTTTTTTTTTATTAAATCAGAAAATGGCTAAGAAGAACGTGAAGGAGAAATACCAGTGTGTTTATCCAGCACTTCCATCTCCCTTTGCTGTGAAATCTGCTGTATGAAATCTTCTTTGTTGACAGGCTTGGTGTAGAGTTTTAGCTGATGGCCATTGACCACAAATGTATGTGCTTCATCATCGATTGTTTGGAGTTTGAATGAGCCATTGTCATATACCTTTGCAATCTCATATGGACCAAGCCAATGAGTTGTGAACTTGGTTTTGAAGTCTTTGAACTTTGAATCAAACAATAAGGCCCAGTCACCAATGTGAAATTGTTTCTTTTTGATAAACTTGTCATACCATTGGGCTCTCTATTGTTGTACCAAAATATTATGTTCGACTGCAGCCTGTCTCATCTCATCTAATTGATTTAACTGTAGTATCCTTTCTTGTTGTGCCTCAGAAAGATTCATCCCTAAATCAGCTGCTAACTTAAAGGTATGAATTTGAAATTCTATTGGCAAGAGGACTTGCTTACCATAGACGAGCTGATAAGGAGAAAAACCAGTACTGTTTTTCCAAGTGATTCGGTATGCCCATAAAGCTTCAGTAAGCTTAGATGACCAATACTTTTCTATGCCCATAAAGCTTCAGTAAGCTTCAGTACTTTGGTGATGATTCCTTCCAAAGTTTTGTTTGTAGATTCCAATTGGCCATTGGCTTGTGGATGGTAAGGTGTAGATTTTCTGTGCTTAATCTTGTACTTTACTGCTATCTCCTACACCAGTTTAGAAGTAAACTATGCACCCTGATCAGTGACAATCTCTCTAGGAACCCCAAATCTGACAAATATTTCTTCAAAAAGAAAGTTTACCACTGTTTTTTCTATGGCTCTTGGTAATGGTTTGGCTTCCACCCACTTTGTAACATAGTTGGTACATACTAAAATGTACTTCTTTCCTTGTGATGGTGGATTGATTGGACGAATGAAATCAAGAGCCCATTTTCTAAATGGTTCTATGAGGATTTGTGGCTGGAGTGGCATTTCATCAGATCGTACTGGTCGTTCCATCCATTGACAAGTATCATAGCTCCTAACATACTTCTTAGAATCCTTGAAAATAGAAGGCCAGTAATACCCCAAATTGAGTATCTTGTATGCTGTTCTTTTCTCTGCAAAATGGCCACCACACGGTTCATCATGACATGCTTTCAAAATATCTAAAACTTCATCTTGTCGTACACATCTCCTAATAATTAGATCATATCCTGTGTAAAAGAGATCGCCATTGACCCATATGTGTCTAGCACTTTGCTTAATAATATTTTTCTTTTCTTTGGATGACATAGATGGAGGTAGCTGTCCTGATGATAAATAGTTGGTGATATTAGCATACCAAGGAGTGATAACAGAAATTGCAAACAAGTGTTCATCAGAAAAACTATCTAAAACAGGAACAACCTCACCAGAATTGTGTAAGCGAGACAGGAAATCTGCCACTTGATTTTCTCGTCCAGGCCAATCTAAAATAGTGATATTGAATTCCTACATTAATAGTAACCATTTGGTTATCCTGCCATTATTAATAGACTTATTCATCAAATATCGTAAAGCGGAATGATCTATGTGGACAAAAATTTTGTAGCCAGTAATGTAATGATGAAATTTGTTCAGAGCATGAACTACTGCCAACATCTCCTTTTCAGTGACTGTATAATTCAATTCTGTAGGGGTTAAATTTTTGTTGATAAAATAAATAGCATAAGTCATGGTATGCTCTTTTTGTCCCAAAGAGGCCCCTATTGCAGTATCGGATGCATCAGTAGAAATATGGAATGGCAATGTCCAATTTGGTCCCCTTAAAATGGGAGCAGTTGAGAGCTTCTCTTTAAGTGTCTGAAATGCAGATTGACAGTTAGTATCCCATTTAAAATGTACATCCTTTGAAAGTAATTTAAACAATGACAGAGCTATCTTACTGAAATTTTCAATAAACCTATGATAATAGCCTGCATACCCTAGAAATCTTCTCACGTCTGTTTGAGTTGTTGGTTTAGATAGATTTACAATGATTTGAATTTTGGTAGGATCTACTTTTATTCCAGATGAAGAAATGTGATGCCCTAAAACTATCCCTTTAGTCATCATCATAAAACACTTTTCGTTGCTAAGGGAAAGATTTGATTCAACACACCTTTTTAAAATTTTCTCCAAGTTTGCCAAGGAATCCTCAAAGGCATTTCCATGCACAAAAAAATCGTCCATATAGACTTCAACACATTCATGAATTAGATCTGCAAAAATGGATAAGACTGCTCTCTGAAAGGTAGCTGGGGTGTTACATAAGCCAAAAGGTAAAACCTTGTAGGCATATGTGCCCCAGGGACATGTAAAAGTAGTTTTGTCCTGGTCCTCTTTTGCAATGCTAATTTGATTATACCCACTGAAACCATCTAGAAATGAAAAATATTTCTTCACAGCTAAGGCATCTAACGCTTGATCAATAAATGGCCATGGGAAATAATATTTTAGTGTTGCCTTGTTTAACTCTCTGTAATCTACACATATCCGCCATTTTCCATTTTTCTTAGGAACAACAACTAAGGGAGAAACCCAATGGCTGTCAGAGATAGGGTAGATAAATCCTACCTTTAATAACTTCTGCAATTCTTCCTTAACTATCTCTTTTAGTATGGGGTTCATTCTACATTGAGGTTGTCTGAGAGGTCTGATTTTATCATCTGTGTAAATGTGGTGAGTCCATGTTTCATGATGAATGCCTGGCATGTTAGTGTATTCCCAAGCAAATGCATGGGAATATTTATTCAGTAAGGCAATCGACTGTTCTTCCTGTGATGTGGTAAGATGTGCATTGATATTCAAGTGTTTTCCTGGACTGATTTCAACTGTTTTGCTTTGGACATCAGTGATTGAATGAACGTTAAAAATACCATGAAGTGCTAATGCTAAAGAATGTACTGTGCAATTTTCCTAAAAATTATGTCCCAAAACTTGATCTGCGATAGCATACTGCATGTCTCTTAATTCCTCAGAAATATCAGGTTCAGCAATGAAGTAATCTAGAAAATCTTCGTTGTTTTCTTCTTGAAAATCAAAGAACTGATTGATACTTAGGACAGGTTGAATTACTTCTTCTTCCTGATCTTTGGTCTCATTAATCCATGATAACTTATCTGATACAGAAGGTCGCTGGGCAGAAGGATAAAGTGTGATTTGTTTTCTCTCTGTCCCATGTGAAATGAGCATACTTCCTGATCTACACCCTATAAAAGCATCAGCTGTTGCCAACCAGGGTTTGCCAAGAATCAATGGATGCCCTCCTAGATTAGACTTTGGTTGCAACACTATGAAATCTACAGGATACTCCCAGGAATATAAAGAAACGATGATATCTTCTAAGATCCCTTCAGGTGTGATTTTAGATCTGTCAGCTAGTTCTAAAACTATAGTGGTTAGTCTGATATTTTTCAAGTGAAGATATTCTATTGTCTCTAGTGTCATGACATTGATAGCAGCACCTAATTCAATCAGTGTTTTTGGAATTGAAAAATTGTTGACAGTTATTGTGACCATTGGGATTCCTGGATCAACATATTTTTCAATAAAAACAGTGTTAGACATTAATCCTGCTAATTTTCCTACCACATGAATTTTTGGTGGATCCTTCCTTCTCTTATTGAGACATAATTCCCTAACTGCTTTTGTGTAGATTGGAATATCCTTTATAGCCTGCAGTAGGGGAATTTTGACACATACGTTGGTTAACTCATTCAAAACATCAAAATTAGGTAGGGAAATTGGAAGTTTTTCCTTGACCAACCTCTCTGGAAAGGGAGGTATGTGAGGTACTAATGTTTTCCCTTTTTTACTGTGATTTTCTGACTGTGACTTTTCTATATTTGATTTTTTTGGAGTTTCTCATTTTCTGCTTGTTCTTCTAAAATAATAGGAGATTCTTTTTGTAAAGTTTTTCCAGATCTTAAGTTGCTATTTTGAAGTGGGAGGATTGAGTAGGGGAGTGCCATTTCGTCATCAACATTATACATGGGTTTATCCATTTTATTATTAGGATTTGGTATTGGCTGGGCTGGCAATTGTGTTGGTCGAGGTGGAGGCTGGTTGGATGGCAATTGAAGCTGTTGAGGTTGTTGGCCTAGTTGGGGAGCACGATTGGGTTGTTGGAAAATGGGACTTGATTCTGCTAGTATTGGGGATATTCAAAAGGTTGTTGATAGGGCTGTGGATAGGCATGTTGATATGTCTGGTTACCATGAGTATACCCTCACCAGTTTGGAGCAGGTTGGGCTGGTTGTTGTTGAGGAGACCAAGTTTACCAGGGCATGGGTGCACTCCATGAATTTTGAATAGGAGTTTGATAATTTGAATGAAACTGCTGCATAGGATCTTGAGACATACCTGAAAAATGTGGCTGCCAAGGTCTTCATTGTCCCATAAAATAGAGAGACTCCATGTTTTGATTCTCCTCCATTCGGGCTGCCTACAATTCTTTCAATCTGGGGAAATCATCAGTTTTATGATTTTCAGTACATAAGCCACAAATTTGAACAGTATTTAGAGGGCATTCTTTTAATGGATGTTTCTTTCTACATTTAGGGCAGAAAATAGACAGGGCTTGATCTTGTTGGTCTTGTTGTTCTTGTCTTTTCTTGGTTTTTGATGTTTCAACCTGTGTTCCCAAGGTACTCAATAGATCAGACTTAAAATCTTCTAACAAGTTCCCAAGTTCAGCTCTGGATATGCCACTGGTTGCAGATTTTGTTACTTTGGAAGTTACATTTCTCTTGCCATTTCTGGCCTTTCCCCTTGAATACTTCTGACATAAGTCTTGAATCTCATCAAAGGGTAAGTAGGAGATGTCACCTTTTCCCATAACATTCAAAATATCAAGGTATTCTTCTCTTATTCCTTTCAAAAAGATTGTCCGAGTGATCTCAGGTGTCAAGGAATTGTATTTGGATTTCTGCAAGTTGTATGAGAATCTTTCTAGATACTCTTCCAAGCTTTCATCCTCCGACTGAGACATCCTAAAAATATCATCTTTTAAATCTTTTGATCTACAATATGCTTGATATTTCCTAAGAAAAATTTTTCTCATCTCATCCCAGCTAGTTATAAAATGCTCTCCTAATCCCATGAACCATTTCAAGGCAACGGCTTTAAGAGTAGCAGGGAAGAGACGAAGTTTGTGGGTGTCATCAATATATCCATAGGTACGACATAAGATATCAAATTCGAATAAGAAAGAATATAGATCTTCAGAAGTCATGCCATAGAAATTTGGTAGAATAGATGGTGGAATATTTTTCATCCTTACCTCTTCCCCTAGGATGATGCTAGTGTCCAAGATGGGGAATTTAAAGGTGGCTTCCTGATCTTGTTCTGCTCTTTCATCCCTTTCATACCTTCTCTCTTCTTCCCTTTCATGTCTTCTCCCTTCTTCCTTTCTCTCTTGTCTTAGTTTATTTTCAATTTCTAACCTTCTCTCATACTCCCTTCGTTGTTCTGCAGTTGGCCCTTTTAATGTTTCTTCCTCAACCATTTCTCTTCATTTATTTTCAATCTCCATCCTACGTTTGTATTCCCTACATTGCTCGAAGATGAGTCCTCCTTTATTAGATGTTTCCTCTTCAGTCATTTCAAAAGTATCAACAGTTGTAATGAATCTTTTTTTATCAGATAAAGAAGTTCCCGTTACTTCTATTTTTGGGGGGTTTTTGATAAATCTTCCTTTTTCGTCTCTTTGTCTTGACATAAAACTAGAATATCTACTCTGTATTTTTGAATTTTTTTTATAAGAGAACTAAGTTTCTTAAGTCTGCTTCTAGAATGCCTCCCCGGCTGACGGCGCCAAAATGTTGGGTTCCAACCTACTGGTGTAAATTAACCTTAAGTTTATGTCAATCCGGAGTTTGTAAGACTTAGAGGCATATCCCAAATATAGAGACTCAGAGCTAGACATAACTGGAAATTTAGTTACTCATAAAATAAATCTAATAGATGCTAGAATGCTGCAAGTAAGAACACCAAAACCTTCCTTACAGAAGTGACTGCATTTGATTTCTTAATTTAACCAACAATTCATTGATGGAATACTCTGAAATTAAAATCAAATTAAAACCTAGATCTTAACGAATGAGTTGCAGTGCCCAGTACATTACTGTTGGAAACAGTCAACCACTAATTTCTTTTACAAGAAAAACAATTCTCAATGTCCAGCTATTCTCAACAGTTTTGATATCAGACTTAGAAATAAAATTGAAACTGCTCCTACAATGTTTAACCATTCAACTGAACAAAACTTGTAACCCTATGCTGTAGTGAAATCCAGTGCATACATCTAATTGAACTCAAGATGCAATATATGAATTAATAACTAAGAACGATTTCTACAGAACATGATTAAACATACTAGTGCACAGAAATGAAAAATGTGTGCAGCTTTGGCAATGGGGGCCCTCCAATGCTTGACTCACACACACGAAAGGAAGATTCACAAACTTCTAATACTTAATCACTTTCATCACACAGAAATGGTCATACACAATAAAATCACCAAAATCTCGAGTCTTTATTTCAAAAGCACATGTTTATCATCCAGAAGTCATTTCCCTCCTCCAAATCAAATATTTATACAACTTGTTTTTAAAAACTGAAACGCTACATCTATGGAATATTAATAATGATATCTCAAATAAAATCTTTCTATATTTGAAATCACCCATCATCTCCAGGAAAATAGGCCAGATCAGTACAAAAATCGAACTGCCCTATTCTTGTGCTAGATGGCAGCACAGGTGGTCACCTTTGACTAGCATTGACTCGCCACCTGTAGAAACCATATCATAAGTTTGTTAGAAATTTAACCATCCTTGGACATCGAGGATCTTCTTCCACTCTTCAGTTTGTGTCCAACTGGCCTGCAAGTATCCAACCTGGGATGAATTATGGGAAGTTAGCAAATCCTGTAATTCACATCAAAACCTTAATTTAAATGTTTTAAAAGCCATATAATTCAATTTATTAAAAAGTAAAAACAGTTATACCTCTAACCAAGGTTTTATGACTGAAATCAAGGTTTTATGAATGGAGTATGAAGATTTATGGAGAAAACTGGAAGGTTTTTATATGGCAAAATAGGTGGAAAATGGTGCCCAACAATACCATGTACATTTGCCATGTCAACAACCTCTTGACCTTGGTCATGTCATCATACCCATGTCCAAATATAGTGGAACACTTAGGAGTTTTTAAATGATGTGGAACACTAAGGACATAGAAATATACCAAGGGTGCAGTGTGGTAGGTTTGATTGCCACTCTTTGAATGTCTAGTTCTAGATTCAAAATAAAAAAATTTCAAAGTTTACCCCTGTGTGAAAAAATTGCACACTCCCTTACTGAGCAAAACCCTAGTTTCAAAAATGGGCCTACAAGATGACACCTGGGCCATGCAACCAAAGGAGAGGGGCACCCCTAGCACTATCTCGACGTTCTGATTCCAATAGAGTCTATGGTTTGTCGATCCGAGCCACAGTCGTCATTCTATGGCTCGTTCCGTCTCGCATCCAAAAGGCCTTCAGGGACACCTACTGGATACCTACCGAGGGTATAGAATGAGGACCATGCAACAAAACCAGGTTCTAGATAGTCTTACAAGTGTGTCTAGGAAGGCACCAGCTAGGAACGCTAGCCATAAGTGGTCGGTGGATGATTTTGCAAAGTTGACTCATGTGTGCAAAAATTGCACACTCCCTTACTAAGCAAAACCCTAGTTTCCAAAATGGACCTACAAGATGACACCTGAGCCATGGGACCGGAGGATAGGGGCACCCCTAGCACTATCCCGACATCCTGAATTGAACGAATTCGATGGTTTGTCGATCTGAGCCACGGTCGTCATTCTATGGCTCGTTCTGTCTCGCATCCAAAATGCCTTCAGGGACACCTGCTAGATACCTACCGGGGGCATAGAATGATGGTCGTGCAACAAAACCGGGTTTCAGGGAATCCTAAAAGTGTGTCTAGGAAGGCTCCAGCCGTGAGCACTAGCCATAAATTCCTAGTGGATGATTTTGTGAAGTTGACCCCTGTGTGCAAAAATTGCACACTCCCTTACTGAGCAAAACCCTAGTTTCCAAAATGTACCTACAAGGTGACATTTGAGCCATGGGACTGGAGGATAGGGCCACCCCTAGCACTATCCTGACTTCCTGAATCCAACGGAGTCGACGGTTTGTCGATCTGAGCCATGGTCATCATTCTATGGCTTGTTCCATCTCGCATCCAAAAGACCTTCAGGGACACCTACTGGATACCTACCAGGGCATAAAATGATGGTCGTGCAAAAAAAATGGGTTTCGAAGAGTCCTGCAAGTGTGTCTAGGAAGGCTCCAACCAGGAGCGCTAACCATAGGTGCCCAGTGGATGATTTTGCGAAGTTGACCCCCATGTGCAAAAATTGCACATTCCCTTACTGAGCAAAACCCTAGTTTCCAAAATGTACCTACAAGGTGACACCTGAGCCATGGGACCGAAGGATAGGGGCACCCCTATCACTATCCCAACATCCTGAATTGAACAAAGTTGATGGTTTGTCGATCTGAGACACGGTCGTCATTCTATGGCTCGTTCCGTCTCGCATCCAAAAGGCCTTCAGGGACACTTGCTGGATACCTACCGGGGGCATAGAATGACGGTCGTGCAACAAAACCGGGTTCTAGGGAGTCCTGCAAGTGTGTCTAGGAAGGCTACAGCTGGGAGTGTTAGCCATAAGTGCCCAGTGGATGATTTTGTGAAGTTGACCCCCGTTTGCAAAAATTGCACACTCCCTTACTGAGCAAAACCCTAGTTTCCAAAATGTACCTACAAGGTGACACCTGAGCCATGGTACCAGAGGATAGAGGCACTCCTAGCACTATCTCGACGTCCTGAATCCAATGGATTTGACAGTTTGTCAATCTGAGCCACGGTCGTCATTCTATGGCTCATTCTCTCTCGCATCCAAAAGGCCTTCAGGGACACCTGCTGGATACCTACTGGGGGCATAGAATGACAGTCGTGCAACAAAACCGGGTTCCGGGGAGTCCTACAAGTATGTCTAGGAAGGATCCAGCCGGGAATGCTAGCCATAAGTGCCCGGTGGATGATTTTTCAAAATTGACCCCCTTGTGCAAAAATTGCACACTCCCTTACTGAGCAAAACCCTAGTTTCCAAAATGTACCTACAAGGTGACACTTAGGCCATGGGAAAATTTTAAAAGGAGAAAACCAAAAAAAAATGTAATGAATGAGTATCTTGCAGTGTGATAGGTATGCGTTTTAGGTTTCAGCGAATTCAAATATGAGCCAGGGTCTCTTGCTTTGTGGGTGATTTACTGAGGTTTTTCATTTTACGTTGCATTTATATTGGCTACATACTTCAACAAAGTGGTTCCAAATAGATGCATCGATGTGGAAGCTGTGTTTTCCATCTTTGTCTCAAGTATGAGAAGGCATGGCCATATCAGGCTCTTTAGGAATTGAAACATAGTATGATACAATCCCTAGGTATTGAATTCAATTAAAATTTTATCCATGTTATGCTTTCTTAATGTGAAAAGCTTCCCCCCCATTAAGAGTATTCTCAAGAAAAAATATCCTTTCCATGCCTATCCTAGTTTTATTATACGGTGTGTAGTTCATGAAACCCTAGTTGGTTTGTAATTTGTAAGTGTAGCTTAGGAATCTGGTTGAAACCCTAGTTTACGAAATGAATGCACAAAGAAGTCACTGGGCCATGAGAACACGAGGGAGAGGCCCCCCTAGAGGTAATCGCATGCCAAGAGACCAATGGAGTCGACGGTTCGTCGATCCTACCTCCAGTTGCTGAGTTATGTCGAGTTGCAAGCCGCATGAAAATGTCATTCAAGGACACTTGGTGACTTTTAGTCTGGGAGTGAAAAAGCAAACGGAGCAGCAAGATTGCGTGTCGTTGGCTCCTGCAAGTGTGTATGGGCAATGCCGACATGGGAACACTACCAACACTGGCTCGATGGAGGGTTTTACAGAGTTGACCCACCAATGCGAGATTGCATTGAAGGAAACTAAGCAAAACCCTAGTTTACGAAATGAATGCACAATGAAGTCACTAGGCCATGAAAAGGCGAGGGAGAGGGCCCCACAGAGGTAATTGCACGCCAGGAGACCAACGGAGTTGGCGGTTCATCGATCCGACCTCCGATTTTCAAGTTATGTCGAGTTGCAAGTCACATGAAAATGTCGTTTAGGGACACTTGGTGACTTTCGGTCCGGGAGCGAAAAAGAAAATGGAGCAGCAAGATTGCATGCCGTTGGCTCCTGTAAGTGTGTATGGGAAATGCCGATGTGGGAACACTACCAACACTGGCTCAGTGGAGGGTTTTGCAGAGTTGACCCACCAATGCGAGATTGCATTGAAGGAAACTGAGCAAAACCCTAGTTTATGAAATGAATGCAAAATGAAGTCACTGGGCCATGAGAACATGAGGGAGAGGGCCCCTTAGAGGTAATTGCATGCTAGGAGACCAAAGGAGTCGACGGTTCGTCGATCCGATCTCCGGTTGTCGAGTTATGTCGAGTTGCAAGTCACATGAAAATGTTGTTTAGGGACACTTGGTGACTTTCGGTCCGGGAGCGAAAAAGCAAACGGAGCAGCAAGATTGCGTGCCGTTGGCTCCTGCAAGTGTGTATGGGCAATGCTAACCTAGGAACACTACCAACACTGGCTCGGTGGAGGTTTTTGCAGAGTTGACCCACCAATGTGAGATTGCATTGAATGAAACTGAGCAAAACCCTAGTTTACGAAATGAATGCACAATGAAGTCACTGGGCCATGAGAACACGAGGGAGAGGGGCCCCTAGAGTTGAGTGGAGTATTTTGGTATTTTTAGGACCTGGACCAGCCAGTTGGTCAAGCCTGCTTGCACATCATCGATATCTCGGTCCAAAATTTATGTGATTTTAAACAGAGGAGCATGAGCACCTTTGAAATAGGAAGAGGTAAAATGAGCTAGGTTGAGGGAAACAAATGCTGTATTTTTTCACACAATCTAATGGAAAATGGTCATGGGATTGGGCGGGATAAATCCCTATAATGCCATAAAGGAAAGAGTTCATCATTTAAAGCATCAACGTACTGAATGTTCAGCCATCGTCCAAGTGGATTGCGTATGCATCTAGAGTTTAATTTTAATCATTCATGTCATGTCCTAGGGGTGCCCCTCTCCTCCGGTCTAACAGTTATATTTGTGTGGATGATGGATGAGAATCTTATGGTGAAAAATGGGATGGTGATGGTGACAACATGGGTAGGAAGAACATGGTGGTGATGTTCATGTTGGCATGGTGATGGCGAAAATGACCATGGGGATAGTGATAATGAGCATGAAGATTGTGATGGTGTTAGGAACCCATGTCTTTACTTTGTTAGTATGTTGTTATTGGACGCATATGCTTTGTAAGTCGTCCCGTAGTATTTGTTGATCAATAGTTGTGTTATTGTTATTGGCGCATATGCTTTGTAAGTCGCCCGTAGTATTGTTAATCCATAGTTTGTAACGGCCCATGGTTTCGACCCATAGTATTGGCGCCTCGAATTAGTATATAAGTGTGTGTTGAGACCTATGAAGGCACGGTGAAGTTATTTGTATTGAGCTTGCTCAAAGGAGTTTGCCCCCTCGAAGTGGCCTGTGATCAATACAAAAGTGATTCTGAGTTCTGTCATTTCTGCTATTTCGCGTATTCTTGTTAATTAATTGTTGCAGGTGCCTCACAGATGGTGCTTAGTGAGCATGAAAATGGGCATGAGGAAGCAGATATTATGGTTTACGTAGATGGGAGAAAAAAACAAAGAAAACAAATCCATGGCGAAACATGTGCAATTTATCAAGTTGTACTAAGTCTATGCAATTTATCAATCTACGAAGCTAATGGCTGCAATAGTCAAAATATTAATGTCAATACTCAATGAGACCACGAAACAAAAACATAGCATACATGTACACCACATACCTATAAAAAATTACTTGATAAAACATGCAAACCACATACCAGATTACCTACCTATGGTCATTCGACTAGACCATCAGGATCACCTCAAATACCAATGGTTTCCTTTAACCTCTCGTGCTCAGAATAATGAAATAAGTATCGTGCCTTTGATGGGTTCTTCCTTTGAATTGTTTGCAGCTAGAGGTTTGTGCCAATAACTAAGTTTGTATAATGGTATACAATATCACCTGGTCTATAATCTTCATATGTATAACCTTTTCTATTTGATGAGTGGGAAACTTGGTTCAAATATTCTCCCTTTATAACCATCGACCCAATCGAAAAATCAACTCCCTCAGAGTCCCACAATGGGACATTTAGGGTTTGCTTCCCCTCTAAGAAACGTGCCAGCCAATAGTCAGTGCACCATGCATTGCGTATCGGGGAAACCACTGCGTATATGTGCCCTGGAGAAAATATAGCTCCAACGTTTTAATCAACTAATTAGACACAACTATTTGTCAAAAATATCAAAAATATACACAACTAATTAGACACACCTAGTTGTCAAAAATATAAAAATATTAATCGAACCTGGTTGTACGAGATTTGATATGTGGTCATAGTCTGGTGAAATACTTGATTGGTCCTCCTCCAACTAGGATAATTCTGTAGCTATCCGTCGACCAATGGGGAGTGATACATGGTCCCAACTATCAACCCAATCCATGGATTCACACTCGTCCCATCCACCACTACTGCATGGAGAAAAAAAACATGACAGTTTCCTTGTCCACATTTCAAGTATAGCATTGTCTGACGTTCTAACTAAATGAAATGCACGAGTTCCTTGGATGGTCTTGCACCCATATAACTGTGAATGATATACATCCACCACCTCCCAAAAATATCTAACCACATGTGCTTTCCTGGTTGAGTGATCTTCCTACGTTCTTGCTCCCTCCCCCATGACTGAAGCACACCATTCAACGATGGTTTTTGCATTTCGGATGATAGGTCCATCTGTGAACTTCATTTATTGTCTACGTAATGCAGTCTTTATGTACGCACCTGCTCCATCATGTTCACCTTTTCCATGTCCGGTCTCAAAATAGTTCCAAATATGTGGCACCTTGTGCCTTTTGTGGAGCATACACAACCATTGGAAGACACGGGAATTTTTGAATTTCCCTACACAACCGTCAGACCAAATCCAATCTTGTTCCATCCGTATACTGTTATCCTTCAAGTGATTGTAGAACATTTGAAATCTATGTTGTATAAAAGCCAAGTCATGACATTTGTCATCACTTATGTAGAAGTGATACTCCTTCAATATAACCATGTTGTATTCAGTACTATCTGCCCCATGTCTATAGGTGATATGGACCATTAGGATGACTTGGTTTGAGTGATAGTATCGACTCTGAATCTCATTTTGTGGTTGAAGAGTGTAGCTTTCCACAAAATCAACCACTGACAGGATAGTGCCAATAGGAAATGTATCCATGCATGTTCTAAACTATTCATCTTGCCAACGAGCCACATGCACATGCTTTACATATTGTTGTGTCTTTTCAAAGGATTCCTCCATGAAGTTGCAAACCCGTACCTGGTAGATCAACAATAAAGACATTATATCAATAGATTGTTACATATGAAATTGCAATGTGAAGATGTGAAGATCCTGCAATATTTAATTAATGAAAACACACAAGATAGCAGAAATAACAGAACTCAGAATCACTTATATATTGATCACAGGCCACTTCGAGGGGGAAACCTCTTTTGAGGAAGCTCTATACAAATAACTTCACGGTACCTTCATTGGTCTCAACACAAACTTATATACTAAGTCTAGGCGCCAATACCATGGGTCAATACCATGTGTCAATACAAACCATGGGCCAATACAAAATATGGATCAACAATTACTACGAGACGACTTACAAAGCATATGCGTCCAACAACAATAATACAAACTATGGATCAACAAATACTACGGGACGACTTACAAAGCATATGCGTCCAACAACAATATACTAACAAAGTAAATAGAAGGGTTGACATGGGTTCCTAACATCCCCTCTCCCTTAGAAAAAGCTTTGTCCTCAAAGCTTTAGATGTGGAAATTGATGTAGAATCTGAAGGAGTGGTTCCCCTGTAGCATCCTTTGGTTGCATTCTGGCCCATTCATGCCTTTTGAGTTTCAGGGAGGATTTCTTGGAAGGCTGTAGATGAAGAAGGACCATATCAACTGCGTGAAAAGTGCGCTCAGAACGGTGTTGATCGGCTTGTTGTTTCAGTCGAATTCTTTCCATGTGAAGATTGTCCTGTAGAATGAGAAGAATCTGATTGCGGCTTCGAATAACCGAGTCAATTTCCTGAACTGGGGAGCTGTTGAGCATGTATGGAAGAAGAACTAGCAGTGCTTGTCCATAAACTGCTTCATATGGTGTCCTTTTAGATGTGGTATTGTACCACAGGAGCGCTTCTAGGAAATCCATAGAGATAGTTGTCCACATCTGTGTAGGGATGGGCAAGGGTTCGAGTAGTCCCGAAAGGAGTGTCGTTTCACCCTTGTTGACCTAGAAAGTATCACACTCAACCACCATCTGGTGAATTTTCATTTTCAATCCCTGCCAAAAGAAGTTACATTGTTCTCGGTCATAGGTTTTGAGGAACCCAGAGTGCCCTACCGATGAAGAAGCATGGAGTTCATAGAAGAGATAGCCCTGTTGAACAGATTGCAACCAATTTGGAACAAGCAGAGAAATAGCTGTAAGAGAAACTGGGTCATCAAATTCGCGAGAAGGAGCATCTTCCACCATATTATCCTTACCCTTCTTGTAAGTCATCGCATAGTCATAACCCATGAGTTGGATAACCCATTTCTAGTGTGCTGGTGAGGAGACATGTTGTTCCAGAAAATGTTCCAGACTCTGGAGATCAGTCTTGATGCAGAAATAATTTCCTAATAGGGATGGCTGCCACTTCTGTACTGCATGCAAAATAGCCATCATTTCTCGCTGAGATGTAGATGCGGCTAAATGCTTACCGAAAAGGTCTCTTGAAGGAAACAAGCCCACTGGTGCAACAAAGACACCTGCATATCTATCCAAGGAAGTAGTGGAGACCATTGGTGGGTGCATCTGGATGGAATGGAGCTGAGCGATGACACCATGTGAATTCTTCTTAAGGATCTTTTCTAGGAGATGTGAACTGATGATGCGAAGAGACCCTGGTTGTAAGCCCATAAATTTGTGTTGTGTCCCATTGACTAAAAACTGCATCCAAAGTTCAGCAAAATCCCATAAGATGGGGCCAAGTGTGCGTAACCATTGAACTCCCAAAACCACATCACATCCGCCTAAGGACAAGGAAAACATGTCAGATCACAGGTTATAATCTTCCAGAGAGATATGCACATTGTGACACTTTCCCTTGCAAGGTGAGGTGCCCCCATTGGCAACCATGACTTCAAAGTTGGAGCAAGGATGGACAAAACAATCAGCATGTTTGGCGATCTAAGGGTCAATGAAGTTATGAGTGCTACCATAATCAATGAGTATTGTAAGAGGAAGCTTCTTGAAGTAACCCCTGACCCACATTGTTTGGGAGGTGGTGACGCCGAATAAAGCATGGAGAGATATCTCTGGGTGGTCTTCCTGAGATGGGAAGTCAATAGGCGGCTCTTGAATGTTGACATGATCATCCGGTGTATCTGGAGCTTCTTCATCAACTTCAGAGGCGGGCGGAGAATCCACATCTAAGAGATAGAGCTTTTGTTGAACACATCTATGTCCCCGAGTGAATTTTTCATCACAATTATAACAAAGCCCTTTTTCTCTGCGTGCCTGCATCTCTGTTTGGGACAAATGCTTGATAGGAGTTGGTCGAGGAGCTGGCGGGATGGGAGGTCGTTGAGAACACATATTTCGGAAGAGAACAAAAGTGGGTTTGGAGCGCTGTTGGGTGGCAATCTTGTCTTCTTCCAACTTAGCCAACCCTAGGACTTCCATCATTGTGTTGGGACAGAACATTTTAACCTCTGACCAGATTTCATCCTTAAGACCACTGATAAAACAACTCCTATAGAATTCATCAGACAATCCTTCTATGTCATTGGCTAGTTTCTCAAATTCTGTCTGATACTCTCTCATAGTGCCACTTTGACGAAGTTTAGTGAGTGCTCCGGTGAAGTCATCAAAAGCACTAGGACCAAATCGTTGCAAAAGGAGTTGGCAAAAATATGTCCATTTTGGCTTATCATGAGCCTTGATGTACCAACGTGCAACGAATATAAAGTATAAATGTAATAATAATAATAAATAATAATTAGTACTAGGTTAAGGGGCACGTCTCCTCATTCATGGCTTCCCACACCTTATATAAAGGTGGCCACCAATTGTAATCATTCATCATCTATCCATAATATTATCATTTTATCATTCAATATGAGAGTCGGATTCGACTATTAATAGTCTAACCGGATACGGTTGCTGCATTTGGTATCAGAGCAGAACGCTCCTCCATCTGAGCTCGAATTCGGCTCACACTCAGAGCGGACTCGCTCCTCCATTAGGTGAGCTCGGAATTGGCTCATTCCTCCATTCCACTGCATCACTTGCTCCATTCCACCACTACACCATCGTCCTCCTCACTTGCACTGCGCCCCATTCACACCTCCACTCCTGCTCACACCACCGCACACCTGTCCCCACTCCTCCACACTTCCCTGCATGCATCCACTCCCCCACCCCTTCAATTCTCTGCGCACCCCTTTCTCCACTTGCGCGTCCTGACATCTCTATGCCGTCCCTCCCAACACCCTCCATTTCCTTCCCCTCATGACCCCCATCACTCCCCATTGTGCCTCTACTCCCTCTCACACACCTCGCTCACCCCTACGCTACACCACCTGCAAAACTGCTCCACCACGCCACGCTTCGCTCACTCCTACTCTCCACTACCCTGCAAAACTATCACACCCTCTCCTACGCCTCCCTCCCTTGTGCATCCATCAACCCTGTGCCTCAGACTCCTGCACTGCTTCAACTGCCAACACCCCTCTCCCCATTTGCTCGCGCACTCCTCCATCCCTCCCGGCTTCCTGCTCCCCCGCCCTCCTCCACAGATCCCTGCTGCGCACCTCGTTTTCCCACGCTACATCCTTTCTCTCCACCGACACTCTCCACCTACGCAACCTCCTTCACGAGCTAGCCTGGATACCTGCACATTCCACTGCCCACTTCAACACTCCGGCCAACACACTCCGTCCACATCAAACCTGCCACACTCCATCACTCTTTCACGTAAACCCTAATTCCTTCATAAAAATTAAATATTACGTAATTATTATTATGTTAATATTTATTTTTATTAAAAAAATTACTATTCAAATTATAATTTTTAATACAAATAATAATTATAATAGTTATTATTTTATAATAATTATTAATAATTGACTCTCAACCTTAGCATTGACCATGAAGTCATTTAAAGACGAATGGGATGAGATCTCGAATCGATTTCATAAGAAAATGGATGAAATGTTTGATCGGATGGAACAATCAGTTGTAAAAGCGGCTCAAAAAGCTATTGACGACACCTTCAATAAAATAAGCCAACAAAGCAACCCAAAGGCCTCTGAAGACAAAGACTCTGAAACTAAATATAAATATGATTTTCAAAGTCTGGAAGAAAAACCAGATAAAGAACATAAAAATGATAAAGAGCAAGAAGAAACTTCATTCTCAGGATTAGAAACAATTGAATCAAAAATGTTGTTAGAATCAATTGTGGCAAAGTTTTCCATTGATCTCAACGACCAACAACAACAAATGCAAGATGATGCGAGTACTTCTAATTATACACACAAAGTGGTGCTCGAAATAGGCTCGTCAAGTGAATCATCATGCAAGGTAGTCAAGAACCCCGAAAAACCCATGAGAAGACATGCAACAAAAGAAGAGCACGAACATAGACTTTTAGCCTTAAAAATAGTCATTTTGAAAGAAGTGAAATGTTATTTTCAAGACACCACTAATGATGGTATGATCAAAGAGTTGTCCATATCAAAAGCAATTGTGACAAGAGGTCCACAATTGCTCATAAATGGAATCCAAAAGGTGATATGGAAAACAAATAATTACAAAGTCTATTGTTTCAAAAACTCACCACTCAAATAGAAAGGATTACAACACGAACGTCTAGGTTCACATCCAAAGAAAGGAACCAATCCAGAATATACATCTCATTCAGCGATTAAACACAGATCCAGAATCAGGTTGATATCATTAAAATCAGCTTTGAGGACAAAGCTGCCCTTAAAGGGGGTGGCAATGCAACGAATATAAAGTATAAATGTAATAATAATTAGTAGTAGGTTAAGGGGTGAGTCTCCTCATTCATGGCTGCCCACACCTTATATAAAGGTGGCCACCAATTGTAATCATTCATCATCTATCTATAATATTATCATTTTATCATTCAATATGAGAGTCAGATTCGACTATTAACAGTCCAACCGGATACGGTTGCTGCACAACAGTACCATTGAAGGGCTTCTTGTTCCAAATGAAAGGATGCAAGTGGAACTTTTTGGATATCAAAAGTATTATGCAGAATGGAATACTGTTCTGCATGATAGATCCATCCAGTCGGATCAGTACCATTGAAGCAAGGAAATTCAAGGTTCGGACCACGGAAATTGATGGAAGAAGAGAACCTATTGGTTGCAGAAGATTCTTGCTGTCGGTTATTGTTCATGGCTGAATGCTGAAGATGGAGGCTGAGAAATTTTTCATTCAGATCTTGGAGTTTGGTTTGGATGGTTGTAAGTGCTTCCTTCATGGTTTTTGCTCCTGCGCGGGTGACAACCATAACCAGGAGTTTTTTTTTTGAGGGGGGGGATGGATAGAAAAACACAAACAAAAGCTTATTTAGTAAAGGGAAATTTGGATTTGGGAAAAACTAGGAGGGGTAATTGGGGTTTGACTAGGTTTTGGACACTTTCTGATGGACAAGGAAGCAAAAAATGGGGATTTCAGAAGCGGGGTGAAAGAATGAGAAAATTTGTCAAAGAGGGACAAAGAAGTAGAAATGGGGACTGAACACGGTGGCAAAATTTGGAGGCGAGTGGGTGAAAATTGAAGAAGTTATGGCAAACCCTAAAAATAGACAAATGTGGAATTTATGGCATTGGGAAGTGGAATTTGGGATAGGGTCCTCAGGAATGAAATATGCAGAATGAGATTAAAGGGGTGTTAGGGAAGTTTCAAGGGAAACATAGTGAAAACAAGGGAGATATGGATCTACAACGGTGCGGAAGGGATCTGAAACAGATAGATCTGCAATGGTGCGGAAGTGATCGGACATAGAGGGATTTGAAACGAAGCCGAATGGATCGAAAACGGCTGGAACCGAAATAGATCTGAAACGACTAGATCTGGAACGGCTTTCAGAATGGATTTGAAATGGCGTGGAAGTGATCGGCAACAGTTTAGCTGAAAATAGATATGGACCCCAGGTATGTTTGGCTTCCTATCGGTTCACGGGATTCACTCAGCCACCAATGCTGTCTGACGGCTTGCATATTGGGGCAATACCCCTCACTCCACGTGTAACATCCCATATTTTCGTAAAAATTTAAAACTTTTGAAAACCGCATTAAATACAAAAATTATAGATGCGGAATTAATAATTGTTTGATTACGACAACTTTAATTAAAAGTCGTTAGTACTAAACATAATTTAATTTATGTTTAAGCAACATTATGCAAATGACAACTTTAACACATAAGTGATGAACATTATTATGGTAATAAATGAACTAACAGGTCATAATTGTGATGCGATACTTTTTCTTTGAAAAGATACCGACAGTTTGATTTTTGATGAACAAGGGTGTCCTACGAGGTACCCTGGAGTTTAATTAGTTGCAACGCTAACGCATTTGAATGTTCTATGTGCAGACAATAGGTAAAAGGTTCAGTAACTGCATAGTTTAAAAGTACTTGTGTAATTCAATTAAACGTCAAATAAAAATGTTGTGAATTCTTTTGCGAAGACAAGTATCTTCAAGTATGAAATGTCTGGTGATGCTTACTAGTTTTTCAACGTTGTCTTACAATTCATAAATGTTGGAAAACAATGACGTCTAGAAGGTATACATGCTATTTAAGTTTGTTGTCGTAAGCCAATGACGTAGTTCTAGTTTGGCTCTGGTCGTCGTCTTAAGATAACTAATACTTGTATAGTGTTAACGTAGTAATTGTATTGCTAATCGACAAATGCATTGCATTAAGAGTTAGTGTATCAAGTACATGGAAATGGCATGGTTTTTATGCTAATCACTACTCAATGGTCTTGTTGAAAATAAAAAATGCATACTCTTATCTTTTTAGTAGTTGCAATAATGAAAACTATGATTAACATGATATCCATATAATTCTTAGAGATTTCTATCCTATGCAATAGTTCTACAATTGCAAACTATTCATAATATATATGAGAATTTGCAATATTAATTTTATATGAGATTGGAACTTAATACATGGCTAATATTAAACCTTAAGACCCTAATCGCGACTATAGTCTTAGAACTATAACTATTATACAATGCAACGATAATGTTTTGAGTTTATAAAAGATCAACATATAAGTTTTATTGTTGTTATAAATGATACTGACATTCATTATTGTCGACAGGATGCATGAGTTGACGGTTATTAAAAATGGCATGAGCCTCAAGCTGGCGTAGAGATAGTGTCTTGATCCTGCATTAAAAGCTCCAGATGACAAGGACTGTTAACAATCCACGTAGTATGATATCACAGTAATAGTAACTGTGGCAACAATTGTGTAATGGTTTTTATAAAGAATTCCTCCGAGCTGGCTGTTGATTGAACCTCCATGTGCAACTGTGGCATTACCATGCTTGTGCACATGAATAAAGCATTAAATGTTGTTGCTTGATCGTCCCAATGCAACCTTGTTGGCACTCTTATGATCGTCGATTTGAATGAGTTTGTGTCGTTGGATGTAACCCTAGATTTTTGTCATCATTTTGATTAATGGAGATTGAATGTCGTTCATTGTTACTATTGTTTTGGTCTGCGTGGCCGACAGGCTGCTGGTTTTCAGTTTATTTGCTGTCATTTTTGTAAGTTTTTACAGTCTCATTTTCTTAGTTTGCAACGAAATACGTCTTCCTACAAAAGGTTTTGGGTAATGGTACCCTGGTCTCGTCCAAGAAAAGTAACTCGTTGGTTTTAGATGTGTAAATACAAAGATGGGTCGTCGGACGAAAAAGGGTAAGTGTCTTCTTAACTCAGTAATGTTGTAACGTTCATTTTTGTAGCTGGATGTGAATAATGTTTTAACCATTGAATGTTTAAATGGCAAGTAACAGTTATTGAAAGGGAAAACTTGAACCAGGGTTTTGGAATGGATGGCAACTCCAATCCTAGTAAGCTCCAGGTCTTCAAACCCTCGTAGGTGCTCTATCGGTCTTGGTTGATGTGGTCTTTCAACAATGAGTAACCAGTCCTTCCATGCTTCGACGTTCGTCTGTCAGTTGGGCATCTATGAAGATTTTTATGGTTGTAGTGAAAACTTTTTGGGGAACGACCCTCGTCTATTTGGTTGATGCTCTATTTTTTATTTTAGATTTTTAGTCTTGTCAAGAGGAATTGTAAAACTTGATTTAAGGAGTAGGGATAAACCATGTGTGGTGTTCACCTTTGGAAAAGTTGAATTGACCTGTGCAATGAAGCTTCCATTGTGGAGTTGGGATTTTGTGTTGATTCGAAACTTCGAACAACAACCTATTGGTTTACGCTATGTGTAGAAAGATGTAGAGCTGAGGCTCGTCTATTGTGGATACCAAACTTCGATTCTATGGCAATGAAAATATCCTACTTCTTTTTGTACTATTCGTCTGTGTTATATGTTGAGTATTGTAGGTAGATAACAGGACTAAAGAACTAAGCCATAATTTAAATGCTTTGTCATGGATGATAATGTATGTACATATTTTCTAGTTGATGATAACTCAGTTTTTGGAAAAACAATGAATTAGTTTCGACTGTTTAGATAAATACGAAAAGGGCCATGCCCAGGCTCTAGTTTATTTTTCGATTTTACAAAAGAGAACTTACTTGTACACCTCAGAAATCCTTCGGGAAATTACAAGGGTTATAAACTATGATTTGAACATGTTTGTATAAATCGTATCTATGGCTAACTGTTAAAACGATAGTATGGTTCTGGAGTTACTATTTAGGGTTTTAAAAAGTCATAAGTTTTCATGCTGTGAATGATGTCCAAGGTTTGTATCGAAATGGAAAATATGATGATCGAAAACAGAGTTAGGGTTTACATTGGTTTGGTTTTTGATACTATAGAATTAAATAATTGATACATGAACTCAAACTGGAAAATAATGAAGAATGACAGTATATGAAAAGTTAAGAAAACAAATTATTGTTCAATTCTAACAGCTGTTAAATCATTGTAAAACACTATTATTTGGAAAACATGATGTGTATGTTTTCAATTGCATTTGTTTGCTATCTTTATTGAATATAAATAAGAGGAAATTGTATGACTGTGCAGAGATTAAACTATATTTATATTTCATGAGTTAACAAAAGAATTCCATAACACTGTTGCTACTATACAGTAAGTTTTTCTACGTTTAGATATAGACATAATTATAATCATATAAATTACTGTACTTATCAATCGAATCAATGGCAATTTGCCAATCTTTTCATCTATATTTAATTTGCTTCTCTACACTAGAGTACGATGCACAAAACAACATGTAGAAAAATGTAGAGATTGGTTTATCAATTCCAGATCATCATTAAACTTTAACATTCAGACTTTTAAACAAAATCAGAGATCAATTCTTCTTCAAAACAGAGGTTACTAAATTTTTACTAACAGAACTATTAACTGAAATAAAGTAGAAACTATAAAACTTGGATTAATCTGTAGGAAACAAACAGCACAAGAAGACTGTTCCACCCAACCAATTCCTGAAGACAGGCAAGTACTTTCCTTAGGACCCAGAGCCTATTCACTAAACCACTAGGAGGAAGAAACTTAGGAATTTAGGCTCTCCTCTTATCGTAACAATTAATTGTGGAATCTTCAAGAGCTAGTAGTCCAAGGGACCTGCTCCAGCACCTCTAGTGCTCTTTAACAAATAGTATGTAGACTTATGATTGCACTCACCACTAGCCTCCCTATTCGAATCTCTCAGTGATCACCTGGTGCACATGAGGAAATATTTCTGCAGAAAAATATTGTGTAAGAGCTTCCTGCTCAATTCGAATTTGCCTTATATAGGCTACCTAGGCCTTTTCAGTTGTTACTTGGTCATTAAATGAGATGCATGCCCACTCCCACCACCTAGGGGATAATGTCACATTATTAGGGGTAGTTGTCCCATAACCAACAGCTAGTGGTGAAGTGCAATTGCTGCCATCTGTCCCATAACTTCCAACATCTTCCATTCCTCCTAGTGGGTTAGTGAACACTCATTTAACAGTCCCGTTGGGTGTTTGTCTCCTAATTAATTTATTTAACTAATAATAATCAGTAATTACATTCATCCTTGATGAAAATTGATCATAATTATAAAACTTTGTAATTAAATTTAACATAAAGTATTTTGCTAATAAAAGAATAATTTCTGAAATTTGGGTAGGTGACATACACCCCCCCTTAAGTCTCAACATCATCCTCAATGTTGGTTAATCACTCCTTTAGTGTTCCTGAAACAGAGTTGCGTATGCTGCCTGCATACTACTCTCCAACTCCCAGGTTGCCTTTTCTGAGCTAAGGTGCTTCCATTGCACCTTCACTTGCCCAATGGTGCGATTCCGGAGAATAGTTTCCCTCCTTCCAAGGATACAGTTCGGTTCCACCTGAAAATATCCGTCTTATCCCACTTGTACATCATTCCAGTTTACAACATGAGTAGCATCGTGTACATACTTCTTTAAAAATGATATATGAAAAACATTATGTATTTTTAAATTTGGTGGCAAAGCCAATTGGTATGCCATTGGTCCAACCTTGGACAATATTTCAAAAGGACCACAATACCTGGGTGCCAACTTGGCACAGCTGCCCAATTTCAATGAACTCTTTTTCGGTCTTACCTTGAGGAATACATGCTCACCAACTTGGAACTCTTTATGAGTCTTTTTTAAATCTACTTGACTCTTTTGCCTATCTTGGGCAGCTTTTAAATTTCTTTGTACCTGTTTCACAATTAGTTCTAACTCCCGCAATAACTCTAGTCCTAAAATAACTCTATTTACTGGATCATTCCACGAAACAGGTGTATCACATTTTCTACCATAAATAATTTCAAAAGGACTAAGTCTGGCTGATGCATGATAATGATTATTATAAGCAAATTTTGCTAAGTGTAAGTAGTCTTACCACTTACCAGGCTGATCCTTAACATACATTCTTAATAAATCTTCTAAACTTGATTTACCCTTTCTGTCTGTCCATCTATTTGTGGATGAAATGTTGTGCTGAAATTTAAGGTTGTATTCAACCCCTTAAATAGTGACCTCCAAAATTTTTCGGTAAACTTAGAGTCACGATCTGAAATTATTACTTTCGGTATCCCATGTAGTCGAAAAATCTATTTCATAAAGATTTCTGCAATGTTTAGATCTTTATGAGTAGTCTTCACAGGTATAAAATGTGCTGCTTTGTTGAATTTGTCCACTACCACCATGATAGAGTCATGTTGTTTCTGATTTTTAAGTAATCCAGTAATAAAGTCTATGCTAATCACTTCCCATTTCCAACTTGGTATCGGTAATGGTTGCAACAATCCAGTAGGGTATTGGTGTTCAACCTTCACTTTTTGACAATCCAAACATTTAGCTATGTACTCTGCTACTTCATCCTTCATTCTGGGCCAATAGCATTCTTTCCTTAGCATAGTAATGGTCTTTTGATAACCTGGATGACCAGAATAATGACTTTTATGCATCTCATTTAATATCAAAAATTTTATTTCTGGTATGTCTGGTACATACAATCTGTTTTTATACAATAATATAATCCATTTTGTTTCATACTGAAATCTGCCATAAAATTTTTAGAACTATTGTTTGCTGTCCTTTCTTTTATTTTTCTGTATTCTTCATCAGTTTCACTCTTTTCAAGAATCCGATTTTTCAAATCTGTGGAGTAAGTGTTGATGGCTGAAATAAAATTCAGTTTTGCCTTACAACTCAAGGCATCTACAACCTTGTTCTCTTTTCTTTTAACATGCTGAATTTCGAAATCATACTCACTTAAGAAAGTCAACCATATAGCTTGTCTAGCATTCATATTTGTCTAATCTAATAAATATTTCAGACCCATGTTATCTGTCAATAATGTGAATTTTCTGCCAATAAGGTGATGATGCCACATTTTTAAGGCATGAATTATTGCCAATAACTCTAAATCATAGGTACAGTAGTTCTTTTCATGTACCTTCAGCTTTCTAGATTCATATGCCACCGCATGTCCTTCCTGTTTTAAGACTCTGCCGAGTCTCTTATTGCATGCGTCTGTACAAACTATAAAATCCTTGTTAGGATCTGCTATCCTCAAGATAGGTGCTGTAGTCAATAATTCCTTTAATTTCTTGAAACTGTCAGAACATTTCTGATCCCATACAAATTTCTTCCCTTTCTTCTGCAAAGAAGTTATGGGGTTGGCAATCCTTGAAAAATTTTCTATAAATTTTCTGTAATATCCAGTAATACCCATAAATGATCTTACATCTGACACATCCTTAGGAACTGGCCAGTCATTAATGGCCCTTATCTTATCGGGGTCAACCGAGATTCCTTCTTTAGAAATTATGTGTCCTAGATACTGAATTTTGTCTTTGTGGAAATCACACTTACTAAACTTAGCATATAGTTGATGATCTCGCAGAACTTGTAAGATAATCCGTAAATGTTCATCATGCTCTTCTTTACTTTTGGAATACCATAAAATGTCATCTATAAACACAACAACAAACTTGTCTAAGTATTTGTGCAAAATATTATTCATCAAACACATAAATACAGTCAGGGCATTAGTCAGGCCAAATGGTATGACTACAAACTCGTAATGTCCATACCGAGTCCTGAAAGCTGTCTTAAAAATATCTTCATCCTTAACACGCACTTGATGATATCCTAATCTTAGATCAATCTTCGAAAATATCGTTGCTCCACGCAGTTGATCAAATAGATCGTCTATGCAGGGCAATAGATACCGATTTTTTATTGTCATCTTATTAAGCTAACGATAATCTATGCACAGTCTTAGCGTTCCATCTTTCTTCTTAACAAAGATGATAGGTGCCCCCCAAGGAGACACACTGGGTCTAATATACTTCTTATCAATAAGTTCCTTCAACTGTGATTTTAATTCATTTAATTTTAGTATATTCATTATGTATGGAGCTTTTGAATTTGGTACTACTCCTGGTAATAACTCAATGGTAAAATCTAAATCTCTTTTAGGAGGTAATTCTGGGATTTCCTTAGGAAATATATACTTAAAATCCTTTAGGACAGGTATGTCCTCTAATTTCAGTTTGTCCTCTTTACCCATAAACTCATCATTTACTACGTTTACTGCAAACAACTGGCATCCTTTCCTAACTGCCCTCTTAACTTGCATGGCCAAAATCTGCCTAAGGGTTACCTTCCTTGGGATACCTTTTACTTCTAAAGTTTTCCTTCTTCATTTAAACATGTAAAACTTTTTTCGTAACAGTTCAAAATGACATGATGGGCTTCTAACCAGTCCATCCCAACTATAATATCATAAGATCCTAAAGGTAGAATATTCAACTTGATTTGTGTTTGTAAATGATTCATGGATAAAGCACAACTTTCTATAAAATTTGACACTTTCCTCTTTGTTCCAGTTGCTAGTCTAACTAACCAAGATTTACTGAACTTTTATGTTTTTAACTTAAGACTTTCCACAATATCGGGTGATATATAACTTAAGCTAGTACCCGGGTCAATTAAAATAGTAACATGATGATTTTGTAGCATACCTTCAATCTCCACCATAGAGATTTGATGATCTGCTTTCCTGTTGTCAAGTGCTGTATTGATTCTGGGCATTTCCCTTGCCACATCTCCAACAGTAGGTTCATTCTGAATAGAGTTGATGTTGTTAGCTTTTCGCTTCCTCAAGGGACATTCTGATGCATAATGGGGACCTTGACATTCAAAACATTTGATAGGTGCCTTTTGCTCATTGGTTTTGGTATTATTAGGTGCATTTCTGGGTGTTGTAGAATTCTATTGTTGATTGTTTCTGGAATTATTCCCTTGATAATTCCGATTTTGAAAATTTTTCTTTTGGAAACCGGAATTTCCACTGAACCTGAAATTTTTCTTTTTCAGCTCAAAATTGCTGGGCTTATGACTCTTCCAGTTTGACATTCCTTCTCTTTTCCGATTGGTGTCATAATAGAAAACTAGCTTTCTCATAGCCTCTTCCAAGGTCTTAGGGCTGTCATACTCGATTCTGTCCTTAATATTGAAAGGTAGGCATCTCAAGTATCCTTGAATTTTTGGTTTTTCTTCTATGAGGTATGGCACATATCTCAGTAGGTTCAGAAATTTACTGTTCATTTCCTTCATGTTCATACCTCCCAGCTTCAAATCGTAGAACTCTTTGGATTTTTCTTTATAGTACTGTTCAGATAAATACTTCTTTTTAAAGTATCGCTTAAAAGTACTCTAGCTTACATCTTTATCTTTGATGCCCTTTACTCTTTTGATGTCTTGCCACCAAATATCCGCTTTTCCGGTCAAGTTATATATAGTCATTTTTGCCTCTAAGGACTTCGAATAGTTATAGATATGGAAGTATTTCTTCATACCGGATAGCCAAGCTTCAGCTGTCTCTCCCTTCTCAGTTTCTCCATTGAAAGTTGGAGGTCTAATATTTTTGAATTCCCCAGAAATCTGCTCATACTTCTTATGATTTTTCCTTCTGGGTTTGAAATCTCCTTCATTGCTATCACTGGTGTAGTTATGTTTCTTTTTACGCACTTCAATAGCATCTCCTGTTGAGGTTGAACTATTTTTCACCTCATTGGTTTTCATTTTCTGATTTTTATTTGCATGAGGCAGATCCTCAACTTTGGAGATATCTTCATTATCTCTCTCTTGCTCCTCAGTTGGGCACTATTCAAACAACACTTGGTTTAATTGTTCTTGTGCTTGTAGAATTCTTTCATTGTCTTGTTTCACAGATCTGATTTCCGCCTTTAATTCATGAAAAGCACGTAACAATTTTGACGAACTATTATTTAGTTCATCGTGACCTTCTTCTGCATAGTGTTGTCCCGAGCTGTGGCTGTTTAGCTGAAATCTGTCTTCGAAATGTTCAGCTGAGTTCTCCATACCTGTAACTTAAAATAATTTCCGGATAACATCATAATTAAAATTTCAAATTAGTAAAATTTACTGCTATATAAAAAAATTTGCTGCGTGTTTTTGGACCTCTTTCAGGCCTAGAGTTCGAACATGAGCTCTGATACCACATGTAACATCCCAGATTTTCGTAAAAATTTAAAACTTTTGAAAATGGCATTAAATACAAAAATTATAGATGCGGAATTAATAATTGTTTGATTACGACAACTTTAATTAAAAAGTCGTTAGTACTAAACATAATTTAATTTATGTTTAAGCAACATTATGAAAATGACAACTTTAACACATAAGTGACGAACATTATTATGGTAATAAATGAACTAATAGGTCATAATTGTGATGCGATACTTTTTCTTTGAAAAGATACTGAAAGTTTGATTTTTGATGAACAAGGGTGTCCTACGATGTACCCTGGAGTTTACTGAGGTGCAACGCTAACGCATTTGAATGTTCTATGTGCAGACAATAGTTAAGAGGTTCAATAACTGCAAAGTTTAAAAGTACTTGTGTAATTCAATTCAACGTCAAATAAAAATGTTGTGAATTCTTTTGCGAAGACAAGTATCTTCAGGTATGAAATGTCTAGTGCTGCTTACTAGTTTTTCAATGTTGTCTTACAATTCATAAATGTTGGAAAACAATGACATCTAGAAGGTATACATGCTATTTAAATTTGTTGTCGTAAGCCAATGACGTAGTTCTAGTTTGGCTTTGGTCGTCATCTTAAGATAACTAATACTTGTATAGTGTTAACGTCGTAATTGTATCGCTAATCGATAGATGCATTGCATTAAGAGTTAGTGTATGAAGTACATGGCAATGGCATGGTTTTTATGCTAATCACTACTCAATGGTCTTGTTGAAAATAAAAAATGCATACTCTTATCTTTTTAGTAGTTGCAATAATGAAAACTATTATTAACATGCTATCCATATAATTCTTAGAGATTGCTATCCTATGCAATAGTTCTACAATTGCAAACTATTCATAATATATATGAGAATTTGCAATATTAATTTTATATGAGATTGGAACTTAATACATGGCTAATATTAAACCTTAAGACCCTAATCGTGACTATAGTATTAGAACTATAACTATTATACAATGCAATGATAATGTTTTGAGCTTATAAAAGATCAACATATAAGTTTTATCATTGTTATAAATGATACTGACATTCATTAATGTCGACAGGATGGACGAGTTGACAGTTATTAAAAATGGCATGAGCCTCGAGCTGGCGTAGAGATAGTGTCTCAATCCTGCATTAAAAGCTCCAAATGACAAGGACTGTTAATAATCCACGTAGTATGATATCACAGTAATAATAACTGTGGCAACCACTGTGTAATGGTTTTTATAAAGAATTCCTCCGAGCTGGCTGTTGATCGAACCTCCGTGTGCAACTGTGGCATTACCATGCTTGTGCGCATGAATAAAGCATTAAATGTTGTTGCTTGATCGTCCCAATGCAACCTTGTTGGCACTATTATGATCGTCGATTTGAATGAGTTTGGGTCGTTGGATGTAACCCTAGCTTTCTGTCGTCGTTTTGATTAATGGAGATTGAATGTCGTTCATTGTTACTATTGTTTCGGTCTGTGTGGCCAACAGGCTGCTGGTTTTCAGAGTTAGATGAGAAAGTGGGAGGGTTTTGACCTCATGACCTATAGATTAGGGTGATAGTTGCAGTCTTCAGCTCGCTGCCATGGCGTGTGATAAAATGTAGAGATTGTAGTTTATTTGTTGTCATCTTTGTAAGTTTTTACAGTCTCGTTTTCTAAGTTTGCAACGAAATACGTCTTCCTACAAAAGGTTTTGGGTAATGGTACCCTGGTCTCATCCAAGACAAGTAACTCATTGGTTTTAGATGTGTAAATGCAGAGCTGGGTCATCGAAGGAAAAAGGGTAAGTGTCTTCTTAACTCAGTAATGTTGTAACATTCGGTTTTGTAACTAGATGTGAATAATGTTTTAACCATTGAATGTTTAAATGGCAGGTAACAGTTATTGAAAGGGAAAACTTGAACCAAGGTTTTGGAATGGATGGAAACTCCAATCCTGGTAATCTCTAGGTCTTCAAACCCTCGTAGGTGCTCTATCGGTCTTGGTTGATGTGGTCTTTCAACAATGAGTAACCAGTCCTTCCATGCTTCGACATTTGTCTGTCAGTTGGGCATCTATGAAGATTTTTATGGTTGTAGTGAAAAAATTTCAGGGAACAACCCTTGTCTATTTGGTTGATGCTCTGTCTTTTATTTTAGATGTTTAGTCTCGTCAAGAGGAATTGTAAAACTCGATTTAAGGAGTAGGGATAAACCCTGTGTGGTGTTCACCTTTGGAAAATTTAAATCGACCTATACAATGAAGCTTCCATTGTGGAGTTGGGATTTTGTGTTGATTTGAAACTTCGAACAACAACCTGTTGGTTTATGTTATGTGTAGAAATATGTAGAGCCGAGGCTCATCTACTGTGGATACCAAACTTCGATTCTATGGCAATGAAAATATTCTACTTCTTTTTGTACTATTCGTCTGTGTTATATGTTGAGTACTGTAGGTAGATAACAGGACTAAAGAACTAAGCAATAATTTAAATGGTTTGTCGTGGATGATAATGTTTGTACATATTTTCTAGTTGATGATAAACTCAGTTTTTGGAAAAACGATGAAGTATTTTTGACTGTTTAGATAAATACGAAAAGGGCCATGCCTAGGCTCTAGTTTATTTTTTGATTTTACAAAAGAGAACTTACTTGTACACCTCAGAAAGCCTTTGGGAAATTACAAGGGTTATAAACTATGATTTGAACATGTTTGTATACATCGTATCTATGGCTAACTGTTAAAACGATAGTATGGTTCTGGAGTTACTATTTAGGGTTTTAAAAAGTCATAAGTTTTCATGCTGCGAATGATGTCCAAGGTTTGTATTGAAATGGAAAATATGATGATCGAAAACAGAGTTAGGGTTTACATTGGTTTGGTTTTTGATACTATAGAATTAAATAATTGATACATGAACTCAAACTGGAAAATAATGAAGAATGACAGTATAGGAAAAGATAAGAAAACAAATTATTGTTCAATTCTAACAGCTGTTAAATCATTGTAAAACACTATTATTTGGAAAACATGATATGTATGTTTTCAATTGCATTTGTTTGCTGTCTTTATTGAATAGAAATAAGAGGAACTTATATGACTGTGCAGAGATTAAACTATATTTATATTTCATGAATTAACAAAATAATTCTGTAACACTATTGCTACTATTCAGTAAGTTTTTCTATGTTTAGATATAGGACAGAATTATAATCATATAAATTACTGTACTTGTCTATCGAATCAATGGCAATTTGTCGATCTTTTCATCTATATTTAATTTGCTTCTCTACACTAGAGTACAATGCACAAAACATGTGGAAAAATGTAGAGATTGGTTTATCAATTTCAGATCATCATTAAACTTTAACATTCAGACTTTTAAACAAAATCAGAGATCAATTCTTCTTCAAAACAGAGGTTACTAAATTTTTACTAACAGAACTATTAACTGAAATAAAGTAGAAACTGTAAAACCTGGAAAAATCTGTAGGAAACAAACATCCCAAGAAGACTGTTCCAGACAACCAATTCCTAAAGACAGCCAAGTACTTGCCTTAGGACCCCCGAGCCTGTTCACTGAACCACTAGGAGGAATAAACTTAGGAATTTAGGCTCTCCTCTTGTAGTAACAATTAATTGTGGAATCTTCAAGAGCTAGCAGTCCAAGGGACCTGCTCCAGAACCTCTGGTGCTCTTTAACAAATAGTATGCAGACTTATGATTGCACTCACCACTAGCCTCCCTATTCGAATCTCTCAGTGATCACCTGATGCACATGAGAAAAATATTGTGTAAGAGCTGCCTGCTCAATTCGAATTTGCCTTATATAGGCTGCCTAGGCCTTTTTAGTTGTTACTTGGTCATTAAATGAGCTGCCTGCCCACTCCCACCACATGGGGGATATTGCCACATTATTAGGGGTAGTTGTCCCATAACCAACAGCTAGTGGTGAAGTGAAATTGCTGCCATCTGTCCCATAACTTCCAACAGCTTCCATTCCTCCTAGTGGGTTAGTGAACACTCATTTAACAGTCACCTTGGGTGTTTATCTCCTAATTAATTTATTTAAAGAATAATAATCAGTAATTACATTCATCCTTGATCAAAATTGATCATAATTACAAAACTTTGTAATTAAATTTAACATAAAGTATTTTTCTAATAAAATAATAATTTTTGAAATTTGGTAGGTGACACCATGACTCAAGTAAAACTGATAACCGCTTTGCCACAAACGACAACTCTTGGTTTACCTCACGGGTGGGAACTAGTCAATCAAGTAGGGGTCGTTGCCCTTTTCGCTAGTAGGTCCTCTCAATGGGCCAGCTACTTTGGGGTTCATGTGTTACTCCTCACAATGATTTTTAGGGCTGATGTCCAAGTACTTCCCACAGTTAAGCGGATAGGGATTATTCCTAGATCCGAAGCTGCAACATATGCAAAAAAAAAAAATTGGCAAAAATTTCACCCAGCGAGCCCAAGAAAATGCTCTGATACCAGATGTGAAGATCCTGCAATATTTAATTAATGAAATCACACAAGATAGCAGAAATAATAGAACTCAGAATCACTTTTATATTGATCGTAGGCCACTTGGAGGGGGCAACCTCCTTTGAGAAAGCTCAATACAAATAACTTCACGGTACCTTCATTGGTCTCAACACAAACTTATATACTAAGTCTAGACACCAATACCATGGGTCAATACCATGTGTCAATACAAACCATGGGCCAACACAAATTATGGATCAACAATTACTACGGGACGACTTACAAAGCATATGTGTCCAACAACAATAATACAAACTATGGATCAACAAATACTACGGAATGAATTACAAAGCATATGCGTCCAACAACAATATACTAACAAAGTAAATAGAAGGGTTGACATGGGTTCCTAACAGAAGAAAAAATAGTATCCAGTGGCTCATTACCAACTTGAGAAGTGACCAATTGTATTTTTTTTCTTTCATTCCCTCCATCAATATCATACGTGACATATTTGAATGACTACAAGTTCACCTCCTGCCTCCCAAGTTCATGCTCATCGGTCACATGTATGCATTTTTCCAATAATGTGAATCCACCACACCCTGGGCATGTCCCATCTATGCAAGTTTTTGGATAAAATGTGCAATCATTTGGCCTGCTACAGAAAATGCTATGAATAAAGTCTCTAGATGGCATCGGTGGCAATGTAGCTGAGCATTCCTGCATAAGAGTGTTATGCAATACACAAAAAATATATATATATATGTGTCATAATAGTAACCATACTCAATGTGGTATCAACAACAACATGTGTTACAAATTGTGTTTATTTTAACATACCATGGTTTGCATTTTTCAAAGGATCTTTGGCCCAAGTCAAGTTTGTTATGTTCATTCCTAAATCTCTCATATAATTATGTTTATGTCATATCAAGAAAATGTTTAATGTGTGGCTCACGATCCTTTGAACCCCTTCTCAATTTTAATACATCTTTTTGGTTGGAAGAGGGTCTAGTGTTGTCATGCCAAAATGCTTGCACTAATCCCTTTACCGCATCAATGAGCTTCATATCAGAGCATGGCAACTTGCCAATGGAGGCCCAAACATATGTTTCACCGATTTCAAGTTATTCTCTTCTAACACAATACCTGCAAAGTGTCTTCACATTCAAATTATTAATTTTGGATGTAGGTTTAAGAAAACGAAGTGTGCTAGTGTTTTTGCTCACGACTGATTGAGACAACACACGACGAGCCACATTGCGATCCTTTGAGTGGGATTTCTTTCCAATTGTACCAAAAGCATCTACTAAACTTTCAACAATATGAGAACTTGGTTCTAAATTTTTGGTCATCTTTATCTTTAACGTTCTTCTAACAACAACCATAGACCTAGATTTTAACAATTATAAAAATAATTTGCACTTGTCACCATCACATTTAGAATAAAAAAAGTTATCAAGTATTTGTCGAGTTTGATAAGCAATAGCACGTTTAGACAACATACCTTCAAGTGAACTAATGAGAGTTTCATCAACCTGTATACGTTTCAGAGTTCTTTGACATGCAGTTGCTAATGGAGGTAAGGGTGTTGGAATTGGAGCATGTACAAAATCACCAGGACGCTCTGACGTTTCAATAGGAGCCTCTTGTCTTTCATTCTCTTGGACGGTCTCCATAACATTTGCTTCTTCCATTGTAAATCCTCCACTCAATGCCTCTCTAACTTCATCGCTTGTATAACCACTACCCAACAAGTCATTCACTACCATATTCTGAGGTTGACTTGATGTCGGAATTGAAATGTTGGGTGCTTGTTCATCAAATGTTGTTGAAATTGAGTGCCCCTCTAGTGAATTTCTTCGTGTTTCTTGAGGTGGATGGGTAGGAATGACCGTGGCATCATCTACAGTTGGAATTGGATGAGTTTCCATAGAATGCCTTCGATTCCACATGTCCAATATTTTATTTTCTCTAACTTCTTCCATGGTTTCTTGAGGCTTCTCTTTCCTTGCTGATTTCCTTTTTCGATTGCGTGAATTCCCCATGACCACAATGAGCAATACTAAGAAAATATATTCTAGAGGTGTGCTCAACAATTCAAATATCCA